>CM073130.1:9175821-9775821 GCA_037039145.1 Fundulus diaphanus | reverse complement strand
GCTGTTTCGTTGCCCTCCACCCCAATGTGTTCTGGAACCCATAACAATGTTTCTATTAATCCCTTTATCTGTATTCTCAGTAATGACTGTTGTATTTCTAATCAAATGTCTGGTCTGCTTTCTGAATAGCTGTCCTGCAAACCGAGAAGTACTGAACTTGAATCTAGACAGGCTATTGTTATTCTATCCATTATACTAATAATAACAAAGCTGTCACGACCCAAGGCAGTTCTGATTATTTATGAGTTTAATCCTTGGAATCGTGCACATGTTTCTGTTATTGTGTTTGTTTTCATTCACTGTTATTCACGCCTCTTCCTAAGTAACATTCCAGCAGTTTCTGTTACCTTTGATTACTCCACACCTGTGTCCTGTTTAGGTCAATTATCTCCTGTGTATTTAAGTTCCGGGTTTCTGTTCAGTCCTCGCTGGATCCTTAGTCGTAATCATCCAAGTCTGTCAGGGCTCTCTTGTTGGTTTTCAGTCCCAGTCTGTGATCTGTTTTTGGTCAACTACCTGTGGAGTTTCTGGATTAAATCTCTTACCTGTTTACCGATGCTTCCTCACCGCTTCTTCTGCGGCGTTGGTCCTCAACCTCACCTCCAAATCATGACAAAAGCTAACTTTTCTCCTTTGTATACTGTCAACACACCTGCTATTTCAAATTCGGGTAAAATACTGGCTCTAACAAACTTTCAGACTGATTTCTTAAGGAATTAATATAAATCTGAACATAATCATAATAGCTGTTTATATATTCCTGTACTGACACGGAACGTCTTGTGAGTTCTTCAGCATGCCTGTGGCCTTGTATATGATCTGTCTTGTCCAATCACAGATCAACATTTTAACACTGTAATTTTATAGTGTTAAAATGTTGTAATGTAATATAAATCAGGATGCTTTCTTGTAAATTCAATCTCTGCTGAATGTTTCCTCTGTATTATTTCATGTTTTATTCCCTATTTTGATTTAAAGACTTAAAATATTACGAGGAATGTGACCCACCAGTTCAATTAAATCAAACAAAATAAAAATAAGTTACTTTGGTTTCAACTTTTGTAGTCATTTGCAGGGACAAATCATTGTTAAAATCTATGCATGAGGTCATGAAAGTTATCCACCAAGACCAGTGGTGACTAATCGATTTGTGTTTGTATTCTTCTCAGCAACTTCCTTTACAGTGATTCTGTCTCTATTTAGCCACCTGTTTACTGGTTACCATTTACCAGTTATTTATCCACTATTCTCTATTTCAGTGCTGTTATTTTTTACTGTACATATTTTCATATTGTAATATACATTATATACCAAATACAAAACCAAATACAAACTCTCACATACATAACACTGCATATAATACTCATTTATACAATCACTCTCATTCTCTGCACTCATCACACTGTTAACATGTGTATTTGTATGTGTTATGTGTTTGTGCACCTTTACATCACTTCCACCTCCGACATGTACATAATATTAACAAAAATGAAAATAATATTTACTCCTGGATGCTTTGCACTCTGCTCATTGCACCATTGCATTGTTGTCTCAATCTACCCACTTGTTTATAATGTGTTCTTATGTGTTCTCTATACTGCAGAATATAGTTGATATTTATAATTGCATTTTTGTATCTATGTATAAGTAATCACATTGTGAGTATTGTATAATCCAGAGTCAAATTCCTCATATATGTACACATACCTGGCAAATAAAGCTGATCCTGATTCTGATGTGAAGGCCTATTAGACCTGAGGAGAGAGGGGACATGGGGGCAATGCAGACAAAACAAAGTTCACATCAATTCCCAGCAGTTCCTGACAGCTTTTGGTGCTGAAAGATTCCCATCAACAGGCGAAAACCTCAAGTTCCACTGCAATTTTATGTACTGAAACCAGCCAAAATTATCCCTTTTTGCCATTTGTTATTTTGTCACAGAATTCTGCTTTGTAGCAGGCAAGTTAAACTGTGAAGATACTGCTCTTAGGTTAATTTTCATAGAGGGGTTAGGTAACTACATTCATGATGACTGGTCATGAAGCTCCTAAGACCCTGGATGAGACGGTTGACCTTGCATGATTGACCAATGTGTCATGTTATCACATTGTCTCACCCCTTGTACCTTTAAACAGTTTCAGCTCCAAGGGTGTACAGCTCCCCATGACCTTCCTCCTTTAGACAAGTATGTGCTTATGCCAGCAGTTCTTCAACTGAGGAACCAATACAAGTGACATAAAGACCTCTGTGTCTACTGTGGGTCAGGCAACCACGGCTGTCCCAATGTCCCCTGCATCTGGGAATCCGAATCCGAATCAGACATACTTTAATAATCCCAGAGGGAAATTACTTTTGTTACACGCTCAAGATATACAAACATTTATATATATAAATATATATATATATATATATATATATAAATAAAATGTATATATATAATGTATATATATATACATTGTATATATATATAATGTATATATATACAATGTATATATAATGTATATATATACATTGTATATATATATAATGTATATATATACATATGTATAACTAGATCCAAATAAAGTGATAGTGACGTTGTGCAAGAACAGTGCAAAGAATGAATAAATGTCAATTACAGAGGGAGGGTGTCTGAATCACTGAGGGAGGCGTAAAGATTTATGACGACAGGCAGGAATGATTTCCTGTGGCGCTCTGTGGTGCATCTGGGTAAGAGGAGTCTTCTGCTGAAGGAGCTCCACTGCTGGGCTAGTGTGTCGTGGAGAGGGTGTGAGACATTGTCTAAGATGGACTGGAGCCTGGACAGCATCCTCCTCTCTGCCACGGTTGTCAGAGTGTCCAGCTCCTCCCCCACCACATCATCGGCCCTCCTGATCAGTTTGTTCAGTCTGTTGTTGTCAGCGACCCTCAGCCCGCTGCCCCAGCATGTGACAGCAAAGAAGATCGTACTGGCAACAACAGACTCATAAAACATCCTCAGCATCGTCCCACGGATGTTAAAGGATCTCAGCCTCCTCAGGAAAAAGAGTTGGCTTTGGCCCTTTTTGTAGACCGCCTCTGTGTTTCTGGTCCAGTCCAGCTTATTGTTAAAGTACACTCCCAGGTACTTATACTCCTTCACAGTGTTAACAGGGACCCCCTGGATGGAAACAGGGGCCACAGGTGTTTTTGTCCTCCTCAGATCCACTATTAGCTCCTTAGACTTTGTCACGTTGAGCTGCAGATGGTTCAACTCACTCCAAGTGACAAAGTTGCCCACCACAGTCCTATATTCACTCTCATCACCCTTTTCAATGCAGCCAACTATTGCTGTCATCAGAAAACTTCTGAAGGTGGCAGGACTCAGTGCAATAGTTGAAGTCTGAGGTGAAGAGGGTGAAGAGGAAGGGGGAGAGGACAGTCCCGAGGGGCCCCAGTGTTGCTGACCACCCTGTCAGACACACAGTTCTGTAGGCGTACATACTGTGGTCTGCCCGTCAGGTAATCAACAATCCAGGACACGATGGGGGCCTCCACCTGCATCGCAGTCATCTTCTCACCCAGTAGAGCTGGACGGATGGTGTTGAAGGCACTGGAGAAATCAAAGAACATGATTCTCACAGTGCTCGCCGGCTTGTCCAGATGAGTGTAGACTATGTTCAGCAGGAAGATGATGCTGTCCTCAACTCCCAGGCGGGGCTGGTAGGCGAACTGTAGTGGATCGGTGAAGGGCCTGACCATGGGCCTTAGCTGCTCCAGGACTAGCTTCTCAAAGGTCTTCATGATATGGGACGTCAGTGCCACCAGTCTGTAGTCCTGAGGGCCGCTAGGACGCAGCGTCTTTGGCACAGGAATGAGGCAGGACGTCTTCCACAGCACGGGGACTCTCTAGAGGTGCATACTCAGGCTGAAGACTTGGCTAAGTACTCCACACAGCTGATAGGCACAAGCTTTGAGCACCTTGGGGAATACACCATCGGGCCCTGCAGCTTTGCCAGAGTGGAGTCTGGTCAGCTGTCTTCTCACCAGGTCAGGAGTGAAGGACACTGTACAGGTAACAGTAGGGGGAGGGGGGAGGTCCTCAGGTTGTGGAGGACTTGATGTAAAGCAGGGGGGAGCAGTGGAGAAGTGGAGTCGGTGGATGTGGATTGAGGTGGTGAGGGGCAGACAGGGGGTCTGCAAGGAGGAGGAGTGGGGGAAGGTGGAGTGGTCGTTGTAGGGAAGCCAGCAGCAGAGAGTTGTGGGGGATGGGCCGCAGTATCAAATCTATTGAAAAATAGGTTCAGTTTATTAGCCCGGTCCACGCGACCTTCTAACCCCATGCCAGTAGATTTTTGGAACCCTGTGATGGCTCTCATCCCACTCCACACATCCCTCACGTTGTTGTTCTGGAGTTTATTCTCCAGCTTTCTCCCGTACTTGTCTTTAGCCTCCTTAATTTTACGTTTGAGTACCCCCTGCACTCCTGGTTGCCATCTCTGAACGCCTTCTTCTTCTCATTCAGGATGGCCTTTATGTCCTTGGTGATCCATGGTTTATTGTTAGCGTAACAGGTGACAGTCCGAGCTGGAACATTGCAGTCCACACAGAAGTTGATATAGTCCGTGATACACTCTGTGAGCCCATCGATATCCTCCCCGTGGGGCTCACAGAGTGCAGGCCAGTCAGTCACCTCAAAGCAGGCCTGCATTGCCTCATAAGCCTCCTCCGACCACATCCTCACAGTTCTTGTGGTCGTAGGCTTCCTCTTCACCAGAGGCACATAGCAGGGTTTGAGGTGAACCAGGTTGTGATCTGACCTGCCCAGAGGGGCGAGAGAAGAGGAGATGTATGCATCTTTAATGTTAGCATAGGGCTGGACGATAATTCAATAACAATATATATCGATCGATAGACGTGTGGCGCGATAGGAAAAAATAGGGTCGATAAAAGTTCGATAGACAGTTTTCCTTCCTTCCTTTCAGCCTATCATATTTGTTGATGCTACAGTCACTACGTCCTCTCAACCAATCGTAATCACGGACCCAGGCACGCCGTCACAAAGCGCCGCCCTCTTAAACCACAACACAGAGCATGTGAATATGACGCAGCAAGGAGCGGCGGAGGAAACGGTCCCAAAACGGGGTTTTACTAGTTCGCCAGTCTGACAGAAATAAACCACAGTGATTTGTAAAACTTGCCAGGAACCGGTAAAAACAAAGTCTGGTAACGCAACCAACTTGTTTCATCACGTAAGCTGGTCACATCGCAGCAGCGCGAGCTGTGCAGCCCCGCGCGACACCGCGTCGTCTTCTTAGGAATCTTCTGGAAGTTCTTCCAAAACAAAGCAGGTATAGCAGCTAAACTGTGCTCCCTTCTTTGTGATAAAATGACAAAGCGTCCAAGTGGCATAAGATCATCACGCATGCAGTAACATGCTTCATAGTGATGGACATGCTGCTGTTGTCTGCAGTTGAAAAACCTGGCTTCAAACAACTACTCGCCACTCTTGATCCACGATATAAAGTTCTGGGCTGCAAGTTTTTCTCTAACAGCGCTCCCTAAATTGTGCAACGAGTGCAGGGAATCTGTGCAAAATGAGCTGCAATCTGCGTCTTCCCACGCCACAACCTCGGACCTCAGCCCTGCATCAGCCTCTCAATTGACTATATAGACAGAGAATGGAACCTGAGGAGTAACTAGTGCACTATTCCCACCTAAATAGCCTATTTTATTTATTTATAAGGTATATATGTATTTTGGTCATTTTACTGGTCACTTTAGTTTATTCTTTGTCATTATTTAATAACATAACTCAGGTCTCTTAAGTTATTTTTCTTTTAAAAATTCTGCTATGGTTAAAAAAGTTGGTTAAATAAAGATTTAATTGGAATTCTGTGTTTGTGTTCTTTATTAAAATTAAATCATTTAGCAGTATCATAAAATGTCCAGGCAGAGCTGCACATAAAATATGGTTTTAAATATTTTCAATAATTATCGATATCGATCAATATGCATTTTTTTTTATCGATAAGCTTTTTTTCTATATCGTCCAGCCCTATGTTAGCATACATCAGGTCCAGGGTCCTCTCCTCTCTGTTAGGGAAGCTCACATACTGTTTGAAGGTCGGCAGAACTCTGTTCATGGTGACATGGTTGAAGTCTCCCGACATGATGATGAGAGCATTGTGGTGTTGAGTCTGTAGTTTGGAGATTGTAGTATGTATGATGCTGCAGGCAGATGTTGGGTTTGCAGAGGGAGGGATGTAAAGGACAGCAGCGATAACATGTGGGATCTCTCTAGGCAGCTGATATGGACGGAGACCAACGGCCAGCAGTTCAACATCCAGAGCTGTTCTTTGATGGTGATGTGACCCAGGTAACACCATCTGCTATTTACTAGAATGGCAAGCCCCCCTCCTTTTCGCTTACCACTCTTAGTGTCGCGGTCAGCCCGGACGGTGTGAAAGCCATCCACGGAGAAAATCTGGTCCGTAATGTCCTTGTGCAGCCATGTCTCGGTGAAACACATCAGACTGCACTCCCGGTACTCCGGTTGGCTCCGCGTTAGCGCCGTTAGCTCGTCCATCTTGTTGCTAAGGGACCGCACGTTTCCCATAAAGAAAAGAGGGGAGACACCGCTTAAATCTTCTCCTTTCAATAAGCCCGTCCCGTCTCGACCCTCCTTTCATCCCCCAATGTTGCTTTCCTCCTCTGCAACCTCGGTGTGTTTTTCTCCAGAGTTCGGGTGGTATTTCAGCTGGTCTGGCTACCACGCCGGTCGGCATTAGAGCAATCAGCTGTTCTCCGGAGTAAACAAAGGCAGCGTGTCCCGGTGGGAGCGGCATGATAAAAACAAAACGAAAAAAGCACGAAAACTCTCTGAAAACGACCTCGTTAGAGAGGACAATACTTCACAGAGTTACCGTGAAAAAAACAAGAGCAATCAAAAAAGATAAAAGTAAGAAAGTTAAAAAGCAAACTGGAGCGGTGTAATTGCAGCATGCTGCTTTCGCGCATGCGCACTAAATTACTGCGAGGCCACCTGATGAGACAGCTAGGGTACAAACAGCTTGCAGATTAGGCTCTACTAGATACAGGGGCAACCAAAAACATCTCCAATCAAGCTAGATTCACAACTAAATAACCCTGGATACATTTACCTCAGCTATGCTTACTTTGGCTGACACAACTAGGGGTGGGCGATGTGAAGAAAATCTAATATCCCGATATCTTTGGGCTATATCGCGATACACGATATATATCACGATATGATCAAATAACCTTGACAATCAAACGTTTTTAGCCACATAGTGCCTAAAGTTGCATTGGTATATGTCAAATTAGCATGTCATTTTTTTGTTTGAAAAATTGATTGCAAATGAAAATTTTATTTGAAATGTTTTATTTTAACCATTTTATAACCATCAGCTGCACATGGAAGTTTTTCATAAATTACAATATTGCCACATTGAAGCTCTTACATGGTCAACACTGGACCTTAAAAACAGAACATCCCAGCGGCCAAAAGGAACACCAAGGAAAAATCTGACACAAAATAAACCTGAAATAAAAGGTGCTCTTTTGTGCTTAAGACATAAAAAATTGTCTAATAAAAATGTGACAATCCCAATGTGGTTTTCGTCCTGGCCGTGGAACACTGGATCAGCTCTACACCCTCAGCAGGATCCTGGAGGGGGCATGGGAGTTTGCCCAACCAGTCTACATGTGTTTTGTGGATCTGGAGAAGGCTTTCGACCGTGTCCCCCGAGTGATCCTGTGGAGGGTACTCCGGGAGTATGGAGTACCGGACCATTTAATAAGGGCTGTCAGGTCTCTGTACGACCGGTGTCAGAGTCTGGTCCGCATTGCCGGCAGTAAGTCTGACCTCGTTTCCGGTGAGAGTTGGACTCCGCCAAGGTTGCCCTTTGTCACCGATTCTGTTCATAACTTTTATGGACAGAATTTCTAGGCGCAGCCAAGGTGTTGAGGGGATCTCTTTTGGTGGCCTTAGGATTGCGTCTCTGCTATTCGCGGATGACGTGGTCCTATTGGCTTCATCAGGGCGTGATCTACAGCTCTCACTAGAGCGGTTCGCAGCCGAGTGTGAAGCGGCCGGGATGAGAATCAGTGCCTCCAAATCCGAGACCATGGTCTTGAGCTGGAAAAAGGTAGAGTGCCTTCTCCGGGTTGGGGAGGATGTGCTGCCCCTAGTGGAGGAGTTCAAGTATCTTGGGATCTTGTTCACGAACCAGTGGAAGATGGAGCGGGAGATCGACAGGTGGATTGGTGCGGCGTCTGCTGTGAAGCGGGCACTGTACTGATCCGTTGTGGTGAAGAGAGAGCTGAGCCAAAAGGCGAAGCTCTCGATTTACCGGTCGATCTACGTTCCTACCCTCATCTATGGTCACGAGCTTTGGGTCGTGACCGAAAGAACGAGATCCCGGATACAAGCGGCCGAAATGAGTTTTCTCCGTAGTGTGTCTGGGCTCTCCCTTAGTGATAGGGTGAGGAGCTCAGTCATCCGGGGAGGACTCAGAGTAGAGCCGCTGCTTCTTCACGTCGAGAGGAGCCAGTTGAGGTGGCTCGGGCATCTGGTTAGGATGCCTCCTGGATGCCTCCCTGGTGAGGTGTTCCGGGCACGTCCCACTGGGAGGAGGCCCAGGGGAAGACCCAGGACACGCTGGAGGGACTATGTCTCTCGGCTGGCCTGGGAACGCCTTGCGATTCCTCTGAAGGAGCTGGCCCAAGTGGCTGGGGAGAGGGACGTCTGGGCCTCCCTACTTAAACTGCTACCTCCGTGACCTGACCCCGGATAAGCGGAAGACAACGGACGGACGGACGGACAATCCCAAAAACAAAAGCTTATATAGTGACAGTGAAATCAACTGACCAGGCGCAGCTACATATTCAGACTTCAGAGCATTTCAAAGATATTTCTATTGCTCTTTAGGTGCTGGGAATTTTTTTTTTAACAAGACACCACTAAAGATTACAAAATAGGAAGTTAGACAATTAGACAATGTCTTCAAAACCCCAGAACCAAAACAGTCTAATGGGTGGCATTAGAGCAAAACGATTTAAATAAAGATTGCTCTTTATGTGCTATATTTTAAACACCACACACAATGTGGTAAAACAGCAAAGTGTTAATAACATAAGCCAAAGCCCAGAATTTGTCTTAAATAACCCTGAACAAGAACAGTCCTATCGATGCAAATTGTGCACAAGTTTCTATAAATTATGTGCCAAAAACACAAGCCTGTTAACAGCTTCAGGTTTAAGTGAAGCCCGGTGACATGTGATTACATTTCCACTAGTACTAAATACCCTTTCTGATGGGGAACTAGTTGCAGGAACACACAGATACTTTTTTGCCAAAGTCTTCACATTTGGGAATGGCCCTGCCACCACTGCAGGGGATCACATTCACTGTCAGTATTCACAGACTGCAAGTATGCAGACAGTTCTGCATTCATCAACTGTCTGACTGATGATGTCGCTTGAGAAGAGGAGGTTTTTGCTTTTTTAAAGAAACTTCCAAGTGTTTTCTTTTTTGATGCATCTGGATCTGATCCTGCAGCTCTTTCACTCAGCTGTGAAGCAGATGAGTCTGTTGCAGCCTGGTCAGGCAGCATGACACCTGCTTCCGTCTCCATTATGGCTCTGTGCTTGATTTCCTCTAACTTCTCTGTTGTAATCTAGCAGGGTATCAGTGGAAGGGTCGGCAAATTTCTCCCCAAGATAATCCAGGATGGAAACTTTAATGGACTGGGTCAGTTAAGTGTCCTCCTCATTTGGTGCCAAGATGCTGGACCGGAAGAGATGTAGCACAGGTTTAACACAGGAGACTGTGACATAGCTCTCACCTGAAAGGGCATTAGTGAATTCCACCAGTGGTTTTAGAGCCTTTTGCAAAGACTCAAGGACTTCAAGGTGTTGACATGGCAGAACAAAATGCCGTGTTTTTTTGTCTGAGGCCAAGACCTGAGAAATAGCTTGCTCCTGCTCCAGCACTCGGTCAATCATTTTGAAACGGGATCCCCATCTAGTTGGAGACTCGCTGATCAGCTGATGTGTTGGGACCTTAAGTTCTCTCTGCACTATACCCAGATCTCTCCTCTTCTTCCAGCTGAATGAAAAACTGCTCACAATCTTTTTGCAAACAGCAACAGCACGCTCAATACAGGGGCCTTTCATGCTTCTTTCTAAAATTAAGAGCAAAATACAATTAATATATAATTAAGGAAATTCAGCACATTAGTCACCTGCCTCACACTCAAAATATTGTTTTCCATATATGTATATAAACATAAATAATTTAACATTTTACACCAGCTTTGAACAAACTGTCCTTCACAATAGCTACGTTTACATGGACAAAAGTAATCAGAATAAACGGTCGATCGGAATAAAATCGAGTCATTAGATTAACCTCAATCGGAATGAAATTGTAATCCGAATGAGAGTGGTGGTTTATGCCGATTGATAATCCGATCAAATTTGGATATAAACGCTTGTCAGGCTCAAGTTATTCCTAATGTGGCAAACCGACCGAGTGCACACATATGCCCGATGTAAACAGTGAGTAGCGGAAATATGGGAAGCAAAACTGTTGGGGCTCATAATACAACCTTTCTGTTCAAAAAACATAAAAGAGCCCAAAATGAATGCTAACTCAGTACGTTTCAACTGTAATTAGAACTGTCAGGGTTCAGTTTTGATTTGGGTTTTTATTTACTATTTTTCAGTTCTTCCTCCTGTCTGGGTTTAGTTAGGTTCTGGCTTTTGTTTTGGTTAGTTCAGTGTCCTCCTACCACTCCCACTCAGCCTCCCCTTCCCTCCCACTGCAGTTAGTCACACCTGCCAGCCACTAATTAGCCAGACTCACTTCACCTGTCAGCCTCCCTACTTAAGCCTCACTCTGCTGTCACTCCTTTGCCGGTCCGTCATCATTGTTCACCCTCTCCATGCCTGTCATCTGTGTGCCTTTGGAACCTTGCCTTTTGTTTTTTAGTTTAAGGTTAGTCCTGCCTGTTGTCTCGGAGAAGCTCTGTACTTGGCCTGTCGTCTCCGAAGAGCTGAGGTTTCTGCTAGCCATCCCTGAGAAGCTCTGAACCCTGCCAGCTGTCTCAAGGGCTCTGAAGTCTGCCTGTTCGTCTCTGAGATGCTGTGGACATTACAAGAACATTATGCAAGTCCTGCCGAGGCACTTGGAAGACAAGCAAATAATATTGCTTTGTTTGCCATTTTTGTAATTTAGCAAAGACTTCTGTGGTTTTTCTTGAGGGGATTTGATAACTGCGCATGTCAGAGTGGTTCTACTCTGAATAAAGCCAGGTACATTATGATCGATTAATTGATCGTGTGCCCATATAAACGGTACAATCTGATTATTTAGTCCGAATATATTTTGTGAAATTTTGTGCATGTAAACATAACTAATGTTATTCAGTTTATATATTCAATGATTAATCATGCAGAAGCGTTACCATTTGAAAGGTTGAAAGCACTTTACTCAATTTTTCTAATGGAAACAAATGTTCTACATGTTCAAATAAAAGATAATTGAAAATATATATTTTTCCATTTTTGGCTTTAAACAAGAAAATCAAAAATAAATATTTCATTTTTATTTGATGTTTTTTTTAATGTGTACTCACCAATTGCAAGATGCAACCGATGGCCAAAACACTGCAGCCTGGTCCACCCGCTAAGGCTTGTTGCTTTAATGATGTTACTCCCGTTATCCGTGGTGATGCACACCTGACGACTTTCTGACAGCTTTCATGACGTGAGAGCATCTTGCATTCCTTGTGAAATTAGCTCTGCTGTGTGATCCTCCGGGAAAAAACTTGTTTGGAGGCAGAAACTTTTTAACTCCCACTGGTCGATGAAATGTACAGTTAGGCAAAGATATGGCTCACTAGTGCGGCTGGTCCACAGATCCGTTGTTGTTGAGAAGAAGGTTACGTTTGCTAGCTGCTGGGATACATGTTCTCTTACTGAAATGTACAACTCTGGTAACGCTTTTTCGGCAAAAGAATTGCGGCTTGGCATGTCGTATTTGGCATCAAGTGTCTTGATAAGATTTTTGAAGCCGGGCTTTTCCACAACACTGACAGGAGCCATGTCTTTGCCGATATGTTTAGTTACAGCGTCTGTGATTTCTCTCCACCTTGTGCTTTTTCTATCATATGGCATGGAGTTTGCAAAAGATGACGCCAGCGTCAACTGTTTTACAGCTGGTTTATTTAAATCTTTCTGTGAGGGGGGATGTGGACATACGGAGTTTACAACACTCTTCGTTTTGCAATGGATAGTTTTTTAGGTGGTGGAATAAATTTGTAGTACTACTACCTTTTGCGGCAATCGTTTTTCGGCATATCTTGCAAATTACTAACCTGACTCTAGCCAGATGTATTTCGCTCCGCCTAGCTCCATTCACATTCATCTGGGACTGATCCATAGGAATTGCCTTTTTTGAAGGCTGGGCCTTATCAAAAATCCTTGCATATGATTGGATAAGCCACTTGTCTGTCATCTTTATCGACGTGCTATTTCAACCACTCACACCGAAGCTAACCCGTGACGCTGTGAGAGCGACGCAGGAAAAAACAAAACTTTTTTTTCTTTAAATGTGTTTGCAGCTCTAGTGGCAAGCGTTTTATTGACAGTGAGCTGACAGGAAGAGGGGGCAAAGCGCCGCGGGTCGGAGTCGATCCCAGGCCGACTGCGTCGAGGACTAAAGGCCTCCTAATATGGTTTGTGCTAACCGCTCCGCCACGTGCGCGCCCCGGAAAACAAAACTTGCCAAATCCAGTCGGGAGAAGGGCGAAAACATCATTTCCACCAACAAAAGCCTTCAGAGCCGTTCTCTGATGTTCTTTTAATGAAACAATATTAGGTAGATTGGACAACACGGAAGAAATAGCAGCATCAATGTTAACGCTTGCTTCTTCGATGCGAGCCGCCATTGTCTGAATCAAAACAGTCTCACGGTCGCTTCTCCACCACGTCACATCTATGAAACTCCAGCCCTGCGTCCTGATTGGCTGGACAATAAAATTGGTTGGAGAAATCACTCTCTATGGGGGGGGGTCCCAGATGGATGTGAGTGAAGCTAGGCGGAGCTAAGCGGAGCGATATCAATCTGGCTAGAGTCAGGTTAGCAAATTACCACCTTTTGTTCGAAATCGTTCTTCTCAAATCCAAACCACTGCCATATCACTGACCCAGTGCTGTTTCTCTTTGGAACCAGCTCGTCATGGTCCTCTTCAGACTCATTTTCGATTTTAGCTGAAACTCCTGCTGACCGTGCTCGTTGTTGTGTGTGTGCGCGCCGGAACGCGTTCTGGTTTGGAGTGGGAGCGAGTGATGCGTTCACAGAATGTGGGAGAAACTAAACTCACAGTGAATTAAATACAACGGCTCAATCTTGGCGTGAAAATTTGCACGCGATGGTCGCGATAAAGCCATTTTCAATATCGCGCCGAGGAAAACTCGAGATACATCGAGTATATTCGATATATCGCCCATCCCTAGACACAACCCCCATATATTCTGGTCTCCAGCCAACATCTGTGGTGGATTCCCAGCTGCCCATATCTTTGTGTTGTTCCCAAGACCAGAAAGTGTCCAACAGAACCCCTGCTCCTGCAGTCTATTAGATCAGATTCCTCCATCTTAGCAGGATCTGTCTGATGTCTCTTAATACATAGCAGGCCTCTACTCTATGCCTCTATTGCCCCAAAACATTGACTTCCTTACTGGAGTTATACTGCCCTGTGGTTATCTGTTTTCTCCGTCTCCTGAGAAAAATTGGCATTGGAGTATGGTTCTGGTGCCATACTCTACCAATATGATTTTGATGGGAATCCCCATGCTGTTACTTGCCAAGAAAGTTTTGTCCCATGCAACAGGAATATTGTGCTGGGGGCCGGGAGCAGCTAGCCATCACGTGGGCCTTGGCAGAATGGTGGCAGTGGCATTTTGGAGCAAATGAACCCTTCATGGTCTGGCTCAACCACCAGTATGTGATACATATGCAAACTGTCAAACAACTCAATCCCAGATAGGCTTGTTGGGCTCTTTTTCGAGTCTTACAACTTTCATCTCACCTATCATCCTGGCTCTAAAGAATGCTGAGGCAGATGCCCTCTCCGGTCAGTTTTGGCACACCACTCCCCCTTGGAACCCTTAGCCAGTCCTTCTTGTCTACAATCTGTTCTGCCCTGCCAGCCGAACCAGTGCCTCCTGAGACTCCTGCAGGTCATCTGTACATTCCATCCCAGTGTCGTTAATAGCCTTAGATCTGGACAAATTCCTCATGCTTTGGGTTTGGGAAGGACCCACAAACTCCTCGATGGGAACTCCTGTGGCCCTCCACGGGTCAGGATTCCATCAATTTGTTTCCATGTGTGATATTCATGCCTTTCATGTGAAGCCTCATTCACCTCAGTTGCCAAAGTGCTTTCTTTGCCATTCTGGCTATATGTCCGGTTTATAAGTAGCATTGATTCCTTTCTGAATCTCCTGTTAGTACTCACAGTGTTACTAAAGCAAACTGCTTGCTTCTTCCTACCTACCACCTGCTTGTTTGGGTCTAACTAGTATTCAACACAGGTGCATCTTTCTCAGTAGTCTCACCCCATGCTGACCGCCATATGGACCATGAAATCATGAAACGGAATGGCTGAGAAAATCCAGCTGTAGAACTGAAGAAAAAAAAAGAAAGCCAAAAAAACTTACATACACACTAATATACCATAACGGCACCATGTTGATCTTTATCTTACCTAGTAATAAATTCATGCACTTATTTATTTATTGCATTAGATGAATAGGATCAATATGTTTTTGCTATACACTATGAAGAATCTTAGTTTGATATTGTGAAAAGTGATTAATGTAAGCCAACAATCCCTTTCAGTCCAGAGAATTGTTGGTTTGCACAGACAACCACCGCTTTTTAAACCTCTCATCTGTTGACTGATCTGTTAGACTGGGAAATGTGTTCTGCCACAGCAGCATGCACATGCTTGCGAAAAGAAATCTGCACGTCAAAATCTTGTGGAGTAGGCTATAAATTATGGATCAGAAGCTAACTCCCCAACAGTGATTGATTATTTTTCTACCATCATTATTTGGAGCCATAAGAAAAAACTTGTGTGCATAGTCACACATTTACAACACATCCACCCCATGTTCAACAGTGTTGTGTGTACAACACTGACTGACTTTGCACTAAGAGCAGTAGTAGTTTTTTTGTTGTTTTTTATTTTCGGAATGCCCAAACTTCCATCTTCAATCATAACAATCGTCAGCTTTTCAAAAATTGTGGGCCCCCACATGATACTGGCATCAACATGATGAAGTCCGGAGTTTGTTTTTTAGTCACATATAATTGTTTTAAATCATCATAGGAATTCCATTCTCAAACAAGAAAACCAAACTAACCTTTCCCCAGGTGAAAAAGTAAAAACCTCCTAAAATTATGTTTTAACTATGATCACATTTTATGAGTTCAGTTTAACTAGTCACACCCAGACCTGATAATTGTCAGACCTGAAGAACTTGTCTCACAACATGAAGTAGGCTACGAGGTCTCAAACAGCACATTTGAAACATCAAACCTCTCTCTCTCCACCCTCACTTGCATCGGTTAAGAGCAGACTTCACGAGACAATAATAATCTCATACTAACCCATGATATCTTGATCATCCCCATGAGTTTATGGGAAATATTGTTGACTGATTAAAATAAAAGAGATATGTGGTACGTCTAGAGTAAAACTAACACAGTATTTTAGAAAAAGAACATCACACCACCATTAAAACGTAGTGGTGGTTGTGTGATTGTTTGGGCCTGCTTTGCTACTCCAGGACCTAGAAAACTTAATATCCTGTAATTGATGAAACCACAAGTTCTGGAAAATTCCACAGGAAAAGATTGTCCAAAGAACACCAACAAGACTACTTCTAAAAATATTGACCACTCATAACCTCTCAAACGAAACCAATTAAACAATGAACGATCCTTTCTAAGCAAACGAATAGCAATATGGATTAATTACAAACACTTCAAATCCTGCCCAATCCCAACTACTCCTACTGTTATCCATTACCATGAAGAAAGTATTGATACTTCCTTTTCCTGTCCTGCCCATCCACTGTGATGGAAAGACTAGAAAAACAATTTAAGATAACATTTTGTTTTCTTTTTTGATACCCCTTTGTCATCAAGACATTTATTCACTGTTGTCAGCATGAGTTCTCATCTTCTTTTGTGCCCAACCAGATGACCATAAGGCCTATGTACCTGGAGAAGTCGACAGTATATATAGAATTTGATCAGTTTGCTTGTGTTTTCCTGTCCTATAAATGCTAAGGTACCAACCACTGCGTCACCTTGATACTGATAAAGACCAATAAAGTGACTGCTTTGGGGCAAATTCCTTTTTTCTGTTACAGTGTTTATTTTAGGTTTGTGGATATTTCTTTTTTTTTTTTTACTTTGAGCTCTTTTTATTAGAGAATCATTTGATGTCCAAATGTAAACCTGTCAGCATGCAGCTATTGTAAGATTTTCCTCATGTGAAAGACTCATAGCAAATCCAAACCATCTTCACCATACCAGTGCAGTAATGCAAATTTGTTATTTATTTCGACAACTCAAGTGTTCCTGACAGTCGTAGCTATTCGTCTCTGTAAAACAAACACCCTCCACACACACAGCAGGGACCTGTAATCACAGAAGACAGTGAAATGGCAGGGTTACATTCTTCTTGCCCTGCCAAGCAGAGCAGCAGGAAAAATGTCTTAGATCACTGTTCTCTGACATGTTTAGCTGATCTGATAGGAATCCACTGATAAGGGAAAAAAAGATGCAGCTTGCCAAGAGGCCCAGCTAACAGTGTGAAACTACACAATCTGGGCAAGTTCATCACAAACAAAACAAGTGGCTATGTCATTCTTATAATAGCTCTGGATTTCTTTATGTTCTGATCAAAGGTTCTCTGCTGTACACAACAGAAGAAACTTCCCACCTGTGTGACATACTGCCAAATGGCAGAGGATTGTGAAAGACTGATTGTGAGTAGATGTATGTAGGTACATGCAAAGTGTGTGTTTTGGTGAGGAGGTGGAGAGCAGGGTAGGGTTGGGAGTGTTGATGGGATGTGTCAGCACAGTAAGACATAGACAGGGAGACAAACCTGCCCAATGAGTTGTGGCTCCTTGGTGTCTGCCCTATCTAAATTCCAGCTAGCTTAGATTGTTATCAGATCTGCCACCATTAGTCAGAAAGACACACAAAATGAAAAAACACACAAAATGGGTTTTCCATGGGAATGACCCAATATAATATTTATCGGCTTTAGAATACCATCCCTTATAATCAAGTATTTATTAACAATTTGAAAAAGATGTATTTCTCCCTTCCTTTTTTCTTTTTTACATTTCTGTTTCTGTGTCCATTTCTGAGAAATAATCTTAACATAATGTCCAAAAACGTTCTTTTGCATGAGTATCAAGCGCAGCACTATAGCAACAGCAGTAATGCACCACTTGTGAAAGGAAATCTGCTGAACTCTCTTTGGCATTAAGAAAGCAATTCTGAGTGCCACACTGCCAGACAGGACATGTTAAAGAAGAAAAAAAGAAAAACATATATTTCACATTGAGGAGCATTTTAACCACAGTTATAATCTTTACCAGTGATTTACAATTTTTATAAAGACAACATTAATGTCTTGATGAGGTAACACAATGCCTCTGTTACTTTACAATTCACCAGGAAAATCTCAGTGGTGACTCACTCTAACCTGCACTGGAACAGGTTATTTTCAAGATAAGAAAGTTTGTGAAAGTTTCCAACCCTTCATCCATATTCTGCCTCTTATCTGATGTCGGGTCAACGGGCCCACTGTTCCAGGAGGCAAACCCAGACATGCCTTTCCTCAGCGAATCCTCCAGCTTCTACCAGGGTATTCAAGTTGTTCCCAGGCCAGAAGGGATACATAGTTCGTCCAGAGAGTTTTGGATCTTACCCAGGGTCTCCTTCTAGTGGGATATTCAATTTATATGCCCAGAGAACCTCAAAAGGGAGGTGCCCATGTGGCATCCCACGTTCGTTTTGTCCCACCTTTGTAGACCTTCTCCTCATGAGGTCCACGGAAAAGAGAGAGTATCTTTCCAGCACAGCTGGCCTTAAAGTTTCAGTAGGCACCCTGCTGTGAGGGTGTTACGACCCCTCCCCAAGAGAACAAAAGGGAAATTCTGGCACTGGGTGTAACACAAAACAATCAGTAATCCTAGTCAGTAGATGTCAGTAAAAAAAGTTTATTTATAATGTAGGTAGAATTACAGAAGTGCAACACAGGGAAGCTTTAAGCTTCAGGGTCTCCAAGGCCAAAACAACAAACAACCCCCCCCTGTAATTATAAAATAAAAAGAAAACACTTGCTAGGGGAGAACAGAAAAATACAAAACCTAAACTCCCTGGCTATCCACAAAACAGGAGAAAACAGTTAAACAAAAAGGCAGAGAACCCCTACCAGCTTCCACTGTCAAAAGAAAAAACAAATGTTAGTTAGACATTTGGGTTGCTCACAGAATGCTCACAGCCAAAACCATTTAAGGGTTCTTACAAACAGTTGGGTTGCAAACAAGATCACTTCAGATCAAGGCCCAAGGAAAGAATCGAGGGGCCTGGCATCTCTGGTGTGAAGGTCTTTATGGAGTGGCTGACGATCTCCAACACATTGCACCTGTGGAAGCCAGGTAGAACTAAAACACAAAGAGAGCTCTCTCATGAAGAGAGCCCCTAGAGGTCAGTGACCGTAACACCCTCTCCCATAAATCCCTTCATAACATAAGAACATTTCTTCACCATTTACTAGAGAGAGGTAAGAGCACTATATCCGGGAAAGTACATCAGCTATTACATTTTCAGTGCCTTTCTTATGCCTGACGTCCAGATTATATTCTTGGGCCAGCAAAGCCCACCGCATTAATCGCTGGTTGTGGTTATACATTCGGTTCAGGAAGACTAACGGGTTATGATCTGTATAGACAATAACGGGACTTGTTGAACTCACATAAACTTCAAAATGCTGTAAAGCAAGTAGCATGGCTAATGTTTCCTTCTCAATTGTGGAATAGTTCAGTTGATGATGTTTGAACTTAGCGGAGTAGTAGGAGACTGGGTGACTGATGTCATCTGGTCCATCCTGGAGCAGCACCGCTCCAGCTCCAGTGGCGCTTGCATCAACCTCCAGCTTGAAGATTTTGTTGAAATCTGGAGCCGCCAATACAGGAGCACTGCATAAAATAGACTTTGCACAGTCAAATGCATGTTGACATTCAGTCGTCCACATGAATGGTTCCTTCGGACTACACAGGTTTGTCAGAGGAGCCACCACCATAGAGAAGTTTCTGCAAAAACATCTATAATATCCAACCAAACCCAAAAATCGCCGGAGCTCACGTCTTGTGGTTGGCACCGGATAGCTTAGGATAGCCTCCACCTTAGCATTCACTGGACGTACCTGGCCATGGCCGACTTCCTTTCCCAGGTAGGTCACCACCGCTTTGGCAAACTCACATTTTGCCAGATTCAAGGTGAGGGAGGCTTGAGCTAGACGCACAAACACAGTTTCCAAAGTGTTAATATGATCAGTCCAGGATGACGAATAGATCACGATGTCATCCAAGTAGACGTTACAGTTCTCAATGTCTCTTAATACGGTGTTCATCAGTCGCTGGAAGGTAGCTGGTGCATTTCGCATTCCAAATGCCATCACTGTATATTGTAGGAAGTGGTCTGGAGTGACAAAAGCTGAAATATCAGAAGCTCTTGCAGTTAGGGGAACTTGCCAGTACCCCTTCAACAGATCCAATTTGGTTATATAGGTGGCTGACCCAATGCTGTCTATGCAGTCTTCCATACGAGGCAATGGATGTGAATCAGGAACTGTAAGTGCATTTACTCTTCGGAAGTCCGTACAAAAACGTTGTGAGCCATCTGACTTTGGTGTCAGAAGACAGGGAGAGCTCCAGGAGCTATGACTCTGTATAGCCAGACCATTTTTTAGTAGATATTGAACCTCTTTTTTCATAATTTCCCTCTTGACTGGCGGACAGCGGTACGGATGCTGTTTAATAGGAGACGCATCACCTACGTCAATATCATGTTCCAGTACCGAGGTCCTAGAGGGCACATCTCCAAAAAGCGCAGGGTTCAGCTGGATTAGTCTTTTTACATCCTCCCTCTCACCCCTGGGAAGATAGGACAGATATGTATCCAAGGAACTGAGAATGTCAGAGTTTGGAAACCTACCACAGTGGTCATCACACTTTTTCAAACCATCATGAGGGGTATTTCCAGACACGAGAGAGATGGATGCAGGTTTTGGAGAGTCCTCACCACACGTGTCCTTATGGTCATTTTCTCTGGAATGAAACAGTTTCAACATGTTGATGTGACATAGGCGTGTTTGACGCCTCCTATCAGGAGTATGAATAACATAGTCTGTGTCATTAACTTTGCTCTTTACCACATATGGGCCTGCAAATTGGGCTGAAAGAGATGGGCCGGGGGTAGGCACCAGCATGAGCACTTTATCACCTGGTTTGAATACTCGCTGTACAGTTTTCTTGTCATACAGGTGTTTCATCTTCCTTTGGGCGGTCGACAAGGACTGTCTTGCTATCGAACAAGCATGGTATAGACGTTCCCGACATTGTGTGACATACTCAAGGACATTAGAATGTGGTTGGGTGTCAGCTGTCAGGAGCTTTTCCTTCAGAACCTTCAGTGGTCCTCTTACACTATGACCAAAAACTAGTTCAGCTGGGCTAAAACCATGAGACTCCTGTTTAGCTTCTCGGGCTGCAAACAGCAGAAAAGGAAGTCCTTCATCCCAGTTTTTGTCTGTCTCATGACAATATTTGCGCATCATGGCCTTGATAGTCTGATGCCATCTTTCTAGAGCGCCTTGTGACTGGGGATGGTAAGGGCTGGAGGGAATGTGTTTAATTCCAAAAGACTGTAGTGTCTGCTTGAAAATTTTTGACTGGAAATTGCTGCCTTGATCAGTTTGTATAACTCTTGGCAGACCGAAAGTTGCAAAAAATTTCAGAAGAGCTTTAGTTATGGTGGGTGCTGTGATTTTCCTTAGTGGGATGGCTTCATTGAAACGAGTGGCAACACACATGACAGTTAGGACAAACTGATTACCAGTTTTTGTTCTGGGCAACGGACCCACACAGTCCACCAGAACACGTTCAAAAGGTTCACCGACTGCAGGAATAGGCTTAAGAGGGACAGGTGGAACCCTCTGATTTGGTTTACCCACTATTTGGCAAACTCTACACGTTCTACAGAACTTGGCAACATCCTTTTTCAGGCCTGGCCAAAAGAAATGCTGCAGAATACGGTCATGGGTTTTAGTAATTCCCAAATGACCTGACCATGAGTGATCATGTGCCAGCTGCAGTATTTGTTCACGATAACTTTGAGGAACAACAATTTGATGTACTATTCCCCAATCCTCTTCAATACCCGTCTGTTGTAGAGCAGGCCTTGAGATCCACTTTCTCATGAGCAATCCCTTCTCAATATAAAACTTATGAGTCTTGCCACTTATTGAATTACTCACACTTTCAAAACATTTAGCAAGTGTTCCATCACTCTTCTGAGCTTGGCTCAAACTCTCACGGGACAGTGATAATGGGAGAAAAACCTCAGGCTTTGGTGTGACGTCCTCCTTGAGGGGTGCTGATTCTGAAAGGTCATCGGCTGACATCTTGTCATCCCTCAAGGCAGAGCCAAGAACTGAGTCATCCAGGTTCACTTCCTTCAGCTTAGATGCTTGGGACCTGGTTAGAGCACTGACAGCAAACACATCAGACTGGGATCCCAACATCTCATCTTCATCTGTCATGCAACTAGGATTATCCACCACCTCAGGAATAGGAAGTACCTTGTCTCCAGCCAGATCATTCCCCATTATAAATTCAATCCCCTGCACAGGGAATGAGTTTCTCACCGCAACTTTGAAGAGTCCAGAGGCCAACTTGGATTTTAGATATACATGATGTAAGGGTGCTGGTACATAGGCCATTCCAATTCCTTGTACTATAGTACTGGCATTACAGGAGGTATCAGTAGTAAATGGCAGACAACTTGACAGGATGAACGACTGGGAACCACCAGTGTCCCTCAGTATCCTCACTGGTTTCTCATCCTCAGAATGCCCTGTTAGGGAGACATGACCATCAAAAATGAAGGGTTTAAAACAGTTGTCAGGTTCACTCATTTTTGAGAGTTGTGAGGATCTCAGAGTCTTGACCAGGCTAACCCCTTTAGCTGGTTTTGGTGGTTGGGGTGCCTGTTTACGTTTCAGAGCCAAACAATCAGAGACAATATGCCCCAATTTATGACAATAAAAACATTGTCTCTCTGATTTGGAAGAGAGAATGTTTGTAACCTGGGATTGTGGCTTATCTTTCCAGGTCTTGTCACGAGAGGGTTGGTCAGATTTACACACAAAAACATTTTTGTGAGTAAGGGCAAATTCCTCAGCCAGGACAGCTGCCTCTTGTAAAGTGGAAGCTTTTTGCTCATTTAGGTACAAAACTGTGCGATCTGGAAGGCAGTTTTTGTACTCCTCCAACAATATCAACTCACGTAGTGAAGCAAAATCAGCAACTTTAGTTGCCTGACACCATCTGTCAAATAGCATGCCTTTTTCTCTTGCAAATTCAACAAATGTTTGGGTAGTGGATTTTCTTATGGCCCTGAACCGCTGCCTGTATGCCTCAGGCACCAGCTCATATGCCCTGAGGATGGCAGCTTTAACTTTGTCATATACAAGACTATCTTCAATGGTGAGTGCTGCACATACTTCTTGTGCCTTACCAGTCAGTTTGCACTGTAACAAAAGGGACCAGACTTCTGTGGGCCAGTGAAGAGCAACAGCAATACGTTCAAATGCATTAAAATATGCCTCCACCTCCGTCTCTCGGAATGGTGGAACCAGGGCAATATTTTTGCTGATGTCAAACGTGGAAGATGCCGGAGAAAAAGAAGGTTTTTCTGGGGAAGTACTGATATCTTCCTCTCTACCAGAATCTGTAGCGAGAACAGTGGTCAGTTTATGAGACTGTAGCTCCAGCTGACGGATTTTGACGGCAGTTTCAGCTTCAAGTCTTCGGCAGTTAAGCTGGAACTCATATTCATCCTTCCGTTCCCGTTCTTTAGCTTCAAGTTCTAGACGAACTAGACGTACCTTTAAACGTGCCTCAGCACTAGGATTTGGGGACTCAATAGAGATGGGATCAAACCGTGGGAGAGAGACTGGTGGCTTCCCCCCCTCTGGCTTGGCAGCAGCAGGTGGCGTCTTCATTCCCTCCTCAGACTGATCAGCAGGTTCAGGAAAAGTGGTCTCCTCTTTACCCATCTCCACTGAGAGTACTCCTTTTTCAACCAAGCTACTAAAGACAAGAGACTTCAGTTCACTTTTAAGCAAAGACTTAGATACATGAATACCAAAATATGAAGCAATTTCATATAAATCATCTTTTCTACAGACATCCAACTGTTGAATAGTAGGATTACCCAAAAACTCCTTCAAATCAAACTGTGCCATGTAAAAAACAGCTCCCGGACGAGCCCCCACTTGTGTTACGACCCCTCCCCAAGAGAACAAAAGGGAAATTCTGGCACTGGGTGTAACACAAAACAATCAGTAATCCTAGTCAGTAGATGTCAGTAAAAAAAGTTGATTTATAATGTAGGTAGAATTACAGAAGTGCAACACAGGGAAGCTTTAAGCTTCAGGGTCTCCAAGGCCAAAACAACAAACAACCCCCCCCCTGTAATTATAAAATAAAAAGAAAACACTTGCTAGGGGAGAACAGAAAAATACAAAACCTAAACTCCCTGGCTATCCACAAAACAGGAGAAAACAGTTAAACAAAAAGGCAGAGAACCCCTACCAGCTTCCACTGTCAAAAGAAAAAACAAATGTTAGTTAGACATTTGGGTTGCTCACAGAATGCTCACAGCCAAAACCATTTAAGGGTTCTTACAAACAGTTGGGTTGCAAACAAGATCACTTCAGATCAAGGCCCAAGGAAAGAATCGAGGGGCCTGGCATCTCTGGTGTGAAGGTCTTTATGGAGTGGCTGACGATCTCCAACACATTGCACCTGTGGAAGCCAGGTAGAACTAAAACACAAAGAGAGCTCTCTCATGAAGAGAGCCCCTAGAGGTCAGTGACCGTAACAGAGGGGCAGTGATTTGGGGAAGGAGATGCTGTTGCTTCTGTTAGCATTAGAAACAGTGTGATTTTGTTTCACTTGGCTGAAATCACAATAGTGGTAAAGAAGTATTTGACCTGGGCTGCAAGGATTCCTCAAGTGACATGTTTACAAAAACAAAACAAAACCTGGAGACAAACAATGGTTGCATGTTTCCATGGAGGGCAGTTATGGCAGTACAACATCCTGTTACACACAAGCACAGCACTATCTTTCAGAATATCATCTCTCCTGAACCTCGTAGGAATAAATGAAAACCTTTAACATGATGCTGCAAACATCCTGACAGCTCACCTCTGCACAAAGGGATTTAGGACTAGTGATAGTTTTTTTTATATCAACAGAAAATACAAAACTCTGTCTAGATGCTGGATTGGTATATGTGCGTGTGTGACAGCTTGTACATTTCTGATAGAGAAAAGAGGGTCATACAGCTGTTATTAAAGTCGGACTCAAGAAGTAAAACAAAGTTGTGAATGCATGGCATAGCACATACGGGTATCTTTTTACATGTCCATCTTTTTGATCAAGCCCATTACTCTTTAGAGTATTTACTAAAATGTAATAGAGCTGTACCTAAATTTTATTCTACTATGATGTTCACCTTTGGTTGCTTCAGGAGGAGATGTTGTAACTGGTCACTCTTGATAAATGTATCAAAGTGCAAAATATCTAATGAAATAATTTCTCTGACCCAGATGGGTTGAAATTAAGAATTACTTTTCCTCCATACTCAATTATATGACTAAAACAAGAAAATTAGGTTTAAAGACATGAAACAATCATATGGCTTATACAACCACTCAGCCCGGAAGCTGATCCAGCTCAAACCAAAATCTAACCATAATTCTTCTGCCTTACCACACCAAAATTAACCATCTATTTTAAACAAACTCTTTTCACCACCTGATTACCTACACACACACACACACACACACACACGCACACACACGCACACACATGCATATATATATATATATATATATATTACATGTTACAAACATGCTACTTGTTCCACATGTTCTTGATCTGATGAGAATCATTTACATTGTCTCTCACACTCATGCAAGGGCAACTCATGCAACAAAAGTAAAAAAAAAATGTATACATGTAAATGTATGAAACTTATTAAAAACAAGAATAAACTAAGGTATCATACATCCACTAGATGATAAAAAATAGGTCAAGTTCAAGTTCAAATAGGATGAAGTGTAAAACCTTAAGAACAAAAGATCAATCAAATAAATTAAGGTTCAGTTAAAAGCTTGCTGTAGCCAAGGCCTACAGCATGCTCTGGGCCAGTTCGCAACTGAATGTGATGTGGTAGGAATAAAGATCAACTCCTCCAAGTTGGGGTCTTGTTCATGACTGAGGGAGGGATCAAATGGAGAATGGAGCGGGAGATCAACAGAGGAATGGGTAAAGTAATGCAATGATCTGTTTTGTGGAAGAGAGAGCTGAGTTGAGAGCCGAAGCTCTCAATTTACTGATTGTTCTGCATTCCTACCCTCACTTATTTGGCATGAAATTTGGGTCATGGCCGAACAAACGACATCTCAGATAGAAGCGAGATCTTGAGCTTCCTCCGCAAGGTAGCTGGGCATTCACTTAGAGATAAGGTGGGGAGCTCGACCATCCAGGAAGGGCTCCTCCACATCAAGAGCAGTCAGCTGAGGGGGATTTGGCTTTTTTTTCAAAAGCCTCCTTCGGGAGTTGTTCCAGGCATGTCCCACCAGGAGAAGGCCAGGGCACGCTGGAGAGACTATGGATGGATTCACACCAGCCCTGTTTAATCTGCTTTAATAAACTCTGGTTTGCTTGCTCAGAAACTTTGGAGAGGTATGAATGTGCAGTCAAACTATCATGCGTACCAAACTAACCAAAACTAACTCAGATCCGCCAAGGCAAATTTATTTGTGTAGCACATCTCTGTTAAGGATGACGCTGGTGAACCCGACACAGAGTTATGTTTCTTTTAAAAAGGTTTATTGTGAGGGAAGTAGTGATGTTACGTGATGTGTCGAGGCTTCGAGGCGTGTGTCGAGTAATGGAGGGGGCGTTTCCGTAAAGCGCGTATCGAAGCTTGCTTCATTTAGGGGAGGAACCGAAAACGATGACGTCCGAAGCCTCGCTGCTCGGCTGTACCACGTGACTGCTTCGGGAAGTGGCTCAGATTTTGGTGTGGGGTTTGACAGCTTTAGAAACCCCACAGGCTCCATTCAAAATGTGGGTTATTGTAGGCGAGTTGCGGTCAGTTGAGAGAGTGGATAGAGTTTTGATAGTTTGGATAGTGGTTATTTAGTTTGAGAAAGTTAGTTTGGTGTTTGGAGGGTTTAGGAGAGAGATAGATAGATAGATAGATAGATAGATAGATAGATAGATAGATAGATAGATAGATAGATAGATAGATAGATAGATAGATAGATAGATAGATAGATAGATAGATAGATAGATAGATAGATAGATAGATAGATAGATAGATAGATAGATAGATAGATAGGAGATTTAGGAGTGCGAGGACAGGATAGGAGTAGGATGGAGCTGGCGAGAAAGAGGAGGATTTACCTTATGTGGGAACATTTCGATTTGATAAGCCCTAACAAGGTAAGGTGAACTGAACATTTGCAGATGCATTAGGTTTGCTTATGAGGAACTGTATTTTTCACTGTTTCTTATTTTCTGTAAAGGTGACTTGTTTATTGTGCTCCAAGGAGTTGGGGTACAATAATAACACCTCATCCATGCTAAGGCACTACCGTGCCTTGCATGAGAATAGGGAGGAAACTGGAGCTTCACCCAGCCAAGGTATTTCATTACTATATTACAAACACACTTTCACAATTTTTGCATGCTGATGTTTGCTTGTTGTGCAAATAAAGATAGGTAACAGACACTGTATTTATTCCCTTTTAACCAGCCACCAGAAGGTAGGTATGGCAGGTATGTGTGGGTCCATACATGAAACGAATGACTACATTATTGTATGTGTCACAATTCAGCAATATACACTCACCGGCCACTTTATTAGGTACACCTGTCCAACTGCTCGTTAACACTTAATTTCTAAGCAGCCAATCACATGGCGGCAACTCAGTGCATTTAGGCATGTAGACATGGTCAAGAGAATCTCCTGCAGTTCAAACCGAGCATCAGTATGGGGAAGAAAGGTGATTTGAGTGACTTTGAACGTGGCATGATTGTTGGTGCCAGAAGGGCTGGTCTGAGTATTTCAGAAACTGCTAATCTACTGGGATTTTCACGCACAACCATCTCTAGGGTTTACAGAGAATGGTCCGAAAAAGAAAAAAACATCCAGTGAGCGGCAGTTCTGTGGGCGGAAATGCCTTGTTGATGCCAGAGGTCAGAGGAGAATGGCCAGACTGGTTCGAGCTGATAGAAGGGCAACAGTGACTCAAATAACCACCCGTTACAACCAAGGTGGGCAGAAGAGCATCTCTGAACGCACAGTACGTCGAACTTTGAGACAGATGGGCTACAGCAGCAGAAGATCACATCGGGTGCCACTCCTTTCAGCTAAGAACAGGAAACTGAGGCTACAATTTGCACAAGCTCATCGAAATTGGACAATAGAAGATTGGAAAAACGTTGCCTGGTCTGATGAGTCTCGATTTCTGCTGCGACAGTCGGATGGTAGGGTCAGAATTTGGCGTCTACAACATGAAAGCATGGATTCATCCTGCCTTGTATCAACAGTTCAGGCTGGTGGTGGTGGTGTCATGGTGTGGGGAATATTTTCTTGGCACTCTTTGAGCCCCTTGGTACCAATTGAGCATCGTTGCAACGCCACAGCCTACTTGAGTATTGTTGCTGACCATCGCCATCCCTTTATGACCACAATGTACCCAACCCATGATGGCTACTTTCAGCAGGATAATGCGCCATGTCATAAAGCTGGAATCATCTCAGACTGGTTTCTTGAACATGACAATGAGTTCGCTGTACTCAAACGGCCTCCACAGTCACCAGATCTCAATCCAATAGAGCATCTTTGGGATGTGGTGGAACGGGAGATTCGCATCATGGATGTGCAGCCGACAAATCTGCGGCAACTGTGTGGTGCCATCATGTCAATATGGACCAAACTCCCTGAGGAATGCTTCCAGCACCTTGTTGAATCTATGCCACGAAGAATTGAGACAGTTCTGAAGGCAAAAGGAGGTCCAACTCGTTACTAGCATGGGGTACCTAATAAAGTGGCCGGTGAGTGTATATATATACTGTATTTCTTCCTTTAGGCTCTGAAGGCCATGGTGGAGGCCAAATATGAGTCTGCTAAGGAGCACGCTAAGGCTAAAGTAGAGAAGGTGGCTGCTGTTAGCCTTACATCAGATATGTGGACATCCATCAACATGGATGCCTACCTGGCAGTGACATGCCACTTTGTGGAGGAGAATGAAAAGCTGAGCTCGGTGTTGTTGGGAGTGCAGGCATTCCCCCAGTCTCACACTGCTGAAAATATTGCTTGTGTGAAAGCCTCCCTGATGGAGGAATGGGGAATCTCAGGCAAGGTGACATGCATGGTCACGATGGTGCTCCTAATATGGTGGCATGCGTGAGAGACCTGAAGCTTCGCCACCACATTTGTGTTGCTCACACCCTCAATCTTATTGTGAAGAGGGCGCTTGACCACCAACCTGCACTCTCTGGCCTCCGGGCCAAAGCAAGGAAGCTGGTTGGCTACTTTAGAAGCAGCACCACTGCTAAGGTATCCTCTTTTATTTTATTCCAATATATAATGTTAATAGTTTGTCTGTACTCCTACTGCAGTGACTTAATGGCCTACTCTTCTGTATCTTTAAAGGAGAAGCTTACACAAGTGCAGCTTCAGCTGGGCATGCAAGCAACCAAGCTGATGCAGGAGGTGGAAACAAGATGGAACAGCACCTACTTGATGCTGCACCGTCTGGTGGAGTTGAGGGAGCCAGTAGGAGCGGCATTGGCTGGATTGCACACTGACATTCCCTTTTTCACTGCCAGTGAGTTTGATATTGTTGTAGCGTGCCTTTCGTTACTCTCTCCTTTCTATGACGCCACCATGGAGCTCTCGGCAGAACAACACGTGTCGGCATCAAAAGTTATCCCCCTCCTGAAGATGATAGAGAATGCCCTTCAGGAGGAGGACACCAAGTCGGCACCTGCAGAAGCAGTGCAAATAGGAGAGCAGCTCATCAGACATCTCAGGGAGAAGCTGCACATGCTCCAGTCAATGAGCATCTTGTCGCTGGCTACACTCCTGGATCCACGATTTAAAGTTATAGCATTTTTCAGCAACACAAAAGCTGCTGAAGCAGTGAAGCGCTTGACTTCAGAGTGTGCCACCGTAATCCGATGGAACCTAGAAGAGAACACTCACGAGATTCCCCAGGCTTCCACCTCTCAAGAATTCAGTGGAGGTAATCTTTTGTATTACATTTTGAGATTACTTATTCCTATTAAAACACTTACTAACCTGACCTGTGGTTTCCATTTAGGTAGCAGACTTTGGCAAAGATTGGACACTAGTGTCATGGAGGCAAAGAGGACTCCAAATGTCTCAGCAGATGCCACCGTAGAGGTCCAGCGCTACCTCTCAGAGGCGAACATAAGCAGGCTGGAGAACCCCCTGGAGTACTGGGCTAATCATCGGTCACTGTACCCCAATCTGTACAAACTTGCACTTATTTATTTATGCACCCCTGCATCATCTGTGCCATGTGAGCGTGTCTTTTCAAAGGCTGGAGAAGTAGTATCAAAAAAGAGAAATCGTTTGAAACCAAAAACTGTGGAGACATTGTTGTTTCTTAATAAAAATGCATGAAATCATCCAAGTTACACAAGCATCAGCCTATTCATTACCCCCTCCCTAGTTCCATAAGCACTTTCACTGTCCTCTGCCTGATTAAGGCTATGCCATTTTTGTAGAGTCACAGAAAAACATTATTACACAACATGCCATATCACATGACACTCCTATTTTGGGAATAATTACACACAGAGAATACATTCAAACAATATTTTATTGTACACATGTGTTTACAAAATTTATGTAGACAAATGATTTCATCCTACACCTTCTGTGAAGTCATTCCCAAGAGCCATAATAGACAAAAATGATATGCATCACACGTGTTAAGATACAGCTGGCTGTGATTATACAACTTGCCAGTAGGTGGTGCTGTGTGCACATGAACCATCAAGAAATGAACCTTTTCTCGAACCAGTTGGCTGAGTGGTTCAATGCCTCATGAGGCTTCATCTCGCCATCACTAATAACAGGCAATGTGGACTGGGGAACCACAAGAACGGGTAGAGCAAGCAGCTGGGACTCACGGGGAGAGAGGCAGAACTGCAGCATCCAGACACAGGCAACTTTTACCTGAAGAGTCCAGCTGGCTGAGCACACAGAATCTGGTAGAGGCAGGGCACATCACACCGGACGAGACGAGTCGGGACGAGAAGAGAAAAAAGGTTCTGGCAGGGATGAGTTGGCTGATGCAGCTATAAGTAGACAGGTGCACAGGTGAGCTGAGTTGACCAATTAGTGGCAGCAGATGGAGCTGATCTAGAGTAATTGACTGGTGACTGAGTGGCAGATTCAAGAAAAGTCCTGAAAAGTCCAAAATAAACAAATAACAACCTAAATCCTGACAATTTCAGTGAAAAGACAATGCAGTGTTTTATATTATTAAAATATAGGAAAAGAAAAACAGAATAAAAGCAAAAAATTAAACAAAATAAAACGTGGGAAAATGGAAACTAAAAGCAAATATTAAAAACAGTTGGGCTAAAAACTTGAACTAATGATGTTTCAGTGAAACAGTTTAACTAGAACAGTCAAAGGCAATTCTAAACATAACTGTTTTTAATCTTGATTTAAAAGAACTCAGGCTTTCAGTAGTTTTACAGTTATCTGGAGGTTTGTTCCAAATAAGTGGAGCATAGGAACTAAATGCTGCTTCCCCTAGGTCTTGGCTCATTTTGAAGTAAACTCAGGAGCAGTTTGAATGCATATGTGAATGCCAAGTAGACCAGAGGCTGCTTCAAAAGCAGGAACCAGACTACAGTGCAGGACATTCTGGGTATATGCAACCAAAATAAATGCTTGTGGCAAGCGGTAATAGTGCAATAAACTAATAACATTACTCATATTTTGTAAATACATTGCTTGACGTCTGTTTAAGCGGGACATCATTGCAATGAAGTTGTACCTCACCTCATACAGAGCCGTCTCACCCATCTTGTGTAAAATACAACATTCTCCGTGGTCCTCTGCCTTGTCCCCCGCTCAGACTGAGTACACTGTTGAATTGGACTCAGCAAGTATGAGTGTGAGTAAAAACTTTGCTGAAGAGATATAATTTCAGTTTGCTTTTAAAGTTTACCATCTAAGTTCAATCATAAGGATAGGCAACATGCTGTAAAGTAGGCTAACCACCTAAACATTCTAATGTAATGTTTTCTATGATTCTCTGAATGGAGAGCATTCTAACTTGAGTACTATGCACAAACCACAGGAGTACCTTACTCCAGGAACTACCCGTTTTTTTTTTTTTTTTCTGAGATGTGAAACATGTAAACAGGAAAGACTTGACAGACTGGTCTCATCTCCTACTCTTCATATGGCATGGTAGAGTGCTTTAACAAAGTAAGACTTCTTTACCATTTCCCCCTACAACTCATTTAGTCCAACTAATTACAGGGCTGAGTTTGAATCATAAGGTTAAGTAAAACACTATAATTCTGGTCAGATTTAATTTTGTTTCCTTCTCACATCACATTTACCACACACAACGCAGTGCCTAACCACCAGTGTGTGCACAGCCAGTGCCCATGATCTGTGGTTAAGCCACTGCAAACTATATCTTCAGTCTGGTCTGGCTAAACATGCAATAATAGTGTTAGCTGCGCTTAATTCCTTTTTGCCTCCTAAGAGAGGGAACGAACATGTAAATACAAAACATGTTTGACACTTGTCTAAAAGAAAACTGTTACAGCACCATTACAGCACAACACAATGCAGTGAATGAAAATAAGTTCAAGTTGAAACTCAGATTTTTTTCTGACATCACAGAAAAGCAAGCTGTAGATAGAAACTGGACAGTTCCTATCATTCTATTTTACTGTGGAAAGGCAGAGAAGGGGAAAGTAAACGTTCAATTCATTGTTCTCAGTTTACTTGGATGCTTTGTCAAAAACTTTGACCTGTTCAGCAGGTCAAAGAGGTCTTAGCAGCAACTCACAGGACATCTCACTAACAGCCTTTTGTCTACCAGCCCTCATGTTAATGGACCGGCTATGAAACAGGGTAAAACAAAACCCATATGAATTAAAAAACATTTACACACATCGAAATATTTAATTTAACAATAATTATCTAACACTTAGAAGTATCAAAAACTGCACAGTTTACTTTTCCCCTCCTTAATCAATAAATGGACTCTTCCGGAACCTTTAACGTGAGATCAGGCCCCCTGGAAATCTTTCAGTCTGAACAAACTGCAGAGGAAGAGTTAGGGGTAAATTATATAGACAGCAAACGCTACAATATATTTTAAGACAGCAATCCTTTTTCAGCTGTTTTAAGATCACTTAAGCTGGGCATACACTGTACGAGTTTCTGCCCTTTTCGGGCCGATTCTTCAGTGGTACGAGAATTTGTTGGATCGGGCTGAGTTTCAGCTTCATTGTGCGTCCTGCGTCGTGTAGTATACAGGGGGTAACGAGGGCCGATTCGCCTCTCACAACCACCTCCCGATCAGGAATCGGACGGTCAACAAGTAGATTCTTCTTCGTCTTCTCAAGCGAAAACTTAGGAGCGGAGAGAAGCATGACGGCCGTACGTGTGACATGGAGTCAAACTACGGAGTCAAACTCGTAGAATTTCCAAAGCAGCGCATTTTGTTCTAGTAAGTCTCATATTCAACAGTGAGCATCGACACTTCCGCCTTTTTCTTCTTCTACTGTTGACATTTGGCTTCCGGGTAGACAAGTCCAAGTAGCGCCATCTCTCTACGGGGCTGAGTCCGACGTGTGAATTTTGAACGCACTGTGTGAGCAGTCAGGTCGCATCAGAGCGTCGGGCCGCACAGTGTAAGAACAGATATCGTGAGCGGTGAACTTTTAAACCCTGCGGTTTCGTCGTACAGTTTGAGCTGTATATGAGTACCACGATTGAAAATATCGTGCAGTGTATGCCCGGCATTAAAGAATTACTTGCTGTCCATTTGTCTATTTCTTTCACAAGTCAGGCCTTCATCAGCTGAGAAGCTGTCAAAGCATAACCAAACACAGTAACAATTAAGAATTTAAATGTGTTTCTCATTGTGTACTTATTTCCTTTAAAACAAAGCAAATATTCAAAATAAAGCAATATTGCAAATGTATTTCAGTAGTGAAGGCCTTCATTACAGGCTACCTGCAAGGTCTTTCTGTGCGGAAACAGACGTGGAAAAATAATACTCATAGTCAAAAGGTGATACCAAAGACACAAATGGCAAATAACATCACTGGCACTAAAAGAAAGACTGCATCATGAAGGAAATGATGTAAAAGGACATTTGGATAGTTTATCACATAGGGCCAAAAGGAAACGAAAAGAAAATCGGCCAACTTCCTCTAATCACTCTGCTCTTCTTTGAAACTGATGACAAATCTCTGGAATATTGTCAATGATAAGGCTGAAGTGATAGCCATAGCCTTTGTAAATAAAACAAGTCCATTGTGTGCTTGTCTAATTGCTGTTATTCAGTCGAATGAATAATACCCCCCTCCTCCCATCCCCACGCATGGCCCTGGCTTGGAAATCGGGTGAGCAGTCACATCATCCAGTGGGAGATCATACTACAGTCGCTGGTCCTCTACAGCAAAAGAAGTCAGTTTAGGTGGTTTGAAGCAGAAGACAACAGATCAATGGTTGTGAGGAATAAGAAGCTGGAAGGAATACTTTGAAGAGTTTATGAATGAGGAAAATGAGAGAAAACAGAAAAGCAGAAGACACAACCATTGTGGATCAGGATGTAGCAAAGATTATTATGGATGAAGTAAAATAGGCAATGATAGGGTGAAAGGGGGAATGACAGTTGGCCTGGATATGCCTGTGGAAGTATAGAAGTGTTTAGGAGAGAAAGCAGTAGAGTGTTTGACTGAGTTGTTCCATGAGGTCTTAGAGAGAGTGAGACAATGCCTCAGGAATGGAGGAGAAGAGTTCTGGTTTCAAATATCATTGAGACCAGAACATAAGCTCCATTGTGTTTTTGTAGATTTGGAGAAAGTATATGACAGGGTGCCAAGAGAGGTAGACTGTATAAGCAGAGATGTATGTTAAAGTGGTGCTGGACATGTACAGGAGGTGTAAAACAGTGGTGAGGTGTGCTGTAGGCATGAACGAGGAGTTCAAGTTGGAAGTGGGATTGCATCAAGGATGGGCTCTGAGCGCCGTGGGCATGGACATGTTGACAGATGAGGTTAGACAGGAAATGTCATGGACTATGATGTTTGCAAATCCCTGTGAACTTTCGAGAGAGCAGGGAAAGGATGGAGGAAAATCTATGGACATAGTAGTTTACCCTGGAAAGGAGCGGAATAAAGGTTAGCAGTAGCAATACGGAAGTGTGGATGGAGGGCGAAAGTGGTGTGGGGGAGCCGCGGTTGACAGGTTTTCCAAATATGGCTGTAGCCAATCAGAATGAAGTAAACTAAGTAGAGCTGCATTTCATTACTGCACCCAACCCTTTTACAGAGGAGGTTTATTTATTTAATGAAATTCTTTGGAGAATTTACATATCCGGCACATGTCAGCTACATGAAATGGTTTATACAGGGATATCATGGCACCTTTAAGAACCACCCCGATAGATGGGGCATGTCGGAAGGGGAAGATCGGGGCTATAATCTTTGTCTTTTTGTTATTCAGGATGAGGTTATTCTTGGAGAACCACTGTGTCAGATTGTGGACCTTATCTTTGTAGTGGGTCTCATCATTGTTGGATATGATGAATATTGACAGCTTTGTCTACGTTTGGATTCCTGCATTTTTCTTTGAAGTCTTTTGTTCTGAATTGAGACCGCCTTGTGATCAAAGTCCCGCCTCCAGTACTAGTATAGTGTGTTATATACGTCATCAGGACTACCTCCTTAAGCGCCGTACACAAGGGGGCAGGTCCTATGCCGTCATAGTCACCATCTAGGGAAAGGGCACCAAGTAGCTTGAAGTGGTTAGCCCTAGGCTGTTGTGAAGTAAGATTAGTTAGCTGGGTGCCACCGGTACTAGAAGGAGTTAGAAGCTAACCGTGCATGGACATTGCTAGTTGTGCAAGAAGCGTTCTCCATCTTGGCTTCAGGTCTGTTTCGATACTCTAGTTGTGCTACCTCAAAGCTGTTTAGCCCATGTCTTTCAATGCTGCTATGTCAAAGTGCTGAGTTGTTGATTGTGTTCTTGAATGTGATGTCAATTAGGTCTAAACAACGGTGAATTGATTTATGCTTTGCTATCTATCATTTAATTATTTTCACTTGTTTTATTTTCATTTATTTCCTTTTGCATGATCTTTTGAGTAGCGAGTAGTGTTTCCTAGTGTTTTATTAAGTAGAATAATTGCTGTAACAGGGAATTATTAGTTTAATAAATAATAACTTGTTAATTCGTAGTTGTTTGTGATTATTTTGGTCCAGAAATTGAATGGTCTCTAAGAGCTATTGAACTATCTCCTTTTGAGTAATAACTGAATAAACTGAGACGTTTTCATTGGTTTGTGGTAAAGGAGTAATGATTAAAACTATCTGATGATTGCAATTGTAATTGAGTTGTCAACGTTTGCTGGATAAGTCTAACCAGTCAAGAACTGGTTAAATAACACTTTTCCAGTATAAATAAGTTAATAATTGCTAATTAATAAACAAATTGTTAGTGTTAATCATTACAAGCTCATAGCCCTTGGATCACAACCATTTAAATTAAATGTGTTATAGCTACCATTTGAATTTGAATGATATATTATTAAATTATAATAGCAAATTATAATAAATAATAATATTCCTAATCAAACAGGTTTCATGGCATAACAAATAGAGAGAGCAAAAACAAACATTTTCCTAGATTGTGCTGCCCCAACAACAATAACAATACTCTTGGTTCTTGTGGCGTATGCAGCAAGCTTTAGCCTGGCCCAGAATAAGGTTTCAGTGCAGAGGGAGATATCCTGCCTTAATACCAGAGAAATTTCACCCATCAGTTCTCAATGAATATAGACCTGTTGCCCTGGCATCCCACATCATGAAGGTCCTGGAGAGACTCCTGTTTGCCAACCTAAGTAAGCAGACAATCCCCTTGATCAAGTCTTGATTGTACAACTAAGGATTCCTCATTGAATCAGGAACATTACACAAAACCATGAGCATCCTCTTCATTAGACTGTGATACAACAACAATAGCAAACAGGCGTAACCCGGAAGCAACCAGACTTTTGCTCAGTTCTTTCTGAAAATGTGGTGACCTGAGACTGAGACTTTGCACAAGCATACAACAACAACCTTTAGTCAGAGTGTCAAGAACGGATTATATGGACCCAGAATTCGAACCAGACAAATAGATGACGTTTAAGATAGTTTGTTGTCAGGAGAGGTAATGGTTGGAATCGGGATGACAGGCAGAATGGTCAAAAGGGTATATCAGAGTCCGAGGTCAAAAACAGTCCTAAGTCAAACCAGGTGATCAGATGAGCGGGACTGTCCAGAGCAGAATCCGGGAGCAGAGTCGGGTAAGAGATCTAAGTTCGGTAATGTGCAGACAGAATTAACAGACAAGGATCAGGCAAGCTCAGATAGTCCAGGAACAGGCTAGGTCAGGCACACAAGTTAGCAGTCAGAATCAGGCAGAAAAAACAGATAACCGCAGGCAAATCGGATCGGTATCAACAGGGGTAGCAGAATAAAGAACGCTGGATATGACTCACCGAAAGGCTCGTAATGATCTGGCACTGATCAGAGGCTGGAGGCAGGCATAAATAGAAGGCTAAACAGGTGACCGGAGTGAAACACTAATGGCAGATAACAGGTGAGGCTGATCTGAGGCAGGGTGGTGATGAGAGGTAGAGCTGAACTGATTGGTCGTGACTGGTGACAGGGGAGTGACAGGCAAACAGATAGGGTCGCTGAGAGGTGAAGTGAGCTAGCTGATTACTGGCAGGTGAACTGATTAAATAAAGAGAAGTACAACACAAAACCAAAACAAAACCCAAATTGTGTCACAGGGCCTTCTTCAGATCAGCTGTAAGACAGACTGCTGCGAGAAAATATTCCTGCCTACGGCATTCACCATCTACACTGAGTCTGAATAACCTTGGATAATAGTACAGCATTTAATTTCCCTTTGATACAAGGCAGGATGGATCCCTTTCCCTTAAAAAATTGTTTTTGAATTGAACTGCCCTATGCCAAATAAGACAGAACAATCTTCAGATACCCATGAAGTAAATTTGATATGTAGGACTTCAAATTGTGCAAATCCCTGCATTTAAATGTCAGAGAGAAAGACACTCTTTACAAGTTCAGTACCTTCAGATGTTTCTCTTTAATCATGAATGGCCAAGTCCAGTCCTGAAGAGTGCCTATCCTGTAGCCGTCAGATGCATCAATTCCCCAACACACATGAATAACACATGAGTGACTTGTTACCAGATCTCTGCAGAGCTGAAAACTATAATGCTGTTGATGGAATTCAGCAATTTGTTTAAGGTGTGTTGGAGAAGGAACGCATCTAAAGGTTTCAGGATTGTAGCTCTCCATGATTGGACTTGGAACACCCTGTCTTAAAGCTGCAGTAGGTAACTTTTGTATACATTTAGTATCTTTTACATATTTGTTAAAACTGTTAATGTCCTCAAAGTAAAATATGAGACTCCCAGTGGTTCTACTGCCATTTGCAGAAATAAACCACTCCCAGTCACGAACAAGCAATGAGAGCTAGGAGGACAGTCTGGCTCTGATTGGTTGTTAAAAGTATCAATCACTCTTGTGTACATACTGCCCACTCATTTCAAGATGGTGGTTTTCAAAATAAATTATATATATATTTTTTTACATATTTAATCTGATTTATTTCTGTGAAGAATGCAATAACATGACTCCTAGACTAAGGGAAAACGTCTTCTTTTGGAATTTATCTTTAAGGGGTGGCAACACTCTAACCCTATCTTCTGCATCTTCTTCCCTCACTACCTCCATGTCCTCTTTTGACTCTACCCACTTTAGTCTTCCTCTAGGCCTCTTGCCTGCCGATCCCAGCCTCAGTATCCTCCTACCAATGTACTTACTGTCCCTCCTCTGTGCATGTCCAAACCATCTCCCTCAGGCCAGACTGAGGCTTGGCTATGGCTTTATCTCCAAAACACCTAAAATGAGCTGTCAATATTCATCTATGCTACCTCCAGCTCCTCCTGTCTCCTATTTCTTCCTCAGCACCACTATCTCTAAAGCATACAACATCACTGGTCTGTCCATAGTCTTGTACACATTTCCTTTCATTGTCGCTGATACTCTTTTATTACATGACACACTAATAATTTTCTTCTCCTGGGGCTAAGAAAAATAAGGGGCTAAGAGCTAAACTTTGCTGCAGTCCCACTTCCACTTTGAACTCCTCTGTTACACCTATAGCACACCTCACCACTGACTTACAGCTCTCATACATGTCCATCACCACTCCAATATACTACTGTCTCTTACAATACCACAGCTCATCTCTTGGGACTGTCATATGCTTTCTCTAAATCTACAAAAACACAAGGCAGCTCCCTCTTACCTTCTGTGTACTTGTTCATCAACACCCTTAAAGCAAATATTGCATCTCTAGTACTTTTACTTGACATCAAACTATACTGCTGCTCACAGATGCTAACCCCTGACCTCAGTCCGCTACTCCTTCCCATTATTCTGTTGTATCACTCATCAACAACCAGCACACGTCTCCTCCATTGCTCAGGTATCTCCTATCACCCTTTTAAGTGCCTTCTTCACTTCATCCCTACTAATCTTTGCTACTTCCTGTTCAACATTGTTTTTTCTGAATTGTGTTGTTCCCTTTGGAGCAGGACACCTTTCTTTTGAAGCTCCCTCAGGGGGTTCAGCTAGTTGGTATGCCTCTGTAAAAGACACTGACAGCCCTGGACAAATCGCTGGGACCTCGGGTAATGAAGCAGAGATCATGAGCAGTGACTGCTGACTAGTATTTGTGTGGAAAACGTTTTACCTACATCACATGATCAGCCAATACATTTTTAGATTGAATAATTTCTTGCTCTCTGATGAGAATGATGCTGCTGCTGCAATAGACTACTGCACATTTAAAAAAATCCATCTACTGAAGAGTTAAATTTTATTTATATATATTTAAAATGTTATTTTACATGTTTGCTGATTAAAGACAGCCCTACCAGTTCCATGGTCATTGCTGCGTAGTGACACAATCTCTGTTGCCTCGTAGATCTTGGCCAGCGTTTTTTCAGAGGGAAACCTCAAGTAAAATGACATGAAATGCTTCAACATCCAGCAAAATAATTTAGTGACAGCGAAATTTTTAATGAGCTAGTTTGACTTGAACAGCCATTATTTAGTCATTGGCTGAAGTGACATTTAACCGTGTGTGTTATGAGAAATGGAAATAGGTCCCAGCAAATATCTAAATAAATTAGGAGTATACAATTTTAATGAAACGTAGTGAAAAATAGATGATGCATACGTTTTTAAAGTTCTTAGCATAACTGTAGTAGCACTCTTAGTATTTTCTAGATTGTAAATGTGGGGTGTCTATTAGATCACAAAAAGTGGAAGGAAAATAAAAAGCATAATCAGAAAGCAGATATTGAAAACTCTTTAAAATAGGGCAATAAAATGTAAAATTGAATTCATGGACTAGATCCATACCTGATCCTATATAATTTATATCAGGATATAAAACCTAGACCAAATTGAGTGTTTGCCGAATATTTGTTAAATCAATATGGAGACTTACTTGGTGTTGTCAGTAAGCCACAAAACCAGTTTAGAACTCGCTGTCATCCCTCACACAGGAAAACATGGTAAGGTTAGAGTTAAACTTTTTTCAAATTTAAAAATTAGCAAACTCTCCTTGTATCACACTTTTTGCTCAAACCTTACAAATAATTTTTAAACTACATGGCATACAGTCTGCCTAATATGCTCAAATTTACAATTCTAATTTTGATATTTATTTATTCATATGCAGGTCTCCACTAAGTGTGGAGACCTGCTATGTCCCCCCACCCCCCCTTCTGTGCTCCCCTCCCGCTCCCCTCCGTTGGCTGGTGCCTTGACCCGCTGTGTGTTGGTGGTTCTCGGTGTCTGGGGCTGGGTGCTGGCACACTCCTGACGGCTGATTAGCCGGGCCTGAGCTCCCTGGCTCCCCTCCAGGGGTGATGTGCCCTAGGATCTCAAGTTTCTTGGCCCATGGCTGAATTTGCCCAGTCATAGCTGGCTGCCGGTGGGACCTGTAGGATTGTCACTGCAGCTCCCAGGGGCTTCTGCTCTGTGGCTGCTGGGGGTTTCCTGGGGCTCTCCTCTAGGATGTAACTATCCTTTTGTCTGTCCTTCCTGGGTTTCTGTGTTCTGGGGGCCCTTTCGTACATCTGGGGTTCTGGTCTCCCCGGTGTCTGCATCGGCGCCCTTGGAATGGGTGTTTGACTCCTCACAACCACTACTGAGCATTTTTCATATGGATAAACCTTACATATATATAAGTGCACTCTCACAAACAGCCACAGGTGCTTGGATCCAGGTGCTTACAGATTCACTTCTATACAGATAAAACCTATAGTTAACTTTGGCTGTCACTAAATACATCTTATATTAAACAATACTGCATATTTTTGATACGTTATCAAAGGTGTTGTTTGTTTGTACCTGTTATGCTTTTTTGGTTGGTTTTGCTGTTCTTTTTATTTCTCCTTCTGCAGATGTAGAAGCAGACTCCAAGGATGTTATCTTGCACCCTCTTTTTCCTCTACTCTATTTGTGTCACCTTTTCTCCCTTTTAATTTTATTCTATACTTTTTTGTATTCCTTTCTTTTACCTTTCCATTTCTGTTTCCATTGAATTCGAAATAATCCCAAAAGAATATCCAATACATTTTTTTGTATATATAGCAAGCAGAGCACTATAACAAAATCAGTAAGGCGCCAAGGTCCCCGCCGAGGCGGGGACCTTGGCGTTCCGATCCTCGGCTGCAGAAGCTGGCTCTTGGGACGTGGAATGTCACCTCTCTGGTGGGGAAGGAGCCTGAGCTTGTGCGCGAGGTCGAGAGGTTCCGACTAGAGATAGTCGGACTCACCTCGACGCACCGCTCTGGCTCCGGAACCAGTCTCCTTGAGAGGGGCTGGACATTCTTCCACTCTGGAGTTGCCCATGGTGAGAGGCGCCGAGCTGGGGTTGGCATACTTGTTGCCCCCCATCTCGGTGCCTGCACGTTGGGGTTTTCCCCGGTGAACGAGAGGGTGGCCTCCCTCCGCATTCGTGTGGGGGGACGGGTTCTGACTGTTGTTTGCGCTTATGCGCCAAACAGCAGTTCAGATTACCCACCCTTTTTGGAGTCCTTGGAAGGGGTACTGGAGAGTGCCCCTCCTGGGGACTCCCTCGTTTTGCTGGGGGACTTCAACGCTCACGTGGGCAATGACAGTGGGACCTGGAGGGGCGTGGTTGGGAGGAATGGCCCACCTGATCTGAACTCGAGTGGTGTTTTGTTGTTGGACTTCTGTGCTCGTCATGGATTGTCCATCACAAACACCATGTTCAAGCATAAGGGTGTCCATATGTGCTCTTGGCACCAGGACACCCTAGGTCGCAGTTCAATGATCGACTTTGTTGTCGTTTCATCTGACCTGCGGCCGCATGTCTTGGACACTCGGGTGAAGAGAGGGGCGGAGCTCTCCACCGACCACTACCTGGTGGTGAGTTGGCTCCGATGGCGGGGGAGGAAGCCAGTCCGACCGGACAGGCCCAAACGTACTGTGAGGGTTTGCTGGGAACGTCTGGCGGAGTCCCCCGTTAGACGGAGCTTTAACTCCCACCTCCGGGAGAACTTCAAACACGTCCCGAGGGAGGCGGGGGACATTGAGTCTGAATGGACCATGTTCCACGCCTCTATTGCTGAGGCAGCTAGTCGGAGCTGTGGCCGCAAGGTTGTCGGTGCATGTCGCGGCGGCAACCCTCGAACCCGCTGGTGGACACCAGCGGTGAGGGAAGCCGTCAAGCTGAAGAAGGAGTCCTATCGGGCTTTTTTGGCCTGTGGGACTCCGGAAGCAGCTGATGTGTACCGGCAGTCGAAGCGGCAGGCGGCTCGGCTGGTCGCCGAGGCAAAAACTCGGGCGTGGGAAGAGTTCGGAGAGGCCATGGAGAAAGACTTCCGTACGGCTTCGAAGCGATTCTGGTCCACTATACGGCGTCTCAGGAGGGGGAAGCAGTGCAGTACCAACACTGTTTACAGTGGGGGTGGTGTGCTGCTGACCTCGACTCGGGACGTTGTGTTTCGGTGGGCGGAATACTTCAAAGACCTCCTTAATCCCACCAACACGTCTTCCATTGCGGAAGCAGAGCCTGAGGACTCTGGGTTAGGTTCTCCCATCTCTGGTGCTGAGGTTGCCGAGGTTGTTAAAAAGCTCCTCGGTGGCAAGGCCCCGGGGGTGGATGAGATTCGCCCGGAGTACCTTAAGGCTCTGGATGTTGTGGGGCTGTGTTGGTTAACGCGGCTCTGCAACATTGCGTGGATATCGGGGGCAGTTCCCCTGGACTAGCAGACTGGGGTGGTGGTCCCCCTATTTAAAAAGGGGGACCGGAGAGTGTGTTCCAACTACAGGGGAATCACACTCTTAAGCCTCCCTGGTAAGGTCTATTCGGGGGTTCTGGAAAGGAGGGTCCGTCGGATAGTCGAATCTCGGATTCAGGAAGAGCAGTGTGGTTTTCGTCCTGGCCGTGGAACACTGGACCAGCTCTATACCCTCAGCAGGATTCTGGAGGGGGCATGGGAGTTTGCCCAACCAGTCTACATGTGCTTTGTAGATCTGGAGAAGGCATTCGACCGTGTCCCCCGAGGGATCCTGTGGGGGGTACTCCGGGAGTATGGAGTACCGGACCCTTTAATAAGGGCTGTCAGGTCTCTGTACGACCGGTGTCAGAGTCTGGTCCGCATTGCCGGCAGTAAGTCGGACTCGTTTCCGGTGAGAGTTGGACTCCGCCAAGGCTGCCCTTTGTCACCGATTCTGTTCATAACTTTTATGGACAGAATTTCTAGGCGCAGCCAAGGTGTTGAAGGGATCCGTTTTGGTGGCCTTAGGATTGTGTCTCTGCTATTCGCGGATGACGTGGTCCTATTGGCTTCATCAGGGCGTGATCTACAGCTCTCACTGGAGCGGTTCGCAGCCGAGTGCGAAGCGGCCGGGATGAAAATCAGTGCCTCCAAATCCGCGACCATGGTCTTGAACCGGAAAAGGGTAGAGTGCCTTCTCCGGGTTGGGGAGGATGTGCTGCCCCTAGTGGAGGAGTTCAAGTATCTTGGGGTCTTGTTCACGAATGAGGGGAGGATGGAGCGGGAGATCGACAGGCGGATTGGTGCAGCGTCTGCTGTGAAGCGGGCGCTGTACCGATCCGTTGTGGTGAAGAGAGAGCTGAGCCAAAAGGCGAAGCTCTCGATTTACCGGTCGATCTACAATCCTACCCTCATCTATGGTCACGAGCTTTGGGTCGTGACCGAAAGAACGAGATCCCGGATACAAGCGGCTGAAATGAGTTTTCTCCGTAGTGTGTCTGGGCTCTCCCTTAGAGATAGGGTGAGGAGCTCAGTCATCCGGGGAGGACTCAGAGTAGAGCCGCTGCTCCTCCACGTCGAGAGGAGCCAGTTGAGGTGGCTCGGGCATCTGGTCAGGATGCCTCCTGGACGCCTCCCTGGTGAGGTGTTCCGGGCACGTCCCACCGGGAGGAGGCCCAGGGGAAGACCGAGGACACGCTGGAGGGACTATGTCTCCCGGCTGGCCTGGGAACGCCTTGGGATTCCTCCTGAGGAGCTGGCCCAAGTGGCCGGGGAGAGGGACGTCTGGGCCTCCCTACTGAAGCTGCTACCCCCGCGACCCGACCCCAGATAAGCGGAAGAAGACGGACGGACGGACGGGAGTAATGCTCCATTTATGAAAGCAAATCTGTTGGGCTCTCTTTGGCATTAAGACAGCAATTCTTAGTGCTGCAAGACAGGACACGATTAAAAAAGGTTGTTGTATCTTGAATCATGTTGTGGTTTCTCATGGTGCCTGCTGCTTAAGACATTTTCAATAGATACCATGATTGGCAAAAACAAACCTTTGGTAGGCGGGCACAAGGTGTCGCTTCGCCCAATCAACTCGGAAAGTTCTTCTGGATGTCCATCCTTTCCCCAAATGGATTCAATGGAAGCAGGTCCAGACCCTGGTTAGGTCTCTGAATGCCACAGTTTACAACAGCTTAGAAACATAATTTCTTTGTTAGAAAATATTTTTTGAGTATCTTCAGGAGCAGTGTCTGTGTTCTGTATGTGCTCCTGCAGAGTGCTTAGTCTATAGAACAGATGTCCACAGAAAGCATACTTCAAGGTCAGTCTTACTGGTGGTCACACTGGAGCAGTTATGTTTCAGTTTAAAACAATTCATAACAAACCATAAAGTGAAATCTTAATTTGAGGCCATAATGAAGCTTATAGATTCCTCTGTTGGTTCTAAACAGTGGTGAATTAAGATCATATCAATTTCTATTTTCGTCTTACAAACTGATGGTGTTGAAATAGTAGAAATCCTGATTTAAACTTGTTTGACAAAACATGCACAGATATGCATACAGGCATTACTATCTCAAAAGAAGAAATATGAGTTATGTTGGTGGCTGCATTCCTTTCTGGGCTCAGCACATCAGTTTATGTTCACACAGTTGACTGAAAGCTTCTGATCTCATGTTAATGCAAACTGAACCAATGTTATGTCGTGAGAACTTCACCTTTTCATTATCTAAAGGTAAAATTAATGTTTTTGTTTGGTGAGCTCACATCTTTTTGTTGTCTTACCTTAATTGCAGTGTTACTGATTTTTTTGATTACAAAGAACTAATGCCAAGTCACAGAAAAGAAGTAAAGGAACGGCTATTGTTTCACTTTGTTTTCAAGACTGAAAATACTAAGGCATTGTGAGACTTAAACCACCTATTAAAACATGAGGACAAATGTATACAGGATTATAGCTATCAATAAAAGCTTTTCTTTTTGCTTTATTGCCATCTTCTCTTTTCAACGCAAGTATTATTAATCAGTATCACTTATATGCTTATTGGAGGATCTAGGGTAGGGACTTTAAGACTTATAAAACAATTGTCATTGGATTGTTGATATATTCAAGTCATCGCAAAAAGAAGCATTTTTGTCTTTCATACACCAGAGGACACTTGGTTTGTCAATGAAACCGGATCCTACATTATCCTACAACATTTTATACAGCATTCCAGAATTACTGAAAAATCGGGCAGTCTACCACACCTACTGGACAGGACCGACCCAGACTTAAATCCATCCGATCCAGTCAGCATCAGCCCAGTTCCGCTTGAAGCGTACATACAACATTGGATTTGGACCCTTAGCTATTACTAGTTATTCTGCTCACATTATTGTAAACTCCGGACTTACTGAAAAACGTCACAGGATATTATTCTCATATTATTCTATAGCACGGATAATAAAGGACATGCAATAAGCACTCAGCCGCGGGAAAAATAATGAACTAATAATATGAGTGAAAGGATACATTTTATGACAACTATTTTGAATACTAGGAGTGGAACATCTATTTTTTTTATAGAGGTTTGCTAAGAATATTTTATAAAATCCCAGGCTACTTTTTCAGCCCAGAAACTGTTTACACTGGTGCTGTGGGTGGAGTTGATTCTAGTTGGGTGGGGTTGATGCAGACTCAGCTCCACTCATGGTTCTGCAGCGAGCCTTTTCTATGTGATGCTTTGGCCCTTTCTTTCAGTGTTTAACCTTGTCTCTCTCCTAGACATATATCTATTGGCTGAGTCTTAAATGTAACTAACTGCTTGGGCGCTCTTTCATCCTGTAGAATTCAAAACTGACTCAGAGCTTTTCTGCTTAGTTGTGTTTATTTCCTAGAAGCCACTTAAGGAGCTACTACTGCCATTGCATTTTTGCTTCTCTCTTACATAGATACCACTCTTGGATCAATGCTTCTGTGCTCCTTTTAATGTGTTTGCTCTGTCTTCTCAAACTCCCTGTGGGTTGTGTCAAATAGCCATTCATGCTGAGCCTGGTTTTCCTGGAGGTTTCTTCTTGTTAAAGGGAAGTTCTCCTCTTTATTGCCGCTAGATGCATGCTCGGTATGAGGGATTGTTGCAAAGTTAACAACAAAGCAAGCAACTGTTCACTGTTGCTCCATGCTCATCTAGGAGCAGAGACAAAAGACACATTTCTTCCATCCCCTGAGATCCTTTGGAGCAAGAAAATAATGTCTTCCTTTGTCTTATACTTGATAGACCATCCAGTTGAGAAACTTTACAAATCCTCCCACTAATAATATCATCATCATCTGCTCATTTTACAATGTGTACTTTTGAATCCTGTTTGTGTATGTCTGTAAACAACAGTCCTATCATGCAAGACAAATTTCAAACTTGATCTGACAATAAAGCTATATATTATTTTGCATGTTATTTTATCCATTTTATATAATTCACTTGTGTTAACACCTAAGCTATTTCAGTCTTGAATTTGTTAAAGGTTTTCAGGGAAGATAAGAGAAACACATTGGGTTCACTCTGACTCTGAGAGATTGCTATCTTAACAGCGGATGCTACGTGCTAGTTTCCTCACCAGCAGTTAGAAAACATCATATTGCCACATGTCTAATGAAGGTTAGCAAACTTGAGGAATTTACAACAACTAACCTGTGAAATTGTCATGTCCATGGGACACAATGGTATATTGCTATATTAAACGATTACAATTTGACAATACACCATTGTTACTGTTTTCTCAGCCAGTGTCTGTGTTACTATTAAGTGGATATAGGTAATGGATGGATAAATTAACTACCTCCTTAAAGGAGCAGTAAGGGAAATTTCACCACTGGTGGGCTGCTGAGCACTGTCTGTAGACCAAAACAAGATGTGTGACAAGCCTCTCTCTACCTCCACTCCAGCCGCAACATCCCCCCTTCCTTCTCACCCATTGCCTTGTATGCGTATACGTATTTGCAAAGGATAAATACACAGCAAAACAGCGTCACCTTTCAGAGGATATATATACTCTTGACTTAATAATAATGCTGTAGCAAGAGAACATTTCGATCCACTGGGCTTGCTCTCCATTATTTCCACTGATGGTGGCATTCTATAGGCATGGACGGGGGCTAAACCCTGAGTTGTAGCTATAGGTACATGGACGTACATGCACGCGCTGTGTTGTTCTCCAGTCTCCACGAGCTGGTGTGTTATATCGTACCATTTTCCATCTCAAAGGATACCCTTAGTTCGTTGTATCACTATTTTTTTAGTTCTTATTATCTAAAATCATACAATTTATCTTATTGGTCCTTTAAAGAAACAATCTACAATTCACTTTTACTGACTTGGTATGCTATCCAGTGGTAACTGCTGTGTGTTTATTTAATGTTATGTCATATCAGTGATCTGCCCCAAGAACGTCAAGTATTTTTATACTGGGTGTCAGTTTGCCACAGATACACTTCAGCATAGGCAGTTATTATAGTAACGTATCTTTCATTAGCTTGAACTTCAAAGAGTTGCTATTCCAACTGGAGCATAATCTGTGTGTCTCTGAGAGCGCAGCTGTTAATGAGAGTTCAGAGTGTCTTTGGGTGTGGGGATTGGGCTGTTTGGGTGGAGAAGGCCCTGATGTGATAAGCATGTGATGCCACTGCTAAAAACAGAATAGAATTTTTGCTTCTGAACTTGTGGCCTTTCAGAAATCTAAAAAAGGTCAAAATTCACAATGATTATGGCTTTAAAATGCAATGATAAAATCATATAATATCTGGAATTCATGAAGCTTGGCTTTAATGTAGGTTATGTTAAGAACAAACCGAACCATTTCAAGTTGTTAATTCTAGTTAGAAATATTTGATTTTGTAGGGTCTGTTAACTCAGATGCATCTTGTAATAGAGTGCTAGTTAGTTTTTTTTTCTACAGCCGCCCAAGACAAAGGCTGTGTCTCATTCCGCCTACTTCTACACTTCGAACACTTAGTTTTAAGTATATAGTGTAGATAACACAAAAAGTCAGTGCACTGAAGGTATCCGGATGACCCCCTAAAAACGGGCACAAAATGCAGTGTGTAACGATGAACTCTTAAGTATTTTAATTATTTTCCTTGTTGTGACACTAAAATTAGCCTCCCACTACACACGCTGTTTTTATCTTTCCACAGTGGCATTCCATACGTTCCTGTCAGCAGATGTTTCAACAGCTAGACCTCTCACTGCTGAGCTACAGCATTAGTGTGTTTTTCTGATTTTTAAAATTGGTTGGATTATTTATTCTCTACTTTGAAACGTATCAACTATAATGAGTATCTAATGATACTCTTTACAGAACTCCCTAGATTTACAACTGCATTCAGGGTGTATTAAATATTTGGGTATTACTGTGTCATCTAAATTGGCAGATTTACCAAAACTTAACCACATCTCTCTTCTTAAAAAGATAGAAGAGGATCTTGACAGATGGAAATCGCTACCATTTTCAATTATGGGTAGGGTTGCTTCAAAGATGTATCAGGTTAAAGACACTACAGAAAAATCTTTCACAGAGTACACTATGCAGGTCAAAGATTATTCACAATGGGTTTTGCACAATCTAATATCTGTTCACAGTGCACAGGCAATAATCCTGACAATTATATTCATGCGTTATGGTTATGTACAACTTTTCAGAGGTTCTGGGTACAGATATGTAAGGACTTGTCAAAGTGCCTGAGTTGTAAACTTTCACCTTCCCCCTCAGTTTGCTTGGTGAGTAACTTTGATGAAAGCACTTTTGAAAAAAAATCAGTTTGCATGGCTTTCACTGCCTTAAGTATCGCAAAGAAAACTATCCTCGTGAATTGGAAAAGCAAAAAATATTCTCAGTATCAATCAGTATAGAGATCTTTTGTTGGATCATGTTAGTTTTGAGACAGCATCTGCATCCGTATCAGATCAATATCTCTGGGCTCCTTTGATCGGCTCCATCACTTAAAGGAGAAGTCCGGTCAAAATCAGAATTCAAACTGCTGAAAGTACTTTAAATATAAAATTATTACATACTGTTCAATAAATTATAAGCTTTTTTAATTAAGAGTAATTTTGATTTGAAGGTCCTTTTATGTTGGCCGCCATCTTGGTGAAGAACAGTACTGCCACCTCCCAGTTTGTGACGTCAAGGTCGCGGTATCGGCTGTAGAGCAAGTCCCGATGCCCTATCTGTCCCCTTATAAATAAATATCTGTTTTCATGCCAAAAAAATTTTTTAACCCCTTAAACAAAGATAGAAATGGTATTAAGCATTTAAATTTAAATTAATACTAATTTTACATTTTAGAGACATAAAAAGACAACAAATAAGCATTAAAGTACGGTTTATGTGTTGGGTCCTGCAATGTTATAAGATGAGTATAAAACTCATCTTTAGAACCAATCTCTGCTCAAAATGGTGATCTGCACCGCCTAATCTACTTTCAGCAGTTATCATCAGTTATTGCAACCGTAAACTGCAGAAAATATGGGCAGAGCTGCTGCTTTTGAGTTTTCTCTCTGCTGCTGTGAGGACGAGCTGCAGCGCGTTATGAGGCGGAGGGATATTTCGGCCTAACTTAGTTTAGAGCCAAAACAAGCCACTTCACTTTCAGAAACAAGCCCAAAAAAAAAACGCAACCCGCAACTCATGAAATTTACGAGCGACTTTAGAAAAAAGAAGACCAAAGTCGCATAAAATAAGTGAGCTTCGCAACAGTGAGCATACTTTCTAAGTGTGTCGTATCCCTCCGCCGCTCTGGTCGGTTTGTTCCGGCAAATTCTACATTATAAAAAAAAAAACATACCGAAAATCCTTGCTCTCATGTCATCTTGAAGACATTTTTCTTCTAAATGTTGGCTAGAGACGACGTGTTTTCTCTCCTTCCAGAAGCACAATGGCAAATCCTTCCTCTTCAAGTTGGTAATCCAACAAAAGAACCCGGTGGATCATGAATCGGAAAGGTGAAAAAACTAATGTTTTTTCCACTTTTACCCGATGTATTAGAACACCCAACTGCCATGCACGTGAGCATTGTTGCTTCAACAATAGCTCCCGTGAATTTCAATGGTGAAGTCCTGTGGAAATCCGAAATAATTGTTTCTGTTCGCAGCTGTGCACAGTTCACAGTTTGCTTGCAAAGCGCGGAGAACTGCCGTCGGATATCCGCGATTCTACGTCACAGGATGTGATGTCAGGTGGCCATTACTGCCCATATTTGGGCAATAATACACAGTGATCCAGACGACAATTTATGCTTTTATTTTCTTATTGATTAACGCTAATTTCATTAAATAACCACGAACGTATTAGTTTTAGTTATAGCTAATGATCCACTGCTTTTTCCTTGTTGACCGGACTTCCCCTTTAAGGGTTGGGGGACTGTGGGATGTGTCTTGTAGCGCATGGAGGCTGATTCAGGGGGTGCCTGGGTCTTGGGGCTCTGGGGGGTGCCCAGAGTGGGGTGTCTGGTGGGTCTGGCCCAGGGGTCTGTGGCGCCCACCTGGGCGGGGCTTGGGGGGCCTCAGGGCGGCCTCTGGCTTCTTCTTGCGATGCTCTTGGGAGTTCTGCGCTGGCAGGTTCCTGGGGTGTGTCATCCTTGGGCGGGTGTCCCGGCAGGGCCTTGGGGGCTTGGGTTCTGTGGAGTATGTCGCTTGGGGTTTGAGCTGGTGTATGCCTGGGTATCTGGCTCTACTGGGGCCTCTGGTATGCTGGGGAGCCTTAGGGCCTGTTGAGCTGGGAGGGGGTTATGAACATTAACATCTCATGGCAGATGCTCTCCCCTTCAGTGGGTGCATTCTGCCAGTGGGGGGAGGAGAGGGAGGGGGAGTGAACCCAGGTCAGATGGTAAGACATCTGGAGTGGGGCTTATTGTGTAGGCCTCACCCCTGGTGGCTCCCTCTGCCCCCACTCACATTTAGACATTGAGGGTTCTGGGTAGATTGCTTGGTGCGGCGTGCTGGCACCGGCTACCTTCCGGAGAGGGAATGGACTGTGCTGGGCACCCCCTTTGGCACTCCCAGTTTTAAACACACTTGAGAACAACATGCAACATCATGACATTTGAGCAGGGGGAGGCATTCTCGGGGTCTTTCTCACACCTCTGTTCTTCGATTGCCGCCTGGAGTCTGGGGTCTGGAGGAGGAGCGGTCCACCTGGTCCGGGGTCTTGGCTGGCGGTAGTCGTTGGGTCCGGGTGATTGGCCCGGACTGGGGCTGGCACTTCTGCTCTCCCCTGGAATATGTGGGGGAGGGTGTGTGGGAGGTAGCACTTCAGGGTTTGTCGGGGGTGAGCTCTGGTTGATTGGCCGATTCGGTTCATGTTGGCCCCATCTCCAGGTGGGTGGTCCCATGGGTTGTCTGGTCTGGGGCTGGGATGGGGGGTTAGGACCGAAGCACGGACCGGGAAGGTTGGGTTGTGGTGGTGCCCCCCATCTTGATTTTAGGGTTCACCTACCGGGTCTGGGGGCTGGGTACCCCTTTAGGGTGCCGTTGCCAGGACCCGGGAATATAGGATGTGTGTGGTAAGTGCGAGTGCATGTACTGCGTCCCTTTTTTTGTATGTTAGCTTGTGGGGGCACGAGGGTGGGAACGAGTGAATGTGACTGTGTATGTAGTTTTCTGTTTGTTTATTTGTCAGGCACCTTTAATCTGGGGGTTCCTTTGGGCATCTGAGGTTTTGGCTCCGCTGGCATCTGCCTCGTGCTCTGGGGGGGTGGGGTGGGGGTCTTTGGCTCCTCACAACCATTATTGAGCATCTCTCTCATGGATAAACCTTGCATACACAAGCGCACTCTCACAAACACCTACAGGTGCTTGGATCCACGGACTTACAGACTCACTTCTATTCAGAAAACCCCTATTATTATCTTCAGCTGTCACTTTATATGTGTCTTATTAATTAATACTGTATATTCTTCAGTGATGGCATCAAGGCGTTACTTGATTGTATATGTAATACTTTATCAGCTGGTTGTGCTGTTTTTTTTACATCTCTCTTTGCAGGTGAAGAAGCAGACTGAGGATGTATCGTTCTCTCCCTTTTCTTTTCTATCCTCTTCTCTCTTTCTCTTCTACCTTCTTGTTTCAGTGTCCATATAACATGAAATATTCCCTGCATTAATTATAATAAAGCTTCTTGCATGTATAAATTAAGCGGAGCACTATGGCAAATGCGGTAAGGCTCTGCTTGTGAAAGTAAAATCTGTTGGGCTCGTTTTGGCATTAAGACAACAATTCTTATTACCACATTGCCAGACAGGACACTTAAAGAGAAAAACATAAAATAAAATGTCACTTAAGGCCTCAGATAAGCAGATCCTTCACAGCCACACAAACAGCTGACACTCACCAGGGCCCCGTTTCAGAAAGCTGGGTTAGTGGATATTCAGAGTAATTTCTGGGTTAAATTCCTGCATACCCTGGCTTGTCCATTTCAGAAAGTTCAGAAGCCTTTAACCTGAGTCAAATTATGACAAGAAACTACTCCGTGAAACAACCCTGATACCGAGCAGTGTTATTTGGGCAAACTCTGAGTTTTCCTTCTTCTTAGCTGAGATCTGAACAAGGACTTATCAGAAAAGGCGTGTCTGCTGGAGAGCAAATACTCCACATAAATCTGTCGGGAGAGGCTGATCAGACCATGATTAAATGTCTAATCATTTCTGGATTTATATATTTTCAAGCGTTACCGTTTTCCACTGCTGTCAATGATTTATTTCAATATTCTCAGCCGCACATTGGTTTTCTAACAAAACGAGGGGACACTCTCAGTTGTGAACAATTTCTTTGTGCTGCTCTTCGTTTTCATGCCAACGGCAGCTTTTTAATAATGTAGGAGACGCAGAAAATCTTTCAGAGGCAGCTGTATGTCGCGCTGTCAGAAATGTTACTGTTGCACTGTTCCATAGTCAGAGACCCACAAGATTAATAAAAGAACTACACAAAATGAAAGCAATAATTTATTCTGTATCAAACTTCCAGTTCCTGGCGCTCACAGTGGGACAGTGGAACACCGTCTCACCATAATTGCAAAATGGTACAAAATAACTTATTTATTATTGTTTATTATTATATTGTTTACAGTTCAGCTTGAATTTTATTTACTGTGCAGCATTGATTCGCTGTGCACTCTGAATCCAGATGCAGTGCGTGATTGCGCAAGCACGCAGCTTCGAGGGAACATTGCTTGGAACTCTGAGTGTTTCTCTGCATGTGGGTCAAAAGGCTGCCTAAAATTATGACTATCAGCATCTGCAGGTAAGAGGCATTTCACTTTGGGACGAACTGCGATCGCTGATTGGTCCGTTACTGATGAGCCTCCAAGACTGGATGACAGGTAGCATCACATTAATTAACCTATGAGTAGGATGGGGAGGTGTGGAAGATATTGCCCCTTTAATAGCTGATGGTGGAGCTCCAAATGCACTACTATCTTCCCCTGAGCCAACCAAGGTATATTTATGTTTTAAAATATTTGCTCTTAAATATTTTCTCTTACAGGTATATAGACATGCAATATGCTAGTATAAAAAGACCAAAAATGATAAAATAAGGTTAAATACGCCAAGCCTCCATTTTTACTGTGTTTTGATGGACCTTTTTGAGCCACAAAATAATCCCCTCTCAGGCACGATCAAACAAATATAAACTGACGTAGCAATATCTACCGGCAGTATCGCAGAACTATAATAATGCCGGTTTGCTTAATTAATAAATCAATTGTAAATAATGGTGGACCGAGCCTGACCCTCTGCAATGCCTCGCAGTAAAGCAGCTGCTTGGCGTGATCGAAGACCAACTGTTATTAATTAAATACACCAATCTACAAAAACTTTAAGAGCCTCATATCAGAACATTTACTCACGTCAATCAACTCTGCGGTCACATCTGAGCCTCGGCGGGTTTAGCGTCCGCTTCAGTGAACACCAACGTTCATACTGCATTCCCAGTGACTTTCCAATCTTTTCCCTCTTGGAATCATATTTTTTGTTCTTTCTACACTGGATATTGGACCATTCTTCATTGTTTTGCTAGGAGATGCTAATAGCCGTTAGCCGCTTCCAGTAATCTTGTAAATAAACACGACAGGCTTTATCTACTAACAAATTAAGCAAAAACAAAGCATAAAACAGCAAAAAACAACTAATACGCCAGCAGGGCGTGATAATCTTTCATAAAACCTCTGTATGCAACCAAGGTGAGCTAATGTCTCGGCTTTTGTGGTTTTATTTTTGTTTTTATGTATCTGACCACTACTTTACTTATTTTATTGTGTTTAAAACATTTTTACTTTCTTAAATTGTGTGTTTTGGTCAGCTGAGTTGTATTTTAAAGTGGTATAAAAATAAAGTTTAGTTGAATTGAGTTAATGCAGTGAGCAGCCAATTGTAAAAAAAAAATACAAAAATGAAATATATCCATTCCTAAATGTGTTTTTTTAATCCAGTTGTCATTAATGACAGAATTGCAGAACTTACAATAATGCAGTTTATCCTGCATATCTGCCCATTGAGGGGAGTGTAACAAAAGAATCCAGATGTCCTTCCTTCCTTCATCTAAGGATACATGTAAAAACAATTATAGATGTGCCAACGTGTGCTGCAAAATAAAAAAGAAGTGTGATAGAAACATTATGCACCTTTCTCTTTTCTTGGTGTTCTTTCTGTCTACCTGGGACTCTTTGTGCTCTGTTTTTCCCTTGTGAGAACGAAAGAGAACAAAGAAGCAGAACAAGCAAACAATTGAAAACACCAAGGTGTTCCTCATGCTTACTTTAATCTTTTCAAGTGTGAATATAGGCTTCCGTTGTAGTTTGTTCTTATGCTTGTGAGATTTTAAACTCTTCATATTTTCTGTATATTTATCTGTGATGTAAAACAATCATTTATCCACTAGGATGTAACAGATTAAGAATGTGATTCAAAAGCATTGTGTCGACATTTGAGAGTACATTGCATGACTAATTCAGTACACCATTCACTGTACACCTTGCTGTTGTCCCATTTCACATATTTTAAGTTATTTAATGTTTATTAAATAATCCTTGGTCTGTTAGGTATTGTTCGGTGAATATCAGGCCAAACAATTGATGTTAGGACAATAGTTGAAAGGATGATTTGAGTCCTGACATTTTTCTAACAGCAAACTCTGCACATAAAGGAGTGAAAACTTCTCTTCAGGTATAGGAATTTATTAACAGAACTAAATAAACATCCAGAGAATACCACTGTAGAATACTGTTTATCTGAATTAACACTATATTTCCACCAACAAATCATCTTTACAAGGCCAGTTAATCTTAAATAAACTACTAAGCAAAATTAAGATAAAAAGAAACTAAGGATCTATGTACATGCAAAGTAACAAAAGGACAAAATAAAACAAATTGTAAATGGCTTGTACTTGTATAGCGCTTTAACTAGTCTGATGACTCCAAAGGGCTTTATGGAGGAAATACACCAGATGCGTACCAGCGTGTAAGCGCAGCAAAAGCAGCATACGCATGTCCTACACTTAGCTTTTCATATTAATTAGTCAATAAATTGACTAGAATTGACTAGAAGCATAATACGTGCATACAACACGCATATTTATGCTACACAATGCCTAAATTAGATTGAAGTTCTAATTTCAGACGTGTGTACGCTTCTGTTTGGCTGGGAATGAACTTTTCAAAGTTCACTTCCGAAAGTACCCCCAAAATAATAGTCGAGTCTCAGTTAAGCCACAAGGTGGTAGAAGTCACCTTGTTGTTGATGCTGTGGATTGATGGCTGCACTTATTTTTGCTGAGCAATCTGCCTTTGCTCTAGCAACACTTTGTCAACTAGCAGAAGGAAGGCCAAGATGCGCCTTCTACTTGGTGCTCTTTCCATGTGGTGAAAGTTCTTCTCTGCGCAGAAACACGCAGCTGTGGAGCATACTTTGCAGCATCTGGTGTAAATTTGCACTTAAAAACACGCCCTCGGTCAGACTGACAGAAGCAAGGCTGCCATACATCGGCGCCACTGATGTATGGTGGTGCTGATGTATTGCCAGCAGTCAATTCGGGTGAAGTGTCTTGCCCAAGGACACAACAACTGAGGCTGTCGGATCAGGGGATCATACCCTTAATATTTAAGTGCCATCATATATCATCGATCTGATTATCCCGTATATTCCTAAAAACTTTCCTTTTTGACAAAGCTTATAGTTAAGAGTGCCTTAGGTTACCCTGAGCTATCTCTGTCGTTATGCTGCTATAGGCTTAGGCTGCTGTAGGACATCAGGGTCTATTTTTCTTACTCTGCTGAGTTCTCCTATTGTTCTCCAATTTGTATTGTTTGTTGTTATTTCAAATTTTAAGGTTTTGTTCTCTGTATTTTTTTTCTGCATAGTAGGTACACCTGGTCTTAGATGGTTTATTATCAGCAGTTCAAGAAGGGCCCTATTCAAGTTCACAGGTGTCATGAGCAGGTCCGGACGGGGGTAGAGCTTCTTGTTTGCATCACATCCAGGAGAATTTGAGATAAGACAGCCTCCAAAGCCAGCATCGGTAAACCATAGCAAACCATAGCCGGTATGCAATTTTGCGCAAGTATCGCATCCAGCATGAGGTTTTGTTCACAGAGCATTTGAGTCTGGGTAATCACAACGCCGTTTAACCCCTCACACACTCCAGGAAGCCTCACTAAAGCCAAAATTGCCACCAAGATCTTCTGAATTTGCCAAAATCCTGTTATCATAAATCCAATTATGTACGCATCTTCTACATCTTCAGTGAACAAAATAGACAGACACATCATCTTCCAAACTCCCCAGAAATCCATGATGTATCTGGCTACGTGTGTCCCCGCAGGACAGCTCGGCTCCCCCACACCTGGTCTTCTCGTTGAGAAAATTTTATCAATTGCGTTGAGCGACCAGCTGATCAGATCCATAGTTTTCGATTCGAATGATTTGCAGAAAAAGGCTGAGAGAGTTACAAAGCAGCATGCAGACAGAAGGCACAAACAGGAGAGGTGCAGAAAAGTGTCCGCCTTTGCTGAGAGCAGGAAGAAAACAAAAAACAAAACAAAAAACCCCACCTGATTTAAATATGAGCTCATTAGCAAAGCCCTATAGAGCTTGACTGGATGCTAGGCAGTTTAATCATTTCATTCAGGTGAGTGGGGCAAGGAAAACATCTGTAATAAAAACTGTGCTGTTCAATTGGGACTGGTGTATTATAAATACTTGTTAAGACTTATAAATATTTTTTGTGCCATTACACAAGTTTTTAAGTTATTAATGTTAATTAATTAACTCTGGGTCTGTTACATATTATCCAGTGAATATCAACCCAAACAGCTGATATTCGGACAATAGTTGAAAAGATGATTTGAGCACTGGCATTCTTCTAACAGCAAACTCTTCACACATATGGAATACATGAGTGACAACTTCTCATCAAGTACAATAATTTAATAACAGACATAAATGCACATCCAGGGAATACCAAATATAGAGTGTTGTTTATCTGAATTAATTATACATCAACAATTCAATCAACAAATCCTCTCTACTACGCTAGTGAAACTTAACTGAACTACTATGAACAATTAAGATTAAAGAAGCTAAGGAACTATGTGTACATAAAAGAACAAAAGAACAAATAAATATTGTTGAAAACCATTACCATAAGAATAATTCAGTGAATCTTGGTTTCACTGTTCTAAGTTAGAGAACCAACGTACATCTTAAAGAATGTGTAATGAGGTAAAATTAGCTTGACTAATTTAGAACAACATTTGATATGTGTTCAACCCATTCACAATGCAACTCCATGTTAGATAAAACATTATTTGAGGAAATAGCATTTTAAAGAATGATTTGCTGAATAAAAATCGATAACCTTTAGGATACTTGATTTTATTAATGTAATAATTTCTCCTGGAAATAATTAAGACTCAAATAGGTATTTTATGAAGCAAGATGGCACTGTAGCGGACGGTCGGTCATGTGGCCATTAGCTTGATGAGTTAATCTTAAAGTTACACAAACCACCCTTAAACCGAGATTAATGTTCCCTATTAGTGCTGTACTAACACTAGTAGCACTATCGGACAAATTGTGGCGCAAAATGGAAATAACCATTACGTTTAAAACAAGCCATAGTCATTTTTACTAGGGTTACTAGCAGGCATAGACGCGGGAAGGAGGGTGCTGCGGGGGCTGCAGCCTCCCTCGTCATAGCATCAGCCCCCCATGGTGGGGGGCTGTGGAGTTTTTTTTTTTTATTGCAAAAAAGAACATACAAGAACAATATAGAACAATAATAATTACAAACAGATACAATATCAAAGGGGGCTGTGGAGTAACATAATAGACCAGTTCACGCGTGACGTGACGTCAGCGCTACATCCGGGTCCCGTGGGTAGGCAAAAAACAGCACTGTTCTCGTCTACTACATGACAAAACGGGTGATTTAGAGCGTACCTTTAGCAGGGCAGTCAAAAGTAGCCGGTCAACGGCGGCAAATCGCCGTCTATAGCAGCTCCTGCCGCCGCCTGCTTTTCCCCGATTATACATCCCAAGAATCACCTTAGCATCTGTCTCCACTGAGAGCAACATTAACGAGTGATTGGGTTCCTTGTTCCAACCGAGATGCTACTTTTCCGATCAAAACACAGACCGGTGTTATGCCGAAAAGTGCAATCAAACCGTGAGAGCCGACGTGAGTTTTGAAACTGCAAAGCTTTGTCTTAAGCGGAAGATAAAACGTGCACAGCACCGCGTTCATAGACCAGTGTGATGCATTCACGAGCGTCAGAAAGCTATGGTGCATTCAGGAGCATGGGACATTTCAAACTTACAAGGAAAGAGGCATAAAACGGAATAGAACTTAACTCATACAGTAATGTATTTATCCAGAAACAGTGTGGGCTTTCTTACAATACTGAATTCTCTATAATTGTATTTCTGATATTTTTTGATTATGCACATCTGTTAGCTTTTTATTCTGAAAAATCTATAATATTACATATAATATAATATAATATTACAGCAGCAAATTATCAAAGTTTTTCAGGGGATGCATTTTGTGTTCGTCTCTAGAATCCTTGTAGATGATATGATATCATGTGTGTGATGAGTGCAAGTGAAATTAAACTGAGATAAGAGATTTCGAAAGAGCAATATGACTGAAATAAATTCAACATGTAAATTCAATTTCAAATTCCAACCCTGTATTTTTATCATAAAAATTCGACTTAGTTCGTGAAGAAATGTTACGATCGTTTTTAGAACAGAACTGTGAATAATAATATTAAGATGAATAGACCTCACCTAATCTGATCTGTTTTATGTGGTGCTAGTAATTCAAATTAAACTAATTTTATGCAAATGGAGATTACCTTACCTTGTTAAAACATGATGATAACATCATGTGAAAAAATAATGTTTTAAGAATTATAATAAAAAAACAAAGGTTGTTTTTGAAGAATTGATCATTCACTTCTTTTTTTGCCTTTTATTCAATTTAAAACATGCACTCTGACTCTATTCTTTAAATAATCACCTGTCTTGAAAGCTTCCAAAATACATCAGGGAGACTCTTATTTTTCAAAATTCTCCCCTCCGGGGCTCGGGGACCGGCATAAGTGCACCCTGCTACCTGATGGTGTGTAGCCTGCTACTGTAAAAAAGTTTGACTGCCCTGTTAAGTTAGTTTATTTTTGGAATCTAAACAATGCCTATGACTTGTTGTGCTCCCGGTTGCACAGAGAGGCATTCCAAATCGTCGGATGTACGTTTCTGTCGTTTACCGAAGGACAGAAATGGCCGTAAGAGAAAGAAAGAAATGGATATTTTCAATGAAAAGAGCGCACTGTGGGAGCCATCATACCACGACAGAATTTGCAGTCTACACTTCATCTCCGGTAAATACAACTTAATTCTGCTCTAGTCATTGTTCTACTACTTAAATAGCGGCGGAGGGGAGGTGGCGATCGCTAGTCGGGCCGGAGAAGCGGAGTCGATGCGCTGCAGCAGTAGCACGCCACATCATTTTAGTTTTCTTCGTGCAATCAGTGTGCAATAATGTTCACCAGAAAGCGGCTGCAATACGCCCCTGTTCACGCAGGTGACCCTAACGTCAGCCGTCAGCCACAGCCCTCAACATAATGGAATCACGTGTTTTCCAACCGAGCCATCAGCCCCCCTCGCTTGAAACAGCTTCCAGTGCGCCTGCTAGCAGGTTATCAACAGAAGCTTATAGCAGCTAATGCTAGCGGACATTTCTCTGCCAAACATCTGCCTCTCTGTCAGTTCGGTTGGCTTTGAGGCATCCGGTTCCTTGTGAATCCCGACTTGGATGAGTTTTTTTTTTTTTTTTTTTATCTCCGGTGGGCTGTGTCGGCCTTTGGAGCGGGGATCTGAAGGTTTTCCTAAAGCTTCATGTGAGGGCCTCTGCACTGTTTGGAGTGGGAGCAACTTTCAGGTCAGGTTTCTTCTGCAAAGCTGAGGAAAGATTACAAACAGCCTATTTTGTGGCAATCGGGTGCTTAGATTTTAATGTCGAAGAAGGCAGGCTGCACTTAGCTGGGTCCAGCCTGGACATGGTTGCAGGTCTCTCCAGTGTAGACGTTCTCTTAAAGAGGGCCCACAGAATGGACAGAGTGTTCCCTTTCGATAATACTGATGAACAGCCGGCAAAGGGCAACAATTGTTCCGGGCGGCTATGCTTTGTACACCTTTGCTCTGAGCGAGTCCCTTGGGGAGGAGAGTCTGCAGCTTCTCACATTTCTTGTGGCTTCAGCCTTAGAGTCTTACTGTTATTTATTTATCTTGTGTGATTTCACAACACTATCTTAATAATAATTAACCAAAAATCCAATAAATTCTCCACATCCACCTTTCTGGCTTCTTAACACGAACCAGGGTGAGTTACAATAACGACAAACCCTGGTTCACAGCCAAACTCAGAAGGTTAAGGTTGGATAAGGAAGAGGCCTTTAGGAGTGGGGATAAATGCAGATTCAAAGATGCAAAATACAAGTTTAGCAAGGCGTTGAAAGAGGCCAAACGACTGTATTCTGACAAGCTGCAAAACCAGTTATCAGCTAACGACTCTGCGTCTGTCTGGAAAGGGTTTAGGCAGATCACAAATTACAAACCTAAAGCCCCCCACTCCATGAACGACCAACACTTAGCCAACGACCTGAACGATTTCTACTGTTGTTTCGACAGACAAAGTAACAGTCCTGCAACCACCCCCCACGACAGCTCCCAAAAGATAACCTCCACCTCCCCCACCTCAGGTGGGGCCTGGGCACCTCTTACAATGCCCATCTTAAAGGTATACTATGCAACCGGGGTTGATTTTCCAGGGAGGCTCCCCCGAGAGGGCGAAAATAAAAGTGCACTGTCGTAAAGATGCTCAGCTGTTCTCCTGGTTTCTCCGTCAAGCCAGGCGCGGTTGTTTTGAGCTTAAGCCGGGCATACACTGTACGAGTTTTTCAGTCGGGGTACTTATATACATCTCAAACTGAGACGGAACCGCGGGGTTTAAAAGTTTACCGCTCACAATCTGTGTTCTCACATTGTACGGCGCAACGATCGGACGCGACCGGAGTGCTCACACTGTACGTCGTGCCCCGGTGGGTGACACGGACCCAGACCAGGGGGTCGAGCCCGGCTCGGGTGAGGCCCACGGCAGGCACCGGGCGTCGGGGGGAACGGAGGGGAGAGACAAAAGACGAGACGCCCCGGCGGCCGCGCGGAATGACAGATCGACAAGCTTCTGAAGTTCGCGGACGACACCACTCTCGTCGGACTTATCTCTGATGGTGACGAGTCTGCCTACAGGTGGGAGGCTGACCATATGGCGACCTAGTGTAGGGAGAACAACCTGGAGCTCAACGCTCTAAAAACAGTGGAGATGGTGTATATACTACTGTGTATATAGCTCTGTATATATATATATATATATATATATATATATATATATATATATATATATATATATATATATATATATTAGGGCTGGGCAACGATTAAAATATTTAATCGCGATTAATCGCACAATTTGCCTGATTAATCATGATTAATCGCATTGTATTTACAAACTCCAAGAATGAATTCAAAAGTAGTGTAAAGCACTTTTATTTTACTGTTCTGCTGCCATATGAACAAAAGTGTTGTAACATTTGTAGCACTTATGTTATGCTGATGACACTCAGCTATATTTATCCATAAATCCTGATGAATCCAATCAGTTACTTCGACTGCAGTCATGTCTTGATGACATCAAAAGCTGGATGACTTTAAATTTCCTGCATTTAAATTCTGACAAGACAGAAGTTGTAATCTTTGGGCCAGAGTCCTCAAAAAATAAACTTCTTAATCAATCACTGAATCTGGATGGCATTAACTTGGCCTCTGGTAATAAAGTAAAAAATCTTGGTGTTATTTTTGACCAAGACATGTCATTTAAATCCCATATTAAACAGGTTTCCAGAGTTTCCTTTTTTCACCTCCGGAATATCGCCAAAATTAGAAACATTCTGTCCAGGGGTGATGCTGAAAAACTAGTGCATGCATTTGTTACTTCAAGGCTGGACTATTGTAATTCTTTACTATCAGGAAGTCCACAAAATGCAGTTCGAAGTCTTCAGCTGATCCAAAATGCTGCGGCAAGAGTTCTGATGAAAATCAACAAGAGGGATCATATTTCTCCAATTTTAGCTTCCCTTCATTGGCTTCCTGTTAAATCAAGAATAGAATTTAAAATTCTTCTTCTAACGTATAAAGCCCTTAATAATCAAGCTCCATCATATATCAGAGCTCTGATTACTCCGTATGTTCCTAACAGAGCACTTCGCTCTCAGACTGCAGGTCTGCTGGTGGTTCCTAGAGTCTCTAAAAGTAGAATGGGAGGCAGATCCTTTAGCTATCAGGCTCCTCTCCTGTGGAACCAACTCCCAGTTTTGGTCCGTGAGGCAGACACCCTATCTATTTTTAAGACTAATCTTAAAACATTCCTTTTTGACAAAGCTTATAGTTAGAGTGGCTCATGTTACCCTGAGCTACCTCTATAGTTATGCTGCTATAGGCTTAGGCTACTGGAGGACATCAGGGTCTAATTTTCTCACTCTACTGATTTCTACTGTTCTTCAGTCTACTGTTCTCCAGTTTTGTATTGTATTACATTGAAATGACTGTCGTCATTTCAGCTTTTAACTTTTTGCTCTCTCTCTTTTTCTTCATAGTAGGTACACCTGGTCTGGCGTTCTGTTAACTTTGACATCATCCAGAGAAGACGGCTCAACGTTACTACCATCTAATGTAGAACAGATTACTAGATCAATGTGTGCTTCTGTGCTTTTTTGTCTCTCCTGTTGTGTCTCTGCTCTGTCTTCTGTAACCCCCAGTCGGTCGAGGCAGATGACCGTTCATACTGAGCCCGGTTCTGCCGGAGGTTTTTTTTTTCCCGTTAATGGGTGGTTTTTCTTCCCACTGTCGCTTCATGCTTGCTCAGTATGAGGGATTGCAGCAAAACCATGTACAATGCAGACGACTCTCCCTGTGGCTCTACGGTTCCCCAGGAGTGAATGCTGCTTTTCAAGACTTTGATGCAATCAACTGGTTTCCTTATATAGGACATTTTGACCAATCTGTATAATCTGACCCAATCTGTATAATATGATTGAACTTGATTTTGTAAAGTGCCTTGAGATGACATGTTTCATGATTTGGCGCTATATAAATAAAATTGAATTGAATTGAATTGAACTTATCAGTAACACATATTTAGTGTAAAGCTCAACTTAAAGCTTATTGCCACTTACAAGGAAATTCTCTTTATGGGGAAAAAATCTACCAAAAACAGGCAATTTCTGAGGTAAGTTTAACTTGGCAGTGGTTACAACTAACTTGTTTCTGTCATATTCGTTGCTGTAAGAACTTTAAACTGAAATGCTTGCTAACTCGATATGCTTGCATGTTAATTTGACGTTAACACGCGTTTTTTTGTTGTTGCTTTCTCGCGTGCATATAGTGAATGGCAGGGAAAAAACAGGCAAAAACACATGGATACTTTGAAACGAGAAGCGACTTTACCGACGGCGTCGATGCAGACCCCCCCGCTCGGCACAAAACTTGTTCCGGCCGCCAACTCACCGCCTCGCCTAAGCAAATTCCTGCGGGAAACACCGCCTTCCGCATGTCGGCTTTGTTTTTTTCCGGCCAGCACCTTTCTTCCTCTTTGAATCCGAGGCTGGGCTGACAGCGACTATTGGTGCATTATCGCCACCTACTGTTCTGATTCAAACCCCTACACCGCAGCAACAGACCTTCACAAAATAAAAGCATGTGAGCAACATGCGTTAACGCGCGTTAAAGTAAATATCGCCGTTAATAGTGTAATGAATTAACGCGAAATTAACGCGTTAACTTGCCCAGCCCTAATATATATATATATAAGTTTTGTCTGCACCATCAACACCAAGTCAAATTCTTTGTAAGTGCAAACCTACTTGGCAATAAACTTGATTCTGATTCTGATTCGATGTGGAACTCTCTGTGAGACGTCATTCTCATTTCATCGGTCCATGAAACATTTGAAAAATCTGTCTCAATATATTTCATGGCCCACTCTAGATGCTTCCGCTTATGTGCCTTGTTCAGGTGGTCAGGTTTCAGCCTTCCTTACCTTCACCATGTCTCTGACACTGAACATCTTGTAGATACTTCAGGCAGGTTGCAGTTATGGAATATAACAGAACTGGAAGATAATCTTTTCCTGGTAGCCTCGTGCTTGATTCTTCAATTCATGACACGTCATCTCACTTTCCAAAGTCAAATCCAATCAGATTAAACAGACTGGTTAAAAAGTTTCCTATCTAAGGAAATCCAGTAGATGGCCTCAAGTCTTGACTAGCAGCATTCACTCTCATGAAAGAGCGTAGAGCCACAGGGAAAGTCTCCATTGTCTATGGCTTTGCAGCGATTCCTGCTGCATAGCAGCGTCAAGAATGCTCTGAGACTTTTTGACTTTTCAGTCAGTTAAATCCCTTTTTAGCCCATTTTGCCTAACGAAAAGGAGCTACCTAATAATTTTGCAGACCTTGATTTATTCAAACTTCTTATGCCACACCCTCCCTCAATACACAGACACATATAAACTGCTATATATCAATTAAGCATTCAAGTTTATCCAGCTTAGAATTAGAAAACATGTGCCTAAGAATTATGGTATGATCAAAATACTCTTTTGCCAAATAATTGTGCACACAGTGTAAATACAGTACATGCATGTATATTCCGAATACATTTTTCATTAAATACAACAACAGCAGGAAAGACAGTGAAAAATCTAGTGAACTGAAACTCTGGAGGGGCTGCACAGTGGAGCAGTGGTCGGCAACATTGTTGACTTGTGGCAAGAACTTTGAATTCTGGCCTGGAGTCTTTTTTTACATAGAGTTTGTACATTCTCCCCATGCATGCTTGGATTTTCTCTGGGTGTTCTGGCTGACTCAAACAGTCAAAAAGCATGACTGTTGGTTTAGTTGGGCTCCCAAAATTGTCCTCAGGTAATAGCGTGCTTTTGCATGGTTGTCTGTCCTGTGTATTTGTTGTTATGCCATAATAACACCATGATACATAATTGATCTCCGATTGAATTCTGAACAGTGGAAGAGTTTAACAAGTTTCCACTCTGGCTGCAACATGAGACCCTCACAGCTAGGACGGCCCTTCTTCCCAGCAGGGGTTCTCTCTCTTGCTATAAAACCTTCCTCCCACAGACACAGACTCTCTCTTCTCTGCGACTTCTCACACTCCTCCATCAACAGACGACCAGCACTCAAGGAGCCTCAGCAGCCATGTGACTGGAAGCCTGCAGGAGCCATGCATGGGGCCTGGGAGAGGCCACGAGCTGAGTGAGAATGAGCCTTTCTGAAACTCAGTTCCTCCCTGGCATAGGGAGAAACTGCCAGACGATTCAAAGATAAGTCTCTCACTTCTGCTTAAAAACCGTGAAGGAATCCGTTTATGCCAGCTTTGTTTTGTTTTCTCAGCCTGTACCGGGAAGCGACCCCAGACGGAGCTGGTTCCAGGCAACGCAGAGCTGAAAAGCCGGCACAGGAGCCACTTCCCCCTAAGCTGGGGAGAAATCTGTTTAAGTCGAACTGCAACGGAGTCAGAGACTGCCTGGAGGACCTACAGGCCTCCATTCCCTCCACACGCTGTGGTTAGCCCACATGCTGCTGCAAAGCTAACGCTAGCCCACCAACAACTTCCCTCCTTCAACGCTACTTCCGTGAATGGCCAAACTGGACAGAACTGACACGAGACAAAGGACAGGTTTGGGCAACGAGCTGAGGGTGAAGTTAAAAGGTTTATTGGGAAATATTTTGTAAACCGTTGGACACATGGTGTTTAAAACAAAAGGGCTAACAGGTAGCTCACGCTAGCCTTAATGCTATTAGCCTCGCTAACATCCGGTCCCGGACATTCAAAGGAGCATGTTTTAAAGCATAAGGTTTAACCGTTCTGCTCCGCCGTCCTTCGATAGTGTTATGAGCCTTATTCCCGCATTACTATCGAATATTAATGTTGGTAAAGGCAATTTTGATAACTATAGATTTTAACCAGGTTAGCGACGATCGCTGTAGCGACCCCTAGCACCCGGAGGTAGAATCGCATAAACAAAGGCAAGCGATTCTGAATTAAATTATTTTACAGGACAAACCGGTCCTCAGAATGTTATTTTCTCAAAATAATGTTCTGGTTAACTTGTGCTTTGCATTGTGAATGGGTTGAAACACATGTCAAATGTTGTTCTGAATTAGTTAAGCTAATTTAACCACGATTCACATTCTTTAAGGTGATTGTTATCTTCATTTTGCTTAGTAGTTTAGTTAAGTTTCACTAGCCTAGTAGAGAGGATTTGTTAATCGAAATATTGTGTTAATTCAGGTAAACAGCATTACATAGTGATGTTCTCTGGATGTTCATTTTATTTCTGTTATTAAATTCTTGGACGTGAAAATAAGTTGTCACTCCTTTATTCTATGTGTGTGCAGGTTTTGCTGTTAAAAGATCGCTAGTGCTCGAATTCATCCCTTTCAACCATTGTCTTGATATCAGCTTAAGAGCTGATCATCACCAGACAGTACTTAACAGACAGAGAGTTATTTAATAAACATTAAATAACTTTAAACAGTGGATAATTGCACAACATTGTGGTCTTGTTGCCTTTTGACTGCTGACCTGCCCAGGATGTACCCCACTCCCCCACAGCCCTGCAAGCATCAGCAGGTGTACACAATCGATGGATAGATCCTGCACACTTTGGTCAAACTAATATTGCTTAGATAGTGGGAATTAGGATCTATACACATATTAAGATTAATCTAAAGAAGTTAATTATTTACAATAATTTGCAAATAAAATTCTGTTGCTGCTGGTTGTCACCAAACTCACAGTAGACAAAGATGATGGCAGATGAAAAATCATATCCTGTTTCCTTGGTATGAAAGTCTGACACTTGCTTTCTTAAATGAATGTGAATGTAGTTCTTCAACTTCAGACAAAACTGAAATATCCTTCCCAGGGTATATTGATGCACTCTTTGCGCACAGACACAACCGTGGTTTCTGTACATCATCCTGCTTCTGCAGTCCATATTTATTTGGCAAAGGGCATGAACACATGAAGTAACATAAAATGCTGGGCAGAATCTAGGACAGACCATACCCACAGGAGGCTACAATGAATGATATCACTTCCCGACATGAAACACCATCCAACTGTACATCACATTTTTTTTCAATTTCCTTGTTATGGTGCTTTTAAGGATTCCTCAATAACCACTTTCATTAAGTAACACAAGCTCTGGAACATTCTCATAGCCTTTAGACTGGATTTAATTCTCTCTTATGAACCATCCTGCTATGTTGCAGGTCAAACTGATAAATTATAAAATTCAAAACTCTAACTGACAACAATAGCTGAAAGCATTTTTCTCTGTATGAAACTTCTGCAAGTAAAATCAACATAGCAAATGATCACTGGGTTTCATACCACATATTTGGAACACTTCCCCCAATGCCCCACCCCTGCATCATTACATACTGTTCAAGGCAAGGCAAGGCAAATTTATTTATATAGCACATTTCAGTACAGAGACACTGCAAACTGCTTTGCATGGTTAAAATACAGAAGAAAAAAAACAGAACAAAAGCAAGTAGGAATAAAATGTAGAAACAAAATAGAACATGGAAAAATAGAAACTAAAAGCAAACATTAAAAACAGTTGGAAAAACAGTTCAGCTCAATTTCACCCAGCAGTAAAAGTGAAGGATTGAAAGGGGCCAAATGTGTTCTATAATATTTGTTTCTTTGCAATTGTGTGACATATTCCACCTCAGTTACCCACAGTTACTTGATCATTTTGCACACACCGAATTTTTTGTCTCTTAAGAATGCACCGGCTGCTGATCGAATCAGAAATCAGACTCAGAATCAGACATACTTTAATAATCCCAGAGGGAAATTACTGTTTCAGTACAACAAAACATCACAAACACTTTAGGGGGAGATGATTTACTGGGGGCCTTGCTGCCAAGGGACCGCATTACACGGTGCTCACAGGGCGCTGCCTTTGAATCTGTGGAAAAGATAGATTTTCAACATAAGGAAGGTGGGAGGGAAAACACATACCTCATACTTTATCCTATAACAGGATACAGTTTGAGATATCAAAAACCTCTTGCACAAAAAGCACAAATAAGACGAGACACATATAGCAGAAGGTAAACATTAGAGACTGGTCGCGTGTAAGTTCATCAGTTTATATGAGCATCAGTTATGTGTGTCTGTTTGGGTGAAAGTGTTTATATTTCCGTGAGGACTCTCCAGAGGCCATTGTCCTTGATGTTATCAGCCGGCCAACAGTTCAGAAAGCATCCGCAGGTGTCAGCGGGGGAGGAGGTAGCAGGGTAGAGTTCTGAGCTCGTTCCTAATAACAATCCAGGAGTAGAGATAGGGAGGCAGACCAAATACTTCATTCGTTATGAAAACAAGCTGCTCTGACTTTCCTGTCAGCTTTAAGTCTTTTGCTTGCTCCAAATGGTGAAATCCAATTTTCCAAATTGTTGGGCTTTTCCACGCTTCACTTCCAGATGTTATCCCAAATTCCCCTTGAGTTCAAACCACCGAAGCTTACTCAAAGCTCTAAATTTGACCTTTGTGAGGCAAACTTTGGCGCACAAAAATCAAATAGTACCCCCCCCCCCCCCCCTCCACACACAAATACCCACACACACACATATACAGTATATATATACAGGGGTTGGACAATGAAACTGAAACACCTCTCATTTTAGTGTGGGAGGTTTCATGGCTAAATTGAACCAGCCTGGTGGCCAATCTTCATTAATTGCACATTGAACCAATAAGAGCAGAGCGTGAAGGTCCAATTAGCAGGGTAAGAGCACAGTTTTGCTCAAAATATTGCAATGCACACAACATTATGGGTGACATACCAGAGTTCAAAAGAGGACAAATTGTTGGTGCACGTCTTGCTGGCGCATCTGTGACCAAGACAGCAAGTCTTTGTGATGTATCAAGAGCCACGGTATCCAGGGTAATGTCAGCATACCACCAAGAAGGACGAACCACATCCAACAGGATTAACTGTGAACGCAAGAGGAAGCTGTCTGAAAGGGATGTTCGGGTGCTAACCCGGATTGTATCCAAAAAACATAAAACCACGGCTCCCCAAATCACGGCAGAATTAAACGTGCACCTCAACTCTCCTGTTTCCACCAAAACTCCAGCTCCACAGGGTCAATATCCACGGCCAGGCTGCTATAGCCAAACCTTTGGTCACTCATGTCAATGCCAAAGGTCAAATCTTGGGCTGTGGACAATTTGAAACATGTATTGTTCTCTGATGAGTCCACCTTTACTGTTTTCCCCACATCCGGGAGAGTTACGGTGTGGAGAAGCCCCAAAGAAGCGTACCACCCAGACTGTTGCATGCCCAGAGTGAAGCATGGGGGTGGATCAGTGATGGTTTGGGCTGCCATATCATGGCATTCCCTTGGCCCCATACTTGTGCTAGATGGGCGCGTCACTGCCAAAGACTACCGAACCATTCTGGAGGACCATGTGCATCCAATGGTTCAAACATTGTATCCTGAAGGAGGTGCCGTGTATCAGGATGACAATGCACCAATACACACAGCAAGACTGGTGAAAGATTGGTTTGATGAACATGAAAGTGAAGTTGAACATGTCCCATGGCCTGCACAGTCACCAGATCTAAATATTATTGAGCCACTTTGGGGTGTTTTGGAGGAGCGAGTCAGGAAACATTTTCCTCCACCATCATCACGTCGTGACCTGGCCACTATGCTGCAAGAAGAATGGCTTAAAATCCCTCTAATAAATTATTGTGGTCTAAAACCAGGTGTTTCAGTTTCATTGTCCAACCCCTGTATATATATATATAAATATATATATATATATATATATATATATATATATATAGATAGATATATAGATATAGATAGATATATAGATATAGATATAGGCCAGCTGACATCTTTGCTAGGGCCCGGGACAACAAAGTCTTGTTGGGCCCCCCCTCCACACCTGCCGTCACAACACAAACACACACATACACACAGTGACAGACTGGACGGTCTGGCATTTGGGCAGATGCCAGAAGGGCCACGGGCCCTCGTGGGCCATTTGGGCCGGCCAATCACGAGGCGGCATGACCGTCGGGTGTGCGCGGCCCCTTACACCCTGTTCATTGTAGGCCTACATTATCTCTCGGCCCACTAATAAGCCAAATGCAGGGTTTCCCGCAGCGCTGTCTTGGCCGCCTCGCCAAGACAGCGCCGCCTCGCCAACATTCCAAAAAAAAAAAAAACACAAAAAAACAAACAAACAAACGAACTCGATATGCTTGCATGTTTATTTGACGTTCACACGTGTTTTTTTGTTGCTGCTTTCGCACGTGCATATATTGAATGGCAGGGTAAAAACACATGGATACCCCCCCCCCCCCCCCCCACAAACTTGTGTGTTATTTCCGTGCATGTGAAGTTATATCTGTGTGTTGCGGGCACGTGCACGCGCGTGCGTGCGCGTCCCCATGTGGGCCGCTGGTTGGTGAAAATGCCAGGGCCGTTTTTTAATCCCAGTCCATCACTGCATACAGACAAGCACACACACACACACACGCACGCACACACACACACACACACACACACACACCACTACAACGCTGTGAGGGCAGAGAGAAGCTGTGATTTATTTTCATTTCTTCATACCAAAAAGAGTCAACCGAGCGGAATAAGGTAGGACCAGTGTAAAAGGGCCATCAGCGAAATCAGTTGTGCGCTTTCCATCCTTTTTTCTGGATGAGAGGCAGGATTCGACTACAGCTGCTCAGTCTGCCTTTTCTGTTTCATTTTGATTCAAAGGTTAAAAGTTTATTCAAGTTGATGCTGATGGCTGCAGGAAGGAATGATCTCCTGTGGCAGTCTGTCTTACAGCGGGTCTGGAGAAGCCTTTGACTGAAGACACTCTGTTGTTGTATGACAGTATGATTAAGAGGATCCACAATCTTCTTCATTTTATGAAGAATCTTGGTCCTGGTGGTTGCTTGTTTGCTTACTCAGGTGGGTCAAGAGGAGACTCTCTAGTCTGTCCTTCTGCTAGGACCTTCATGATGTGGAATGCCAGGGTAACAGGCACGCCCGCCGACAGGGGGGGACAAACGGGTCGGTTGTCCCGGGCCCAGGACAGAGGGGGGGGGGGCATAACTGACACTCTGACTGACCATTAAAATGGTCAGAATGTCAGTCAGCGCGCGCGCTGACCAAAGACCAAAGTCTCCCTGTCTGTGTCACGGCACTTTGCTGCTCCCCCTCCCCTCTCGTACATGGCTCAGCAGCGCCAGCCAATCAGCACGCAGGCTCAGCAGCACCAGCCAATCAGCTCTCTCTACACTCAACACACAAACAACCGCGCTGCTGCTGCTCAGACTCGGAGAGAGAAAGACCGCAGGAGCGGAAAAACATGAAGAGGGAAAGTAACGCCGTTTGGCTATATTTTAATACCGTAAATGAAATCAAGCTGTATGTTTTTTAAAAAGCCGGTTAAATTCAGTGGAAACACAACAAATTTATCTAAGCACGTGAAAAACCACGAGCAAGAAAACGTCGAGCGATAGAAACAGAGAGAGGAGACGAAACTTCTCTCATTGCCACGACAGACCCAGACCCACAGACTGACGTCACTGACTGAGGCGTTTCAGTCCTCCAGAGAACATCCAGGTAGATAAGAGTGGTCATCTTCAGCAGCAGTTCATGTTAACTTTCAAAGTAAATATTATCTATCATATGTTACTGGAGCCCACACAGAAAATGTAATTAAGACCTTGAAAGAATCCAGTACATATATCCTATTAAAAAGGGTCATTTAAGATAAGATAACATTGGTTAATCCTTTATTTATCCCACGACGGGGACATTTATAGGATTAAAGCAACAGGCAGGTGCACACAACACAGACAAAATGACATAAGGATTGAAAAGTATAAGAGGTGGATTAGGAAAAAAAACACACTGAACATAACATTATTATTATTATTATTATTATTATTATTATTATTATAATTGTAATAATAAAATAAAAATCACAAAACCTGATAGGTCAACAGTTTCATGATACATCAAGCTTAGGGACTGGCTAATATACAGCAGGTCAAAAAAGGCCATCTTTTGGCTGCTGTGCTTGCTGTTCTCTTATGAAGAAAAGATCAACTAGAGCACTAAATTCAATAGATGGGTTGAAAATATAAAATACAGAGATTTCCAGGGCAGTTAAGTTGACTTTTTTTTTTGGTGTGTGTGTGTGTGTGTGTGTGTGTGTGGTGGCGGCAGGTGTAGAGGAGGGGCCCAAAAATACTGAGTTGTCCCGGGCCCTAGCAAAGCTGTCACTTGGCCTGGTAACAGGTATAGTCACTGAGGACTGACGGATGAGTTTTATTTGGTACTGGAACTATGCAGCAGGTCTTCCACAACACTGGAACCTTCTCCTTGGGCAGACTAAGGTTGAGGAGCTAATATAGAATCCCAGAGAGCTGCTCTGCACAGGCCTTTAGGACTCTGGGGCAGACACCATCTGGACCTGCAGCGTTGTTCTTGTTCAGTCTCGCCAGCTGCCTCTTCACGTGACTTCTAGAGACAGAAAAGTGGAAGGGGGAGGCAAAGGGAGCAGCACCATTTTCTGATTTGGCTGAGAACAAATACACTAAAGCAGAAGAGGCTGAGGTGGAACATAAAACATCTGAGAGGTGACAGGGAAGCTTTAGGTCAAAAGAGGGTGTGATGTCTATCTGGCTGTAGGCAGGGGAGGAAGATGCTGAGCTTGTTCCTGAACGGAACCTGTTGAAAAAATTGACTCAGCTTGCCTACATCATTCAGTTTACTTTTATGGTAGTTTGTGGGTTCAGTTTAAAACTCTAGAACAGGGACCTATAACTTAAGAGTTTGCTTAACATCATCTTGATGAATCACCAGATTTTTGGATCCCTCAGCATCTGGAAATGATGTGAATTATTTTAACAAAAACAAAAGTAATGACGGTTCAGATGTTTTGTCACTACCAAGCCATGATGGTATAAGTGTCTACTGTTTAATCAGGAGAATGTGTTGCTCTGGGTAAGCTGGGGATGTAGTATTTTGGCTCTGTCTCCAGTTTGACAGGAAGATGGATTATTGCGCTGTAACATGGAGAGTTGAGCCCTGAGGGGAAACAGCACAACAGACCTGCACAGACCTTCAAAAGCTGTGAAGGATCACAGTTACCCTAGATGTTGATCTGCTTCTCCACAGACAGAATAACATCCCAGCTTCCAGCACTCACTAAGGTCAACAGCAAAACCCAACATGTAAACACATGAAGACAGAAAGCAATTATGCATGCTAACACACATGGTATAATTAAAGCACAGTTACAGTAGTGGAAGGCAGTTATGACCAGTCTACAGCAATGAGCTCTTGACACAACATCCTGCCTGTGGTATGATCTCCGGAGTCATGAGGGTGGTGGGTAACATTTTTGCCTTTCCACACACACCAGCCCGTAGTAACTGTTCCTTCTGTGTGCTGAAACATCCACCCCTGTGTAATGTGATAGGGATAAGTGTCAGAGCAGCGGCAGGATGAAAGATAAATACTATCCACAACTCCCAGCATTACAGCCAGAGGCCTGATCAGAGGAAGGAGAGGCGTGAGAAAATGGGCTGGTGAGCTGTGCTGGGACATGAGGAGAAAGCTGTTGTTAAGGCTGGCAGCAGCAGAAGTGCTGCAACAGCTGCAAGAGGCCAAGCAGGCTGCTTACCTTCCCTATAAGTGACTGTAAGGATTTAACACTGATGGTCCTCTTACACTGTAGAAGGGTGAAAAAAACAACATTCTGTTTGGTCATTGCTTCTCAGGAAGACGTGCAGCTTGGAAAGGGCAGTGTGGTCACAGAGTCATCAATACGTGATCCAGATGTCCAAAAGGTAAAACAGCAAAATAGTTTGCTGACAGATGGGAAAAACATGCCATTTTTTCATTTAATCTCACTTCAAAAGTGAAAAGCATCTACATTACTTTTTCTTGCCACAAGGTATTATCCCACAGAAACATTTTATTGAGAGCTTGAAACCATGTATGAAATGGTTATTCTTTAACCTTGATCTAACTCCACCTTCTAAAATTGTTTTAGATCCTACCAGATGTATTTGGAGATTTCTCTGTTATAGGACATTTCTTAAATGTCGTCAAATTGCTAACTATAGAACAGCGCACCGCACATGGGTGGCGGCCATCTTGGGGTCATACAAACAGAGCAGCAAAGCATGAATAGTTTACTTGTATGAGTCAATTAGGAAACAGATCAGTCCTGAATATCACCTCAACAGAGATATTATGGCAACAACAAAACACCACTGCGTTGGTATCTGACGGGGTGACTCGGAAGATGAAGTATTGGCGAGAAATGTCAGTGTCGGATACAAGCTTCTAACCGTGAGGACTTTACTAAGGAATCTGACCAAAGACACCTAAATGTGGTCTCTACATTTCATCAGTGGTAAGGAGCCAATACTTGAATGTCCAAACCTGATACCAGCGACTGCAGCATCTGTGCAGGTAGAATACCTTTATTTGGCTTTTTCTCAGTCGAATGAAAACATCATACAATCCATGAGGGCTGTTTATGTGAGCTTCAGTGTTGCACCTGTTATAAGCAACTTTGGGCTTGTTTTTCTCTAAAGTCACTTGCCATTTCCGTGACTTGGCAGTTGCGGTTTCTTGGATTTGTTTCTGAATGCAGTCGCTTTTTTGGCTTTGCTGTTTTCCGACGGAACGCCTTTTCTGGTTATTGTGCCACACAACAAGAGCTATTTGCAGGGCTAATATCAACTTCCCCGACAACTATTTTATGAGTAGAAAAAGGTCCCCGTGTGTATAAATACCAGCTAAACACATGGTTTCTTCCTCGTGTTTGATCCGTTGTGAGAGGAGATGCCAGCCTGTTACGATTGGCATTGTAAGTTTTTATGTAAATCTAAGTGTGCAGGTTCCAGTTGCTGATTGGTTCCAGGACGGTGACGACGTGACATCGCATTGGTGCCTTCCTGGAAGTGACAACAATAAAAGACTGCTGATGTGGACTTCCTGGGTCTGTCCTCCACTCTTCCCAACCAGCCACACCTTTAGCACTCTGTTCTGGAGCTTGTAGGAGTGAGCTGCCGTTTCTGTTACTTAAGTTTTCTCCTGTTTTCTTAGTTAGGGAGGTAAGGTGACTGTTATTTGTTTACTTATGTTGCAGTAGGTAAGTTGGTTTATTTCTTTTTTTTGACAGTTGCCTTTTGTTTGTTATTTTCGGCACATAGCTCTCTCTGAAGTTGTTTGCTCCATTTGTGTTAATTTAAAACTATTTTCCTTTTTGTAAATAAATTACTTTCTAACCATATACAACTTTGTATTTGTGAGCTGCTTGGGATGGGAAGAGGATGGATCAACTCTTTAATATGTTATGGTCTGGCCAACCCTAGACAGGTCGTAACATATTAAATTAGGGGCTCGTCCGTTTCTTCTCTCGTTCTGTGTTTGGTAAGTGTTCGCACATTCTTCTGATTAGCAGTTTTATTTTGCACACGGGGCACTTATGGAGAAGGGATTTTCTCTTGGGGATTTTGTTAGTTCACCTTCTTGGACAAAATTGGAAAAATGTAGAAAAAGTGATCTGCTTATGTTGGCTGACCATTATGATGTTAAGGTGATCGAAAGTCAGAACTGAAGGGGATACTGTGTGAAAAACTGGTGGAAAAAGGTGTGTTGCAAACAGCTGCAGTGAAGGAAGTCGAAGACACCGCACTTGGAGCAGTTGGTGATGCAGCACTGGCTGATGTGCCTGCTGCAAGCTCAGAACCCAGCACCAAATCTCTTGAAGGTATGTCGTCTGAGGATCTGCGTCTTACACTCCATATTAGGGAGGTGGAGAACCATACCAAAGAGCTGGAAGTGGAAGCCATGCGTCTTCGAATCAGAGCTCTTGAACTCCAAAACGGTGCATCTGCAGTTTCACCACAACCACCAAGCACAGGTTCTTCTGTTTCTGTTCCTTTTGACATTAGCAAACACATCACATTGGTTCCGCCATTTCGTGAGTCTGAGGTTGACTCTTATTTTGGCGCATTTGAGCGCATAGCAGTTGCTTTAAAATGGCCGAAAGAATTCTGGTCACTGTTGTTGCAGTGTAAGCTTGTTGGAAAAGCCCAAGAAGTGTGTTCAAGCTTGTCAATTGAACACAGTTTAGATTATGACATTCTTAAGAAAACTGTTTTGCAAGCTTATGAACTTGTCCCTGAAGCATATCGGCAGAAATTCAGAAGTCTTAGTAAAACTGCTAATCAGACATTTGTTGAGTTTGCACGAGAGAAGAACGTTTTGTTTGATAAGTGGTGTTATTCGTGTAAAGTTAAAACTATTGACGACTTGAAATCACTAATTCTGATGGAAGAGTTTAAGAAGTGTTTACCTGAACGGATTGTAACTTATTTAAATGAACAGAAAGCATTATCATTGGCAAATGCAGCACTTTTGGCTGATGAATTTATTTTGACTCACAAAAGTGTATTTCCTTCACAGAATTCAGTTTCGGAAAATGTATCTGAACGACAAAATGCATTCGTGAGGTCAGTGAGTCGAAATGTGCCATCAGTTGCTTCAAAAGCAAACAATCGTGATTGCTTTTATTGCCACGCACCTGGACATTTAATTGCTGCGTGCCCAGTCTTGAAGAAGAAAGGTGCTAAAAACATGAAAACTCCTGCAGGTGTGGGATTAATGAAGTCAACTTCCCGGCCGAATGTACGCTGTGACATTCAACAAAAACCCAAAGTTGATGTTGATCCACAGTTTTTGCCATTTATCTCGCAGGGCTTTGTTTCTTTGACGGGTGAGGAAAAGGATAAAGTTCCAATTACAATCCTTAGAGATACAGGTGCTCATCACTCTTTCTTGTTAGAATCCGTGCTGCCTTTATCTGACCAATCATCTTGTGGTTCAGATATTCTTGTGTGGGGAATAAAAATGAGTGTAATCAAAGCTCCTTTGCATATGGTGCACTTATGTTCACCATTAGTTTCGGGACGTGTTAAAGTAGCCGTGCATCCACGATTACCTATTGTAGGAGTTTCCTTCATTCTTGGAAACGACTTAGCTGGTGGACAAGTGTTTCCGGCACCAGAAGTTGTTGATGTCCCAGTTTCGCTTACTTCTGTGACTGACTCAGCTGCCACTTTGAATGTGTTTCCTGCATGTGCAGTTACACGTGCGCAAGCTCGTAAAATGGGTGACGTCATAGATTTATCTGGGTCTTTCATGGCTACACTTGATGAAGATGGCTTTGATTTAAGTGACTCTGTAAAAAGGTCAAAATGTGACGCTCCTGAACTTATTCCCAAAGATGAAACTTTGAGTTTGAACATTACTAGGGAAATGTTGATTAAAGCACAGCAGAATGATCCATCACTGAGTTCTTGTTTTTCTATTGCAGATAACAGCGAATCTAAAGCCCCGGTGACCTATTTTGTTGAAAATGGTGTGTTGATGAGGTCTTGGTCTCCAGATTCAGGTGATCTGCAAAGAATAAATCAGGTGGTTGTGCCAAAAGATTACAGGTATCAGATTCTGAGTCTTGCACATGATGCCAGCTTGGCTGGACATCTTGGTGTCAAGAAAACTTATCATCGTGTGTTGCGTAATTTCTTTTGGCCTAAGTTAAAGTCAGATGTGGTGAATTATTGTAGATCATGTCATACATGCCAGTTAGTGGGAAAGCCAAATAAACCGATTTCACCAGCACCTCTTCATCCCATTCCAGTGCTTGGTGAACCATTTGAGCGAGTTTTATTGGATTGTGTGGGGCCTCTGCCAAAAACTAAGTCAGGTTATCAGTACATCTTAACAATGTGTGCTGCCACTCGTTTTCCGGAAGCTATTCCATTACGCACGTTAAAGGCGAAGAACATTGTGAAAGCTCTTATAACTTTCTTCTCAACTTTTGGTCTGCCAAAAGTTGTTCAGACAGATCAAGGGACAAATTTTATGTCAAAAGTGTTTGCTCAGGTTTTGAAGGAAATGAAAATTAAACATCAAACCTCCAGCCCTTATCATCCAGAGTCTCAGGGTGCGCTGGAGAGGTTTCATCAAACTTTAAAAACAATGTTGCGCAAGTACTGCCTTGAATCTGGTAGAAGTTGGGACGAGGGTCTTCCACTTCTATTATTTGCCGTTAGAGAAACGATTCAGGAATCCCTTGGATTCAGTCAGGCAGATTTAGTGTTTGGACACACTGTTCGTGGTCCACTTCAACTTGTTAAAGAAAAATGGTTGTCAGAGTCGTGTCAAACTGATCATAATGTGTTGGACTACGTTAGTAGTTTTAGAGACCGTCTATTTCATGTATGTCAGTTGGCCCAAGAAAACTTAGCTAAAGCTCAGAAGAAAATGAAAGCTCGATATGATAAAAAAGCTGTAAGAAGAAGTTTCACTCCAGGTGAAAAAGTTCTGGTGTTACTTCCTTTGAGTGGTTCGAGTCTTCGTGCTCAATTTTCTGGACCTTATGAGGTGGACAGAAAAATTAATGAAACAAACTATGTGATTAAGACTCCTGATCGAAAACGAAAAACAAGAGTTTGTCATATTAACATGCTCAAACAATACATTTCCAGGGAAGGTGTTGCAGATAAAAGCTCTTCAGTTGCTTCTGCTTTGGTTTGTTCTTCATCCCCACCCTATCATTTAGCAGATGATAATTTGAGGGAGAACACTGGTTGCATGCCTATGGCTCGCTTGCGAAATTCAGAAGTGTTGGGAAATTTGGAATCTTTCCTATCTCATTTGTCACAGCCTGCCCAAAAAGATATCGTTGACCTGATTGATGCTAACTTGTTGCTTTTCTCAGACCATCCACACCAAACATCCGTGCTGTGCCATGATATTGAGGTGGAGGTTGAGAAGCCAATTAAACAACATGCCTATAGGGTAAATCCAACAAAGCGTGTTTTAATACAACAAGAAGTAGCTTATCTGGTTGAGCAGGGTTTAGCCGTACCCAGTAACAGTGCGTGGAGCTCGCCCTGTATTCTAGTCCCGAAACCAGATAACACGGCTAGGTTTTGTACTGATTATAGAAAGATTAATGCTGTCACCAAACCTGATTCTTTTCCACTTCCTAGAATGGAAGATTGTATTGATCGTGTCGGCTCCGCTAAATTTGTCACAAAGTTGGACCTGTTAAAAGGTTACTGGCAAGTTCCGTTAACACCAAGAGCTTCTGAAATTTCTGCTTTTGTCACTCCTGATAGTTTCCTTCAATATACCGTTATGCCTTTTGGGTTGCGTAACGCACCTGCTACGTTCCAACGGTTAATGAAACAGGTATTGTTTGGAGTGAAAAACTGTGAAGCATATTTGGATGATGTAGTCATTTATTCTGGTACTTGGTCAGAACACCTAGACACTCTTTCAGAGGTGTTCGGTCGTTTTTGTGATGCTTCACTTACCTTGAACCTGTCAAAATGCGAGTTTGGGAAAGCTACAATTACGTATTTAGGAAAGCAGGTTGGTCAAGGACAGGTGCGCCCTATTGCTGCTAAAGTGCAAGCAATAATTGATTTCCCTGTTCCGCAGAACAAAAGAGATTTGCGGCGATTTTTGGGAATGTGTGGTTTTTATCGCGGGTTTTGTAAAAATTTTTCAGATGTGGTTAGTCCACTGACTGAACTCGTTAGTCCGCTGAAGTCTTTTGTTTGGTCTTCGTCTTGTCAGGTTGCGTTTGAATCTGCCAAAGCATTGCTGTGCAGTGCACCAGTGCTGGCTGCACCTAATTTTGAGCGTCCTTTTAAACTTGACGTTGATGCAAGTTTGTGTGGTGCTGGAGCTGTGCTTCTACAAGAGGACGAGGAAGGCATAGAGCATCCTGTCTGCTACTTCTCGAAAAAGTTTAATAAACATCAGGTTCATTACAGCACAATTGAGAAGGAAGCTCTGGCTTTGTTGTTGGCTTTACAGCACTTCGAAGTGTATATTGGTTCTAGCGCACAACCCGTACAGGTATTCACTGACCATAACCCGCTCGTGTTCATCTCCCAAATGCGAAACTCCAACCATCGGCTGATGCGCTGGTCTCTGCTGCTGCAAGACTTTAATTTGCAGATTAATTATAAAAAGGGGACGGATAATGTCCTAGCTGATGCTTTGTCTAGGAGTTTTAACTAAAGTGAATTAAACACTCAAAGGTGTGTTTAATTTTTGTGAATGGGGGTGTTACGATTGGCATTGTAAGTTTTTATGTAAATCTAAGTGTGCAGGTTCCAGTTGCTGATTGGTTCCAGGACGGTGACGACGTGACATCGCATTGGTGCCTTCCTGGAAGTGACAACAATAAAAGACTGCTGATGTGGACTTCCTGGGTCTGTCCTCCACTCTTCCCAACCAGCCACACCTTTAGCACTCTGTCCTGGAGCTTGTAGGAGTGAGCTGCCGTTTCTGTTACTTAAGTTTTCTCCTGTTTTCTTAGTTAGGGAGGTAAGGTGACTGTTATTTGTTTACTTATGTTGCAGTAGGTAAGTTGGTTTATTTCTTTTTTTTGACAGTTGCCTTTTGTTTGTTATTTTCGGCACATAGCTCTCTCTGAAGTTGTTTGCTCCATTTGTGTTAATTTAAAACTATTTTCCTTTTTGTAAATAAATTACTTTCTAACCATATACAACTTTGTATTTGTGAGCTGCTTGGGATGGGAAGAGGATGGATCAACTCTTTAATATGTTATGGTCTGGCCAACCCTAGACAGGTCGTAACACAGCCTCTCCTACCTTTCTACTAATACCGCTTTCTTCCCGGTCATTTTGAGGCCTCTACATTTCAACCAACATTTAAGCTGTTCTACACTGTGTTTCTCGATTGAAGCATGTAGAAATGAAGCTCCTGGGACATTTTCAGCTTCCAAAATGACTGGTATTGCGTTTGTTGCCATTGTAGCAACAACCGTAGCAACTAACCAGGCTGTCTCCAGGCAAATGTGACGTCATTTGAGAAATGTCCTGTTGAAAGTAGAAACTGGAAATGGTACTCACCACACAGTGCTGACACTTTTTCTTTTTTGTACTTTGTGAAGTATTAATAAAAGAAAAGCATGCCACCATCATTGCGATGGGTGATACAGTACAAGTTGCAACAAATCCACATTCTCCACACTCCTATATTTCTCAGCTGTAATAAAATGCTGCCAAACATACTGAAGCCAAAAACCCTGAATATGTTATTTGCCTGCAAAGAGTGAGTTACTGACATTTGTAATATAATAGCGAAAACATAATCCATTCCAAACAGTCCTTTGTAATAGTACTATTGCTTACCCTTGCCAATATTTTTGTGATATTGTTCAACCCTTATCACACCATAAATTTTTGTGGAGTACTGCCACATCTCATAAACTGGCCCAATTAATATAAGCTACTTCACCTGCATGACATTTTCCCCTGTGTTTTATTGTTATTGTCTCAGTATGCTGAGACTACGGATAAAACAGCAGTACCAATAAAAGTTATTAGGTGGTAATAGGACTCCAAATTAAACTAAGATTGGTAGTCGAACCTGGTAAGAAACTAGTATGTTTCTTACCAAGCAACAGATTAAGAGCAAGTGTAATGTAAACACATAGAGAGGACAGAAAGTAATTGTATACGCCAACACAGAGAATGTAATTGAAGTGCTGTTCAGAAGTGAGTCTTGATCAGCCTACCACGTGTAAATGCAGATCCTAAAACAATTTTACTTTACCAACTGCCTGAATTTTGTCAATGCCGTTTTTTGTGAATTTAGTTACAGATTAATTATCAGACTGGTTCATGAGAATACAAATATGGCTACATAATCATCAACCTTTTGGTTGTACAAAAGCAAAAATAAAATCCAGGACACATAAATGCAATAATGTTACAGTTTTGGTAAATTGTCATCCATCCCTGTCAGTAAGGCAGTTCCACTGCATGCCAAGAGTGGGTTCCTGGAGGTCAGTACTATCTCGTGACAACGAGAGTTCACTGCTGGTGGACCTGGCACCCTTTGGGAGGTGCTCTTTGACTGATGGCAAATTGCTCGCCCACTGTCTGATATCAAAACCTCCCTCAGCAAGCAATTGTCTCAAGCTGTCGACCACATCCTTAGCTTTAGCCGAATCTGGTGTGATATAGAGACAGTTATCTACATAAAAGGCCTGTGAGACAACTTCTGCCAAGCCGGGCTTATCCTCTGCATGTTGTTGGGCGTGGTGCTGAAGAGCATAGATAGCACAGCATCGACTGCACGTCGTTCCAAAGGGTAGAACCTGCCATTCATATACAGTTGGTTCCTGCTCTCTCTGCATGTTTCTCCAGATGAAACGAAGAACTGGCCGGTCACTTGGGAGCAGGCGCACTTAGTGAAACATGCTTCGAATGTCACCACTAACTGCAACAGTGTGCTGACGGAATCGCAGGAGAACACCTATCAAAGATGGGCCAAGTGTCGGGCCAGGTAACAGCTGTTCATTGAGGGACAGACCCTGATACTGGAAAGAGCAGTTGAAGACAATTCTGTCCTTCCCATTATGGTGCACCATGTGGTGTGAGATATACCAGACTTCTGTGGTTTGATGAGCTTCTTCAGATGAGATCTTCGCCACATAACCTTCTGTCTGTAGCTTGTGAATTTCAGAGCAGTATGTCTCTGACTGTTTAGGGTTGCGGGCCAATCTACGCTCTATCCTGCGAAGGCTGGGCAGCACAGCTTCCTTTGGTGCCTGAAGGGTTATGGCTGAAGGACGGCGGAGGATTGGGGTTGCATAGCGCTGGACTCCATCTATCTCAACCCGCCTTGTGGCAGTCTGCAGTAGGGTGATAGCATTCTGGTCTAGCTTTGATCTAGTTACTGCCTTTTGGCAGTATGGCAAAGTATCAACCCTCCATAGTCGTTGCAAGTTCTGGAGGAGCTCAGCCTGGGATGCAGCTGAGGTGAGGTGCAGGCACTGCTGTCCTCCACGTGCGGTCTGCATCTGTGTAATTGGGCCCTGGAGTGACCATTCAAGTCTCGTACACACTGCCACCGGTCCTCCTGTTGGTCCCTGACGGACGGGCTGGATAGGGCGATCGATGTAAACTTTGGTGGGTGCTGAACTCACCATCAGGACTGTACTGGATGAGTCACTTACTGCATCATGAAGAACGGTGAGATGAAGATCCCTGCAGGTTTTGCATGGACGCTTAAGATTACAACCTTCCACTCTGTGGTTGCGACCACATGTGTGGCATCGGTCTCCCTCCTTTATCCAAGAGATGATCTGACGGGTGCTAAGCCTTTTGAAGCTGTCACAAGAGTTTAGAAAATGTTCCTTGGTGTCACAATAGGGGCAGTATGGCTTCGGTTTTGGGTTGCGCTTTGATAACCCGGACACAGCCTTTGCCATTTCGCTTCCTACTGTGTGGAAAACAGGTACTGACCTTTCTTTAGAGTAAAGAAGTTTGTGATCTTTCCGGGTCGGTTTTGGCGGCTCAGTCTGGAATAGGGCAGCTGCGCGACTGGAAATGCGTTTTGCCTGTGACTTAACTTGTAACCAGATGGCCAAGTCAGGAAGGGTGTAGGTTCTGTCTGTGCCCGTACTCAAAACTGTCTCTGTAGGAGACTGGCATTTTGCTGAGCAGCTGGTCAACATGGGACCCACACATAAGTTAATAGCCATTTTGTCTTTCAAGAGTTTGTAGCATGCCAACCAAGGACTGAACTGAGAGGGCAAATGAGTCAAAGCCCTGAGCATCACCCATCTTCAGTGGTGGGGTATTGAGAATTGCACCTAGCTCTGATTGGACTAGCTGTCTGGGCTGACCGTATTTCTCCTGCAGTGCCTGCAGAGCTGCAGTGAACGGATATGAGTGATGCATGTAAGCCTTTGCTAGCTGGAGGGCACTAGGAAGTTTCAGTTGACCAATCAGCACCTGAAATTTGTATTGCTCACTTAGATGGATGTGGTTACTCAGCAAATTGTCTAGCGCCATTTTGAGTAGGGCAAAATCACTCTCACGACCACTATCGAACACTGGCATTGTGGGCCTTGGGATCCCACAAGCAGATGCAATGAGCAGGTCAGTTCCGGATTGTGGTGTTGTACCAGGGAGGGGAACTGCTGCTGTGATTACCTGGCTGCTACTGGAATTGGCGGTTGCTGTCCTAGGGTCTGATTGAGTGGCTTGTGAAAGCAGTGAAGCTGTGAGAGGAATGAGCTGTGGCTGTGACTGTAGCCCTTTCATAACCAAGTTGGGGACTGGATGTGATGGCATTAAGTTTAACTGCTGCTCTTGTTTCACAGTCTGAGTGACAGGAGTAGATGCTGATGCATCAGCATGAGAGGGCACGGGCTGGTCAGGGTTCTGAGACGCAAAGGGAATGGTGGCAGCCTGAGTGCTGGGGCCTCTGACCCTATGTACTCCTGAAAGGGTTGGTGAAACAGACTCCCTTTGAAACGGTGGCTGGTCAGTGGAGTTGGTTGTTAACGGCTGAGCTGGTGGTTGAGGGAAACTCACTAGTGGAGAAGAAGTTTCAGGGGGAACTGCGTTCCTGTCAGATACAACCATGGACGTGACCAATCTTGCCAGCTCAAGGTCAGACTCTGCCTGCTTCAGTCGTCGGTTCCTGTCTAGCCGTTTCTGTAATTATTTGGTTAAGTTAGCTCTCTTTCCTGCCTCTGGGTTTATTTCTATTTTAGGTTCTGTCTTGTTTTGGATTCCTGTTTAGCCTGTGTACTGTTTTAATTTATCCGGTCTTTGTATTAGTTCTGATATTCCTTCTGTGTTCTGTTTAGTCTTAGTTTTATCTTCGGTCTTAGGTTTATTCTCCAGTTCCTGTCGGCTCCCTCAATTGCTTCCACCTGCCTTTGATTGATTGGTTAACTCCGCTTACCTGTCTGCCCACTTATTTAAACCTCCCTCAGTCCTCTGCTACCTGTCGGTTCGTCACCTAATTATCCATGTGTGCATCCCGTTTGTGGTCTTGTCCTGGTAAGAGCTCCCAGCACCTTGATCCTGTCTGGTAACCTGTTCTGTCTTTTTCTGTCCAGTTCTGTTTGCCTGTTTACCTGTCAAGTCGTTGCCTGGATGTCTGCCTTACCTTCTGTTTGGATCATGTCTGTTCGCCCATCTGATTCCCTCTCCTCACCTTCCCTCCAATAAATACTGTTAAAAGCACCCACTCAGATCATTACAGTTTCATTAAGGCCTCCTTAGCTTGGAGGGCCTCCTCTTGAGCTTGCTGTGCTGCTCTCATCTTAGCCTGTGTCATGATTTTGTCTTTGGATGAACCCGGACACAGCACGCACACACAGAGCTTGTTTAAGAGAGTTTATTGCACACGGTGGATGATGGTAGACATGAAGAGCCCGAGTCGATTCAAGAATCAAAACAAAACAGAACACACAGGGGAACTAAAGAGCCTAGAGAACCCTGGGGAACCAAAGAGCCTAGAGAACACTGGGGAACCAAAGAGCCTAGAGAACACAGGGGAACCAAAGAGCCTAGAGAACACTGGGGAACCAAAGAGCCTAGAGAACACTGGGGAACCAAAGAGCCTAGAGAACACTGAGGAACCAAAGAGCCTAGAAAACACTGGGGGACCAAAGAGCCTAGAAAACGCTGGGGAACCAAAGAGCCTAGAAAACGCTGGGGACAAGAAAAGCGTATGGAAACGCTGGGGACTAGAAAATCGTATGGAAACGCTGGGGGCTAGAAAAGCGTATGGAAACTCTGGGGGCTAGAAAAGCGTACGGAAACGCCAGGGGAACAGAGAATAACTAAAAAGTCAGAGAAAAAGGGGAACTAGGATGACTCAGAAGAACTAGAACAAGGAAACTAAGAGGAAGCCAGAACCAGACAAAACCAAGGAACACTAGAACCGGACAGAATAAGGAGGGAAAAACAGGCGTACGAAAACGCCAGAGGGAAAAAAACAGCCGTACGACAACGCCAGAGGGAAAAAAAAACAGGCGTACGACAACGAGGGAAAAAACAGCTCATAACTAGGGAGCTCAGGAACCTTATGAGCGCCGGGACCTTAATGAGCGTTGGGACCTTAATGAGCGCCGAGACCTCAATGAGCGCCGGGAAAGCGCAGGAACCCATAGAGCGCAAAAGCCCATACAGCGCAGGAACTCATAAAAACGTAGGGACTGGCAACAAGACAGAAACTACAGAACTAAGACAGAAACCTGAGAACTAAAGCAGGAACTTGAGAACGAAGGCAGGAACTTGAGAACGGAGGCAGGAACTTGAGAACGAAGGCAGGAACTTGAGAACGGAGGCAGGAACTTAAGAACGAAGGCAGGAACTTGAGAATGAAGGCAGGAACTTGAGAATGAAGGCAGGAACTTGAGAACCGAGCCGGAACTTGAGAACCAAGCAGGAACTTGAGAATCCAAGCAGGAACTTGAGAACCGAGCAGGAACTTGAAAACGCTGGGCAGCAATGTCCTGACATGCTGGGCAGCAGCGACAGATAACGCTGGGCAGCAACGACTGGAAGCGCCGTCCTTTAACGCTGGGCAGCGTCGGAGGCGGCCGTGGCTGAGGGCGACCCCGACAGACGAACCAGAGGTGGGACGTCGCGGATTGCGACCCCAGTAAAGCTGAACCAGAGGCGGATGAGACCTCGGCTGAGGCGGAGCAGAATCCTGCCAGCTCCTGCACCGTGCTCTGTGTGTGCTCGGGTTCATCCTTTGGCCGGCTCGTACTGTCATGATTTTGTCTTTGGATGAACCTGGACACAGCACGCACACACAGAGCTCGTTTAAGAGAGTTTATTGCACACGGTGGATGATGGTAGACATGAAGAGCCAGAGTCGATCATCAGGCGGAGTTGTAGGGTGGTATAATTACATGTAAAACACATGTTACATGTTGGGGCTCATGGAGCATATGAGTGTGGTCTGTGAAGGAAACAAACATAACATAGTGCCTATGAGTCTAACTAGGACTTTCACTAAACAAATTAGCAAAACAGTTACAGAAATAAACAAATAATCAACCAGAACCCCAGCAAGCCCCATACAACCATTGCTGGATCAGTAGCAACAACACAAACCATACAACTTCAACAATAACAACTGTAAGCAGCAGTAGCATTAACCGAATTAGCATTAGCATCTAATGCTAACAGGTGGTAGCATTCATAATATCTTACCAGACCAGCAGGAAACACATAAATATGGTGCAAATCACAGATCCACACTACAACAATACTAATAAAAAACAGTTAAAGATCAAACTAATCTGTAAAGGTACTTACTTTATTTATCACGCACACAAATATCCACCATGAACTGCCGACTCTCAGCATGTGTCACACTGTTAACGGTCCGGGCGGAAACAACTAAACCCGGCTTTCTCTCAGTCTTTCTAACAACCCTCTTTACAATGCCCCTCAGCCAAAAAGACAAAAAAATTCTGGTGCAACCAATTTCCTTCAAAAGTCACATAATTACTGAAATGAAGTCAACCTCTCACATTAACAACCTTACCCGTTCTGCTTACTTTCACTTACGCAATATCAATCGCCTCCGCCCCTCTCTCTCCCCTAGTTCCACCTGCACTCTTGTTCATAGTCTGGTCACTTCCCGCATCGATTACTGTAATTCTCTTCTTTTCGGTCTTCCTCAAAAATCCATTCACAAGCTTCAGGCAGTACAAAACTCAGCAGCTCGCATCATTTCTAGAACCCCCTCTTTCCATCACATCACCCCAGTCCTGCAGCAGCTCCACTGTCTACCTGTGAAGTTCAGAATTCAGTTCAAAATCCTCCTACTTACTTTTAAAGTTATTCACAATCTCTCCCCTCCATATCTCTGATTTACTTCAAATTTCTACTCCCTCCCGCATACTTAGATCTTCTTCTACCACTCACCTAGTTGTTCCTTCAGCCCATCTTAGCACCATGGGGAGCAGAGCTCTTTCTCGTTCTGTGCCCACACTCTGGAATTCTCTCCCCCCTGACATCTGCAATACCCAGTCTTTACCCTTGTTCAAATCAAAACCCACATGTTCAAGATTGCCTTTTCATTATGATTTTATTACTTTTCCGTGTGTAGTTTGTGTTGTTTCTTTTAACTATGATGATGTGCTTTTACCATTTATTGTTTTTACCTGTACAGTGTCCTTGAGTGTTTTGAAAGGCGCTTGAAATAAAATGTATTATTATTATTATTATTATTATTATTATTAACCTGTGTGCAATCTAAGTGTTACATGATCTGTTTGTATAAACACACGTTTTCTGAAAGGCACCAGAGGCTACAGCACCTCTAAGCAAGATACATCACATCATGAAGACCAAGGAGCTCTCAAAACAAGTCAGGGACAAAGTTGTTGAGAAGTACAAGTCAGGATAGGGTTATAAATATCTCCAAATCTTTGATATTCCCCCAGAGCCCTATCAAATCCATCATCTTCAAATGGGAAGCATATCATACCACAACAAACTTGCCAAGAGACGGCCACCCACCAAAAATCACACACTGGGCAAGGCGGGCATTAATCAGAGAGGCAGCACACAGTTAAGTTGTGAACATTGATGTTGAAGTATTGTGTTATTAGATTCGGTCAGGTTTAAACTTAAGTTCTTGGTTTTTGTTCTGTCCATATTTGCAGGACTTGTTTGAGAATCTCAGTGCGCACATTTACTCCATCAATTGTTATGCAAAACCACACATCAGGCATATATTAAGAAAGCAACCACCAACAGAGACTGAGAGCTAATCATTCTTGATGATTTGGTTATCCATCCAAATTAGGGTTCTTCTTAAGAGGTTTAATTGGTGCAGTTTTAGGAGCCTGTGAAAATAAGCTGAAATAAAGACAATGATTTACTACCAGCAATATTTCAGGCACAATACAGTTTTTTTAAGGCCATGTTTCCATTCAACTGTCAAGCGAATTATGAGTGAACTTTTAAAATGCTACAAAAAACTAAAATGCAAATGAGGCATGTTTCCAACTACTGGTTTGGAGCAAATTAACCAGGCTACACAAAGCGTAATTTTGTCTGAAATTGACATTACCCGTGGCCATCATAAACAGGAAGTACAAACTAACCTGGACCACACATCTGAGAAAACAGAAAAGAGGTTGCCAGGAATGTGTTGCTATTAGCCAGGTTGTAATTGGTCTGTCATGTCTAGTATTGGCAATGTTACAGGCTGTTTGGAGATGTGGAGAAATAAATGCAATTCTATGCGTGTTATGAGAATATCAGGGAAGACACTGACGGCATCTTCACTGATATATCCTGATTATGCATTTTCGTGGAAGACAATCATGTGAATGTATGGCAGCTCTGATGGTAGATGTACCTTCTGGCATAATGATGTGTGGAGTGATGGCATTAAACAGATTGTGTTTCCAAACGAGGCTTGACGTCTTCTGATTGTTTCTCAACTGACCAGTGTATATCAGTTTGGTCATCAAACCTGACCAAATCTGCCAAATCTCAAGGGGAAGATGCAACAGCTGTAGTTTTTTTTTGCAGCAAGTCACTGATTATATGGTATCTCTCCTCGCTAGTGTTGGGGACATCCATTTTACCTATACCCAGTACATTATCTATTTGACCAGTATTAATTTATTTAACAAAGTACTTTTCCCTTAGACATATTTCTTTATTTCTTTTGTTAGCCATAAATGTTTGAGATGCAAAAACAAATTTTAATTTCTGAAAATATATTCTGAGGAACTATAAAAAGTAGTTTTCAAATGATTATTTCATTTCTTACAGGAAAAAAGCAATGCATCCAAGCAAACCTCTTTGTTAAATCATGACTTACTGTGAACATTTTATTTGGTTAAGTAAATGGTAAATGGACTTAGTTGTGCGGCAAAATAATGTTTGGTAGAGGGCCACACTGGGTTAACGCGGTGACTTTCTTACTGTCCGACGCGTGCCTCCATACACTCCAGGTCGCTTCAGGTGGTTGCAATCATCAATTTATTCCACTTTGACAGCTATGCTTAGACTTTACAAGTACTGACACATACTGACCAGGCTAAACCAAACAATGGTGCCAACAATAAGCGACATTATAGCACGGTCAACAGAAATTACGACCAACACTGACGCACCCGCTTCCTCATACCTACTAAACCAGCGCGCCAGTTTGGCTCCCATTCATACCTTAGTGACAGTCACGCCCCCCTTGACACACCCACCACCCAAATGTCAAACCGTGAGCTCCTGCCACATCAGTAATTGCTAATTTCAATCATATGGCTCTTACATTCCGGCCCCTAATTATTACAAAGATAATAATTATTACTGTGTTAACACTGTATGAGACAAGCCTACAAACAAATAATCATAAATTTCCTCAGTATCAAATTTATTTTAATCTATCATTTAGAATAAGCAATGAACTAGAGAAAAGGAAGTCACTGGTAAACGGAAAGGAGAGAAAAGTTCGTTAAATGTTCATGGCGTCGCCGCCTCCTGAAGCAGGCACAATTTGGTAATGGGTCTTTCCAGGAAGCTTGTCTTTGTCTTGATGCGAACTGTCCGCACAAGTCCTCCTTTATCTGGAACAATATTCACAACTCTACCCATTAACCAAGAGTTGCGTGGAGCGGAGTCGTCCACGATGAGGACGACATCTCCTGGAAAAAGTTCTGTCTTGTTCTTTGCCACTTCTGCCGTTCTTGTTGTTGAGGCAAGTATTCCTTTAACCAACGCTTCCAGAAGAGATCCGTCATATATTGCACCTGTCTCCATCTTCGCCGAGCGTAGACATCATTCTTGGAAAACACTCCTGGTGGCAATAAAGGCATGGTCTTTAAAAGAAGAAGATTATTTGGAGTTAGTGCTTCCAGGTCGTGGGCATCAGTAGAGGCTTTGGTTATAGGTCGACTATTGATGATAGCCTCAACTTCGCAGAAAACTGTCCGAAGACTTTCTTCATCATTTGAGAAGTTGAAATCCGCCTTTCTTGCACAAAGCACGAAGTTCTTGATATAATGAGACAGCTTCCTCTTCTGTGCTCACAGAGACCAAACAGTCATCCACATAAAAGTTGTGAAGCACCGCATCTATGACATTTGGTGTAAACATCTTTTGATTGTCCTCTGCACAGCTTCTCAGTGCAAAACATGCACAGTTTGGAGATGATGTAGCTCCAAAAAGATGTGCAACCATTTGGCCACCAGAGAAATCTCAACTGATCAGAGTCAGATGGTGGTACTCGGACCTTGTGAAACATGGCCTCAATGTCCGCTGTGATAACAACAGGTTCCTTTCTGAATCTGGTGATTACACCAACCAATGAACTGGTGAGGTTTGGACCTTGTAAGAGTTGGCTGTTTAAAGATTTTCCTCCAAATGCTACACCACAGTCAAACACGACTCTTATCTTTTTCTTGTGAGGATGATATACTCCATGGTGTGGTATATACCAAACCCTCCCATCACACCGTTCAAGACTTTCAACCGAGACTCTTTCAGCATAACCCTTGAAAATTATATCATTCATGAAGTTAGTATAATCGGAAAGAAATTGATGGTTTTTGGTAAACTTCCTTCTGAGATTCAAAACACGCTGTTCAGCCAATTTCCTATTGTTGGGCATTTTCAGATCTTTGTGTCTCAGAGGTAAAGCAATGGTGTAATGTCCCTCTTCCAGCTTAATTGACTCTGTAACTAGCTCCATGAACTGATTATCTTCTCTGGACCATCCAGGTTGTTCATCTTGAGAACATTCAGGAAAATCAACCTTCAGTTGTTGTTGCCATATGTTCTCAAGTCTTGACACAGAAATTCTGTTAACAGTAACCGTTGATTGTAGCTCTCTGGTGTCAACATCACCGTCTCCTCTGAGAGGTCCATTCACTGTCCACCCAAGAATTGTTCTAACTGCATAGGGACCTCCATTTTGGCTTCGGATGACATCCCATGGCTCCAGCGCTTTAGGCACATTGGTCCCTATAAGCAAATCAACTCCTGAATTGATTTCAGTTATCCTCAAATTTTTCAGATGTGGCCATCTTTCAATATCTTCTTGATGGGGGATGTTGCTGTTATGAACAGGCATGCTTCTCTGTGTGAATAAGTCAGGTAATTCACAAAAGATGTCTTCATTCAACCCAGCAATTTCCAAATCTGACACAATGTTGCTTTCAACCACCCTTTCTTGACCCATTGTCTGTAAAAGGATGCTTGTATGTCTCCCAGAGACATATAATCTGTTCATCAGTTCTTCGGTGCAGAATGAGGCAGAGCTTCCAGGATCTAAAAAGGCATATGTTATTATTGTCTTCTGGCTCTTTGTAGACTTCACTCTGACTGGTAAAATAGAGAGAGTACAGCCATGCTCACCGGCCCCAGTTAGACCACTGGATTGAGCAGAGATGGAGGCACTTCCACTTGTTGTCTCCACTTCCTTCTTCTTATGGACTGGACGGGTTTCCTTTTCTTTGGAGAAGACATGAAGCATGGTGGGATGTCTTAAACTACACACTTTACAGTGATGTCGCCTTTTACAGTCCTTGCTGATGTGCCCAGTGCATAAACAGCCAAAACACACCCCATTTTCTTTCAGAAATGTCAACTTCTCCCCATGTGTCCTCTTTTCCAGTAGAGGGCATGTGTCCAAGGAATGTCCAGCTCCACAAAATAAACAACTCTTTATAACAGCTGTCTCTTGTCCCTTCTTTACTTCAAAGTCAGCTTTCTTCTGCATATCTCCAACAATAGTAGCAAAACTACTTCCTTTCATCTTTAATCGCTGCTGTCATTTATAGATTCCTACATCCTTCTTTGGTCTAGATAAAGAACCTTGAATATCACCAAAAAGTGGATCACTGGCAATCTTCACTTGCCTTTCTACAAACCGAACAATGTCACTGAAAGTTACTCTTCTTTTGAACTTCTCTTGCAAATCACACGCATCATTTCTCCATCTGTCCCGCAGTTTAAAGGGCAGTTTTTTGATGATTGCTTGCATGTTGGCAGGAACATCCAACTCATGCATACAGCCATTGTTTTCCATCACATTACAGCATTCTCTGAGCAGAAAGCTGAATGCTTGTAAAGCTTTTACATCTTCTGCTTACAAAGCCGGCCATGACAAAACCTTATTCATATACGCCGCAATTACTTTCAATGAACAACCAAAATGTTCTTGAAGTAGAGATTTAGCTTTAGCATATCCAGGATCACTGGGCATATGAACACAGCTTCTTACTAGGTCATGAGGCTGGCCTCTAGTGTACTGCTCCAGGAAGTATAAACAATGTTTGGCACTGTGCGCCTTTGTTTCAATGCTGTGTTCAAAAGCTGTCAGGAATGTCTTAAATTGGAGTGGATCACCATCAAATATTGGTATGTCTCGTTTTGGCAGAAAAAATAAAGATCGTTGATTTACAAGCAAGCTTGTAATTTCATTCTGCCTTTCCAATACACTTAACAGTTGTTAATTTTCATCAACTGATAATAATTTTTTATGATGTGATGATTGCGGCTGAGCATGATGTAACATTCGATCTGTTGGAATTTCAACTTGTGTTGTTTTTGTCTTCACCTGGTCAGTCAATGTGTCTGGATTTTGTCAAACCTTTGTGTCTTTAGGTCGTGCACCCAAATAAGAATAGGACTGAAAGGTTGGAGCTTTATCATGACCATCAGTTCCAGCTGCTGTAGGTACAAATATATCTGCATCAACATTCAGCATTTGAGATCTTCTATTTTCATGCTCAACATATGAATTCATGCCATCAGATCCAATCTGTGCAGCACTAGTTACTTGAGAACAGACAGAGCCCTGAAACACTTTAACTTTAGCCATAGAGGCTGCAATTTCAATCTCCAAATCCAGTTCTTCTCTCCTTTTCCTTAGCTGTTCCTCCTGCTCCTCCAAAGCATGTTTTTGTTTCAACAGCTTGTGTCGTGCCTTTAATGCAGCCATATCTGCTTCTGCTTTAACACGAGCTGAAGATATAGAAGACACAGAGGACTTAATTCTTGATGAACGACTTCCTCTAGACCTTCTGCTCTCAACATTAGAAACACTGTCACTTGGCTTAACATCATCCTCAACATCAGCATTTTCATCACACTCTACATGCTGAGGAACTAAAGGTGCATTAAGCTCTTTATTCACACAGGGTTCAACACTGGACAATTGAGCTTGATGTAATTCAGCTTCTTCACCCATTTGAGCTGCATTCTTGAATTGTTCTGCACCTGATAGCCATTTTTCAACTTCTTGTATGAATTCAGAATTATATTTACTCAAGCTTAAAAACCAAGTGTTTTGTCTTTCTTGTTCTTCAGCAGGAAACAGTGGAATAACAGACTCATACAGCTGATTTGCATTTTCAAGCAATAGTTTTAAATCATCACAGTGAGACTGAACACTCTCAAGATTTGCTTCATTTTTCATAAATTCTTTAATAATGTTTATTTCTCCTTTAATTTTATGAACCTTTGCTTTGAGATCCTTTTGAAGCTTCTCAATTTTATTTTGTAATGCTTTAACAGTTAATTTTGATTGTCTTTTTTCATCATTACTGCTTACAACAGAACTCGATTTAAATCCAGCTGACTCCATTTCCCGTTGTTTGTCTTTAACAATTCCTCTTCAAACAAAGAGACTCAATGCGTATGTATTTGTCCATACCTCAGTTCCAGCGGACTTGATTGAGCTGCAGTGAAGGAATCTCATTCAATTAATTGATAACGCTGCGCGCGCCATTACCGCTTCCAAACTGTTCCAAGCACAGACGAAGAATTCAAACTTGTCTTTCCAATGAGCCGCTCATTCGATTGTCTTTCTGTTGACGATAGTTGTGCGGCAAAATAATGTTTGGTAGAGGGCCACACTGGGTTAACGCGGTGACTTTCTTACTGTCCGACGCGTGCCTCCATACACTCCAGGTCGCTTCAGGTGGTTGCAATCATCAATTTATTCCACTTTGACAGCTATGCTTAGACTTTACAAGTACTGACACATACTGACCAGGCTAAACCAAACAATGGCGCCAACAATAAGCGACATTATAGCACGGTCAACAGAAATTACGACCAACACCGACGCACCCGCTTCCTCATACCTACTAAACCCAGACCCGGCGGCATGGGCGGGCATTGGGGGGCCGTGCCCGCCCTGTGAGCCAGCTGTGCCTGCCCTGGACTGGAAGCTGTCTTTTTTTTTTTTTTTTACCTCGGAGTGGCCATCGTCCTTTTAGTACTATGTTTGATGTGCCAATCATACAATTTAACCAATCAAATCAACGACTGACGGCAGCATGCTAGCCAATCACAGCTGGAGTGGGGCGGGACACCGAGTCATAGCCTTCAGTCGCCGCCGGCCGCCGCCGCAGTTCGGTTGTGGTCACCGTTGGTGTCGGTAGAGCGGGATGAACATTTGGTCTGATTACCAAACAATTACAAGAAGTGACAACGAAGCAGAGAGCGAGCTGGAAGGAGCGTTATTAATTTCTGTTTGAAATGCCAGCACTGAAGTCTAAACTGGAGTAAACATTAACGCTAGGAGGGTTAGCTAGACAGCTAGCAGGGTTAGCTAGGACCAGACCTCTCAACTTTTATCAAAAGTTAAGAGTGAGATTATGCTAATTTGGGGGGCGGGGCTTGTTTGGGGGCGGGGCTAACCAGACCCTGGAAGAGCGGTGGAGTCAACTCCATCTCATTTTTATCCCACCAGACAATGAAGTAGACATGTATTACTTTTGTTAAAAAGACAAAGAGACGTATTAATACTTTATTGTTCTGTTAATGGATTAAAACATAAAAAATACACAATTGTTCAAATAATACTAAATAAAATTAAGTAGTTTTAAGTTATTGACCGAATTATTACACTGTTACACATTCATCTATGGGTTTGTTTATCATTGTAGATCTATAACCTGATTGGTGATTTCATCAAGCCTTTATGGTCAACAGTTTCCCCTCAGCAGCAACACTGAAGCTCACAGAGGTTCCCGCTGCATCATTACGCACGATCCAGCTGCTGATGTCTCCCTCTTTTCAGCTCAATGCGCTTCTAGACTGTGACAGTTTATAACCATTATCATCACCTTTCACAGCGACAGGTTTCTCAGTCAGTCGCCGCGCTGAACAGACGAATCTCTATTGCTCTTGTCAGTGCGCTCTGGTGAGGTGGGCGGATTTTACCCCGTTGGTGCGCTGCGTGCGACGGATAAACAGTGGGGAAAATACATAACTAAAGGCTGTAAAGGGCTCCTATAAAGGAAACGGGGGTACTGACAGATCTGAGATGAAGCCCCTGATGTTACAAGTTCTTTAAAATGACCCTTAAAAGTGCGCACCTGAATTAAAGCGCAAGGCAGCAGCCCACCGAAGCACCACTGATTCTATGTTGTTAAAAATACAAGAGCAACTCTCTTATTGACTTTAACTGGCACACGTTGCTACCGATGTGAGGGAATTAAACGTAGTGATTCACGTTTTGAATAGTGAACGGTGATAAAAGCACCTGCTCCGAGGGAAAAGGAGGGGGGGGGGGTGAGCAAGCGCGGAGGCACAGAAATACGGTGCATGTAGTTAAAAAATGCAGAATTAATAAAAATGAAACTTATAAACAGACCAAGTGGCGTTTTAAACTGCATCTGGATAGCAGAACTGTTTTTATGATCCTGCGTGCAGCAAGCAAGCAGCTCCACCCCCGCCCCTCCCCTCCTGCGTACGCGGTACAGGACCGTACCAGCTCGCTTTCACCACTGTTAAGACTAAAATTATTCATAACTCTGATCACTCTTCCTGCTGCTCTGTTAACACGAACTGCAGCAGGAATTACGGATGGCCACAAGCTGTGAAAGAAGCCGAAACAGCTCAGCAGAAGGCGGAGTTTTCTCGTCCGCAGCTCAGATGGGCTTTGTGATTTTTATGCGTGAGAAATTCCATGTTTGCGTGTGAGCGTGTGAAGTCAGTGAAATGCGTGTGTCACACAGTCAATGCGTGAGAGTTGAGAGCTCTGGCTAGGACAGCTACAAGCACAAGCTGTTCTGCTCCTTGTTCTCATAGCTGCTGTAAGAATTGTTACTTCAGTCAGTGTTCAGCCTGACACCAGCGCTCATGTTTATTAGCGTGTAGCTTAGGCTGGACTTTTAACTTAAGACACAGCGCTACAGGTTACCCTATGTCACTGTTAGTTTCCAGTAACCCAAACCAGCATAAAACCTGCCCAACTTAAAATAAAAAAACAAGCCCAAATCTCAAACTCTCTCATGTTAAAAGCACAGAACTATTAAACACATAAGAACATGCCATTAGCACACAACTGCGCTGAAGCAAAGAAAAAAAACTGCGCATATGGGCTCCAAACAAAATGTACAATCAGACAACCAAATAACACAAAAGATCTCTTTAACAATCAGGATATATCAACCGGAAAAAAATAAAATATAAATAGCTTCCCAACATGAGTTGTAAATCTACCTTAATATAAACGTAATTTCTCTCAGTATAGCTCAATTAAACATTTCTCTTACACGCAGTCATGAAATATTTTTAAGTTAAGTAGAACTAAACCCCTCTTGGGCGTTTACACTGACCAAACACTTGATTAACCATTATTCTTTTCTTGTTTAATTATAACAATATTATTCATTATAACTATTATTCATTGATTATGTCAGATCGACAGATTCAACTTATTTAAAAAATAGATAATGACTATTTTGATATATTTTGTTAGTAATTCTTTCTAAAAGCCCAACAAATGTTATGAAAAGCTTCCGAAATTTTTATCTGCCCATAAGCTATTTTTTTTCCCAGCTCAATGTGTTCAAAAGCCTAATTGGTTGGAAACCTGCCTAATTTGGCAACACTGACTACACTATTGCTATTTGTTTGTTCGTTACAGTAGTCACAGAGCCACTGTTCAGCCTGAAGCATATATATATATATATATATATATATATATATATATATATATATATATATATATATATATATATATAATATAATTTCTGCAGCCGGGTCTGACTAAACCAGCGCGCCAGTTTGGCTCCCATTCATACCTTAGTGACAGTCACGCCCCCCTTGACACACCCACCACCAAAATGTCAAACCGTGAGCTCCTGCCACATCAGTAATTGCTAATTTCAATCATATGGCTCTTACAGGACTGAACTTATATAGTGCTTTTCCAGTCATGCTGACCACTCAAAGCGCTGTACACTAGAGCCACATTCACCCAATTGCACTCACTAACAAGCACACATTCATACACCGATACACAACTCGGTAGGCAACTTGGGGTTAAGTGCCTTGCCCAGGGGCACATGAACATGTGACAGGGGGAAGCTGGAATCAAACCCACAACCTTCCAATTACAAGACACCTACTCAAGCCACAGTCGCCCCAGAAGAAGGCCTGCAACACAGCACCCAAGATCAGCAAAGAACAGTGCCTATATTCACCAAGATTCTGAGTCCTATCAGAGAGCTCCTAGCTTAGCTTAAAATTTCCTACCTAGGAGTTTTCGCTTCAGGCCTATTCTGGTTGCTGCTGAGAATGACTGAGTAAGGAAATGACATTTTCATCTTAGTGAGGAGGTGTGGTTTACCCCGTTGCTAGGTGTGACGTCTTTGAAGAGCTGTGATTGGTTGATTCAAGAAAAACCTAAAACAACACAGTGATCAGTGGAGAGAAATTAAGTGATTACAGAATCCAAACTGGATGAATGATTGTGTTATGATGAAATTAAGCAGAACAAGTGCAGTTGTCTCATATGCAGCATATGCCTCAGCAGCAGAAAGGAATATATTTGAAAGTACCTTATTTACATCATTATTTTTGAGGTTTCATGGTTCCTCGTCATGCTGTTCATTTTACTATTTCATGTTAATGTGGACCCTTAGCTGGCAGCATTTTGCTGTGATTGCCTGCTTGTATTTATAAAGTAGTTTGACATGGCAAAATGATGAAAACATAATATTGACAAAAAAGGTTGAGAAAACTAAACTGGACAGAGGAGCAGTGTCTGCTGTTGGCACAACTCGTGGAAGATAATAGAAGAGTGCTGAAAGCCAAATTCGGCCCCGTGATCATGGTGAAAACAAAGAGGGTGACTTGGGAGCGCATTGCGGAGCAGATTAATGTATCATTCCCCTGCTAACACGCAGCAGACAGTAATGTGAGAAGCTGTGGTATGTATTGCAGTCAAGGGCAAGAGAGGAAATTGCAGCACACAAGTGAGCCCTTACCCAGACAGGTGGGTGCTGATGACCATTTAGGCTATGGCTACTGACAACATACTGTAAATTAAAGTAAAAACTTAATTCCATAATTTATTTCTTTAGCGGTGAAGATTCTCAGTCATCCAGGTCATGGTCATTCCAAAAAAAGTAAAAAACAAAGCAACTGGACTTGTTTTCCGTAGTGAAGACGTTTCGCTTCTTCTCCAGGAAGCTTTCTCAATTCAAAAAGTCTGGAGTAATGTGGAGTACCAAGCTTTATACTACTGCCCAAACAAAGGCTTTGTAATGGCTTAGATAACATGCAAATTCAGCCGAAACAGGTCCACCCCTTAGTAATGGGCGGTCGTTAAAGCCATCAAGCCAGCAGATTGAACCGAAACTGGTCCACTCCTCTGTAACGAGGAGTCGTTAGGGTTGTTATTGGCCTGCCTTAAAGGAACGATGTTTTGATCACCCATATGAGGGTGAGAATTGAGGTGATGATTGGCCGGAATTAATCCTATAGATGTATTGTAAGTTTTTGAGAGTTGGAAACTAAGGCCTCCTCCTCTGTTTAAGGTTGTTTTTTCTCTCTTAACGTAGATGGCTTCCTTCACACCCCTTTTAAACCATCTGTCTTCTTTGTCCAAAATGTGAACATTTTGGTCCTCAAAAGAGTGTCCTTTGTCCTTAAGGTGTAGGTGGACAGCAGAGTCTTGTCCTGAGGAGGTAGCTCTCCTGTGTTGAGCCATGCGTCTGTGGAGAGGTTGTTTGGTTTCTCCAATATAAAGATCAGAACATTCCTCACTGCACTGAACTGCATACACCACTCCGGTCATCTTAGGTTTGGGGGTTTTGTCCTTGGGATGCACCAGCCTCTGTCTGAGGGTCCCGTTTGGTTTGAAATGTACTGGGATTTTGTGTTTGGAGAAAATCCTCTTGAGTTTTTCAGAGACTCCAGCAACATATGGGATGACGATGTTTTTTCGTTTATTCTTCTCACTATTATGTTCTGCAGCGGGTCTTTTGGATTTTCTTGCTGATTTGACAAAAGCCCAGTTAGGGTACCCACAGGTTTGGAGAGCATCTCTGATGTGTTTCTGTTCCTTGTGCTTCCCTTCTGTTTTAGTTGGGACATGCTCGGCCCGGTGTTGTAAGGTTCTGATGACCGAAAGTTTGTGCTCCAGTGGGTGGTGTGAGTCAAAAAGAAGATATTGGTCTGTGTGTGTGGGTTTCCTATATACTTCAATGTTGAGGTTTCCATCTCCTTCCATGTTCACCAAACAGTCGAGAAAAGGTAGCTTGTTGTCGTTGGCATCCTCTCTGGTAAACTTGATGTTGTCCACCGAGTTGATGTGTCTTGTGAAAGCTTCCACTTCTTTTAACTGGATTTTGACAAAGGTGTCGTCCACATATCTAAACCAGTGGCTTGGTTGTGTTCCTCTGAAGGTTCCCAAAGCTCTCTTTTCCATTTCTTCCATGTAAAAATTGGCTACAATTGGTGACACTGGAGATCCCATGGCACAACCATGCTTCTGTCTGTACAAATGATCGCTGAACTTGGAATAAGTTGTAGAAAGACAAAGGTCCAGTAGGGTACAGATCTGGTCCGGAGTGACATTTGTTCTGTTATTTAGGTCACTATCTTGTTGAAGACGTTTCCTGACTGTTTCTACTGCCTCTGATGTAGGTATGCAAGTGAAAAGTGAAGTGACATCGAAAGACACCAGAGTTTCCCCTGGTGACATCTTTAAATGTTTGACTTTGTTTGCAAAGTCCTTGGAGTTTTCTATGTGATGTGGTGTGTTCCCCACCAGGGGGGCTAAAATACTAGCAAGCTGTTTAGCAATGTTATGTTACTGAATTAATGCTGCTGACAATGGGTCTGAGTGGTGTTCCTTCCTTGTGAATTTTTGGGAGTCCGTATAAGCATGGAATGTCTTCCCCTGGATATAATCTATAATAAGATGAGCGGTTAATTACCTTGTCTTTTTCTAGTTGTTGTAGGTAGTCAGTGATTTTCTTTTGAAGTGAAAAATAGGAAGTGAAAAATAGGATTAAAAAGTGCAATAATGATTAACAAGGCTTATATCTCATTCCACGTGTCTGCAGCACTGAGGATCCAGGGCAATCAACATCACAGGCCCTGCATGGTCAGCCTGTGATTGCACCTTCTCCTGCCCTTGCTCCCTTGCCATCACCATCATCTTCACTGCAGGAAAAAATGTTGGAGGCAGAGATTGATGTCCTCAGACAATACAAAACAGTCCTTCTGTTGGAGTATTATAAAATGAAAATAGAGTATTAAAAAAATAAAATAGAATACTGTGGAAGCTGCGCTGACTGTGATGCATTCTTAATGTTCACATACATTGGTTCAATACAGCCATCAATACATTGATTGGACATTTCCTGAAGTGCAACTGAGTAAATTGAGCTCTGTAACCATTCCCAGTCAGAGCAAGGGTCCCCTCTTCCTGAGGATAATCATTTACATCATCATCAGCGTCGTGCCTTTCAACATCGTCTGGCTCATCCTCTGGATGTTCTGGGAGTTGTTGTGAAGTACTGCACAGGCAATTATTACTTTGCATACCTTTCCTGGTGACAGCCTCACCTCTCCATACAACACATGAAACCTCCGTTTCAGCTGTCCAATACCCATCTCAACCTCTGCTTGAATTGTCTTATGTGCCCTATGCAAATTCAGAGAACAATACAGTTTCAGTCAAAACAGCACATTGACAATAGAACTACTAATGATGATAAACATAGATAACAGCAAAATATTTCAATGTAATATATTCTAGGCATTTCCACATACTTTTTGATTTCAGTTCCAATACATCATACCAAGAATCTTTACTGTCACCATAAAAAACATTGTTGAGATAGACACCGGCTCAGGATGGACACAGATAACATAACACTCAACAATGTCACAATCTCGGCACTGATGCTGGTTATTCACACAACACACCTGCTCAGCTCCGCCCTGTTTCTCATCACCACTCATCTGATCCACCTGCTCCTGTCAGTATATAACCAGCCTTCAGTCCAGACATCAGTGCCAGATTATTTCGAGCCATCCGGTGAGACTTCTTCCAGCGTTCTTTATCCTGACTTCCTGATTGCCGGTTTCTTGACCTGTTCTGCCTCTCGACCTCTGAGCCTGCCTGATCCCTGCCTGACCTGACTGTCTGTCTGTTCTGCCTGACCCCTGCCTGCTCTGACCGCCTGCCTGACCCCTGTCTGCTCTGACTGCCTGTGTACCGGACCGGACCGGACCGGACCGGACCTGCTACCTGACATCTGAGCCTGTCTGACCCCGTTCTGATCATAAGCATGTCCGTTATCGAACCTGGAACTGTGCCCCGACCTCGTCCTGGATTTCCCCCTGGCGCTTCACTGGACTTCTGATCACCTGGCTCTGACCTTGGACCTCGTCCCCGACTGCGTCTTCTCGTTTGTCCTCCTGATCATCCTGCCTGTGATAGTCTCCATGGTTCTGACCCTCTGCCTGTTCCCTGACCATCGTATGCATGCAAGAGCTCCCCTCTGGGACTTCCTGAGTTGCGCTAGCAACGTTAGCGCAACAGCCAGCCGGCTAGAACCTACACTCATGAGCTATACAATTTTGACTGAGCAGGAGTCCCTGCTGGTGCTGCTGGACTGGATGGGATGCCACACAGATGACCTTGGAGTCTTCTGACTGCGAGTGGGACATCATCTGGGGGTGGGGGATGCCTCTCTCCACTGTTCACCACATCGTCCATCAGGGTTTGCAGGGCTGACCGGGAGGGAGGGTCTCTGGTGGAAAGCCAGACTTGCTGACCGGGGTGATAACTGGGGGCTGGGACTCGTTTGCGGTCAGCAAATCGGCGGTTCTGTTCGGTGGTGCGATTGAGAGCTTGAATGGTTTGGTTCCAGATGTCTTTGCTGCGCTTAATGTGTTCTTGAACTGAGGGAACGGCGATCTATCGGTTGTCCTCTGGGAGTAATGGGGGCTGATAACCTAAGGAGACTTCAAAAGGGGATAGTCCGGTGGCGGTGGAAACGTGGCTGTTGTGGGCGTACTCGATCCATGAGAGATATTTGTTCCAGTCGGAGGGATTATTGGAGGTGAGACAGCGGAGGGCGGTCTCCAGCTCCTGGTTCATTCGTTCTGTCTGACCGTTGGTCTGCGGGTGATAACCGGAGGTTAGTATATACCGGGCCCCAAGGGCCACGGCGAACTCCTTCCACACCCGCGAGATGAACTGAGGACCACGGTCAGACAGAATCTCCTGAGGTATGCCATGCAGGCGGAATACGTGCCGAACCAGGAGCTGGGCCGTTTGGAGAGCTGAGGGGAGTTTTCTGAGGGGAATGAGGTGGCAGGCCTTAGAGAACCGGTCAATAACGGTGAGTATAGTGGTCATGCCTTGTGACGAGGGGAGACTGATGACAAAATCCAGAGCGATATGGGACCAGGGGCGCTCAGGGACAGGTAAGGGCTGGAGGAGACCTGCAGGGGGTCTGTTTGAGGCCTTGTTTTGGGCACACACGGGACACGAAAGGACAAATTGTCTTACATCACGGGACATCGTCGGCCACCAGAACCGGCGGGAAAGGAATACTCGGGTGCGATGGATGCCAGGGTGAGCGGAAAACTTCTCCGCGTGAGCCCATTGTATGACACGGGACCTGGCAGAAGAGGGGACTTAGGTCCGATTAGGGGGGCCAGTACCCGGGTCAGGCTCTGACCGCTGGGCTCGGGAAATCAGGTCCTGAACCTCCCACTGGAGGGCTCCGCACACACACGACAAGGGGAGGATGGTAGCTGGTTCCTTCACGGAGTCAGGGGGTGAAAACATACAGGACAGGGCGTCAGGTTTTAGGTTCTTAGAACCGGGGCGATAGGAAATGGACAGGTTGAAGCGGGAAAAGAAAAGGGACCAGCGGGCCTGTCTGGGGTTCAACCATCTTGCCGTCTGGATGTAGGCCAGGTTTTTGTGGTCTGTCCAAATGAGTACGGGCTGCTCGGACCCCTCTAGCCAGTGACGCCACTCCTCCAAGGCGAGCTTGATGGCTAGTAGCTCTCGATCCCCGACATCATAATTCCTCTCCGCCGGGGACAGACGTCTGGAGAAGAAGGCGCAGGGATGTAGTTTCTGGTCCTGGTCCGAGTTTTGAGATAGCACCGCACCCACCCCAGTATCAGAGGCGTCTATCTCTACAACAAACTGTTTCTTGGGGTCTGGGTGGATCAAAATGGGTGCTTTAGAGAACCTTGTCTTGAGGGCAGAGAATGCAGAGTCAGCTTCCGAGTTCCATGAATAAGAGGTCTTGATGGAAGTGAGGGCGTGGAGAGGTGCAGCGATCTGACTGTACCCCCTGATGAAGCGTCTGTAGAAATTGGCGAACCCTAGGAATCGTTGTAGTTCCCTTCTGGTCTCGGGTACCGGCCAGTCAAGGACCGCCTTGATCTTCTCGGGGTCAGATCGAACCCGCCCCCCTTCTAAGATGAGTCCGAGAAACGAGACAGAGGGCTTGTGAAACTCGCATTTCTCTGCTTTGACAAATAACTTGTTCTCCAGGAGACGTTGGAGAACTGCACGGACGTGTTGAAGGTGTTCTGTTGGGTTCTGGGAATAAATGAGAATGTCGTCCAGGTACACAAACACGAATATATTCAGGTAATCTCGGAGGACATCATTCACCAGGGCCTGAAACACGGCTGGAGCATTGCACAGGCTGAAAGGCATAACCTGGTACTCGAAGTGTCCAAGTGGCGTCTTAAAAGCAGTCTTCCACTCATCTCCCCGGCGGATCCGCACTAAGTGGTAAGCATTACGCAAGTCTAGCTTAGTGAAGATGGTCGCAGACTGAACCGGTTCGAGGGCGGATGAGAGGAGGGGGAGGGGATACTTATTCTTCACCGTTATGGCGTTTAAACCCCGATAATCAATACACGGGCGAAGGGAACCATCCTTTTTGGACACGAAAAAAAACTCAGCCCCTAGAGGAGAAGACGAGGCACGGATTAGACCAGCAGCTAAAGACTCTTTGATATATTTCTCTAGGGCCTGACGCTCCCCCTGAGAAATATTATAAAGGCGGCTAGACGGCAACGGAGCACCAGGCAAGAGGTCGATCGCACAATCGTAGGGGAGATGGGGCGGAAGCGAGCTAGCTTGGGCCTTGCAAAAAACCTGCCGGAGGTCGTGATAGCACTCGGGCACTAGTTTTAAAACCTCAGAGTCAGGCTGGGGAACGTGCTGTGTGCGAGCCTGTGACGAGGGAACAGCTGACAGTAGGCAGGTGGCGTGACACCCAGGCGACCAGGTCTCCACCCGTCGCTCCGCCCAATTGATGTGCGGATTATGACGCTGTAACCAAGGAAACCCCAGAACAACGGGGGCGTGTTTAACGGGAAAAACTAAGAATGAGATCCGTTCTCTGTGGTTACCGGACACCACAAGCTCAAGGGGACTCGTTCTGTGGGTTATTCGCGGAACAACCCCGCCGTCCAGGGCAGAAACCTGGAGAGGCGAACTTAAAGGAACCGTCTCCAGCTTAGCCTGGAGGACAAACGAATGATCGATTAAATTAAAATCACACCCTGAATCCACTAGGGCGGATAACTTAAACGTGTCATCAACAGACACAATCGGCGCTTGCAGGCAAAGACGCGGAGGAGAAGAAAAGGTAAACTTAGGCTGGTCCGCCGGTTTCTCCGCTAAAACCGACGGACCTGATCTTTTGGCCGATCGGGACACTCCTTAATAAAGTGAGCGGGCGAAGCACAGTATAGGCAGAGCTTCGTGCTCATGCGTTTCTGCCGCTCATCTTCGGACAGCCTAAGCCGACCCAACTGCATGGGTTCCGGCGGGGAGGGAGGCGCTGCAGCGGGTCTGAGAGGCAAGGCAAGGCAAGGCAAATTTATTTATATAGCACAATTCAGTACAGAGACAATGCAAAGTGCTTTACATGATTAAAATATAGGAATAAAAGCAAGTAGGGATAGAATGTAGGAGAAAAAAAAAGTAATTTTAAAACAGTTTAACTTGAACATTCAAAGGCAATTTTAAACAAATGTGTTTTTAATCTTGATTTAAAGGAACTCAGGCTTTCAGCACTTTTACAGTTTTCTGGAAGTTTGTTCCAGATAAGTGGTGCATAGGAACTAAATGCTGCTTCTCCGTGTTTAGTTCTGGTTCTAGGTATGCAGAGTAGGCTGGAGCCAGAAGACCTTAGTGCTCTGGAGGGTTTATACGCTGATAACAAGTCTGTGATGTATTTAGGTGCTAAGCCATTTAGGGATTTATAGACTAACAGAAGTATTTTAAAGTCTATTCTCTGAGATACAGGGAGCCAGTGTAATGACTTTAGAACTGGGGTGATGTGCTCTACTTTCTTAGTCTTAGTGAGGACGCGGGCAGCAGCGTTCTGGATCAGCTGCAGCTGTCTGATCCACTTTTTAGGCAGACCTGTGAAAACACCGTTGCAGTAATCAATTCTACTAAAAATAAACGCATGGATTAGTTTTTCCAGATCCTGCTGAGACATTAGTCCTTTAATCCTGGAAATGTTCCTCAGGTGATAAAAAGCCGACCTTGTAATTGTCTTTAGATGCTTTTGAAGGTTCAGGTCTGAGTCCATCACTACACCCAGGTTTCGGGCCTGATCAGTGGTTCCTAACTGAGCACAGAGAAAAGGTTAGTGACCGTTTCGTTTGTGACTAATCCTCACTGTAAGATAAACGTGGTCACTAACCAGCTGTCTCTGCTTCCAGAGGTTACTGCCATAGACGCTGACGCTACCTGCTGCAGTTTAGTTTTTAATAAACTGTTTGAACTTACACACACTTTGTCTGGTTCGAAGTCTGCGTCCTCATATTCAGTTCATAACCATTAAGACATATTTCCACACATTATCTTTATATGTAAACTACAATCTTACACATATTACCTGTTGTAATTTAGTTGTGGCTCCGGATCTGGACAGAGGTATGGCGTTAAAAGCCATTGTAGCTGCCATCGAAGTCAGAATAAATAAATAAATAAATAAATAATAGATTAATAAATATTAGGTTAAAAATATAGAGTTCATAAATACATACATTTCTAGTAAAAAAATAGTTTAATATTAAAGGCCTATTTTCATGTATTTCATGTATATTGTTTGTTTTGATATGGGGGAACATGTCTTAATTAAGGGGGGAACCAAAGTTTGCTGCCGCGTGTTGACGGGGTGTTACCTTTTTGAGAGTTGCTACCTGTTGATTAAGAATATTCTGGACCAAGCTAGCAGGCAGACACCTCGCTGATTCCTCTGCCTAAGACTGTGCAATAATTAAAGAAGATTGGATAAAGTGCATGGTGCATTGAATGACTCAAGATTTCTAATTTTCTCTCAAGGGAAAGCGGGCAATGAGGTACATTTATGTTTGTTACTGTTATCTTTGTTTGACTGTGAAGATGTAATGTGACGAATTTCTGTTGCGTCATGTATGTACGGTCGTGTTGTTTCTTTGATGTCTTTACACAGAAATAATTTGTTTTTATTTGCTTTCTGTCTGTATATCAAACAGTTGTCATGGCACACTATCATGCTCCTTGTGTGATTAAAGCCCGTAACTTTAAGAACGACTTGGTTTCGTGATTTCGACTTGAGGGGGAATTACAGCCATAGTCTGCATGGATTACCACTGTCCCCTAACAGGTGGCAACCAGCAGAAATGTAGTGGTTCTCAAACAGCCATCTCAGGCCACTCTCAGACAAGATTCTGGCATCATGCATTGAGCCATGCCATTTTGCAATTACATCCAGAATGTTATAATTTGCATCAAAGATCATCTGCGTGTTGATGGTGTGATATTGCTTTCTGTTTACATACACGTCCTCGTATTGTGACAGTGTGGTGATGCGCACATGTGTTCCATCAATTATGCCAGCGACACCAGGGAAACCTGCTATGTCCATGGATGCTCTTTTTTTTGGCCTGCAACGATCGTGCATCCAGAGGAAAGCGGATAAACTGTGATCTTGGAAGGATTATTCAAATAGTCAAAGGATTGAGGAGGCAGAGCACTGGAGTGTGGGAACTTGAAAAAATCCTGAACTGGATTTGTAAAAAAGAAAAACAAAATTTAATCAGAACTTGAGAGCAAGCGCAAAGCAGAAAAGGTAGGCCTGATTACCATGCTAGGTGAGCAAACAATCTGATATCTGTCTGGTGATGTCTGTTCCTCTTTTATGCTCCTCCTGATTGGCCCTTGCGCTGCAGCTGCGACACACCTGCCAATCACACCTTGAGGAGACACACATACACACACACACACACGCGCACGCACGCACGCACACACACACACACACACATACATAACTACGCACCAACCTGCACACAGCTCCATGGATCTGAAAAGGGCATCAAAACTGGTTGTCAAACTAAAGACATGATTTATCGCTTTACCTACAATTTCTTCAAACACAGTCTCATTTATGGATACTATTCAACGCATGTAGTTTAAGTATGGCATTTTTACTAGTTCATCAAGTTCAGCAACAAGAACCAAAAATTTCTTCTTTGCTTCTATCTAAGTAGGTAGTAGGCTCATACCAGTTGTAACAATGCTTCGTTGATCCCTCTGGTTCTCTGCATTGTCCCCTGCAAGTCAAAAAATTCAATGAACTCTGATTCGTGCAGAAAAAGACAGAAGGGTCAACATTCTTTGTGTGTGTGGGGGATGGAGGTCGGTGAGGTGCTGGAGGCTACATGACAGCATATCGAATGGCAGGACTTCCTAAAACAGGATATAACCTGTCTCGCAAACCACTCATCTTTGTTTAGGTTCTGCGTCTTCAGTCTGCATTGATAAAGACTCCTTCTGTCACTGACTGATTCTAACAGCTGCTCACTCAGCCTGCACAACGGAAGACAGACAACAGCAGGCATGCACAGACAAGCACTTACTGCTGTAAAGCTGCACTTAGTAATATAGAAAGCAATGTAGGTATTAGAGGTGTTTATGACTATATATCAACGTGATGGGAAGGTCTCCAGCTTGCATGTGACATTAGTAAAAGATTCATTTGGCAGTTTGTTCAGGAGGGGCAAGAAGTCAAGACAGATGTTTTCTGAGAGCTTAGCTTGGAAAGCAAACAGAGCGGGAATCTCCACAGGGATAGATCTGTTCTCTATGCCAAGTCTGGTATTCCTGTAATTTCCCCAAGTGGCAAATGACAACATTGGATAAAAACTAAAACCCTTGCAACATTCTGAAGACCTGGTTCTGAAACATTGTTACTCTGATACATAGCACTCCTGTAATTTTCAACAACTATGGCATTAGAATACAAAATATTGGCAAACCATGCAGTGGTGTGTTAAACATAGTCAGTGAATGGAAGCACCTGAAAGTCTCAGTTTTTTTTTACATAATCAGTCTGTGTTTTACTACGGATGGTTTAGCTCAGGGGTTTTCAATAGGTGAGGCGCGCCTCCCCTGGGAGGCGCCAAAGGGTCACAGGGAGGGCGCGAGAAGACACAGAAGAAGACAGCGCTGCCGCTCAACTCTGTGAAACTATGTAGCGATATTCGTGCCTTCTGTTTGAGCGCACAGGAACTAATCCCAGCGTGCAGTGAGACAACTCTCAACGCTCAAAACCGATCTGGCGCGCGCTCAACTCTGAAAAACTCTTCTCAACCGTCCTCGCGCTCACTTCCATCTCTGCTCGCGCGCACCTGCTCAATCCACGCTCAACACCAGCTGTGCGGTCGCTCGGCTGTTTCATTGTCATCATTATTTAAAGAGCACTTTAACAGGAGGTAAAACAAAGTGCCAAACATCAGAAATACATCAGATAAGAGATAAGATCTAATAAAATGCTTGGTTGTTAAAATAGCAATAGGTTTAAATTGTGTATAATTAGCCTAAAAAGTAAATCGGAATATGGAACGTGTTGACGTCTGTTAAATTCAGGTTATCTTTTTTATTATTATTTCAATTGACGTCTCTTGTTGACGTGAGTTCAGTTTGACATTGGCGTCTGTTTAGTTCAGTTTGTCTGCTGTTGAAAACAATTGTTTATGAATTTGCTCTAATGACAGTTCAATTTTAAAACTAAGCCCTCTATCCGTGATGTTTCAGTAAAAGTAGCCTGTAAAATGGAAATATTTGGATGGATATTTTATGAATAGGCCCTTTTTTAGTAATGTACTTTTAAAAGAAATACAATAAAAAAACATGTTTAGGGCTATCAGTTGTTTTTGAAACACGGCATTCCAGGAACACAAAAGAAAGATGCATTTACTGCAGGGACCTGTGTGCGGTAGGTTTGTGGTTCGGGGGGGGGGGGGGGGGGGGCGTGGTTATCTTTACCTATTCCAAGGGGAGGCTCACATTCAATGAATTTGAAAACCCCTGGTTTAGCTGAATTTAAGTACTGTAAAAGTCCATAATATTTTGTCACAACCATATGTTAATTGCCCCAAAAATTTTATTTTCAGCTAATGCCACCCTTGAATGAAACAAAAGTTCAAATGCCCATAGACCATGTGCTGATTATTTACCTCAGATATAGAGAACCAAGTTGATGCTGCAGCAGTATACATTTGATCTTCTTTCTGGCATACTCTGAAGTTCTGCAGAGAACAAATGGTGGTAACATAGTAAAGGTTTCCCAGTATCAGATGTAAAGTTTTGCTTGTTGAAAAATAATAAATTGTCTTACTAAGAATCATCAATATTTTCCGGAAACCCAAGTACCTTTTTGAATAAATCCACATGGGCAAGACCATCTTTCCTGCTCTTCCACTCCTCAGGAAGATCGCATGAAAATATTTCCCAAATCCACTCTGGTATTATTTCTTTCTACTGAGGCGTTCCGCTGCTTCTCATAAACTTTTACTGGTTTGCTTTTTGTGACTCTCAGCCATTTTGAAAGTATACAGTGAGAGCAGCGGAGCTACAATGAACGGCTAACACTGAAGCTAACCGCTAAGCTAACCAAATACATAAACGTTAGAAGTACGCATGCAGAGCCAGCAAGAGGAAACTAACAAGCACCATGCGCGCTCACTGACGTTGAGACAACCAATTGATAAGCTGATACCCCTGGAACTTGAGAGACAGATGGGGGTATGGGCAGGACCTATCCTCTGACCAATCCCTGCCATTCGGTCTGAATGACAGGATTGGTTGAAAGCAGGACATTGAAAACATATGCAGGTGCTCTTGCAGCTTTTTCACATGGGCTTAACAAATTTGGATACTTGGGCAGAACAGAATGGTTTCAAAGGCTCATCACTTGCCCAAAAGGTCACTCTGAGGCATACATGTGGGCTAGGCCCCTCTTATCTGGCACCTGTTACCCTTAAACACAGACCTCTCCCTAATCTAGCAGTGAGCTGGATGTTTATATTACAACTTGTTCCAACTGCAGAGTGGATCTTACACATCATGGTCAGACTTAAAAACTCATTACAGACTTTTTCAATAATTACACACATTCAAATGACTTAATATTCTTAATCATCCAATTCTTTAATATATATGGCTGGTTTACTTCCGCAAAAGAAGAAAAAGTATCAATACAGCAAAGTTACATGGGGTTTAATTTTAGGCTTCGGATGCGTGAGAAAGGAACAAATTCAGCAGCTGACAGACTTATTTTTAGGTCTTCAGATGAGTTTGTTTCTGGGCATTACATGATCTTAAAGTGACTATCATAACACTTTAATCTTTCATTAATTTCTGCAAGAACACATGGAACGATGTCACCTTTCTTAGGTTATTTCAATAAGATGGTGTGTCTGAGATGGTGGTCTGTGTAAGTGCTGGGGCCTGGCATTGTCATAGTTTTGGCAGCTTCTCTGTTTTATACATTTTTGCCCATTTATGTGTGACATTCTCACTGCCAAACGACAGCTGAAAAACTGTTTTTCATCATGTGAGGCAATGACAATAAATTCTATTTTAGTGAACAGCTTTGTAAATGCTGTTTGCATAGCTACAGTTAATCTGACCCAGTGATCACATTGCCTGGCGGAAACATGCTTTGGTCCGAACCACACAACACAGCTGTTTTCTTATTTATCTAGAAATCCCAATGTGGGCAAGGTTTTTTCCATAATGGGTTCCTGATTCCAGTCCTGTAAAATGTTTACATGTACTGTCTGTGACAGAGGGTAACCTGCAGGGCTCACTCCAAAGGTGGGTATATCCAGCTCAGAAAATAAAAACCCTGCCTAGTTTTGCTTCATTCCGTTCACTTAACTGGGTTTTTTAAACCAGTGGTCTCAACATCAGGCTGCATCCTAAATGTTCTAATTACAGCTCCCAGCGCCTGTTCCTTCACCTTTCATTAGATCAAAAATAAAAATTCTATCATGGGTAGGAAAGGAGCTTCAGGATGCTGTGCCGATTATGGACAGCCTTTAACTCACATTATTATGCAACAAACGCACATGGATGATTCTAGTCAAATTTGGGTCTACAGCCTAACGAAAACGAAGTATAAAGTGCACACTCTCTTCTTGGCGGACATTTTTGTTAATTTCCGTGAGGTGGGCTGTGCTTATACATCAAGCCACGCAAAGGATTGTGGGATTCCTTATAGCTCCTTAGCTGGTAAAGGACATCGCAAGGTTCCTATGCTAAAGGAGCTATGAGAGGAAGCATACAGGCTCCTTTTCCTACCTCGTTCTCTACTCATTGCACTATTCGGACAGCACTTATCAGGGCAAACACTAACACACTTCCGTTTTAGCTAAAATACTTTTTCGGATGCAGCCTCAGTTCCCTGAGGGCCGGTGTCCTGTAGCTTTTAGTTGTGTGCCTTGCCCTACACACCTGAATCAAATGGCTAAACAACCTAACTAGCATGCAGACAAGGGCTCAATCCGAATACCCTTAGGTATGCAAGGACTCTTAGGTATGGAAGGACTCTAGCCAAAATGGAAGTGAGTCAGTGGTAGCTATGATAAGTGCTGTCTGAATAGTGCAGTCAGTAAAAAATGTCATGCAATCATAACGTGACAAATTGCAGCTCCCTTCATGCAGCACAGTTGGGACTGCAACGTCCTGCACATGTACTATCTGTGGCAGAGGGTAACCTGCAGGGCTGTCTCCAAAGGTGGGTATTTCCAGCTTAGAAAATAAAACCTTGCCTAGTTTTCCTTCATTCTGTTCACTTAACTGGGGGTTTTAAATCAGTGGTCTCAAAATCTTAGATGACAACTGAGATTATGGCTGCCCTCGGATCGGCTTTCATCCCGAGACTATAACCAACGTCCAACGTCCTACCTTCTTGTTTGCAGCTCCCCTGTGTTGAGAAGACCATCCACCTGGATTTTCTGCATGTATCCAACACGTCGTGGGCCCCCGTGAGCACATTCTTGGCACCACCAAGTTTTCCACGTTATACAGGAGCGGTCTGGACTAATTCATCTTTAATTCAGCCCGAGAAGGAATACTGGGAAATCATTCCAAGTGAACCGATGAGGTCCGTCAGTTTTGCTTTGGCCAGGCAATCATCGGAGCAGTCGAGAAGCTGCAGCAGCCCTGCTGAACCGAGATGGTCGTCCCAGCTCCAGAGCCACTCAGCCGTATGAGTTAGCATCAGTCACCGCCACCCAGGTGGGCGATACGTTGCTGCCACTTGAGAGAGCCAGTGGGCTCTGCCGCCCAGCACCAGTGAACAACGCCTTTCATCTCCCCGCCAACACAGGTTGAGATCCCAAAGACGCCGAGCTGTGCAACCAGCAAATTTGCCTTTTGGAAGCGACCAAAGTAAAAGGAAATCTCTTTTTCCTTTATACACCTAGAAGGTAATATTTTGTGCTGAATCTTACAGGAATAGGAATAGGAATACAGTTAATGCTTAAGTACTCTGAAGGGAGTTTTGTTCAACTTTGGTGAATATTTCTAGTGTCGGACTGAATTTACTTTATAATCTGTTAGTTATGCTGTTTGTTTTGTTTTGTGAAAACAGAGTTGCGCCGATCAGCCTTAGAGCTATTTTTCCACTTTTCTTCATCTCCCTCTGCTTTCCTCCTTTGGGTTTTTTAAAACTTCCTTCGTTTTTTGTTAAAGCTTTTGTGTCAGTAACTGTCCTCCGAGCCCTCCACCAACCCTTGACTAGCGAATTAGCTTATTGTCTCTGCCAAAGCCATCTTGTATGTGGCAAGGAGGGGCCAAAGCCCTTATGTCATCAGCACCGCCATCTCGTGCATAGCAAGGAGTGCTAAGCTACTCGTTACTAACAGGCTAGCCATCGTTAGCCGGGTAACATTTTGAGGCTCCAAGTTAGAATGGTTTAGATGCTAACTTTTGCATGAACTAACAATGCTGGAAGCTAGCTCTTGCCCAAAGTATTCACCATCTTAGCTTCAGGCCTCTTGTGTATACCAGTCTTTACCTACCTCAAAGCTATTAGCCGAATCCTTTCAATGCTGTCTCACATCCCAAGTGCTGCTGGTTTTGAATGACATATTAAAAATTATAATTGGCAATTATAATTATTAATAACATTCATAAATTCAACATTCAAACAGGTAGGTAAAGAAGGCTGTATGCTCAATCCCGTGGCTAGTTTTACCTAGGAACCTTGCGGTGTCCCTTACCGGCGTCCCTTACCGGCGTCCCTTACCGGCGTCCCTTACCGGCGTCCCTTACCGGCGTCCCTTACCGGCGTCCCTTACCGGCGTCCCTTACCGGCGTCCCTTACCGGCGTATAAGCACAGCCCCCACACGGAAATCAATGAAAATGTCATGAGAGTTCTGTTAATTAGCTCATGTTGAAATCAGGTGTGTTGAAGCAGAGACAAATGTAAAAGTTGCAGGACACCGGCCCTCAAGAACAGGAGTTTGAGACCACTGTCTACGCTGTGGAGCTGGAAATGCAAATGGTTGGAACTTTTCTCTGTACGAGGTTTTTACTTACTGAACCTGGATTAACCATCTCTGACTGATTGCATTAACGTCTGACAAATAAACAGTTCTGTGTTCCTTGTTGCTCACAAAGCAAAGATAAGAAGGATAAGGCTTTTCACTCGTATACATCCAAGCAATCCTGCAAAAACAAGTTTGTGGTAGGGACACAAAGGTTCTGGCAATAATCTTCAAAGCTCTTCAAAGAACTCCTTAATCCATTAACTAAAATGCACGTCATTCAACTCGACTGTTTTAGTTAAATGGGGTTAAATGTGTTCTAGATTTCAACAAGGATTTTAGAACTTAAAAAGGTCTCTACCTCTTCCTAATCTCAATACTGAAATCATGTCTGTTGCTCATTGGGGAGGAGATGACAGGCTGAGAGTCCGATGAATAATTACTCTTAACAGCACAATAACTCTTCATAACAAGAAGTAATCCACTTAAACATAACCCTCAAAATATCATAGTCTGTATTTATTTCCACATTAAGATCTGGGATTTCCTCCCTAGTTTGGAAAAACAGATACCCAGCTGGGGTGTTAACCTTACCTGCAACGGCAGAATGGGCTTTCTTTGTTTGCTGAAGTAAAGTGTCAGCGAGCACAATGAAACTTCAATATCCATTGTTCCCTTATTCAATAGGTGTTAAATGGGTTTTCTTTCCGTCAGAAAGGAGCTTGAGATGGATATATAGATCTTGGCCTTGTTTGTAAGTAATATGGGTGCTACCCCTGTCTTTTGCAATGGAGAACTTGAAGAAGGGGGAACTGAAAAAATATACTCTTACTTTACAGATACATCTGATTTCAGGCCTTCACCTTTGGTAATTAAATATGGGAGGAGACCCTTAGTAACTGGATAACTCCCATAAGAGACTATTTCCCTTTTGGCCTGGGAACTTCAGTGATCTCCTACAATCAATTGAAGAATGTTGCATTAGAGAGAAATTTATGATTTTTCTGCTTGACCTGTTTCGTCTGCAACTTGAAATTGATTGATTGATTTCATTTATGTCAGTTTTCATTTCCTTGATATTGATAGGTTCATTTTTTTATCTTACAGAGTTTTTTTAAAAAGACACTATTATGTCTTAGATCTTTCAAAAAATGTTGAAGATTAAACAAAGGTAGTGTATCTGGTTTGAAAGGAGGTGCTATTTGAAGAACACATTTTATAATCTGCTTCATGAAATGACCTGTCGTGCTAAGGATTTCAGTCCATTGCATTAAGTTTAAAATATATCCTCCTGAGCAGTGTTCCCTCTAAGCTGCGCGCGTGCGCAATCGTGCACAGCATCTGGCTTCAGTGCGCACAGCAAATTTATGCTGCGCAGAAAATAAAATCCAAGCTAAACTGTATAAAAATAAATAATAATAAACCAAGTTATTTATAAAATGTTGCAATTCTGGTGAGACGGTTTTCCACGGTCTCGCTCTGTGAGCGCCAGGTGCTGATCTGAGCGCACCGCTGATTGGTGGGTGGAGCAGACGTCTTTATTAGTTGGGCAGGTTGCGGTGTGCGTCTTTGTTCTGGACTCCGTTAAAGAAAAAATGGCCGGTCCACCTGAAGTAGAAAGCTGCTGCTCTTAGTAGTTCTACCTCACCCTGTCATACTCAGCGTTTCCAGTTTTAGAACGGCTGATATCAGTCAGGTAACTAAAAACAGCGTCCGATCAACCATGATTTGAACGCGAGTAGGAGCATGAAAAAAGCCCTGATCAATGGATCGCAGTTAACCTGATTCACCATGGCAACGGCAGGAATAATAAGCTTCGAAGTGCGCATTTCCCACAAGTGGAATTAGAAACCTTTAATGAAGATATATGGAGAATATTAAACCATAAGAAACGATGCTGTTGCTGCAGAAAGAGCAAGTTGGTGGCAGAGAATGCTGTGAGAATTATTTGATGGAAAATTAAAGCTATTTTCTCACACTTCACTCATTCAAAACAAAAAGGAGGGGTTTTGGGGGGGGCGCATTGATTAGGAAAGGCATTGAAAGGACGGGGCAGCAAATGATGACCAAGTATGAAAATACAGTTTAATCAAGTAAGGTTAAGTTATAAGATTTTTATGTTTAAAAATGCTCAACTAAAGCATTAATTGGCTATATTCAACAAATGCAAATAATGATAGGATGGTGTGAGTTATTGAATAACTGATATGTTCATCTTTTTGCAAACATTGTTCACCCATCCTTCTACAAATGAGTTGACATTAACTGTCTTGTGACAACCTCACTTTATATTAATCATATAGGCTATATGTATAATTCCAGCTGAAGTAAAGATAGTGTTATTTAAGTGAAGAAATGTGCAGCAGTCCTAACGGTGTTGGGGGAAAAATAGGTGAACGGAAACTAAAATATATGAATAGAAAAGTAGAGCTGGAATTGCCAAAATTTGACACAGAATAAATTATTGCTTTCATTCTGTAAAGTTCTGTTATTAATCTTGTGGGTCTCTGACTATGGAACACCTTTAAAATATAACTGAGTCCAACAGTAACATTCCTGACAATACGACATACAGCTGCCTCTGAAAGATTTTCTGCGTCTCCTACGTTATTAAAAAGCTGCCGTTGGCATAAAAACAAAGAGCAGCACAAAGAAATTGTTCAGAACTGAGAACGTTCCCTTGTTGTGTTAGAAAAGCGATGTGTGGCTGAGAATATTTAAATAAATCATCTGAAGACCCCAAAGCGTTTTACACTGGTCAGTCATTCACCCATTCATGCACACATTCACACCCTGACGGTGGTGAGCTATGTTAGTAGCCACAGCTGCCCTGGAGCAGACTGACAGAAGAGGGGCTGCATACAGCACTACATGCTGGTGCTAAATATCACTGCAGAAAATGTAAATAATTTAATGGCAATAAAATTGGAACTCTGAAAGATATGCACATCTCTAAGTAGCTTGATATAATCTCAGGTTTCGGACAGCCGTAATGTAGCCTCAGTGTGCACAATGTTGCTCACAGAGGTCAAGTGATCGCTCAGAGAGTTTGTGTGTTTGCTCAGACGCATGAAAAATTAGGGGGAACATTGCTCCTGAGACCCGGCCCATTCATTTATGTCCATTATAGTGGACATTTTGTCCACCTGTATCGCCCTTAAGTATCTGGAGTTACCCTATCAAGCCCTACAGTGTTCTGTAGAGGACATCCAGGGCTTTCCAGTGATTTATCATGTGATAGGTTTGCATGCTGGGAACTTTACTTTTTTTCTCTCACAAGATGTCTGCCATACCAACAACCACATTTTATGGAAAGAGGTAAGTCAAATATTCTTTATCTATTGCTATTTTTACCATGATAATTATATATATTCTTTATTAATGTGTCATTAATGTGTCATCAACAATATTATTACATCTGAAAACAGTTTAATTATTTATGTTTTGAAATAACAATCATTTAATGAATTTCAACTGTAGTGGACACCGGGACCATTTTAATTTATTTAATGACTGCACATTGTTGTAGGAGACAGAAGCGAAGCAGAGAGGATTCTATACTGGATAATAGAGGGAGATTCAGATTTGGAGCTGTCAGATGAGGAAAAGGATGAGAATGAGTATCAGCCTGTGATAGAGGAAGATAGTGACGAAGAAGGAGAGGAAGAAAATGCAGGACAATCTGATGAGACAGAGTCAGACACAGAGAGGGAGCAGGAAAGTCGTCGTCCTCTGTGGGCCAGGACAAACTTGTATGTTTTATTTAGTTTCAGGCTTAATGTATTAAATTTTATTATCATGTTACCTTAGATTTTTGTAGAATTTGTAGTCTGTATAACAGATGTTAAATGTATGCAAGTTGCCTAAAAAAAATGCTCGTGAGATTGGTCAATATTACATCTATGACACTGAAATTATGGCATTAATCAAAATTTATGTGTAAAAAAATGTAGTGTTTTTATTAACTTTATTTTTTTTCCCATCCCATTATAATAGATGTGAAGTCAAATGAGGAAGGAAAAAAGGGCCTCCAGCTTTGCCAGCCCATTAACAGCAACACCTGAACTGAAGAGGTGGATTGTGGTAGAGAAGTTTGGCATTGATTGATTGATTGATTTTATGATTGAACTGATTGTTGTGTTGTTGAATAGTGGATTTGGATGTTAAGTTTAACTATTAATTAACTTAGCATTATATCAAAAAGAATAACAACTGGAAGCTATTTATATTTATAAAATAAATATGTATGACTAATATTGAAAAGTAGATATTTGTATATTTAAATAAATGTAATTGTGTAATTGTAAATATTTATTCGAAATGTATTTTAAAGTTAAAGAACCTAAGTTTAGTTACTTGTTCATTTAACTTTGATTACTTTGTGGGTTTGATTCACAGTGGTTTGCTCCTCTGGCATCTCTCAATGGTCCTACTGCTCAGACTCAGGACGAATGTCTGGTTCTGATTGGTTGTTAGCAGTGTCAATCACTCTTGCGTATATGCTGGTCAAACCCCTTCCTCTCACAGCACTACCATCATTTAAGTTCAAGATTGCCGATGGGCTGCACCTGTGAGGCGAAACGGCAAAGAAACAACCTGCTTTACAAGAAAACTGAAAATTTTGAGTGCCACTGGCTTAGAAATTAAAGACAGGTGCAGCACTGCAGGCTCTACTTTGTGGGAGGAGTTGTGGAAGGATAGCAGTTACGCAGCAGAAAGCAAGGAGGAAGACCTTGTTACAATATTCAGTCTAATGCCTGATTTATGCTTGACGCATCTGAGAGGTCCGCGCGGCCATTTTACATAATTTTGGTAAGGGGCGACGGTTAGGGAGTTCGTCCTGCAATTGGCGGGTTGCCGGTTTGATCCCCCCACTCTGACTGTCTCGTTGTGTCTTTGGGCAAGACACTTCACCCACATTGCCTGCTGGCGGTGGTCAGACGGCCTGGTGGCGCCGGTGTATGGCAACCACACCTCTGTCAGTCTGCCCCAGGGCAGCTGTAGCTACTAACATAGCTCACCACCGTCAGGGTGTGAATGTGTGTGTGAATGGCTAACTGTAGTGTGAAGTGCTTTGGAGGTCATCAGACTAGTTAAAAGCGCTATACAAGTACAAGCCATTTACCATTTTCCATAACCATGCCTGTCGCAGGGCTAGAAGTTTCCACTCCATGCTCCTAGGAAAATTCACAACTAAGCAGACAATCCCATGCAGAAAAACATGGGAGCGCTCCTTCTGGTGGAGGTGTGTAAATATAGACATCTGATTCTGCTCTTAAAGATCACTGTGATTGACAAATTAACAATTCCTGGACAGAAATCACTACCACTCTTGGAAGAAAGAGGCTTTAAAATACTGGAGACAACCGTTTTCTACGTACATTTGACGTAGGAGCAGAACACTTCCTCTAGGCAGGGGTGCCCAATACGTCGATCTCGATCTACTGGTTGATCGGGAAGAGGGTATGGGTAGATCGCATGACATCAGAAAGTAGAGGATGATTGTAATCCATCTGCACTATGACATTTGCCCTGAGTGACATACAGAGAAGCCAATCTGGCATCACTCGGGTCGGCTCTGTGCATGCTCATTAAACCATGTTATGCTAATTTATTCTGTTCCTGTGAGCGTGCCCAGCCTAGAATTTATTTACAATGAAATTTAAGAAAAGGTATAAAAATTAGTGCTGTAGCTGGCCAGAGTAAGAAGCCTAAAACCTACCACTTCCATATGGAATGGGAAAAGGATTTTTTTTTCAATTCTAAGTGCGTTTGCCTCATCTGTCAGTGTGCCATTGCTATTCCAAAGAAAGAAAATTCGAACCTAGATCCCATTTCATCCTGTCACCAACAAACTTGGTCGTCTGCAAGTAGTGATGAGATGAGGCCTCATGAAGCACTGGACCACTTGTACCAATTGCTTCAGGAAAGGGCACATTTCTCGATGCTTCATTTCCACATGAAACCACCTACTGGCGGAGTGCATAACCACAGTCAGCAAAATAATGAAGCTTACCTCTATTTTTATCCATTAGGGCCCTTGGGAATTATCATTAATAAGTAATAACCATTAATAGATCTTATCACGTGTATAGTAAAATATTTTTACCATTTGTGTGTTTTTTCCAAGTAGAATATTATATGGCTTGCTCTGTATGTTTTTTCTGTCACTTTAGTGAAATGGCATGGGCTTAAACACACAGTTGAAGTGCTTGTCAAATTTGGAAGAGGGCACTGAATGGTTGTGCAGCTTGGACAATGATCTGCAAAACAGGGGATTTTATTCAGGAATAAGAGTTTTTTTCACACTACTTCTCGGGCCATTGAAAACGTCAGTTTTTTGTTTGTTCTTTTAACTTTTTTATTAAGAAAATTCAATTAATAATGTGTGCAACTTTATACATTGAACAAAATAAGAAAATCCAAAACAGTAATCCTTTTTACAAAAATATAGATATTGTCATGATTTGTCACGACGAACCCGAACACACACCACACACGGAGCTTAGTTCTGAGAGTTTATTGAAGGTTAGTGAATAGTGGAGGATGAGCACCAGAGTCTATTACCGGGATGGAACAGGTGCATGGTTAAGACAGGAGCGGGCAGACGGGAAGGAGGCTGAAGGACCGCAGGAGCGAGAGCTGCGGGTGCTGTGCTGTGGAGCCAGACGTACGCTGGGAGCCAGGAAACCTCCAGGGGCGACGAGGAGGGTGCTGGGATCCAGGAAGAGCCAGCAGCACGGCAGAGAGAGTTCTGGGAGCGCTGGAGTAGCAGCAGAACCAGCAGCACAGCAGAGAGAGTACTTGCAGGAGGCAGACAGGCGTAGACGTAGGAAAGTCTGTCAGGCAGACGTAGGGAACTCTGTCAGGCAGACGTAGGAAAAGCTCTGACTGGCAGACGTGAGAAACTCTGACTGGCAGACGTGGGACGCTCTGACTGGCAGACGAGGTTTTGGGTGAAGATGATCTGGTGGGGAAGAGGAATTTGTTCCCTTTGATTACTGATGGCAGGTGGAGGTGATTAGAGTGGAGTGGGCTGAGTGAATGGTGGAAGGATCTGGAACTGTCCAAGGTGAGACGGCAAAAACTGAACCCTGACAGATATATTCATATTTTTTGTATAAAAATATGGTAAAACATACAGTCAATCAAAACCTATGAATTTGAATCTAGTCAATGAGGGCTAGGGATAGGATGCTCATGGACTGCAAAATCTGAAGATTATCCTGTAGTTGCCTGATGAGGTGTTCTCCAACTTCTAATGCTGCTGCTGGTGCTGACTTTATCATCTCCTTCTGAAGGCTTTGCTCCAACATTTTCAAGAGGGAAACCACTTTGGAGGCAGAAACATTTTCCTCTGCTGACAGCTCAGCAGCGGCATCATAAAATGGAGGCAGCAAAGAAAGGCATCCTCCAACCATGCTGCAATCCTCTGGTCTTAATAAAGGGATATTGGTTTGTGGGCCAGTTAATACACCTCACCAGTAAATAAAGAAACAGTGAAAAATACAGTTCTTGATAAGCACATCTAATCAATCTTAGGAATGAATGAGGTGAAATCCTCCTCTTCCTAGCTGGCTCCATCCTCTATCATCTCCTCACTCTCTTCAATCTGCAAACTCCTTCTCTCACCCAAACTATACAAACTGTCTCCAAACTATGTAAACCTGAACTGACCACAATTCTCTGAACACCCACATTTTGATGGAATCCAGTTCCTTCAGCTCATTCAAACCTATTCCGCCCTCCACCATGTTTCCTGGCTTTCAACTCTCAAGTGTGCTGAACTCAACATTTCCTGGACTTCCTCAGAACCTATTGTTGACTCATCTCCATCTCAAATTTCCTTGACCCCTCCCTGGCGGACTTTCATCGTTCTCCAGGTAAGCATACTGTGTTCTTCACCCAGTCATATTCTAAACTCTATACTCACCTGTCCTCTGTTATCTCCAGAACTGCTGATTGCCTGTTCTCCGTTGGTTCCGGACCTGTTACTGCCACTTTCCCCATCACTGCTCCTATCACCTTATTTGTCAATAAAACTTAAAAAATTTACTTGGTCTCCTAAGTGTGTTTCTGCATGTGGGTCAGACATTTACCCAACAACATGACACTACCAATCAATATGTTTTGATCTGTGTGTGAAATGCAACAGTGAGATTCAGTAATACCAAGCCATACATTGGAAGGTCTACATACCTTCCACACCAGTCAGTTTAAACTGGTGGGGAAGGCGTGGTTTGGTCATTAATATTACAGTAATTCCCAGCTTCTTAAGTTTCCAGTGACCATCTTCTCACACTTCTTTTTGACCCCCGCAGCTTTCATGAGCATCCTCTCACTGTGAAACTGTTCTATTATCACCTTTATGTGGATTCCTCCCTTTCTGCAGTCAAGGGTTTTCTGTAAATGCTGTGCACTACTCTGTGCCATTTTGTGCAATCATTACAATCTGGAACAGTGAACAGGTCATACTTACAAAATTAAAAATCTGTATTTGTTACTGATCAGTCTGAGATGATCACACCAAAGCTCTAGCTGAAGTATTTTTGTGAGCTACACTCTAACTAATGCAACATTCCATCATAAAACCTCAGACACTGCATGTATTCTATTTCTTCTCCTCACTATAGAAATAAAACTGAATTGAATTTACATTCTGCCACCAACAAACCATTAAAAGGGTTTTGTGTTTGTGACTCGCAGATGAGAGTTGAAAAGTTTTACATGTAAATTTATGCCCTGTATCTGTTATCAGAGGTTCACAAAATGTGCAAAGCTCAATCAAAATGCAAATATTTTCCACTGAAACACAAATGTATAAATGTGCATAACAAATACTAATTGATTCTCAGCGCATGTATTACACAAGCTGACAGTTTCGAGTGACAACCACAAAGCATTTATATGGGTTTATATTGTGCCCTTACCACCGCTGCTAACTGGCCGCTTCACATGGCATAACCTTAGTGAGCCACTAAGCATTGTAATGGATTAAGATAGTCTGGAAATTCTCACACCTGGTTGTACAAATGGAACACGTTTCTTTTTATGATGTACTCCAGAAAACCCCTTTAAGATCCTGCAGATAGTAGCCACGTTTTCACTGATTTTGAAAGTAATGGATCCATATCCTGTGTTTTGGGGTCTTAAGATCTATGTGGCTACTCAGCTGAGATTCTGTGAGAGAAATCCCCATCTATGTGTGTGCAAATAACATGTGATCTTAGGCACAGACTGTGAATAGTGCCACTACTGTCCTTTTATCCGTTGCCTACCGACAAGTGAAGAGATTGCATTGATGACAGGTTCAGATAATGACAATTGAGACCCTGTCAGTACTACCTGTGTGTTTAAAATGACAGGCCTTAATTACTATAAATACATTCAATTATGTTATCAAGCTCATAATATCTATTAATTTCTTGGTATGTAATAATATTTTAGCCACAGTGGTATTCAGAGTTGAATTTATTGAAAGATCTTTGTATCATTTGTGCTCCTTATGCAAAGTAATGGGACAGCAAATAGATAGAGATAGAGAGAGATGGAGGGAAGACATACAGCACAGGTTTTAAGGTCATATACATCAATTCGAATCAGCTTGGCTATGATTGTGTGCACAATCAAGGAACTGTACTTTGGTCACAGCACTCATTTTTTAACTTTTAGTTTTGCTGCACACGGACTCCTTTAATTTATTATGGCAACCTTTTCTTGAATACCACTGCCAAGCAGTCAGTAAAGTCTTTTACAACAGGTTAAAAAGAAGAAAAAAAGCTTTCAAATTAATTTGGTCCACATTCGGTCAAAACTTGCCAAACAGCGCCCAGTGTGACCTGAAGCTAAACATCTGCCTGCACAAAAACAATCAGAACACATTTTTTTCCCCTTTATCACTGCAACCTTAGTCCACTGAGATTACAAGATGGTACTTTCCTCTGCTGACTTCTGTGATCTAAACTAAAAAGAACCGAGCAATAAAGGGCTTCTCAAACTCTGACATCATGCCCTTTACATTGGATCTACCCACGGGGATATCTTGAGGATCAAAGACGGCAAATGAATGATATTTATTTCAAAAACAACAATGCATTTCTCAATTTTCACTCTAAGAAAAAAAAAACACGCTTTACATTCCAGTCTGCAGCATTTTTATAGGTAAACACTGATAAAGCTGATTGTGACCTGAGAACCTGACAGCAAATATACTGGCAGGTTATTCTGCACAGGAAACACAAACATATACACACATGAAATATCAGCTTTGGGGAACTTGTGAGGGATTATCAACATCAAAGTCAATAGAAATGTCAGCCTGGCTATCTTTGGAAATGCCAGCAACCCTTTGCATATCCGCATCACACCGCTGATAGCTCATACACACACAGACACACACCTGCCCCTAGCAGAGGAGGTGATTAAAGCTGCTATGGCGAGTGTGCCTTTTGATCTCTAAACATGCTGGAAAGCACTTAGAGGCAAAGCCCAGTTAAGCAGCAGATGACATCACACCCAGCCAGGGTCCCCTGAAGCACATCGGGGGCCCCTCCCTCGAGAACTATTAAATAGATTAAATGGATTAAGCAAATACAACCAGCTACAGTTGGTGTTTGGGCTGAATGTATTAGTGATATCCCCAGGTTTTCAGGTTATTTGGATGCGGCATGAGGAGTCAGGGTTGTATGAATGTGTGTAAGTACAGCTAACCCATTAAAAATAATCTGCATAACTAGATTTAAGTAAATAAATAAAAATTCCCATAACATTTTCCTAATGGTGAAACATGGGGATTGTCATTGCCAATGGTTGCATTTGCATCACAGCCAGCATACAGTCTTTGGAGCAGGGACATTTCTTTGTCCATAAAAGCAATAAGAAAAACTGCTCCAAGACCTTTAATTGGGCCAAATGATCCTGAAGGAATGCAGTCACGTTGAACAAATCAAAATGTGTTAATCAAAACTGCCTTTAGTTGCCCCGGGCTCACATTAAATGCGGTGCAGATACTGTTGGAAAGAATTCCACAAGAAGGAAGTTTGATCGGACGCTGCAGCAGTTACCGGATCAAGCGCCTGAATTTCACGAGCCACACAGGAAATGACGGGCACTATACAGGATAAAGTTCCGGTGAATTTCAGAATAAAATCACCACACCGACATAACTAGCTTGACTAGTGGAAACAAAATGGCAACACAGAAACACGAGGAAACAGGGGGCTTTTGGAGGATGAAACTGGATATTTAAGTGCACACATAACGAGTTTTTCCCTAAAAAATGAAAACCATGGCTGTTTTTTAATCATTTATGAGGGATAGCAACAGAAAGGACCATATGAACTTCTGTTCCCGCCAGTGCTGTTTCCCCAACCGGAGTCACAGCTGGCCTATAGGAGCAGTGTGAGTCGGGGTTTGCAGAAAACCAGAAATGGATAAGGACCCCAACTCCCACCGCATTCAATTTCAGCCCGGCATCAGACTTGACCTACAGTCAGATTCAGATGATAAGGTGGACAGCTTCAACCACTTCCTGGAGCAAAAACTTTCAGTAGTTGTTTTTTTGTCATTCTCTCACATCACTGTGGAAGAATTCTGGCCCACTTCACTGCTTCAGTGATGTGAGCAGTGGGCCAGAACAAGTTAGACAAGTTAGAATTTTATTTTTTTCCAAAGACCTCTGAAAGTCCCGCCACACACAGCATTACGATCAGGTGGAGCTACAGACTTTGGGCCGTTGCAGCACTATGAATATATTCTGTTCTTGAGTTGCTGCTGTAATCAATGCATCTGCCAAATCAATGCATCTTGAAAGAAAAGGAGAGACAGCAGGCTCCATTTGCGGCAGCTCCAGCTGCTAGTGGTACTTCCTGTGGCAGCTAGAGCTGCTAGGATTAAATCCAACAAGGCTGCGGGTCCTGATGGCATACCTGGACATGTCCTCAGAGCGTGCTCTGGGGAGCTGGCAGGAGTGCTGACGGACATCTTCAACCTGTCCCTGGCCCGCGCTGTGGTACCGACCTGCTTCAAGCCTACCATCGTCCCAATCCCCAAGAATTCCAACCCAACCAGACTCATACCGCCCGGTAGCCCTCACCCCCATCATCACTAAGTGCTTGGTGCGGCTGGTCCTTGCACACCTCAGATCCTGTCTCCCCCCCACACTGGACCCCCACCAATTTGCCTACAGGCAGAAAAGGAGCACAGAGGATGCAGTCTCCGTAGCACTGCACTCTGTCCTTTCTCACCTGGACAGCAAGAACACTTACGCCAGAATGCTGTTCTTAGACTTTAGTTCAGCATTTAATACTGTCATCCCATCACAACTCATTACCAAACTCACAGACCTCGGCATCACTTCACTCATGTGCAACTGGTTGCTCGACTTCCTGACCGGTCAACCCCAACATGTTCGGCTGGACAACCACTTCTCATCCACCATCATTATAAACACCGGAGTGCCACAAGGTTGTGTGATGAGTCCCTTCCTCTACTCTCTCCTCACCCACGACTGCAGACCTGTCCATGGCTCTAACGCCATCATCAAGTTTGCAGACGATACCACTGTGATTGGCCTCATCAGAGACAACGATGAGGCCACCTACAGGGAGGAGGTGGACCGTCTGGCTGAGTGGTGCGACAAAAACAACCTGCAGCTGAACACCGAGAAGACCAAGGAGCTCATCGTGGACTTCAGGAGGAACGCTGACCTACACCCTCCCATCCACATCAAGGGGGACAGCGGTGGAGCGTGTGGACAGCTTTAGGTTCCTGGGAGTCCACATCTCCGAGGACCTGACCTGGACGACCAGCTGCTCCAAACTCATCAAGAAGGCGCACCAGCACCTGTTCTTCATGAGGACCCTGAGGAATAACCATCTGTCCTCAGAGATCCTCACGAACTTCTACCACTGCACCATTGAGAGCATCCTCACCAACTGTATTACAGTTTGACACGGGAACTGTTCTGTCACCGATCGGAAGGCGCTGCAGAGGGTGGTGAAAACTGCCCAGCACATCGCCGGGGCACCGCTCCCTACCATCAAGGACATCTATAGGAAGCGGTGTCTGAAAAGGGCCGGGAAAATCACCAAGGACTCCACTCACCCTGCACACACACTCTTCTCCCTCCTGCCCTCTGGGAGGCGTTACAGAAGCTTACGGACCAGTACCACCAGGCACCGGAACAGCTTCTTTCCCACAGCTGTCACGCTCCTGAACGCCTCCTGACATAACTATAAGGACTGTAACCCCCCATCCCCCCATACAATAATAACATATGGACTGTCCTCACACACACACACATACCATGGACTGTTCCCCTCACACACATACACAATTTGTATACAATCTGTATAGATTCTGTAAATCTTATCTGCCATTATTTATCTTGTATTATAAACCCGCTAATACATATATAATCATTCTCCTAACATTCCTGTATATTCTGTATAATCTGTGCATATAGCTCCCATATTTATATTTATACACATTTTATAGTCCCCTACTATTACTTTTTACTTATACATACACTAAATAATATTTATATCCTGTATAGCACTTCTGGATAGATGCAAACCACATTTCGTTGCTTTTTACTTGTGACAGTGCAATGACAATAAAGTTGAATTCTATTCTATTCTATTCTATTCTAGTGGCACTTCCTGTGGCAGCTCCAGCTAAGAGTGGCACTTCTGGTGGCAGCGGCACCTAGTAGTGGCAGTTCTGGTGGCACTTTTACTGGCATGCGACTGCCAAGACAGTGTCACGGCTGTTGCCGCATTCCTGTTGCTGTGTGTGGGCAAACGATTTGTTATAGATGCCTGTTAGTCTATAACTACTTTCAAATAATCATGTTTTATTGATATTATTTCCAATAAAAGCTTGTGGAACTTTCGCCAGCCGCCTGCCACAAGGTGCCACAACGCCACCAGTCCAGCTGCCGTAACTAATGGCAGGTCCTCTGGCACCTTGTGTCAGCTGCAGTGGCATGCAGCTGCCACAAGGTGTCACTAAGCCGGCAGGCCGCCTGCCGCACTTCTGTTGCTGTTTATGGGCAAATGCTTTGATTTTGCAGTTATTCAATACCTTTTCTATATTTACTTTCAATTAATCATGTGCTAAATTCACATCATTTAATAAACATTTTTAAACAATTTAATAAAGTTATAAGGTGACTGTATGAGTGGTTTGACTAGTTATAAGAAAAACAAATGTGGTGATATAAAAACATCACGTGAAAACACGCTGGCACACTTAGGAAGTCTGTGGCCATTGGGTGCCACGAAGATGCCACGATAAGGCCAGAGGATGCCAGGATGCTATCAAGATGTAGCAAGATGTGCCACTCTTAGCTAGAGCTGCCACAGGAAGTGCCACTAGTAGCTGGAGCTGCCACCGGAAGTGCCACTATCAGATGCCGCTGCCACAAATTGAGCTCGGCCCTGCTGAAGAAAAGAAGCTGAAACAAGAGGAATTTGGGTCCATTGCCCTGTTGATGACCCAGTTTGGGCTGGGTCTCAGCTGTTGGACATATAATTTCAGCAGATGAGGTCATGGTCTATTCAGTGACTGCAAAGTTCCATTGCTTTAAAAGAAGCCCAAATCATCAGATCTTCACCTCCATCAATGGGCAGACTGGGACTGTACAACAACCCTGGATATTTTCCTGAATATGTCCATACCCTGCAAGCGCACTAAAAGCCATTAGCAGGGTTATCCTGTTATCTGTTTATCTCACATTAAGCAGATTTTAATGCTTATAAGAAAGAAGCTTCAGTACATAGCTGCTATATGTTACTTCTTTCATCCTGCACTCAGTTGATGTTATGTTTTCCTTCAGGACTACGGTGGCCGGGAAGTGCAAAACAAAAATACAAAATCTGAAACACTTTTACAAATATTGAAACAAATTTACATTTCAGAAAACAAATTTACAAAACACGAAACACTTTTACAAAACACGAAACACTTTTACAAAACTTGAAACAAATTTACATTTCAGAAAACAAATTTACAAAACACGAAACACTTTTACATTTCAGAAAACACATACAAACGGAAAGGGATGGACGCCAATCGAGTTGCGTTTTGGCCGTTTTTCGGCACATATATGAGCAGATTACCGCATTTTTGTTTGTCGTGTGGTCGGTCCTTGGAGTTTTTAAATTTCACAGAACAGACGGAAGAACCAGATATGCTGCAGCAGTGCATACATTATGTTGATGAGGGTCACTCGTACGCTGTAATCGTAGACATGTCATTTTTACACGGTGTAAATTTGAAGAAACCACCGAAGCGACCGTATGTTTTTTGTTTTCATTTTGTGGACAAAAGACCGACAGAAGACCCACGACGCCAGAAAAGTGGCTGGGCTACGAAGTTCCATTAAAAACTAAATCAAGGAGACAAAGAGGAGAGACACAGGTAAGCTGAGGGATGTTTACGTTAGCAATCTTTAACTCTTATTGCTTAGTTTGTGTCGCTCTTGATAAAACATATGCTTTCACATGAAAAAAGCCGTCTTTTCGCTTTGTTCCCTCTGTAAATTATTATCTGCATATTTTTACATCCCTGCTGGTAGGTCTATGGGGTTCCGTTTGTAAAGTTATACAATGAGAGATAAAAGGCAGGGTTCGTTTTTCATATTTTTGTTATTCATAAATCTATAAGTCACAGTCCCAAGTTAAATATTTAAATAACAAGCTTAATATTTAGCTCCAAAGTAAACGTTTAATTTGTAAACTAAACATTTAATTTGTAGTTAAATATTAAATCTGAAAATTAAATGCGTGGTTTACTAACTGAACATTTAGCTGTGTAATTAAATATTTAGCTTGGAACTGTGACATTTACAAATATATGACTGTATAAATGTATGTTGAAAATCGGACTTTAAAAATAAAAACCCATTTTAATCCTCTTATCACAGTAAAGAACCCAAAATATTGCTGTTAGATTTTGACTGTGTAACCTTACAAATGGCATCCCAGATACTAACAAAGGCTGTTTGTAAAAACTGGAAGGAACGTGTGTGATATGAATATTTGAATGAGTAATGATGCAGGTGGTGCTCTATTAGCTTGGTGTTGGTATGTTTTATGCTGTTTAATAAACTTATTGTGGTCTTGTGTTTGACAGATGACAGCCGCTGTGATGCAGAGGCTGACCAGACCTCTCCATAATCAGAGTCACCTAAGAAGAAATATGCTCACACTACAGGCACTGATGATCACACCTAGGAGAAGAGAAGAAGAAAAATGTATGTGGCAGGGAACACGCTGGCTTCGTGGAGTATCTTCGTCTTGGCGATGAAGTGACGGCAGACAGAGGCTTTACCATCGGAGATTTCTTCCCACTGTCGCTTCATGCTTGCTCAGTATGAGGGATTGCAGCAAAGCCATGTACAATGCAGACGACTCTCCCTGTGGCTCTACGGTTCCCCAGGAGGGAATGCTGCTTGTCGGGACTTTGATGCAATCAACTGGTTTCCTTATATAGGACATTTTGACCAATCTGTATAATCTGACCCAATCTGTATAATATGATTGAACTTGATTTTGTAAAGTGCCTTGAGATGACATGTTTCATGATTTGGCGCTATATAAATAAAAAAAAATTGAATTGAATCTGCTGTTTGAGAGGAGATTTAACCTTGTTCTACCAGCATTCACTCATAAAAGGAGGGCAGTTGTCTGATGAGGATGTAACTGCAGCAAGGAAGATTGCAAATGTCCACATACATGTGGAAAGATTTATCAGGAGGCTCAGAGTTTTGACAATAATCCCCCAGACTGTAACTCTCAACTTGGTTTATAAAATACACCAAGTCTTTAGAATCTGTGCAGCTCCTGTGAACATGCAGGGGAAATCATATGTGAGGAAGCAGAGAAGTTTACATGTCAAAAAGATCCTGATTAGTTATTTTACTGTAAACCAGAGGAATTATAATACACAAGAATGTGTTTTGGATTTCTGCTTTTAAATATGTATTTTTTTAGCACCTTGAGGTTTTACATTTTGGAATTACTTTTCATTTTTAATAACTTTAAGTATTCTATATCCATATTTCCAGACTATTTAAATGTTTACTTATACAAAAATTGTGTCCAACTAACATGTGTATTATTAAGTTTTGCAATCCATTTCACATGCTTATGTAATTTGCATTTATTCATATTTAGATCAAGTGGATGTCTAAAAGTGTATCTTATGTACATAAACTGGCAAGAAGATAGTTTTTCATTTATTGAGTTTATGCAATTTGTTTACACTAAATGTAATTACATTTAACTTTTAAAATGGTAAAACATTGTTAAGTTTTAACATTTCACTTATAGCATATTAGTTGGCCATTTCATTCTTTGTGGTGCAGGAAACATCCATCATTCAGCCTTTTGGGGATGGCGCTTCTCATCTGTTCAGGAGAATCCGGTCAGAGCTTGGCCACGGCAAACTGCACCTTTAAACAAAGTCTTGGTTACTTTTTATTTATATTACAGTCCTTGCTGTCACATTTATATAAAAATATGGATAGTTTGTAGTGACGACTATAAACTGTCCATATTTTTCTACTTGCTTTCCTGATATATGTCCAAATTGCCATTAAAGATTAGACTGTTATGAATTAGAATGGAGGACTTACCTTTACAGAAAGGAAGAGGTGGTGTGCTGACAGAATATTAGCCAAACTTGAATGACCCCGCAGCATCAATGAACAAGAGATCACATCTGCAGGTGTTCTACTGTCATGCTGAAGTGGAAGCATCGATTGAGTATCTACCGTTTAGTTGCTGTAGTGACAGCAACTTTGGTAAAAATTACTTAATATATACAGATTTCTAGTGGCTCTTATTTTGAAATTCCACATCAGAATTGGCTGAAACTTGTTGAGCGACATCAGGAGGTTTTCTATTGTCATGCTGATATAGTATTCACATAAAACCTCCAATTCTGTAGCAACATTTACAACAACACAGGTCAAATTGAGTCAATGTAGAGATTTTTAAAAGCCTTTATTTTTAAATCCCAAATCATGTAGATTGACTTCTGGAGATCATCTGCATCTGTAAGTGAAAGTAGTCACCTGTAAAAAAATAAGTTGTTTGAGTAGTTTTGAGGCTAAAGAGTGTGACCAAAGTATATATTTCCATTTTCACCAGCAGACCAGAATAATAGAAAAAATGACACAAAGCATAAAAAAATATAATGTAAATATAATGTAAATGTGTAAAAACACTTGCTCCATACACCGCAAAAATGTTGCTTTTATTTTGAAAAGTAGGGTCAGCCGTCACTGCCGTAATCCTTAGTGTTTACGTGACCAACAAAAACAAGTGAGGGCTCACTTGACCGCAGTCTCAAGATGATGTGTACACCGTGTAAACATGACATGTCTACGATTACAGCGTACGAGTGACCCTCATCAACATAATGTATGCACTGCTGCAGCATATCTGGTTCTTCCGTCTGTTCTGTGAAATTTAAAAACTCCAAGGACCGACCACACGACAAACAAAAACGCGTTAATCTGCTCATATATGTGCCGAAAAACGGCCAAAAGGCAACTCGATTGGCGTCCATCTTGGTTCATTATGAAGGCTCCCGTTATCACTTCCGGGTATACTTCGAAGACAGTCCCTCCCTTTCCGTTTGATTTTCGTCTTTTGTATGTGTTTTCTGAAATGTAAATGTGTTTCGAGATTTGTAAAAGTGTTTCGTGTTTTGTACATTTGTTTTCTGAAATGTAAATTTGTTTCAAGTTTTGTAAAAGTGTTTCGTGTTTTGTAAATTTGCTTTCTGAAATGTAAATTTGTTTCAATATTTGTAAAAGTGTTTCAGATTTTGTATTTTTGTTTTGCACTTCCCGGCCACCGTACAGGACCGAGGCCTTCTGGTACTAAACTTAAACAGCAAAGAGGTGCAATGTAGTGACCTTGGGAATCACTCTAACATTTTTAATCGTGTTAAAAGAGATTTTACAGTAAATATTTTGCATATTATTATTCTGACAGCACTAGACCACATAACAGTTTCCATCATCATCCTGTAAATCCAGTTACTTATACTGTTTTATGTCCCTGCCTAATCTCTTACCTGTAACTCAAATTCCTTCTTCTTTCTGTCCCTCATTAGAACCAATTCTAAAGCTCAGTGCCCGTATTCACAAAGATTAGAGTGATTCAGATCGCTGCTGATAGCGACTCTGAGGAAGTAAATGACAGAAATGTTTATCTTAGTGAGGAGGCGTGGTTGACCCCGCTACTGGGTGTAACACTGTCTTTTCAGAGCTGTGATTGGTTGATAGTACAAAAAACAACAACAACAACAACAAATACACACGTAGTGATCAAAGGAGACAAATTAACCAATTAGACTGGGTTAAGAAATGTGTGACATGATAATGACACATAGCTAAACTAAATTGTGACACTGCATCAAAATGTTTGAATGCACCTTATTTACATTCTCCTCATCATTTTGATTAGCTTGTTTTGTTTACTCTCCATAATGGTCATTTTACTACGTCATCTATTTGATATTAATGTGCCCTCACCTGTCAGCATTTTGCTGGGATTGCCTGCTTGTATAAAGCAGTTGGATATAGTAAAACAACTGACATGAAATGGAGAAAAAAGGTGGAAAAAAACCAAGAGGAGCAGCGCAGCTGTCCGCACAGCTCTGGGAGGAGAATATAGGAGTGCTTAAAGGTAAATTGGAACCTGGATCACGGGGCAAGTAGATGGACTTTGAAGCACAGGTCAGTATAAGACCATAAGAAGGAAGAAGAGGAAACCTTTATTTACTATTGCAATTGTACGTACCAATGAAATTTATCTTCTGCATTCCACCCATCCCTTAGCTACTGACATCATCATGTACAATACAGAAAATACTTTACTCTTTTGTCTAGAGTGTGTATTTATGTGTATATTTTTCTGCGACTTTTTCAATTTCTTCTAAAATGTTTAATATTGAGAGCATTTCTGTAAATAAGAGCATTTCTGTAAATAATATAATTTAAATAATATAATCCAAGCTCCGGTTAGAAAAGAAATTAAAGTGCACGCCAGCAATTTTCAAGTTAATAGGAACATATTTGGGCTTATATGTTCAACTAGTCATGGATCCTTCAACAACAGCTGACACACACCAATATTATGTTTTGTTAGAATTATTTGATAGGGACAGACACACAATAACATAGACAGCAGTCCCATGTCTGTATCATGGTGCTTATAGCCTGAGCTAGTTTGAAGCGCTTGTCCCTAGATGGGCTTTTCTAGACAGTCTTATTACTAAAATCTTGTTAGAATAACTAGCTTTAAGAGATGTGTGATAATGAGACGCAGTGATGCGGCATTTTATTTTTGCTTAATGTTTTTGAGGGATAATGGAGATGCAGCTATTTATCTATAAACAACTGCTTTAGAGGGTAGAATGAAGTGAATAAGGTTTCACTGACTTTGTAGATTATATCAGATTTCTATGTAAAACTTCTCCCCTCAAGTTATAATGTAGGTTTCTGTGTATAAATTTAATAAGACAATTTCCTGCACACTTTCCTTTTTCCTTCTTTTAAAACATTTATAATGAGGCATTTCTAGAAACGTAATTAAAACAGGACCTATAATTTAAAATAAAAATACTTATACAACAGCCTACAGAGGAACTCTGTGCCTCATTTTCATCAAACAAATAATTTTTATTTAAATATCATGAGCAAGCATGATATTTAAAAATGTTTTTAGATTATCATGTATAATGTTTTTTTGTTGTTGTTGTTTTTTTAAGGGGAAAGATGCCTCACAAAGAACGTCTTAAACTAAAAAATAAAGAGCTGCTTGAAGCAGCCAAAGTGGCCTGTTAACCAGTTGGATTTTAAAAAGTTCAACAGGTAAGAACAAACGTTTTTCTAGTCAACATACAGCTGTTTGGTAGTGAAACGATGTAGAAATTCACAAACAATCAGCTTAAGAATTCTTGATTATGTTAGGATATACGATAGTTAAATGCAATTAAAGGTTAAAAACAACTGATAGCTAATTTCCTGCTCCTAGATGGAAAAAAGGAAAGGGTTGAATCAGATGAGATTGATTAGGATATTAGAAAAGACACTAAGCTACAGTTGACAACACAGGGCGCATCATAGTACATAGAACTGTAAAAGTTATGTGACATTTAGGCTAATATTCAACACTAGAATCCAAATGTGCCCTTTTTTACTTTGAGCATATGCCCCTTTATTGGTCTCTGCACGGCCCTAATCGGCAAAGCAAACGCCGTAGCAGTGGTAAGAATCGTAACCGCCTCACATCTTTCTGAGAAGGCACTAAAATCTTCAGCGAAACTAATAAATGAAAGATCGTCAACCTTCCCTGAACTAATATGAAAATATGCATACCTCTCACTAGAAATGTCATCAAAATATATATAAATGCTATTGTTTTCTTAAAGGCATACTATGCAACATTTTTCAGTTAATTAATGTGTTCCATACCGTTTTGGATGATTAAATGAGTAATTTCAGGTCGAACAAAGGTTTTCTCGGCCGCCCTGGTGGTCTGTAGGGGAAATGCCGTACTTGCAACTGCAGGAGCCCTCGGCCCGCACCCACAGGCTCAGAAGTCTCGTGCATCGCGAGAGTCAGCCTTGCTTTACGGCGAGAACTGCTACACGCCCCCAGTGAAACGCATGCTCGGTGCTAGCGCAGTGGCGATATTTGTGCAGTTATCATGGCGGAACCGGCGATAAAACAGCGAAAGCCCATGTCGGAGCAGGCAAGAAAGAGGAAAAGGGCTCTGGACAGAAAGAGGAGTCGTACACGGGTGAACATCGGGCAAGCTTTTTCCGAATGGCGAGAGCTAAAAGAAAGAGAAGGCTGCAAGGCTGACGCGGACCTCGCGTTTCTGCTGATGCGATTGTAAGTAACATTGGAATGGTTACTCTCTCTCTCTCTGTGCATGTTCATACTTTCACTGTGTTAAGCCGGGCATACACTGTACGAGTTTTTCAGTCGTGGTACTTTAAAAGTTCACCGCTCATCTGTGTGCTGATCTGTGTTCTCAAACTGTACGGCGCAACGTTTGGACGCGCAGCATACGGAAACAGACGGCCAGCGCGTCGCGCGGACCGGGACGCTCGCCCTCCCCAACCCCCCTGCGAGCCGACGTCCGGGCCCGCCGGGTTCCGGGCCGGGCGGAGGTCTCTTCGGGGACGCCCGCTCCCCTCACTCCACTGGCGGGGATGGAGAGGAGGGGAGGGCGCCCCCTCGTAGCACAGCAGGATGGTGATTCGTTGCGTTCGCCTGTCTGCTAAGCTCAAAACAACCGCGCCTGGCTTGACGGAGAAACCAGGAGAACAGCTGAGCATCTTTACGACACTTTTGCACTAGTGCACTTTTACTTTCGCCCTCTGAGGGGAGCCTCGCTGGAAAATCAACCCCGGTTGCATAGTATACCTTTAAAATATGGGCAACGGCAGCCATGTTCTTTTTTACTGGGGGAAACCTAATAGTCACCTAACCTGGTTGCAAGCCAATGTAAATTAAAGCCGCAAGCGGCGTCGATCGGCCCTCGCAGCCAAGCGCCGCTCTGGCCTATTGGCCACCGCGGGGGTTCGTGCACCGCCGGCCGCCAGTCACTGCAGAAGCTGTCACGCATTTTCCCCGCCCGTCCGGCGGGCGATACACACGAACGCGTTGGGCAGCGCTCCCCCACGACTCACAAAAAATCTGTTGCACATCGGTCGATGCAGCGAGGAGATGCAGCCGTTGAATAATTATAATGCATTTGGCCACCGGACCGGACTAAATTGCTCGGGCTGTACGTTTGACACCACTGGTTTAAACATTAGTATACCAACTTAATCAAAGGTATCTTACTAGCTGTTAATCCAGCTTCATGTGAAAAGTTAACAAAACCTTTTTAGTTATTTAAAGTTAATTGTTATGTAATGTGTTTAAGGGTTGTCGTTGCTTGTATTAAGACAGCTTTTATGAAAGTTTGACAGTTAAATTGGTGGATACACACCCAAAAGTAGTAATATAAAAGTAACACTTTAGCAATTGGAATATTGCTAAAGTAACACTTTAGCAACATTCCACATGCGTATGTTGTGTGCCAACTTGCGTAATTCCTAACAGAGCACTTCACTCTCAGACTGCAGGTCTTCTGGTGGTTCCTAAAGTCTCTAAAACCAGAATGGGAGGCAGATCGTTTAGCTATCAGGCTCCTCTCCTGTGGAACCAACTCCCAGTTTTGGTCCGTGAGGCAGACACCCTGTCTACTTTTTCCATCCATCTATCCATCGTCTTCCGCTTATCCGGGGTCAGGTCGCGGGGGTAGCAGCTTTAGTAGGGAGGCCCAGACGTCCCTCTCCCCAGCCACTTGGGCCAGCTCCTCCGGGGGAAACCCAAGGCGTTCCCAGGCCAGCAGAGAGACATAGTCTCTCCAGCGTGTCCTGGGTCTTCCCCTGGGCCTCCTCCCGGTGGGGCGTGCCCGGAACACCTCACCAGGGAGGCATCCAGGAGGCATCCTGACCAGATGCCAGAGCCACCTCAACTGGCTCCTCTCGACGTTGAGGAGCAGCGGCTCTAATCCGAGTACTCCCCGGATGACTGAGCTCCTCACCCTATCTCTAAGGGAGAGCCCAAACACACTACGTAGAAAACTCATTTCTGCCCCTTGTATCCGGGATCTCGTTCTTTCGGTCACGAACCAAAGCTCATGACCATAGATGAGGGTAGGAACGTAGATCGACCGGTTAATCGAGAGCTTCGCCTTTTGGCTCAGCTCTCTCTTCACCACAACGGACGGGTACAGCGCCCGCTTCACAGCAGACGCCGCACCAATCCGCCTGTCGATCTCCCGCTCCATCTTCCCCTCATTCCTGAACAAGACCCCAAGATACTTAAACTCCTCCACTAGAAGCTGGCTCTTGGGACTTTCCTTTTTGACAAAGCTTATAGTTAAAGTGGCTCATGTTACCCCGAGCTACCTCTATAGTTATGATGGTATAGGCTTAAACTACTGGAGGACATCAGGGCCTATATTTCTCACTCTACTGAGTTCTACTGTTCTCCAGTCTACTGTTCTCCAGTTTTGCATGACTGTTGTCATTACAGCTTTTAACTTTTTGTTCTCTCTCTTTTTTTTTCATAGTAGGTACACCTGGTCTAGCGTTCTGTTAGCTGTGGCATCATCCAGGGAAGACTGATCACCCGCTGCTTCCATCTAATGTAGAACAGATTACTGGATCAATGTGTGCTTCTATGTTTCTTTGTCTGTCTTGTTGTGTCTCTGCTCTGTCTTCTGTAACCCCCAGTCGGTCAAGGCAGATGACCGTTCATACTGAGCCCAGTTCTGCTGGAGGTTTTTCCTTCCTGTTAATGGGGAGTTTTTTTCCCCGCGGCCGCTTCATGCTTGCTCAGTATGAGGGATTGCTTCAAAGCCATGGACAATGCAGACTATTCTCCCTGTGGCTCTACGCTTCTTCAGGAGGGAATGCTGCTTGTGAAGACTTTGATGCAATCAACTGGTTCCCTTATATAGGAATTTATTTGACCAATCTGTATAATCTGTCCCAATCTGTATAATGTGATTGATTTTGACTTTGTAACGTGCCTTGAGATGACATGTTTCATGAATTGGTGCTATATAAATAAAATTGAACTGAATTGAATTGAATAGGTTAAAACATGGATTGGGGCTGATCATTTAAAATATTCTAGGGGGCGCTATAGAGAAATTAGGTCACGCCTACCAAAGTTTCTTATGGATTCCTGTCGGGGGGTGGATAAGGATGCATCCAAGTGAGTTTTAAGCAGCTCGGCCCAAAACTGTGGAATTCAGAGCCAAATGTATGGCAGCGGCGTTTGAGGTGACTTCGCCACGCCGCCCTGCTCCATCGAATCCACTTGGGGCTGGAATCCACAACACACCAACATGTCTTCTGTCTCTGGACACAGTTTCATGTTGATTAGCTCAGAGGGGTAACATAGAAATGGCCAGCTTCCTGTGATACTTGCACTATGACATTAATTGTAAATTCTGAGCGTCTTGGTGAGCTCTACTAACCTGACTCAAGCCAGACGCATGTTGCTCCGCCTAGCTCCACTCACATACATCTGGGACATCGCCCATAGAGAGTGATTTCTCCAACCAATTTTATGGTCTGGCCAATCAGGACGCAGGGCTGGAATTTCATAGATGTGACGTAGTGAAGACGCGACCATGACGTGAGACAAGCAGGCGTTAACATTGATGCTGCTATTTCTTCCATGTTGTCCAATCTACCTAATATTGTTTCATTAAACAATATTACGTAGGCGTTTGAGGTGACTTCGCCACGCCGCCACGCTCCACTGCTCCATCGAATCCACTTGGGGCTGGAATCCACAACACACCAACATGTCTTCTGTCTCTGGACACAGTTTCATGTTGATTAGCTCAGAGGGGTAACATAGCGACCGTTTACAGCAAAACATGACACTTCCTGTTGTCAGGGGGCGTGGCCTAAGTGATGTCATCATTTGACCATTGGATATTGTAGAAGACCCGATGATGATCAATCACAGAAAGTTTGGTGCCTCTGTGTGTTTCTGTGTAGGAGATATAACAGTTTTATTTTTTGTGGCGAGTAGGTGAACTTTGTTTGACCCCTGCTATTGCCCCTTCAACATGCTCAAAAACTCACCGTTTTGACAACTTTTAATTGGCCATGCCTTATGATCAGACTGCCCGAGTTTCAAGCCGCTCGCTCAAAATCTCTAGGAGTTCGATCAAATACCAATGCTGTAAACGTCAAAAATGAGGTTATATTACAACCTTCAATCTAAAATGGCCAACTTCCTGTGATACTTGCACTATGACATTAATTGTAAATTCTACAAGAAACTGCAGGGGGACATTGTGTCAGGACTCAGTCGGCAGGGCCGTGCAGCTTGCTGCTGGCTCTGCTGCCTCCGCTCTCTCCACAGGTGTTCGTGGTTAACGGGTGGGCGGAGTGCACACACCTGCAGACACTTCAGCAGCACCGGGCCGCACTATAAGAACCGTGCTCAAACAGAGGGAGGATGCCAGAGTGTTACCTTGTCGCAGTATGCCTAAAGGCCAGAAACCACCTCCTGAGCTTCAGACCCGTGAGTTTTTCGATCCCCGTTTTTGGATCTAATACTTGTCTCCTGTGTTTTCTCCAGTGCACTCGTGTCTTTGGAACCCTTCTCTCGTGTGACTCTGCGCTGTGAAGACCAGGCTCCCGAATCCTCAACCCGCTCAGATTCTGCTCTGGCGATCTCCTCCTCAAACTCCCTTGGTGGTACCAAGTTGGGCGCGAGTTTCCCCTCCCCGGATTCACCCTGGTCACCCCGGACTCTCCTGGTTCCTCCCTCTGTTCATTCCGGATCCCTGGACCCGCCGGTGCTGCTCGGACCCCATCCGCCTCCGCTCACAGTTCTCCCGGACGCCTGTCACTCCATCCGCAGGCCGGGCTGAGTCCACACCACTTCCTCCTCGGTTCGGTTCCCGTGCTCTGTGGTAAGCTTACGATTCCCCGTAGTTACCTTAGCTTCTCCCACAATTAACCGTGTCTCCCTCTCCTTCAGACTGACCCGATCTCCAGGCTTTGGTTCCCCGCTGCTCCCCGATCTGCGGTGACAGATCTTCCTCGTGACCCCGTGGTTCAGTTAAATAAAACTCTTGTGATCTGACCTGTTTTCCCTGAGTGTTTCTGCATGTGGGCCAAACATATAAAGCCAAACATGACACATTGCACATAGTACAAATTGCGACACATTGAATCTGTTTGTTAAGTCGCCTCATCCTTGGTCCACTTGAGTTGCTTCTCTGTCAGCAGAGCACCCTGGTATAGTTGCATGTTGAGGCTTTAAAATGTTCTCTTAGGGCTGGCTCAAAGGATACAGTTTTCTGTCATAACTTGGCCATCTGACGTCACAGATTGTTTTCTACAAACATTATGGATCACATAGCAGTGTTAAGTAATTGCATAGGGATCTTGTTTGATTCATTTATTAATATCTCCTTGAGCAACTGCTGAAAGTAATTTTCATTAAAACGCTTAAACTTGAACTGGCCTTTTCTTCAAAGAAAGTTTCGAAGACTCTCGAGGCCCACAGAGATTAGAAATAGCTACCATATGTAACAGATTTACAATGGACTGAATCCAAGTTTGTTTCAGATCTTAATGATGTGTCTGTTGGATCAGACTGTGCAGTTCTATCAGATATATCTGCGTCTTCACACTGTTTCAGAGAAGTCCAAAGTAAAAGTAAGGTGGAGGCTGCATGAATAACAGCTTAATAGGCCAGATGTTAAACCATCATGCAACATGGAGACAAATATGAAGGCAAACCAGCCTCAAATGAAAGAAATCAGAAATGAAAACAGTGAAGGAAAGATGACCTGTAATCTCCTTTATAAGAACCTCTCACCGGTTTACAAAGAATAATCTCATGTCAAGGCAAGCTCAGGGCTTTGACCTCTTAGTGAAGGAGACTTCTGAAGAACCTAGAACTAAAAACATTATCTGTATCATCAGGTGCTTCTTCTCTTGCAAGAAATGGCAAAGAACAACACATTTATTTCTGTCAGTATTTAGGTTCCTTAATCAAGCAAATGAATCGAAATGTAATGGATAAGAGCAGAAATTCCCAAAAGTGAGAAACTTTGAAGTTAGGGAATGGAACCTAGCATCCTGTCACTGCCCATAAAGCTGAAGCTGAACTGTTTTTTTAGACTCACAGGGAGTCTGACCTGTGCTGCTGCATGTCCTCAGTTAGTATGGAGGTCCAGAAAGTTTTCAGGAGAACAAAATTAAACTGAAACAGATCCTTTAGATCTCATCTTCTCCAGCCTTGTTTAGGCTACACTGAGAAGGAAGCTTTGCTGAACCATGACCCCACTTCACTCATCTTCATTCACAGAGCAGTAACAGGACACTGCTGAACCACTGAGTCTTTTTAGGGACCTGTGACACCCCAGGGGCTACCAAACCCAACACAGCTTGCCTTGGCCTCATGCCCTTTTGACCCTCCTGCCTCCACAATCCACCCCCTTGGGCAAAAGAGAAAACAGAATGGAGGATTTTGTTAGAACTTCCTTTATATACCCAAAACCAGAACCCCACCCTGGCTGTGATATCATGACATTTGAACCCCACAACGTAGAGCTGTGACTCTTACATGAAACATTTTGCACCAAATTCAAACATCCACATACACTAACTCAGATAAGTAGTTATCTTCCAAATTATCTCAGTGTAAGTCATTGAAACCAATGGAGTTCTAAATGTGAGTAATCCTTCTGTAATATTTCTGATATTTTTCACTTATTTCATTAATCTGACCAGAAACGTAGCCCCAACAAAGCCCCCGTGGTGCTTTCATTAATATTTGTCAGCTTGCTACATGACTGTCATGTTCTGGAGGTTGTTTGCAAAACCAAAAGGTTGAGGGGATTGCAGTATAAGCAAAATAAATAATTTAATAAAAAAAAAAGAAAAGCTTACAAAAACAGCACAAGGAAAGCAGGACGTGAAGCAAGGGTAGAGAAATAGGAGCATCGGAGAAGCGGGAAGGATAACAGGAGAATTCTGTGGGGATCAATGAGTCCTAAGGGAACTGTAGAGAATGACTGTGGAAAACAGTGTGGTGTTAAGAAGATAATGTTGACCAGCTGAGGAAGAAAGTAAGCAGAGAGGCTAAGCTAATGAGACTAAACAAAAAAGATCTCAGGCGGGGGACACAGTGGTTGACCCAAGCAGGCAGTTCAGGTAGGCAACCTGGAGGTTTTCCCAAATAAGCACAAACATCAGCTGGGTGACAAGGAGGATGACCAAAGGAGGGACAGAGTTCTGGTAGATTTCAGATCCTGTAAAGGAAAGTCAGAGTCCATGAAGGAATAACTGGGGATTGAGAAAGTGGATTTGTAAAAGCTAAGCCAGAAAACAACAATACAGAGGGTCTGGAGGCCAATGGCAAAGACGCAGTGGACCAAGAGGCCGGCGCAGATGGCACAGGGGTCTGGTAGAGACTGGTCTGGTGGCCTGTGGCCCAGGAGGTCATGAGAGCAGCAGGCTGTTCCAGAATGTCAGGGGATTGGGAGAACCTACAGATAACCTTGTCTGGAGACTGAAAAGGGCACTGGAAGAAACCTCGGAGAACCTCGCCAGAAGGCCGACCGGGTGGCATGGAGGACACAAGAAGGAGCTTGGGGGACATGTCCACAGGATGCTGGAACTTACAAAAGAGCTCAGGAAACTGGTCCACTGGATGCTAAAACCCATGAAGGAGCTCTGGTCAGTGGTCCACTGGATGTTGGAGTTCTTGGAGGAGCCCTGGAGAGCAGCACTGGTCCCATACCACACTGTCACGCTGAGACACTAGATGCTTTCTGTCAGGGTTTAGTTTTTAGCTTTGTTACTGTCAGTTTTCAGTTCTTCCTCCTCCTCTCACTCAGCTTACCCTTCACTCCCTCTGCAGTCAGTCACACCTGTAGGTCATTAATTAGTCAGACTCACTCCACCTGCCAGTATCCCTTCATAAGCCTCCCTCTGTCTTCACTTCCCTGCTGGTCTACCTGGTTTGCTCCTGCTACTGTTTGTACCCTTGTTAGTCTCTGCGTGCTGCTGGATGTTACCTGTCTCACCTCTGCACTTCTTGTGAAGCTTCCGATCATGCTGTGACTCTGGCCTGCAAGTATTCACCCTGCCGTGCTGCTGGTCCTTCTGTGGCTCTGGCCTACAAGTATTCACCTTGCTGTGCTGCTGGTCCTGCTGTTGCTCTGGCCTACAAGTATTCACCCTGCCGTGCTGCTGGTCCTGCTGTTGCTCTGGCCTACAAGTATTCACCCTGCCGTGCTGCTGGTCCTGTTTGCCTGTTCCTGCCTCCTCTCTGCTCCAGCCAGAACTCTCTCCAGTCCGTCAGCTCCTGCCTTCATCTACATCTTCTCTGTTCCAGTCCCGGCCTGCCTCTCTGGTTTCAACATCCACCACTCCATCCTCCTTTCAATAAACTCTCAATTTTAGCTCCATGTGTGTGGTTCTGAGTTCATTGAAGACAAATCTTGACACTTTCGTCCTTGTGGGTTGGAGGTTGTCTTGTCTTGGCTAACTACCAAGCGAAGTAAGCTATGAGCAGCTAACTAACAATACTACCAAACTGTGTGTCCTGTGTGTTCTTGTACCTGCAGCTGAGCAAGAAAATCCTTTGTTAATTTTACTAGTAAAGTGTGGACAATGATGTAAAGTGGGGGCCGAAAAAAATTAAAAGCTTTTAATAACTTAATTTATTTTTTAATTTTTAAAATTTTATACTTTTGTATATAGCACTTTGACACTTAAAAGGCACAATAAATAGGCAAGGCAAGTTTATCTATGTCAGGATTTGTCTTGACGAACCCAAACACAACCACACACTGAGCCTTGTTTTAGAGCTTTTATTGTAAAAGGTGAGTAGTGGAGATGGAGACCAGAAGACTGTACTGGGCTGAAAACAGACTGCTTTAGTGGAGGTGGCGAGTGGGCGCAGGAGCCAAGGACTGGAGAGAGCTGGAGGACTGCGGGTGCTGCGCTGTGGAGCGAGGCGAACGCTGGAAACCAGGAAGCCTCCAGCGAAGGCGAGAGCGCTGGGTTGAGCAGAGAGAGTTCTTGGAGCACTGAGGTTGAGGATGAGCCAGCAGCTCCACAGTGAGAGTTCTAGAACGCTTGGCTTGAGGATGAGCCGGCAGCACAGCTGAGAGAGTTCTTAGGAGCTCTTGGGGTAGGAGGTAAAGCCAGCAGCACAGCAGAGAGAGTACTTGAAGCGCTGGAGTAGTAGCAGAACCAGCACCACAGCAGAGAGAGTACTTGCAGGCGGCAGACAGGCGTAGACGTAGGAAACTCTGTCAGGCAGACGTAGGGAACTCTGGCAGGCAGACGTTAGAAACTCTGGCAGGCAGACGTAGGAAACTCTGGCAGCCAGACGTATGACACTCTGGCAGGCAGCCGTGGGAAAAGCTCTGACTGGCAGACGTGGGAAGCTCTGACTGGCAGGCGAGGTTTGGGTGAAGACGATCTGGCAGGAGAGAGCAGACTGAAGGGAGCTTAAGTAGGGAGGATGGCAGGTGAAGTCCGGGCTTGATTAGGAACAGCAGGTGGAACTAATGAGAATGTGGAGAGAGAACTGGGCTGCATGAGAGATGGAAAGTGCTTGAACTGTCCATGGTGAGACGGGCAAAAACTGAACCCTGACAATCTATAAAGCACTTTTCAGTAGCAAGACGATTCAAAGTGCTGTACATGGACAAAAAAAAGCATTACATAGTAAAGAAAACTTTACAGAGACTAGCGACGATGTACGATTTTATCCAAAAATAAAAATAGCGATTTATTTCAACCATAATTGCAATTGCAATTTAATTTGGACTTTTCTCTGCATTAACCACAACTCATATTGCGATTATATTGCAAGTGCGATTAATTGTCCAGCCCTAATAGAGACAGAGGAAAAACATTAAAGATGAAAGCACATTGTATTGTAATAGTAGCAGCAGGTCAGATACAGCAAAAGCCAAGTTGGACTATAAACTTCAACATTAACATTTAAAGGTAACTCTAAACAAAATGCTTTTTAACCTTGTTTAAAAGAACTCAGGGTTTCAACACTTTTACAGTCTTCTGGAAATTTGTTCTAGTTAAGTGTAGCATAAGAACTAAATTCTGCTTCTCCATATTTGGTTCTGGTTCTAGGTATGCGGAGTAGGCGGCAGCCAGAAGACCTTAGTGGTCTGGATGGTTGATACACTAATAACAAGTCTGTGATATATTTAGGTGCTATGCTATTCAGGGATTTATAGACTAACAAGTATATTAAAGTATATTCTCTGAGATACGGGATAAGGGAGCCAGTGTAAGGACTTTAGAACTGGGGTGATGTGCTCTACTTTCTTAGTCTTAGTGAGGACGCAGGCAGCAGCGTTCTGGATCAGCTGCAGCTGTCTGATCCACTTTTTAGGCAGACCTGTGAAAACACCGTTGCAGTAATCAATTCGACTAAAGATAAACACATTGATTAGTTTTCCCAGATCCTACTGAGATATTAGTCCTTTAATCCTGGAAATATTGTTCAGGTGATACAAGGCCGACTTTGTAATTGTGTTTAGATGCTTTTGGAGGTCCAGGTTCACATCCAGATTTTGAGCCTAACAGGTGGTTACTAGCTGAAGCAACTGAAGCTGTGCAATAACTCTTGATTGCTCGGTCCAAAAATGATTACTTCAGTTTTGTTTTTATTCAGTTAAAGAAAATTTTGGCACAAATTTTGGCACATTAGTGCATTGATTTCTAAGCATTTACTCAGCGCTTGGATGGGTTCACAGTCACCTGGTGACCTACAGGTGTTATTTCAGACCACGACATATCATTTAAATCCCATATTAAGAGAGGGATGAGTGGATGTGTGCTGACTCACTACTGGCGGCTGCTTCGGGGGGCATGGGCCCCGACGCTCTGTCAGGGGGTAGTGAAGTCAGAACATTTTAGCATAGGACCCCTTAAAACTCCAAATATCACTATAGTAAAAGAGACATTCAGATTTAACTATGTCTAGGGTAAAATATGATACAAGTAAAATTGTAAAAAAAAAATTGGCTTCCCAGAAACACTAATATTAGTAGAAATCAAAATATGTACCTTTTAAATATTCACCTTTTGAATATTTTTCACAGTGTTAAGCACTACTGACAAAGACAAAAAGACACACACAGCAAACACTTTTTGTTTTTTCTATTAAAACTTTTCATGGAATAAAAACAAAAAAACTATTTAATCAAAAGGATATTATTATTCCCCCCAGAGAGTCAAAAGTAAGGTTTACCACGAGGGTAAACCTTACTTTTGACTCTCCTCTATTTTTGTCACCTTTACCCCTTTTTAGCATGTTGTCTCATCTTTTTCTCTTCCTTTTTTTCTCTTCTACCTACCCATTTTCGTGTCCATTGAACATGAAATAGTCCCACCATAAAATCTAATAAAGCTTTTTGTATATATAAATCAAGCGCAGCATTATGGTGAAAGCAGTAATGCTCCACTTGTGAAATTAAAATCTGTTTGGGCTTTCTTTAGCATTAAGACAACAATTCTTAATACTACACTGCCAGACAGGACAAGTTAAAGTCAAGAACAAAGATTCTATCCACATGTGATCCTGAAAAACTAGTCCATGCATTTGTTACTTCAAGGCTGAACTATTGTAATTCTTTACTATCAGGAAGTCCACACAATGCACTTCAAAGCCTTCAGCTGATTCAAAATGCTGCAGCAAGAGTTCTGATGAAAATAATTCATAGAGGACAATGGCAGCAAATACTTACCCTAGTTTGAGGGGTATCCTTCTCCTTCGGATGTTTTTATGTCATATTTTACTGTGCGTGGACAAAGGACACCTCTCCAGTACAGCCGTGATTTCTTACTTCTGCTCCGTGACCCTGGAAAAGGCATCATGGATTCCTCGACAACTTTACCCCTGGAGATTAACTGAATAAATCCTTCTACAGGGAGCCAGAGCTGGTGACCCAGGCCGAAACGCACCAGGAAACGGGGCAGACGCGGTGGTGCGCCAGAGGCTTTAGCGGCAGGGACACCGTCAGATACTGCTGCCCACTGTAATCCTGGCTAATGGTCAGTTGCTCTGGAACAAAGAGGAGGAGCTTCAGGGCAATGTCAAGTACCTTGCAGAGTACAGGGATGCCTGTGTCTTGGCCCTCACGGAGACTTGGCTTAAGGAGCATGATCCATCTTCGGATTTGGAGATCGATAGATTTGGGGCTCCATGCTGCCTTGAAAGAGGCCCCGCAGTGACTGGTAAGTCACTTTGCAGTGGTGTGTCTCTATGTTAATAAAAGCTGGTGTACTACAATGGTTTTCGGGGAGACATGCTTTAAAGACATTGAACTACTGTCTGTATCACTGCAACTACATTATTTACCTTGGGAATTCCCCCAGTTATTCATCACTCTGGTTTATATTCACCCAAAGGCTAACACCGATGTTACCACAACAGCTATGCTAAAAACAATGCAGCACCTGCAGGGCATAACACCGGACGCACATCAGTTTATATTAATCACTGTAAACCAGCAAACTCCTTGTGTAGCTTTTACCAATATGTGATGAGTCCCACCTGACATGGAAATTGTCTGGACTTTTGTTTTGGTTCCATTAAGGGAGCATACACATCCTTTACAAGAGCTCCTCTGGGTATGTGTGACCACAGTGTGGTGTACCTAGTTCTGTCCTGCAAATCTGCTCTGAAGAGAAAAAAGCCAGAGAGACGTTTGGTTCTGGTTTGGTCGGAGGAATCAATATACGGTCTCCAGGATTGCTTCAATGATACGGACTGGGATCTGTTTATCACCGCCTGTGAGGACCTGGATGAATTCACTGATGTTTTCTCCTCATATGTTTCTTTTTGTGAGAGCTCTTAAAATCCCACGGAAGGAAATTTCTGTTTATCCCAACAGTAAGCTGTGGGTGACAAAATGTGGCGACATCACTCGATATAAAGAGCTTCAAAAGCAGCTCAAAAAGATGCTCATTGTTGAAAGAAACAAGTACAAAGACAAAATTGAGAGAATGTTAAGCGTAAGCAGCTCACACCCTGCTTGGGAGGGCGTAAAATTTGTGATGGGAATGCAACACACGACGGGAAACCTAGCCCATAATGGAAAGCCTGATCATGTCCTCTCTGATAAATTTATCATTTTCAACTGTTTTACTGTGTTTTAATGTGTGTGATTTTGATGATGAACTCTCTAAAAACAATGTTTCTTCACAAAACACTGTTGTTGTTCACAGAAGCACAGTCTGTAAATTAAAGTGTGTTAAGGACAGGAAACGTCCAGGCCCAGATAGCATTGGTGGTTGGGTCCTCAAGAACTGTGCTGTACAGCTGTAAAATATTTTAGTTTTATTTTGTCCAATGTCCCACCAGCTTCATAAGGTTCCTTTACTCTGGAAGAACTCTATTATTGTCCCAGTACCCAAATCTGCATCTCCAAAATTGCTTAATTACTTCAGACCTGTCGCACTGACCTCCCTTGTTATGAAGTCTTTCGAAAGAATTGTGAAGGAATCACTTCTTAAACTGTGTCCAAAATAATTTGGACCCACTGCAGTTTTCTCACAGCTCAGGCAGACCTGTAACTTATCTTGAGGCAGTTAAGTCCTTTGCCCGTCTTTTATTTATTGATTTATCGCCCGCTTTTAATTACATTCAGCCACACATTTTAGCGGAGAGACTAAGGGACTCCCATAATATTGATCGTGGTCTTATAGCCTGGGTTGTTGACTTTTTAACAGTAAGACCACAACGTATGGGTTAATGGTGTTTTATCAGACACTCTTTCCTCCTCCACTGGATCACCACAGGGCTGCGTTCTTTCAACTTTATTATTTGTTTTATACACCAATGAATGCCATAGTCAACATGCAGGATGACACATTGTTAAATTTGCAGATGATTCAGTTATCGTGTCCCTGCTGAGCAGTGATGACCTGGAGCATGGACCTGTAGTGCAGGAGTTTATGGATTGTAGCAGCTCGTCCTTCCTACAAATCAATGTGAAAAAACTAAAGAGATGTTGATTGACTTTCGGAAAAATCCCACAGTCATCCCCCCTGTTTAGATTGAGAATGAAGCAGTGATCCGTGTCAACAACTACAAGTACCTTGGGATTTATATAGATGACAAGCTGACCCTTGAGACCCAAGTTGATGCTGTGTGTAAAAAGTCCCATCAGCGCATGTATTTTTACAGGAAGCTGCACAATTTTAATGTTGATAGCACTTTCATGTGGATGTTTAACTCTTATTTTGTAGAATATATCCTCACCTTCTTCTCTATTTGTTGGTTTGGCTCCATCTCCCTCAGAAAAAAATAGACTGCAGGGTATTGTAGGTGTGTAGCAAAATTGCAGGTATTGACATGAATGACCTCATTGCCCTTTACTAGCTCAAAACTCTTAGCAATGCCCGCTCCATCCTTGGGGATCAGAGCTTGGCTGGTAAATTCCTGTTTCTACCTTTGGGCCATAGGTATGCCCTGCCAAAATGTAGGACTAACAGACTAAAATATTAATATGTCCCTGCAGCCACTGCTCTGCTGAACAAGTGATTAATCTTTTTGTTTGTGTGTGTGTGTGTGTGTGTGTGTGTGTGTGTGTGTGTGTGTGTGTGTGTGTGTGTGTGTGTGTGAGTGTGTGTGTGTGTGTGTGAGAGTGAGTGATTGTTGTTTAATTGTTTGTCTGCTACTGTGAGCTGTAAAACAAATGGGGACAGTAAAGATCCCTTTTTTTTCTGTCCACGCAGTTTGGAATCTTTGAAGATCGGTGCCTAAATGTGACCTAGGTCATGCTCAATGCCTATTTTAATTGCAATGAACTGAATGATTCAGTAACAAATCTTTTGAACAAATTTACTGACTGTAGTGATTCAGTACACTGAAAAGAACCACCGTTCCCATTACTACACTTATAAATGCATCATTCTATTCAATTACATCACATTGGGAAAAATGTTACTATATATTAAAAACAACAACTAAATTCAAATATATGAGATTTCTTCTTAATTCTTTCCATTCACTGTAACTTTAATATGCTCCTCCTTCTGTTTGAATCTACGTGTGATTTGTTCACATTTATTCTGCTTCATACAGCAACACAATGTCATCATTACTAAGATGTGTGCCGTACCTATACTCTATCGCTTTTACCATTTTTCGCTCCAAAACTACATAGAAAATAAACTCTTTCCATGATGCTTAGACATTTGCTGGCACCTAGTCAGAGTGGTTTTATGAGAGGCTGTCATCAACTCTGAAAATCAAAGCCATGTGCCTTTGCAATGTTGCAGCTTGTTCTGTCATCATGGATAGTCTGGTTTGTTGAATGTGTAGCGCCAAAACAAGTTCAGCTCACAACATTGATAAACTAATTCTAGTGTAACCCGTACTCTGACAATCACTGTGATAAACTATTCTGTAATTATCAAGACGAGGGTAAAGACATCCCCTTAGAATTCCTGAATGTTTCCTATCAGGACCAAATGAAAATAATCTGATCTTCATCAGGTTCTAGAAGTATGCGAATTTATTCATAAGAACACTGAACCAGTTGTACACTGTCATTATTTACTAAACAAAAGCAAAAGTTGAAATGGAAAAGCCACGTATAAAAGACTAGGAACACCTTTGCTCCTTCCAGAGAATTTAGGAGAGAAGATAGCACAGAGTGCAGGGAACCAAACATACTTGTAGGTTGATCAACATCAGTGTGGGCAGGAGTTCTGCCAGGTTGCTTCTCTGGAGCATCCTGGTGTGAGTTAACACAATCCAAATGCAGCAAGAATTAGGCTAGGGTGTTAGAGAGGTGATTGTTTTATCTTCCACCTCAGCCATGGACTCTTCTGCTTGTGCATGTTTGTTCTCAGCACAAGGTGATTATTCTCCCTTTGCCTCCCCCTTCCACTTTTCTGTCTCTAGAAGTCATGTGAAGAAGCAGCTGGAGAGACTGAAGCGGAGGCCGCAGGTCCAGACGGTGTCTTCTCCAGCGTCCTAAAGGCCCGTGCAGAACAGCTCTCTGGGATTCTAGAGCACCTGTTCAACCTTAGTCTGACCAAGGAGAAGGTTCCAGTGTTGTGGAAGACCTGCTGCATTGTTCTGGTACAGAAGAAAACTGACCCATCCGTCCTCAATGACCTTAGAGCTGTTGGCCTGACATCCCACATCATGAAGGTTCTAGAGAGACGCCTGCTGACCCACCTGAGGAAAGAGACAAGCAGCTATCAGGACGGCCTGCAGTTTGTTTATCGCCGTGGAGTTGGAGGTCATCATACACCTGCTTCAACAAACCCGCTGTTATTTAGGCAAGGCAGACAGCACTGTGAGGATCATGTTCTTTGATGTCTCCAGTGCATTTAACACAATCCAGCCTAATTTGTTGTGTCTGAAACTCCAGAACAGTGAGGTTGAAGGGTTGCGTGTCTAACCAGTTAGTCAGCAGCACAGGAGCACCACAGGGGCCTGTACTCTCACCATTCCTTTTCACTTTTTACACATCGGACTTCCAGTACAAGACGGACTCCTGTCATCTGCAGAAATACTCAGATGACTCTGCTGTCACTGGAATGGAGAGGGATGAGTGTGAGTGTGAACCATCAGAGATGGACAGGAAGTTGAGTATAGGGAGCTGTTGGACCACTTTGTGGCGTGGTGTGGAAACAATCATCTCATTATGAATGTGGATAAGACAAAGGAGATGATTGTAGATTTCAGGAGAAACAGGAATAGAACCAAGACTATTACCATACTGGGAGAAGAAGTGGAGGTGGTGGAGGAGTATAAATACCTCGGTGTTGAAATTGGACTGGAGACACACCTGTGAAGCTGTCTACAAGAAGGGACAGAGCAGACAGAAGTTCCTGAGGAAGCTTAGGTCCTTAAGGGTTTGCAGCAAGATGCTGCAGATCTTCTATAAGTGTGTTGTGGAGAGTGGGATCTCCTCTGCCATCATCTGTTGGGATAGCAGCATCAGAGCAACTATCTTAAAGAAGCTCAACAAGCTGATAAAGAAAGTCAGCTCAGTTCTAGGGACTCTGCTAGAACCTCTGGAGATGATTTTGTAAAAAAAGGATTCTTCATAAAATGAAGAATATTATGGACAATCCCAGTGTTGTATAGTAACGAAATACAAATACTTCACTACTGTACTTAAGTATATTTTGGAGTACTTTATACTTTTCTTGAGTAGAACATTTTTTGATAACTTTTACTGTTACTTCACTATATTTCCGAACTTAATTGCATACTTTTACTCCGATACATTTTCAATGTTTGGTTTAGTTACGCGTTACAAAAAAAGCGAGGCATCAGCGTGCCCGATGGAACTGGAAGTGGATTTGTTTGTTTTTTTAACCTCGAAGTGGCCATCTTTCAGTTAGTACTATCTTTGATGTGTCAATCATACAATTCAACCAATCAAATCAACGGCTGAAGGCAACATTCTAGCCAATCACAGCTGGAGAGGGGCGGGTCGCTGGGTCAGACGTTCAGCCTTCAGAGAGACACCGTGGCTCCAGTGTTGCCAACTTAGCGACTTTGTCGCTATATTTAGCAACTTTTCAGACCCCCCTAGCGACTCTTTTTCAAAAAAGCAACTAGTGACAAATCTAGCGACTTTCCTGGTGTCACTGGCGACTTTTGAAGACTCTGACGTGAAAGCACGTATCGTTCCTACTCTTGTCCTCCAGCGGCAGGTGCTGCTGTGGGGCGCCTCCCCCGTCCCAACCCCGTTCTCCCGCTCCCGCAGGAGTCCCTCTCAGCGCTGCAGTCAGAGCCACAGCATGTTTACCCTCAGCGTCCAGACTGCAAAAGGCAAGGGGATGAACATTATTTCTATGGGCAGAGCGCGAACACACCGCGGGATGCGTGTGTCTAATTACTTCTACCTTGAAGCTTCTACTAATACAGAGATAGAATTATAAACAGAAAATCTGCACTTGCAAATTTTTTTTTTATTTCAATCTGAGGAGCTTTTTTTTTTTTTTCTTCTCGCTAACGTCTGCCACGAAGCGGTAGCCACACAGGCCGAGAATTGGATTCTGATGCTGGGAGGAGACCACGCAGAATCGCCTCCCTCCCCTGCTAACGTTATTATTATTATTAGCTGGCTACTATGCGTTAACTCCATCCTGTACATCCGATATGGACTGAAGCTGTCTGGTGAGACTTGTTATGAGCACCAGCTGCCTGATCATGTTTTGCAGCTTTTTTGGCACATCAGCTGCTTTCTCATTTAAGTCAGCTCCCTCAGTTGCTGAACCTGCCATAGAGAGCCTTGACCAACATGACGATGACCCACTCTTTCTGTGAGCAAGCACAGCCTGTGTGTGTGTGGAGGGAAATCTTATTAGTTTAAAAAAAAAAATAATTACCATTATTTGCTCACATTGCCATTGATTCTTTGTAGTCTTTTTTTGGTCCATTTAGATTGTTAATGTTAATGTTAATGTAAAGTAAAAAAAATTATGGTTAAAAATGTTCATGTTTTACCGTGACTTGTAGGCTCCTTAGTGGACCACAAGGGAAAAAAGAAAAAGTAAAAAAAAAAGTTGAAAAAAAAATTGTAACTCCGCCATAGTGTCTCTTTATTGTTCATTTTGCCGGTCCCAAGCCGGGTAAAGGAGGAGGGTCAGTATTGTAATAAAATAAACATTAATGGACAGAAAAAAGTAGCTCTATACATGTTTTTACTCATTTTTTGTCTCTCTCTTGTCATGGTTTAAGTTGTATCTGGCTTCCTTTTTGTTATTTTGCAGTTCACTCAGCTCTGCTATTAGTCACACCTGTCAGGACACTAATTAGTCTTTATTCCCGTCACCTGTCAAGCTCCCTTTATAAACTCACCTTAGTTGTGTTCTCGTCGCCGGTCCATAGCGTTCACTCCCGCTCAGTCTCTGCCAGTATTCTTGTCAGCTCCGTTTTGTTGCCATAAGACACCTTTCAACCAGGTTTTGTTACAGTCAGCCTTTAGACTTTTCCGTCAGCCTTGTTCTCTCCAGTGTTCGTCTCAGAAGGTCTGCTCTCAAGCCGACGGCGCCGACGTTCTGGTCTCAAGCCGACGGCGCCGACGTTCTGGTCTCAAGCCCACGGCGCCGACGTTCTGGTCTCAAGCCCACGGCGCCGACGTTCTGGTCTCAAGCCCACGGCGCCGACGTTCCGGTCTCAAGTCCTCGGTTCTGACGCTCCGGTCTCAAGTCTTCGGCTCTGACGCTCCGGTCTCAAGTCTTCGGCTCTGACGCTCCGGTCTCAAGTCTTCGGCTCCAGAGTTCCTCCGGGTCAGTCTCTCCTCACGCCTCCTGCCGGCCAACTTCTGCACCCTACACCTCCGTCTGTTGAAAGACTCTGGTCCCATCATCATCCATCTTCCACTCCATTCAATAAAACTCACTCCTAAGAACTTGCTCTGTGTGTGCGTGCTGTGTCCGGGTTCATCCTCGAAAAATATATCATAACATTATGGACCGGCCAAGGGATGAACCCGAGCACGCACAGAGCCTGGTGCAGAAGTTGGTAGGATCTGTCTCGCCTCCGGTTCATCTCGCCGGGGTCGCCGTGTGGCGACACCCCGCCTCCGGTTCATCTTGCCTGGGTCGCCATGCGGCGACGCCTTGCCTCTGTTTTTTTTTTCTCACCTTGGTCGCTGGATTGCAACGTCACGCTTCCGGTTTGTCTGCCCGGGTCGCATCCGCGACGCCCCGCCTCTGACTTTGTTTGCTAGTTCCGCCTCCTACGCTGCGCAGCCGTTAAAGACGGCGCTCCTCGTCGTCGCTGCCCAGCGTTGACTTTTGCCGCTGCCCAGCATACAGAGACTTTGCTGTCCAGCACCTCCTGGTTTCTGTTTTTATTTTAAGTTATTTTTGGGTCCTTGTTTTTGAGTTATTTTTTAATTACTTAACGTTCCTTAGATTCTCAGTGCTCCTTAGATTTCTTAAAGTTATTCAGGTTTGGTTTTGTTGTGTTCTAGTTTTGCTTTAGTTTCTAGTCTTTTTGTATATTTTTACGGTTTTAGGAGAATTATTTTCGCCTTCTGTTCTTTAGTTAGTCTCATCCTTAGTTTTTGGTTTACTTAGGATTTTTTTGGGATTTATGTTGCTTTTGAGTAATTGGGTTTTATTTTGTTGTTTTGTCCGGGGTTTTGTGTCCCAGGTTATTCTAGTCATTCGGGTTCTTCTTTAGTATTCTAGTTTTTGGTTTTCTTAGTCAGCTAGTTTGGTTTTTGTGTCTTTTCTAGCTTTATTTACTTAGTTGCAGTAGTTAATATTTTACTAGAGTGTTTTTGGTTTTGTTTTTATTTTCTAGTTCGGGCTTGTTCTCCATCTTCTTGTTTTAGCCATAGCCCTGATTTAGTGTTCTTGGTTCGCCTTTAGTCTTCTGAGTTTTGTTTTTGAGCTCCAGTTTCTTTACCTTAGACTCCCTGTTCTGTTCCGTTTCATAGTTTTGCTTTATCGTTTGGTTCCTTTCCTAGTCGTTAGTCTTGTTTTGATTTGTCAGTAGATCCGGTTTTAGCCCTGTAATTTCGTCAGCCCTGTAGCTTCGTCAGCCCTGTAGCTTCGTCAGCCCTGTAGCTTCTGTCCTAGCCCTGTAGTTTCTGTCCTAGCCCTGTAGTTTCTGTCCTAGCCCTGTAGTTTTAGTCTTGTTCTGAATTTGTTTTGTCTTTAAGTGTTGTTCGTCTTTATTTTTTCCCCTTAGTATTTTTGTGTCTGGGATCCTGCGCTTTCTAGGTCCCTACGCCCTTCATCTCCTGTTTTCTTTGTTTGTTTTTGCCCTGTCTAGGTTAGTTTAGTTCCCCTCAGTAGTTGTTTGGTTCTGTCTTGCCCTAGTGTCTCTGATCTGTTCCCCTAGCCCTCTTGTTCTTGTGGTTCCCCTGTTTAGGCGCATGCAGGTCGCCGCCAGAGCCCTCTGGTGCGCCAGACTGTCGTTGCCCTGCGCATGCAGGTCGCCGCCAGAGCCCTCCGGCGCTCCGATGTCGCCGGCTGAGCCCTCTGGTGCGCCAACCTGTCGCTACCCAGTGCACGCAGGTCGCCGCCAGAGCCCTCCGGTGCTAAAGTCGCTGTCTGTGCCCTCTGGCGCGCCTGGCCTGTTGCTGCCTAGCTCACCCTCTTGTTCTGATTGTTCCCTTGTTTAGGCGCATGCAGGTCGCCGCCAGAGCCCTCCGGCACTCCCATGTCGCCGGCTGAGCCCTCTGGTGCGCCAACCTGTCGCTACCCAGTGCACGCAGGTCGCCGCTAGAGCCCTCCGGTGCCTAAGTCGCTGTCTGTGCCCTCTGCCGTGCCTGGTCTGTTGCTGCCTAGCTCACCCTCTGGTTCTTGGTGTTTGCCTTTGTTCTTGGTTCCCCGGCGTGTTTGGACGCCCTGTCTCGGTTCCCCGGCGTGTATAGACGCCCTCTGTTCTCGGTTCCCTGGCGTGTTTGGACGCCCTGTCTCGGTTCCCCGGCGTGTTTGGACGCCCTCTGTCCTCGGTTCCCCGGTGTGTTTAGACACCCTCAGTTCCCTGGTGTTTAGATTCCTGGCGTTTTAGAAGTTCCTGTTTTCCTTGTCCCCCGGCGTTTCCCTCACACCCCGGCGATCTTATCTCTAACGCCCCGGCGTTTCCCTCACGCCCCGGTGGGTTTCTCCCTAGCGCCCCGGCGTTTCCCTCGCGCCCCGGCGATCTCTTCCCTTGCGCCCCGGCGTTTCCCTCACGCCCTGGCGATCTTATCTCTAGCGCCCCGGCGTTTTTCTTCACGCCCCGGCGATCCTTCTTTCCTCGCGCCCCGGCGTTTCCCCACGCCCCGGCGTTCTCTGCCCTTGCGCCCCGGCGTTCTCCCCACGCCCCGGCGTTCTCTTTCCCAAGCCCCGGTGTTTCCCTCACGCCCCGGCGGGTTTCCCTCTGGCGTTGTCGTACGCCTGTTCTCCCCTCTGGCGTTGTCGTACGCCTGTTCCTCCCTCTGGCGTTGTCGTACGCCTGTTCTCCCCTCTGGCGTTGTTGTACGCCTGTTCTTCCCTCTGGCGTTGTCGTACGCCTGTTCTTCCCTCTGGCGTTGTCGTACGCTTGTTCTTCCCTTTGGCGTTAAGTACGCCCGTTCCTTCCCTTTGGCGTTAAGTACGCCCGTTCCTTCCCTTTGGCGTTAAGTACGCCCGTTCCTTCCCTTTGGCGTTGTGTACGCCCGTTCCTTCCGTTTGGCGTTGTGTACGCCCGTTCCTTCCCTTTGGCGCTGTGTTGCGCCCCTTCCTTTCCTTGGGTGCTGTCAAGCGCTCGCTCTTTCCCCCGGCGCTGTCAAGCGCTCACTCTTTCCCCCGGCGCAGTTAACCGTCCGTGCCTTTCCCTGATGTGCCGCGTCCTGGTTGTGCTCTGGCACATCAGTGTTCTCTAGCTCCTTGGTTCCCCCGTGTTCTCTACTTCCTTGGTTCCGCATGTTCTCTAGCCCTTTGGTTCCCCGTGTTCGCTGGCTCTTTGGTCCCCAGTGTTCAGCCTGATTCTTGCCCACCTTCCTGGGCCCCCTCCGCCCACCCAGTGTGGGAGGTTCTGGGCCGTCCGGTGTCCGGCCTTGAGGGGGGGGTAGTGTCATGGTTTAAGTTGTATCTGGCTTCCTTTTTGTTATTTTGCAGTTCACTCAGCTCTGCTATTAGTCACACCTGTCAGGACACTAATTAGTCTTTATTCCCGTCACTTGTCAAGCTCCCTTTATAAACTCACCTTAGTTGTGTTCTCGTTGCCGGTCCATAGCGTTCACTCCCGCTCAGTCTCTGCCAGTATTCTTGTCAGCTCCGTTTTGTTGCCATAAGACACCTTTCAACCAGGTTTTGTTACAGTCAGCCTTTAGACTTTTCCGTCAGCCTTGTTCTCTCCAGTGTTCGTCTCAGAAGGTCTGCTCTCAAGCCGACGGCGCCGACGTTCTGGTCTCAAGCCCACGGCGCCGACGTTCTGGTCTCAAGCCCACGGCGCCGACGTTCTGGTCTCAAGCCCACGGCGCCGACGTTCCGGTCTCAAGTCCACGGCTCCGACGTTCTAGTCTCCGGTCCTCGGTTCTGACGCTCCGGTCTCAAGTCTTCGGCTCTGACGCTCCGGTCTCAAGTCTTCGGCTCCAGAGTTCCTCCGGGTCAGTCTCTCCTCACGCCTCCTGCCGGCCAACTTCTGCACCCTACACCTCCGTCTGTTGAAAGACTCTGGTCCCATCATCATCCATCTTCCACTCCATTCAATAAAACTCACTCCTAAGAACTTGCTCTTTGTGTGCGTGCTGTGTCCGGGTTCATCCTCGAAAAATATATCATAACATCTCTAATGACGTTATTTCTCCCACAGCGTCAATAACATGCACATCACATCATGTGGCAGATTATGCAAATTAGGCGATGACGTCATTCAGCAACTTCTAGCGACTTTTAGCACAGCCAATAGCTACTTTCCTTACTGAGGAGTTGGCAACACTGCGTGGCTCGGCTGTGGTCACCGTCAGTGTCGGTAGAGCGGGATGGATAGTCGGTCTGATTACCAAACAATTACAAGAAGTGACAACGAAGCAAAGGAGAGCGAGCTGGAAGCAGCGCTATTAATTTCTGTTTGAAACGTCAGCATTGAAGTCAACACTGGAGTAAACATTCAGGCTAGGAGGGTTAGCTAGACAGCTAGGAGGGTTAGTTAAGACAGAACTAAGCAGGAAAACTGCCAAACTGAAGAAACGTGGGTTACTAGCAGGCAGAAGTGAACTCTGCTTTGTTCTGATCCTCTGTAATTACAGAATCTCTTCTAGTATGAATTTTTACTTCAGTGTTCAGCCTGACACCAGTGCTTATGTTTGTCAGCATGTCTGCTTATTCTTGACTTTTGAGTCATAAAACGGCTCTACAGGCTGCCGTATCTCACTGATGGTTTCCAGGCCAAACCAGCATAAAACCTGCCCAACTTAAAAGAAAAAAACAAGCCCAAATCTCAAACTCTCATGTTAAAAGCACAGAACTATTAAAAACATAAGAACATGCTGTTAGCACACTACTGTGATGAAGCAAAAAAAAAACTTACGACTCAGCACAAAATGTACAATCAGTCAACCAAATAACACACAAGATCACTTTAACAATCATGATATATCAACCGGAAAAAAATAAAACTTTTATCAATAGCTTCCCAACATGAGTTATAAATCTACCTTAATATAAACTTAATATCTCTTACAGAATATAGCTCAATCAAACATTTCTCTTTCACAGCCATGAAATATTTCTAAGTTGATCAGTAGAACTCAACGCCTCTTGGGCATTTATATTGACCAAACATTTGATTAACCATTATTCTTTTCTTGTTTTATTATAACAATAATATTAGAACTATTATAACAAATAATATTATAACTATAACAATTAATATTATAACTATAACTATTATTCATTGATGATGTCAGATTCGACTTATTTAAAAAATAAATTGATCAGTAAAATGAACTCCCCCCACCCCAACATAAAATGGTTTGACCAGGACAACGGCTGGCTGCAACTTTGAAAGTTCGTTCCGCTGCAAACTAAGAATCACAGGTGCACAGAAAAGAGAAAAAGAGAAGATGACATGAAAGGCTTGAGGGATTTTATTAGTAAATATTTTTTTAAAACTGAGGATGAGTCAGGAACAGGTCTAGGAACGGAATTCCAGAGGAATGATGCCCATCCAGAGCCAGGTAAGAAGCAATGTGTTTATCAATGTGGTTTTAAAGTATAGCATCCGCTACCTAATGTAAGGGGGAAAACACCTTTTCTTTTACAGAAATACTTGAGCTTAGCGCCAAAAGAGCAGAAAGCAGAGAGATAGCAGAGGTCCAGGTAAAATCTGAAAGACTGAGCGGAGCAGGAGAGCCAGCTGAGGCGGAGAGCTGGGGGGGGTGGGAGGGGGGACGCAGCGTGTGTTTGAGGAGGAGACAGAGAGAGCCATTCCTAGCGATAACAGAGACAGTGCAGGTGGAGGGGCTTGCTGCCCGATCGGATAGTCTGAGCAGTGGCTCAGAGATGGATCACAGCGTTAATTTTAATGATCCCACGTTATGGCCAACAAAAATGACTGATTCTGATCGGATGAATGTTGTGCGTTTAATGGCAAAAAGGAAGCCTTTCTCAGAGATGGCAAATGAACCGCCAGCAGATTCAGAGGGCAGAGAATTCCCAAAGTATCTAACATATTCTACCTCCTGCAATGGAAGGGAAACAAATGTTAGGGACTGGCTAATACACAGCAGTGTTTAAGTGAATTTGACTTTCAAAGTTTACCAAAATCTAAAAAATGTCATTCAAATGTCATTTTCTTTGTTTTACTTTTTACTTATACTTTTTATTACATTACTTAAGTACATCTATTTTCACAGTAATTTCAGATACTTTAAGACTTTTACTCAAGTAACATTTCAGTCAGTGACTTGGACTTTTACCAAAGTCATATTTTGGAGAAGTACATATACTTTTACTTGACTCCGAGATTTCAGTACTTTATACAACACTGGACAATCCTGAGCATCCTCTTAAATCGGACAGTCATTCAATAACAGAGTGTCTTCAGTCAGAGGCTTCTCCGGAGTCGCTTTAAGACAGACCGCTACAGGAGATTCTTCCTGCCTGCTGCCATCACCATCTACAACAACTTGTTGAAGAAACCACATAAGTTACACCAGCATTTAACTTCCCTTCAGGGTTAACAAAGTATTTTTGAACTGAATTGCTACTATAAATCAGTCTTGGAGGGGTTAATAGGCTATTTCCAAAGCCGATAAAGTCCATCATTCTACAATGAGAAACATCATTCAAAGATGGAAAACATTTCAGACAGCCAATCTTCCCTGGTGTGGATGTCTCAGTATATCTGGCCCAATGGCAGAGCATACAACGCTCATAGAACTTATTATAAACCCAGGAGCTCACCCTGTACATGTCTTAGCATGATAATGTCAAAGTTCATGACAGGACCAGTAAAGACTGAAAAATGGGTCTGGTCTGAAAGGGCTCAGAACGCACAACCCAGCAGCTGTCATGATCTATGAGTTCTGGGTGATCTTGAGTTAACATTAACTAGCCCTGTTTTGGGGTAGATCCAGAGCCACAGTTTTTTTCTGGTACAATCCATTCTGTTTAAGAATGAGATGAAAACACCAATCTGGTCTGTTTCTAAAGGTTTGCTTAAAAATAAAACAGATACAGTAAGCTCAAACTGTGTCGTGTAGCCGAATATCCTCCATGGACCACTCTTGTACCATTGCTGTTGTTGCTATGTAGTGATGTCTACTGTCCTACAGTAACCTTTTCAATATAAAACCGGTTTAGCTGAGCTGTATTTGCATGCAAATGCTGCTCAGTAAAATGTCAAGCAAGTCAGAGTTCTTGGAGAACATAATTGACTCCAGGAAAGTGGAAACTCATAAACTGCCAGAGCGGTTTACAGTTCAAGTTACTCTGCCATGGCATCGCAGCGAGTGTTGGCCCAGCTCTTTGGTTAATTAAAATTGACTATGAGAAATAGTTTTTCAGCAGTGGTTTTGCAGTGTTTGAATGGAGCCAAGAGGATTAGAAAGCTCTGCTCTAGCATCTGTTTGTCATATTGGCAAGGTTTAAAATGTTTTACTGACAGCAACCATTTAATGTCTTAAACAGAAGGAGAAGGAAGGGGAAATGTGATCTGCTGTAAATTGTGAAGTATCTGAAGTGTTATCAAAAAAAAAATCTGGCCTGAATTTTTGGAAAAACAAAAAAGAAGAAAATGTGATCTCCTTCATAGACGTACTGTGGCCACATTATTAGGTAGATATCAGCTTCTGACATATCCAGATCAGCCATTCTGGCACCAAAAACCATGCGTTGCTTCTTCCTTGTTCTAATGTTTCCATTGCACTTCCTCACGTTGTCTTCACCACATCTAGAATTAATCAATGAATCAAACAGATGAAATATATGTGCTGTTCCCTTAGATTGGCTTTAAAGAATACACTCAAGTTTATATTTTTAAACCAGAAAAATTGATTTGAGTTTCAGACCAGGGGTCCGTTCTTCGTACGTTGCTTAAAACCTCCGAGATCAAATGACACATCCAAGATGATTTCTTCCGGCTAATCATGATCCGGCTAATTGGGTTCTTCGAACACACCTGTTGTTTATGATTAGTATCACTGGATTGAGTTAACTGAGACAACAGCGCGTTCATGCGTTTGTTTAAAAGGGGAAATGTATCAATAGTAGAAACATTGATCAGCAACGCTGCTATTGGCTGTTCAGCATGGCCAAAGAACGCCCACAGTTTTTCTCCCAAGCAGAACAAGAGCTTTTAATGGAAGGTTATGCCGAATTTGAGTCATTAATTAAAACATCTCAAAATCTGTTAAAGCCATGAGAGAGGGCTGGCAAAAAGCAGCAGACAAATTAATGCGTATAATACTGTCCATGGTAGATGTTTCTATCACTTTCTACAGTATGAATTTTTGCATTTTAATAATCTCATATTTACTTTGTTCTTTTATGTCAGAGCCTCCACAGGACCCACTAGAACATGGGGACAAGTAAAAGTGAAATACAGGAATATTCTACAAAATGGTAGCCTTTAAAGGCATACTATGCAACATTTTTCAGTTAATTAATATGTTCCATATCGTTTTGGATGATTAAATGAGTCATTTCAGGTCGAATAAAGGTTTTCTCGGTCACCCTGGTGGTCTGTGGGGGAAATACCGCACTTGCAATTGCAGGAGGCCTCGGCCCGCGCCCACAGGCTCAAAATCTCGTGTGCATCGCGAGAGTCGGTCTTGCTTTACGGCGAGAACTGCTACACGCCCCCAGTGAAAGGCATGCTCGTTGCTAGCGCAGTGGAGATATTTGTGCAGTTATCATGGCGGAACCAGCGAGAAAACAGCGAAAGCCCATGTTGGAGCAGGCAAGAAAGAGGAAAATGACTCTGGACAGAGAGAGGAGTCGTACACGGGTGAACATCGGGCAAGCTTTTTCCGAATGGCGAGAGCTAAAAGAAAGAGAAGGCTGCAAGGCTGACGCGGACCTCGCGTTTCTGCTGATGCGACTGTAAGTAACATTGTAGGGTTTCCCTCCCGCTACTGCCTCGCAAACATTCCAAAAAAAAAAAAAACTAACTCGATATGCGCGCAAAGCTTGTCTGCCGCCCGCCTCGCCGCTCGGGGACGCAAAGCTTGTCTCCCGCCCGCCTCGCCGCTCGGGGACGCAAAGCTTGTCTCCCGCCCGCCTCGCCGCTTGGGGACGCAAAGCTTGTCTCCCGCCCGCCTCGCAGCTCCGGTGACGCAAAGCTTGTCTCCAGCCCGCCTCGCCGCTCGGGGACGCAAAGCTTGTCTCCAGCCCGCCTCGCCGCTCGGGGACGCAAAGCTTGTCTCCAGCCCGCCTCGCCGCTCGGGGACGCAAAGCTTGTCTCCCGCCCGCTCCGCCTCGCCGCTCCGGTGGCGCAAAGCTTGTCTCCCGCCCGCCTCGCCGCTCGGGGACGCAAAGCTTGTCTCCCGCCCGCCTCGCCGCTCGGGGACGCAAAGCTTGTCTCCCGCCCGCCTCGCCGCTCGGGGACGCAAAGCTTGTCTCCCGCCCGCTCCGCCTCGCCGCTCCGGTGGCGCAAAGCTTGTCTCCCGCCCGCCTCGCCGCTCCGGTGGCGCAAAGCTTGTCTCCCGCCCGCTCCGCCTCGCCGCTCCGGTGGCGCAAAGCTTGTCTCCCGCCCGCTCCGCCGGTCGCGCAAAGCTTGTCTCTCTCCCTCCCGCTCCGCCGGTCGTCCGCTAAGCAAATTCCTAGGGGAAACACTGCATTGGAATGGTTTCTCTCTCTGTCTCTGTGCATGTTCTTACTTTCACTGTGTTAGTCATTGTTTGTACTGCCGTGTTTTCGACTTTTGTATTCGTTGCGTTCGCCTGTCTGCTAAGCTCAAAACAACCGCGCCTGGCTTGACGGAGAAACCAGGGAACAGCTGATTTACGACAGTGCACTTTTACTTTCGCCCTCTGGGGGGAGCCTCGCTGGAAAATCAACCCCGGTTGCATAGTATACCTTTAATATTATACTTTATTTTAAAAAGGCACTTGTTATGTCAAGAGATCCAAATTTCAGTGTCATTCCTTAGACACGGGAAGTAAAGGACATGTGCAAACTGGGAATTTTAACAAAAAAAAAATCTTTATCCATAAAAAATGAACATTTTCCTTTTCCAAGTCATCCACAGTTTACACGGTAAAACTGTATTGCTCCGTGGCTAGATAATCCATCCATAGTTTTTTCTAATACAATATACGGCTCGACAGGAAGCAAGCCTTTCAAAGTAAACTAAACTTCACAATAAAATGGCCCGAACAAATCTTCTTACTGGATAGGATAAAAATAAAAAGCAAACCATCATACAAATAACTTAAATATTTTAGATTTATGGCCCCAACACCACTTTTTCCTCTTTAAAAGCCACTGTTAAATGATGTGTTTGTTTGTTTATAACAGCCACCAAGAAAATCTCTCTACAATTACACTGTCGCGCTGCGCTAAAGGAGCCTGTCTATTGCGCAATACGCGATTAATTCGAAAAACTCTGCAAATTATTCTTGCACCTTCCGCAACAGGTTGCAGTCGTAAAAATGGACATGGCTACGGCAGACTTCCCTATCTCCTCCGCTTATACAGCCGTGATCTAATCTTGTTTACATGAAATAAGCCTGCTCTCGAGCAGGCTTAAGCTGGCGCACATGTTGCTATGACAACAAGTGCAGGATGTCTTTCGAAGAACCAAACGATCCAAGATCATGCCAAATCGTCAACAATGAAATCCTGCTAACTGAGTTAGCGACGTACGAAGAACGGACCCCAGGACTCGAGTTTCACTGTAGTTGGAAAAACAAACCCAAAACAATTTGACATATAGATAGTGAAAGTAAGTCATAGACTGAAGCTCTGACAAGGTGTATACTCCAAATGCCTATTTTCATGTACAAATGTGATATGGATTTAACAGCCAATTATGTTGAGCTATTAATAGTTTAAAAGAACATGTTCATCCTAACTGTAGCTTCATGATATTGTCCACATAGATGTCTCCCCAACTGAATGCTGTGTTTACTTTGGGAAGCTCCAGGCCAAAATTGTCTCGATGATAAGTTAGCATCATTGCGAACAAAGATATCGCTAGCTTAGCGATGTAAAAGCACTTCCTGTTCTGTTCTTTCAGGAATATGAGATTCTTTCTCGTTTACATGCTATACTTCATCTCACTCGTAATGTTATTTGTGGATTCTTTAAACATCTTTTTGATTAGACTTGACAACAAAGATTATAAATGAAGAGTCAGGACATTTTTGAATAGTCACAAAACTCTGATGTTGCATGTTTGCCTTTTTTTTAAAAAAAAAGCCATTCTGCTTAAAAACATTTTTGAACAAGATTGAAAAATATAACAAGTCTAATATCAGCAATAAGAATAGCATTTGGATTACTGTTTTTAATGACTGCAGTATATAGCTAAGCTTTATAAATAAATTAAAAGTAGATTTGGGTAAAACTCACTGGTCCTATTTACTATGAAATTAAAGAGATATCAAAAAGCATGGTTATTGATAGATGAATACTTTGTTTTGTACCAAACAGCTTCCACTGACAGAACATGTCCATAATAATTTTGCCCTGATTCAAAATGTAAGGCCTCAATCTTCATCAATCACCTGTGTTTGGGGGCCAAATTTTTATAATTCTTGAATAGGAGTTGGGGGTCGCACAAAATCAGTCCAGGAACACATCCTTGGATCCATCCAGGGATCCATCCACAAAAACACTCAAGATGCAATGTGTACAATAATATCAAATGAACAGGCTTATTTCAAGCTGAACAATGCGACCCCATTGTTTTTTCGGGTTGATTTTGGAAATGGTCTGATGCAGACATATGGATAATTGGTTGGTTGAGTGAATGCAGAGATCCTTGGCTAAGATATTGTCCCACAGGCCCTTGCAGGTCTCAGCCTTCTGTAAGGGACAGATGAACAGGGTTGGTTTCATTGTTAGAATGTAAAACCAACGTTTCAAAAAAATACCATGCTCAGAATGTCATTGGAAGGCACCTGCAAGTTTAATGGACCCCAAAGAGAAAATAAATAGTTTAGTTACAGAATTTGTAATTTTGTGAATTAGTAGATAAATCTAACACAGGTGCATGACCTTTTCTCTTGAAAAAGATGAGACACAAAATAAAAGGCATGAATGATGGTGCAACATGTTAAAAAATAACTCCTTGCTCCCTTTGCCAGTCTGTCTAATTCTCTGTTTTCACTCTTCTCTCTCCAGGCTGTGGCAGGTTTCTCCTCAAAACAGCTATGGCCTCATTTTTGGCCGAGATTTGGAAGGAGAGGGAAGCTGTACGGCCCTCCGCTGAGGGGTGGTGATATTACTGGGACAGCGCTAATAAATGCTGGTGCCGGCCTGGGATTCCAGATCTTACTCTCCTCCCCACAGCACGGTGATGAGCTCTGGCATGTTGGGTCGGAAAGAAAGCATTCTTACACAGAGAAGGCAGGCAAATTTTAAAAATGTTGCTGTTTGCTGAAATTCACTTGTGTCTCCTTATGTGCTCTGATTCTACTCCCCTTGACAGCTGTTCTGTATAAATCAGAACAGTCACACTGAAGATTGTTCACTTCCCAAGTCTGTGATGAAGCTGCCAGCCGCACTCTGGCACCGTCTCCCGCTCAGGCCTCACACTGTGTTAATACCCAAACAATCCATCTCCCGCCATCCAGCGTCTTCCTGCTTGGCCAAAAAGTGATATCTGAGAAAGGCAGCTTTCTGAAGAAGGCATGCTCTGTCCTCTTTTCATTTCAGCCTGCCGTGCGGACTGCTTCTGAGCATCAGCCAGCATAAGAGCTTCCAGGCCTCATCACAAACCTGTCAAAAATTTCAGAGATTTCTTATATAGTTACATTTTTCCTTTTGATTGAAAATGATATTATTAGTTCTGGCAGAGAGAAAAAGAAAACAGTTTTTTTATTTGTCCATGTATGTTTGAGGTGGTTACATACAGCCATGTTTATTCTTTGTGTTTAACATGAATATTATTTTGTATGAGACCTGGAGTGGCATTTATAAAGTTGCGTGCACACAAAATGGGGCCTAAAACATGCGTACATTACTTTCTATGCAAAAGTTGGGATCTATTAAAAAAAACTTGACTATAAAATGTGCAGTCCCCACAGCAAGTCTGACCCAGACATACACTCGGTTTGGGAAATTGGCAACACAGTTGGTAAAATTGGGATTTGCAGCCAGACTGTATGATGATTCCTCTCAGACGTTGAATTTCATTCCATATCAGACTTCTATCATAGATTGATTTTATCATAGGCATTCAAAACCGCAGTGTTATTGATAAATTTATTAATAGGGACATTTCAAATAAATAAATAAAAATGCCATAAGCCAGGTAAGTCTGCACAACATTTCTTCAGGGTTTTCTGTCATCACATTCCTCTCTCCGATGATGAACAGGCTGATGTGTACCACAGTTTAACAGATGATTGTGACAAGTTGTGAAGCAATTACTTTAATTGCTGTAAACGATCAAATACACATGCGTAATGCTGCGTGGTGGACGCATTGGCACTGCTGGAAGACCTAGGAGAATCAGGAGGGAACGAGGTTTCAGGCTGGTTTATGCTTGATGCACGTCCGCGTGCACAACATCTGCAGCATTTATGCTCTGCGCGGCTTTTACTCCAAAGTAGCACTGTTCTCCCAGACTCTAGAGGGCAGCGATGAGTCAAGCATAAATCAGGCTTTAATACCGCTCACCACAGACATACGTCGTAGACGCCTCATTGGGCGCAGGTTTGTACGTCGACGTCACCGCCATATTGTGTGTGGCAGAAAGTAGTGAACGTCTATGTTCCCTGTGTATATGTTTTAAGTATTTAGATAAAAAGAGTAGGTGTGTGTTTATGTATAAGTATATGTCCAGATTATAGATGTATGTATGTATTTCTCTCTCTCTCTCTCTCTCTCTGTCTGTCTTTCTCATATATATATATATATATATATATATATATATATATATATATATATATATATATATATATATATACATCTATCTATATATATATATATATATACACATATACATATACACATATATACAGTATATGTATATATATATATATATATATACATATATTTATTAGGGCTATCAATCGATTAAAAAAATTAATCTAATTAATTACATACTCTGTAATTAATGAATCTAAATTAATCGCATATAATTTTTGCTGTGAAAGTATTTTAAATATTTTAATTCAAATGATTCAATGAATAATCAGCATTAGATAAATTAAAGTTCAAAAACTCTTATTCACATTTCTTGCCTTCAGACGTTTTAACATGTGTCGTTGTGGCATATGTGGCACACAGTAACGTAGGGGACACAATGAAAATAAATGGATGAAAACCCGGATGAAAACAATAGCAGTGAACTACCCTATAGGGTAGTTCATTGTTATTGTTTTGATGCGGGTTTTTCGCGCATGCGCGCCGTGCTGGTAGGCAAAAGGCGAACACAATGGCGGACGCAAACAGAGAAACTGACGAGTTCTCTACGTATTTTTCTTCTTTAGATAACGTACTACAAGACCGTTTTAAGAGTAAGTTGATGGTTGATGGTGTCAAATTGCCAGATCCACACAGCAAAAGCCTGAAGGGACGGAGCGAGTCTATGAAATGCTGGCCAAGGGTTCCGTACCGCGACATATGCAGCTGCCTTATAAACACGGCAGGCCAGTACAGACGAGAGAGCACGAAAGCCCCTGAAACCACTGGACGGCTACAGTTATTTTATATCAGGAAAAAGGCTTCAGCAACGCCCGCGACGCCATGAGCGGTCAGAAAATGGATGGATGGATGGATGTTGTTCACACATGTTTGTGCAATAGCACAAAGCGGCGTCGGACACAGGCCGCGTCTCAGCAGAGGCCCGGTAGGTTAAAAAAAAAATTTTTCACTACGGATTATTTAGGTGTTTTTGTCTTGTTAAAATGGGTGGAGGTGTCGGCGACATTGCAGCGTAAACACAGAAGTACTAGCGCCCGTGAACGGGGGCGTAATAGCAGCAGCAGCTGCTGTAGCAGCGGCTTCTCCGGCCCGTGTAGTGTTTACGCAGGAGCCGCTGGCTTCTGCTGCCGCAGCCCGTGAACGGGCGGAGCCGCCGTTGTCTACAAATTAACGCGTTATTTTGACAGCCCTAATATATATAATATATATATATATATATATATATATATATATATATATATATATATATATATATATACATATATACACTCACCGGCCACTTTATTAGGTACACCTGTCCAACTGCTCGTTAACACTTAATTTCTAAGCAGCCAATCACATGGCGGCAACTCAGTGCATTTAGGCATGTAGACATGGTCAAGAGAATCTCCTGCAGTTCAAACCGAGCATCAGTATGGGGAAGAAAGGTGATTTGAGTGACTTTGAACATGGCATGATTGTTGGTGCCAGAAGGGCTGGTCTGAGTATTTCAGAAACTGCTAATCTACTGGGATTTTCACGCACAACCATCTCTAGGGTTTACAGAGAATGTTCCGAAAAAGAAAAAACATCCAGTGAGCGGCAGTTCTGTGGGCGGAAATGCCTTGTTGATGCCAGAGGTCAGAGGAGAATGGCCAGACTGGTTCGAGCTGATAGAAGGGCAACAGTGACTCAAATAACCACCCGTTACAACCAAGGTGGGCAGAAGAGCATCTCTGAACGCACAGTACGTCGAACTTTGAGGCAGATGGGCTACAGCAGCAGAAGACCACATCGGGTGCCACTCCTTTCAGCTAAGAACAGGAAACTGAGGCTACAGTTTGCACAAGCTCATCGAAATTGGACAATAGAAGATTGGAAAAACGTTGCCTGGTCTGATGAGTCTCGATTTCTGCTGCAACAGTCGGATGGTAGGGTCAGAATTTGGCGTCTACAACATGAAAGCATGGATCCATCCTGCCTTGTATCAACGGTTCAGGCTGGTGGTGGTGGTGTCATGGTGTGGGGAATATTTTCTTGGCACTCTTTGGGCCCCTTGGTACCAATTGAGCATCGTTGCAACGCCACAGCCTACCTGAGTATTGTTGCTGACCATGTCCATCCCTTTATGACCACAATGTACCCAACCCATGGCTACTTTCAGCAGGATAATGCGCCATGTCATAAAGCTGGAATCATCTCAGACTGGTTTCTTGAACATGAAAATGAGTTCGCTGTACTCAAATGGCCTCCACAGTCACCAGATCTCAATCCAATAGAGCATCTTTGGGATGTGGTGGAACGGGAGATTCGCATCATGGATGTGCAGCCGACAAATCTGCGGCAACTGTGTGATGCCATCATGTCAATATAGACCAAACTCCCTGAGGAATGCTTCCAGCACCTTGTTGAATCTATGCCACGAAGAATTGAGGCAGTTCTGAAGGCAAAAGGGGGTCCAACCCGTTACTAGCATGGGGTACCTAATAAAGTGGCCGGTGAGTGTATATTAGGGCTGTCAAAATAACGCGTTAATTTCAATAAATTAATTAAAAAAAATTAACGGATAAAAAAAAATAACGCAGATTAATCGATGTCGTATAGGGGTTTTCAATAGGTGAGGCCTCCCCTGGGGGGCGCCAAAGAGTCACAGGGGAGGCGCATGAAGACAGAGAAGAAGACAGCGCTGCCGCTCAACTCTGTGAAACCATGTAGCGATATTCGTGCCTTCTGTTTGAGCGCGCAGGAACCAATCCAAGCGCACAGTGAAACAACTCAACGCTTAAAACCGGTCTGGCATGGTCTGAAAAACTCTTCTCAACCCGCTGTCCTTGCGGTGAGTTCCATCTCTGCTCGTGCGCTACTTTGCTCGCGCACACCTGCTCGTTTCACACTCAACACCAGCTGTGCACTCGCTCGGCTATTAAAGCCAATCACAGACAGTTTTTTTTCCCATTCAATCAGAGTATGGCTTGCAAATACTGCATTCAGATGAATTAAATCAAAATGCTGCAGCCCTTGGCAGAAATTACTAAACATCACAGAGGGATTGAAGAAAAACAAATAAAAAGTGTAATATTTTAGCCTAAAATATTTACGCTAAAGTATTTAAACTAAAATATTAGAGTTACTAAGTGAGCTGTGAAAAATGTTTTTGTCTCTTTTCTTTCCAGCTTCTGGGAGGTTATGCAAAAGTTTATTCTGATCATAATCATCATGAATGTCATTATTATTTAAAGAGCACTTTAACACGAGGTAAAACAAAGTGCCAAACATCAGAAATACATCAGATAAGAGATAACAACTAATAAAATGCTTGTTTGTTAAAATAGCACTACGTCTAAATTATGTATAATTAGCCTAAAAAGTAGATTGGAATATGGAATATGTTGACGTCTGTTAAATTCAGGTTATCTTTTTTATTATCATTTCAGTTGACGTTTCCTGTTAACGTGAGTTCAGTTTTCACAGCAAAAATTATATGCGATTAATTTAGATTAATTAATTACAGAGTATGTAATTAATTAGATTAATTTTTTTAATCGATTGACAGCCCTAATATATATACATATATATGTGAGAGAGAGACAGAGACAGAGAAAGAGAGAGAGAAATATATATATGCGTATGTGTTATGAATATAAAAATCAATTGGTTAAGTCTAAACATTTTAAGATCTGGTATAGACACAGATTAGCAACAGACTATTAAAGAGATAAAATTACTAATATGAGAAAAAAGTCATAGGAGAATAAAGTAAAAAAACAAAAACAAAAGTGGTAATATAATGGGAAAAACTTCATATTATGTCAATTAAGGGGGAACATTTCCAGACTAGTCACAGTTTGCAGAACTATCTTAGTCCTGGAGTAATAGGGCCAGGTTAGATTCTTATAATTATTTTTATTCTTTACAAGAATAAAGTCAGGAGAATGAAGCCAAAGGGATACGAAAATAAACTCATAATATTACAAAAATAAAAATAGTATGAATATAAAGTATATTCTGAGATTAAATTCCCTCTGATACTGTTTAAGTGACTGAGTTTAACTGCAGATTTGCCACATACAACATGGCGGACGCTCTGACGCATCCGCAGCATAGGCGGACCCCGCCCAATGAGGCGTCTACGTATATAATGTCTATGCCGCTCACACCCATGCAGCTACCTAACAAAAAAAACACTGCCTTCCCAGAGGAATTTCAATACTTTTTAACTAGTTCTTTTAATGTGGACAACATATTTGTTTTTACCTCTTATTTACGCATTTAATAAACACCTCTCTGCTAATTTCTTTACAGTTTATTTGCCTTTTCTCCATCAGCTGACCTATTTTTAATACACATTAACATTCATGACGTGCTTTGCATTGACCAATTACAAACATTCAGCTGCAGCTGTGATCTATTGAGGAAGACTGCTGGAGAGCATGTGCATGGTTTTATTCATCTTAATTTTTTTTCTTTTTCTTTCAGTTAGGACTCTATGCAATGTTTTATAAATGAGACCCCAGAATATGAGCTCCAGTGAAGATGACTAAGCCAGTGCTACCTTAGCACCATCACAAACGTGTATAGAAAGATGGATAGCAATGTGGGCCAGACTTTGTAGGCAGGTGAAGATAAAGAAACCGCAAAACAAAATCCGAATGAGAATCATCTTTACTGTCCAATGCTGTGTGCACAAAAAAAGGAATTTGCTTTCAATTTCAAGCTCTCACAGCTTACGGACAGTAAGTATCAATATATAAACTTTAGGTGAAATAAAAGAGGGATAAAAGGAGCAGTATGTACGTGTGTGTATACAGCCATTCTTCATATGTAAAGAAAAGAAAGACAAAGGAGGTGTGATACAGAAACTATGCTTATTTGTGTTTCAAAGCAGTGTGGTTGACTACTCATGCTGTGAGGTTTACATTGTGTTTGTCAGAGAACGAGCCTAGGGGAAGAATCTGTCCTTGTGGCAATTATCACTCTGTAGTGTGGACCAGAAGGTAAGAGTCTAAACGATTTATGTCCAGGATGTGTGGGGTCTACAGAGATGTTAGCTGCCCTTTTCCTGACCTGGCCAGATGGAAGGCCAGCCTCTCTGCAGACGGTAGACCTAATTGTATATTGCAGTCTGCACCTGTGCTGTTTTTTGGATGAGTCAAACCATGCAGGGATCGATGAACACAGGACAGACTGAATGATGAATGGAGTGTAGAAGATGACCCTTTGGATGTTTGAACTTCTTGAGTTACTGCAGGGAGTCCAATCTCTGCTGGGCCTTCTTCCAAAAACTGTCTATGTGTGAGGACCAGCTCAGGTCCCGAGAAAGGCTGGTTCTTAGGAACCAGAAGTGATCCACAGCAGACACAGTGTTGTTGAGGATGCTGAGGTGAGGCAGTGTGACGGGTGTTCAACGGAAGGCCACTGTCATCTCTACAGACTTGAGCAGATGAAACTGCAGGTGGTTCTGACTGGACCAGTGGACCAGCCATCCTGCATCAGGTGGATGACAGTGGTGTCATTTGCAAAGATCAGACGTTTCACAAACAGATGCAGGCATTTGTGTACAGAGAGAAGCGGAGTGGGGGTTTGTCTGTGCTTGGGTTTCATGGCTTTGCCATATTAGTAAATCTCAAAGTGTGTTTGAACACATGTCCTTGGAGTGTAGGATAACCCAATTCAGGTTTGGTAAGTCTAATGTTTGAGTTTGAAGTAGAGGGAAACAGTGAAATACTCCTTTAGTGTGACAGTAATGGGAAACCACATTGTAAATGTTAACTTATAAGTTAATAAGGGCCTATTTTCCTCACTGTACTGATTTCTACTGTTCTCCAGTTTTGCATTGCATTACATTGAAATGACTGTTGTCATTTCAGCTTTTAACTTTTTGCTCTCTCTTTTTTCTTCATAGTAGGTACACCTGGTCTGATGTTCTGTTAGCTGTGACATCATCCAGAGAAGACAGCTCACCTGCTATTACCATCTAATGTAGAACAGATTACTGGATCAACGTGTGCTTCTGTGCTTTTTTGTCTGTCTTGTTGTGTCTCTGCTCTGTCTTTTCTAACCCCCAGTCGGTCGAGGCAGATGACCGATCATACGGAGCCGATGAAATATTGCCTTTGGTACTACGGAGTATTCATTTGTTATGAAATATTAGATGTTTTCTGGTGGTATTTTTCCAACCTGGAAGAAAGACGCTTGCCTTCACTGTGATGCCGTCTCTACCCATGTGGGGAAGCCCTAGAGCCGCTGCAGCATGATATAATTTTTTTTGCAGTTGTCACTGTGCAGATTAGGTGTTAAAAGAGCCACTTTGTCTCAGCTTTGAGCAGAAATGATGGTACTCTGCCTCACATCACCGCTCGCTGGGCGTGTTGTTGTTTACTGGGCAAGGTGGCACAGTTACTGGAGGGGGCGGGTAACGACTGCTCTACGTAGACCTGTCATTGCCACTAGTTTTTCAGGACAGGGAGGCGCTGCTTCTCAGAGAGCAGAATTCATGAGGTTTACTCAAGCAATATACTACTTTAGGCATGACGTTGATAAAGGAATAGCATCATAACATAGTTAAAAACTTGAAAAAGTTGGTGCATTGTGAAAACAGCAAAGAAAGTTAACGGGTACATTCTTTTCCAAGGCACTGTTTATCTGAATATACCAGAAGACTTCTGGAATAATGATGACAGAAGAGACCAAAGTAAAGATGGTTAGCCAAGGGGACAAACCAAGCATAGCCTACCAGTACAAGCTACTCATATCAACTGGCATGAATGGTGGTGAAGAGCTGATGATCTTGGCTAGTTTGACTGCTTTTGGAAGTAGTCACCTCTTGCAGTCGTACAACCATGGACTCCACTGTATACCAAAGTATTGTAGAGTTAAATGTGAAACTTGGCCCAAACTTGGGGATGAAAGGACTCCAAACAGAGCAGATAGACTACAACTGAATGACTGAAAAGAATCATTCGGTATTGCAATGGCCCAGTCAAAGTCCAGACTTTAACAGGACTCAAATCTTGTGGTCTGAAAATAAGAGTGCTTTAAAAATATAACTGCAAACAAGGCTGAATAAAGTGAATCAGTGTTGTGAGGAGTGGGCTAGATGTCCTTCGAAACAATATCAGACACCGCTGAAGTCACACACACACAAAAGCTGCTAGGCTAAAGGTGTGTGTGTGTGTGCGTGTGTGTGTGTGTGTGTGTGTGTGTGTGTGTGTGCGCGTGTGTGTGTGTTTAGTCGTTTAAGATACCTATTTAGGATCATTGCTGGTATATTTACCAGCCTTCTGAAGATCGATTACCTTATGGGGACCATAGATTCGTCCAATTATGGTGGCCCCCTTTTTTTAGGGTCAGGGATTAGGACTACGGGGTGAATGAAGTTTAGGTTCAGGATAGTGTAGGGGTAGGAATATACTGGTAATGGTTGGGGTTAGGCATAAATCCAGTTTCTAAGATGAACTGAAGTCTACATAATTCTACAAAATGTCCTATTAAGAGTAGAAATACAACTTTCTACATGTACACACATGCACTGTAACAATTTCAATGTTTTCATTTCAGGGTGGAAATCTTTATCTTGCTTATATATGCACCTCTATAAAATATACTTAAATAAAAAAAACTAAATATATTTTTATTACTAGTTGCTCATATTGTACAAGGTTAAAGACAAAGCTTGACCCAGAACAGATCAAATTCAGGGGTATGCAGCATTGTTATTGGCTGAGTCATATAGCGAGGCCTAACCCCCGCTAACATGGTTCTCATTACGCTCACCATAGCCTTGAGACTGCTGGCGTGCTGGCTGCCTTGCTTCTCCCCTTCAGCGATGCACACACATTACACAGGGAACACTGCCGTGTGGATATTTATACCCAGGCCTGTGTTTCCCATTAGGATGGCTCTGACTGGGTTCCTGCACATGGAGCTCATGGAAGGACGTTCACCTCTGGGTTCAATCACCCCAGACAGCTCCATACACATCAACAACGCGCGTTCTACAGCGCGGAGGAGGAAAATCCTCAGAAGCATGCATGTTTTAATAATCATCTCTGTACTGTAAAGCAGAACACACCCTTGGCGCCCGATTTCACCTACCGGATCTGTTATTCTACAGACTTTCAAAGTGATAAAACGTTACGGGTTAGTCATAAAACAAACAGCTGCATGTTATGGCTCACAGTCAGGCAATCAGTATCCACCCAACTTCAGGGTAAGATGAAAAGCATCATTTTGTTTCTACTTCAGAACAAAATAAACTAATAAATTCAAATAAAAATTATATAAAAGTTTACTATGAAAAAAAGTATGTACAGTAACATGGTGGTCTACTTACGTTTCTAAAACAGAAAATGGAAATTGATTTGTTTAGGAACTGTCTCTACATCAAACAATGTTTTTGGAGAGAAAAACTGAGATGAATTAGGAAAAGGTTTTTGTATAAAATGTACCTCTCTGATTTCCTCTCTTTGTTGTTGTTTGCTTCCTCTCTTGTTGTTTCTGTCTCTTTATCATTCTTGTGGCCCATCCAATTTGCTGCCCTAACCAGATCTAGCCCCTCATACCATTAATTCTTCAGGTCCTCAGCTTGGAATCATTTTGATTATGGCTTTATATACCACATAAAATATGTCCACCGGTCCCGTGTTTGGTATAACCTTCTTACAATAAACTTTATCTTGTATTCAGATTTTTCCCCCCGCTTCAACCCTTTTTTTTAACCTATTGATGGGGATTTTTTTTCAAGTTGCAAAAATCGTCCCTTTTGAATAAAAACATATTTAAAATGAAAATTGAAAAAGGAAATATAGGTTGCCAGTACAAACCTGTAAAAGTTGTGTTGAAATATAGTAAAACTATAAACAAATAATCCCCATAAACACATTTGAATTTATAGCTATTTTTTTTAAAACAAACTTGCAAAATTATAAGGTTATACAAATAGCTACACCAGCAATATATTCCCAAACATTTCCTTGTGTTCCAGATGACGCATGAGGGGAGGGGAGGAACAAAACTCTGACAAATCCATGCCTGAACGCTAGAGATTGGTTATAGTTTTTCAGGTCTGCAGCTCCCACAGAGAATGATTTTTTATCCTCCTTTTTGTGAATACATAATGTATTCGCTACTTTCAGGGTGGAAGGACGATTTTAACCAGTATAACAAAAAGTGTTTCTGAACCAACTATAGCTTTAAGGGGAAACTCTATCCAAACCAGCAAACTGATAAAGGCTGAGCCTTCTGGAAAATTTGAAAGGTGACGTCAACGCAGATGCATAAAGGCTGCGAGCAGAGGGCAAATGAATTGATTGCAAAATGTAATTCTGTAATTTGAGGCGTGTGACACATGGAGAGAAACTGAGGAAACTCTGTTCCAAAAATAAGAGAGGCCACTTAACAACACTTTACAGGATTATAGCCCACACAACATGGCAGTGACCTCTCTGTCCTGTCCTCTCTGGGAGCCCACGGTGTCTATATGAGCCGTGCTTTATGAACACCAGTTTATATGAAGCAGTGACAGCATGAGGCATCACGGGGACAGCCTCCGTCCCTCTGCTGCTCTGAAAGGCCCACCGTCTACTTGTGGCTCTTATCTGCCGCTCCCTCTGGAACAGTCAAGGTTAGAAACAGGCGGCTTCCATTATCAAATTTCATGCTTGCATAGCTGCATTCAGTTGGAGCCTCAAGACACAAAGAACAGGAATAGGAAAAAAAGGGAAGTTGAGTTCTTCATCTTTCCCCCCCCCCCTGTGCTTTAAGAAGCAGTGATGACGTAGCTGCACTCAGCAACCACCAACTCCAGGCTGGAAACAACCGGACTTTTTCAGGTCATCTCTGCAGGAAGAAGAGTTCACACAGCATCTACATTTTTTAGGCTTTTTTTGGTATATTGGCCTTAAACTGGACTAAAACTGATGTAGTTCCTCCTCCATGCATTTAGGGACATTTAAAAAAAAAAAACATTCATGGTAAGAAGACAGTACACCCTCTTTCAGGGAACGCAGAGCATATTTAGAATGAGTCGGCCCCATGAGCCAAGGTTGCCGACAAAATATAGCTCACCTGCACTTCTACACAGATTTTTGAGGTTTGCTACAGGTTTTTGATATTGTTGGACTGTTGCAGTGGCAAGGTGGCAGTAAGGCTGGAAATCTTTATCTAGTTCACAATTCAATTCCCTTACAACGCATACAATGCAGTTTTTAATCAGCAACATCCTCAGAGGAACCACATTTAGGTCATTTTCACACCTGATAGTCCCATAGACTCGTTTCGATTGGGGACCAAATTGCAAATTTTCAGCTGGTGCGGTTTGCTTTCACACCATCAAAAAAATAAATACATATGACCAACTTGTTCAACCCCTCGCCCGTGGTGGCGATGCACCAAGAAACACTGAAGGAAAGACGTTTGTCAACAACACAGCCCAACTTCCTTTACTGCAAAAATGTAAAAAAAAAGAAGAAAAATAGAATGGCTATAGATTTTATGTTATTTCAATGCTGTCTTTGGCAAGTGTACCAGACAAGCATAATTCAACAGTGGAGAGTGTTACATTTTACACAAGGCAGCTCACAAGCAGGGGCACATCCAGCTTTATTGAACTGATGTCCCGCTTACACAGACGTTGAGCACAGTATTTACAATATATAATTTACTCCAGTTGTATTATTGCTCAATTAGTTTTATTTACTCAGATTGCCCTACGTTGTAGTCTGCATCCAGCTTTTGGAGCAACCTCCAGCCTGCTTGGCATTCTCATATGCATTCGAATCGCTCAGTTTTAGAGTTCAGAGTTCACGTTTTTGGTCTGGATCATAGTTCGAATTCACACCTCCTCAAATGAACCAAACTTTCTGAACAAACAAACCAGAGTCCGATTATAGCAGACTAAGGAGGGATTGTGTGTATGCATCCTTAGATGCAAGAGGCTGAAATGAGTTTCCTGCATAGTGGGGTCACTCTCAGTCTTAGAGAGAGGGTGAGGAGCTCTATCACCCTTATACCCCGTTTACACTACCCCTTTTTAACCGTGCCGAGACCAATCCGAGCTCGGTAACTGAGATAACTATCGAGTGTAAATGGAAGCAAACTGAACTGAACCGAGCCAGACACAACTGGACCGCGCTAAATGCAGCCCAGTTCCATGTGTGAGCTCGGCCCAGTTCTCAGATAACAAAGAGCGCATGAGCAGACCGCATCATCTCCTTACAGCCAGCTGACATTTCAGACATTCATAAAAATACTAGCTTCCCTACCGTGACACACGATTTCCAGTGATGATTCTGCTTAGCAGTGTGATGAACCTCAGCGTCTGTCGTTGTTTCCTGCGTCTGTAAATCCTTATTAGACGTTCGTTTGTCTTATCCACTTCCCAAAGCCGACTCTGTCAAGTAAATTCACCAAAGGTTGCCGTCTTCGCCTGACTCTCCGCAAACAACGAAATATAACCAAGCATAATTTCCTGAATGTTACGGGCGCCGCCATTTTTACTTGCTTGATTTCCTCCTTCAATCCCAGAGAGCAGTAGTACCGCAGATCGTCACTAGGAGGCGAGGAAACCAAGGAACCGAGATAGCGTGATGTGTAAACGGTCGTCAGAACCAAGCTCGGCTTGGTTAACTGATCCAAGCTCGGACCGAGCTCGGCATGGATCGGTTTAACAAGGGTAGTGTAAATGGGGCTTTAGAGAGCTCAAATGGACTCAGTTGAGGCTGTCCAGGAAATGCTTCCTTACACCTTCCTTTAAAAGTTTCCCAGGCACACCTCACCCGGAGGAGACCCCAGGGCAGATCCACATTACGCTAGAGGGACAATATATCCTTTTGGGGTGGGAACGTCTTGGGGTCCCCCCACAATGAGCCAGAGTGTCACTGAAGAGGGAGATGTCTGGGCTTCCCATCTCTGGAGCTGTTTGGATTGGTGGAGAACAATGGATGTCAATCCATTGATGGACCAGTGCTGAAGTAACTACCCCCTTCTGAAATCAATTGATCTGCTCTATCTTTGTACATTTCAGTGTAATGCGGCCAATTTGGGATGAGTCAAACAGCAGAGAGGGTTGCACCTCTCTGTTCAGTTCAGTGATGTTAGAATCCTGTAGTAAATGTATAATAACATTATAAATATTGAACTGGAGTGAGAGGTGGTCTCACATTAAATCTTGTACCAGCTGCACACACACTTGAGCAACAATACAGGTTTACTGTTTTTCCTTGACATTCCTTCCAAACCTGACAGGTTTGTTTAGGATTGTTTTTTTTTTCTTCCTAATTTTACTGTCATAAACACTAACATCTAAAAAAAAACAACTTTTCAATTTAGTGTCTGAGATGGAGCTCTTGAGTGTTTTTGCAGCTTCTCAGAGTGTTGCACGGTCTGACCTTGGGGTTAATTAGCTGGAATGTCCACTTCTGGGAGGAAGACTGACAGCTGCTTAGATGTTCCCTAGTTGTGAATCTTCTTTCTATCCTTGAAAAAGGGGCAACAGTTGCTTCTCTAAGGTCCTTGCTGAAGTTGTGGCATTGTGTTAACGCAACCCTGCATGCTGCAGAGGAGCAAACTGACAAAATACAGCTTTTAAAGAGCAACACTTGCTGATGATCGGCTAATCAAGTGCATTTAGGTCTCACACACGGCATCTTTCTTTTTGTTCAATAATTAATGATAGTGTGGAATCTGTGATGTGTTTTAAGAAATGTAAACCGTTTTGGAACCTGATGGAGGTCAGATGTTTTCGTTATATCGTGATGTAAAGCCTGTTGCATTGACCAGGTTCTTCTTTTTCCTTCTCTGGTCCTAGAGAAATATATCTTATATTTAAATCCAAGCTAAGTGTTTGGCTTATTTTACACGCCGAGCATGAAAAGCCTTGCTGATCATAATGCTCTACTCGTTAAAAGTCTGCTTAGTTTTTGTGACATTCTCTCTTTTTTGATTGTATTCTCTCTCTGTGTGCATCAGGGTGGTGTCAGGGCTCTCGCTGACAATAAATAAATAAATGTGAGTGAGTCAGTTTATAACGTGCATGGCGGAACAACAGTGTGGCGCTTTAAATGTTTTTATCAGTTGTAGTTTCCTCAATATGACCCCCATCAATGCGCCGACCCTGTAGCTGATCCTGCACTGGAAGCTGTTCTCTCTTCTGAAATAGCAGCTTAATCAGGGCAATCTTTGGTACGTCCTCAAAAACCCTCATTATGATGCATGCTGCAGAATTGACAAGTTCTCCTCAGGGGGCAACTGCAGAACATCCCTCTGCTTCAGACGCCTTTAAATCCCCACGCTGATACTGGCACAGAACCAGGGCCATTTATAGGTTCAGAGAATCAGCTAACCTTATCTAAATTGTAATGCAAATGACATGCAAAAAAAAAAAACAGGCATTCAACAGACATGAAACTAGCAGCTGACAGAAGGAAACAGAGATGAAAAAGAGGAGCATGCGAACGACACTGATGTGACTCCTGCAGCACAGGCAGTGACACTGGTGGGCGTATGAGTGAACGACAGTGTAAGAAGTGTATGAAACAGCACATCAGTCATCCACAGGTGGAGCGGTGCGGGTGGCGCCAGCTCATTTGATGGGATGCTGCTGCTGCTGCTGCTGCTGCTGCTGAGCAGAGTGGCGCTGACCTCCAGGCAGTTTGGGATTCAACAAGGAGAGGTAAAATGAAAACCTCTGAGATAGGAGGAGGTCCATTATTTATAGCACATTCCACCAAACTCCAGGAAAATTCCCCTGCAAGACTTTCACACATCACCTAACCCACACACAAAACCTAGGATGACAGAGATAATGGGTTTATTTAAACGGAGAATTAAAATAACCCTACGCTAGTGACTGATAATTTATTCTGTAACATTAAGCGTGTCTGCCCATTTACATGCACATTAGTTCAGAGCTAACATTTGTCTCAGGATCCCCAGGACTGTGATTATTCAATGTTAGGTTCCTGGTTATCTAGCATTTGTGGTTTATGCATTCTCACTTTGTTTTATTTATCAGTCTGTTAGATTCGGCTCCTGTCTTAGTCAGATTCTGTTCATTATGATTTTAGTAGTTCTGTTAGATCCTTTCTTCCTAGCCTGCCTGTCCTCAGTTTAGTTTAGTAGTTTATTCCTTCATATTTGTTCATTCATCCATCTCTGTTAATCTGCCTCCCTCCTGTTTCTGTCAGATCGTTGCTTTCTCCCTCTTTTCTGGCTAATTTCCTCCACATTTTCCACCTGTGCTTAATTGCTCCACATGTTGTCCTTTGGTTTTCCTCCTCTATACAGTCAGCCAACTAAACTACGCTCAGTAGCTATGTTTACATGCACAAAATTTAAAATGTATTCAGATTAAATAATCAGATCGTACCGTTTATATGGGCACTCAATCAAGTAATCCGATTATTATGTGCTTTTAGATGTACCTGGCTTTATTCAGAATAGAACCACTCTGACATGCGCAGTTATCAAATTCCACTTGAAAAACACAGAAAAAAACTTCAGTCTTTGCTGAACAACAAAAAATAGTAAACAAAGCAGTATTATTTGTTTGTCTTCCGACACCCATGTTGGACTTGCACGGTGTGCTAATTACAGCTCAAACGTTACTGGGTGAGCAACAGTTTTGAGCTCTTTTTTTTTTTGAATAGAAAGGTTTATCTGGAGCCCTGACAGTTTTGCTACCTGACGTGTTTCCGCCACTCACCAACGTGGAAATACGTCACAGTTACATTAGACGCACATACGCACTCGGGTCAGTTTGTCACATTTGGAATAACTTGATCCTGACAAACGTTTACATGCATGTTGATCTGATTATGAATCAGCATGAACCACCCCTCTCATTCGATTACAATTTCATTCCGATTGAGCTTAATTCGATCATAATATTCCGATTGGCTCATTTACATGATGCATTTTTATCCCAATAGGCCCTTTCTTCTGATTACTTTTGTCCATGTAAACCTAGCTAGTGTCAGATCCTCCGTTTCTTCTTTGCCGTGTTGCTGAGTCCTTGTCTTCGCCTGTCTTCCTGTAGGTTTGATATTTGTTATTAAATCACGCCTCATCCCACCGTGTCGCTTCTCAGTGTCTGTCTACAAACTTGTCCAGCCACTAGCATACCAAATGTAACAATTCGATGTGTTAAAGTGAAACGAAGGAATGTGCTCCTCTTTAAATAGCACAGCTCAACCTGTATGATTCAAAGTGCTTTCCAGAAAAACTGCTTCAAAATAAAAATAAAAACCCTGCAAGGGGGAAAATGCAACTGTTGGGTGATGGACTCTACACAAATAATGGAAGAATGGAAAATAGGAAGTCATGTCAGCACATGACAAGTGTTCCATTGCAAACTGTAGAGACTTTGTTCAGAGTCATCAGATCTCACTTTACTTCAACAGCGGTCGATTGGTTATTAAAACGGACAATATGACCTTGTTATGTCTACTTTTACATGTTATTCATTCAATGGGATACGTTGGGTTATTTTATTAGATATGTATTGATTGTGTTAACAAAAATAAATTTAGAAGCGAAATATATTGTATTTAATTTTGTTTTATGAATAATTTTGCCGATGGGTGTTTTTTTTTTCTGGGGCTTAAGCACCTGCCCCCAAAATGTCTGTGCGCGTCCCTGGTTTTACAGACTGAAGCAAGTTAATGCAGACTTTCAACTGATGCTGCATTTTGTTATGTTAAACTTAATGACAGCTCAATTAGTGCATTAAAGCTATTCCTGAAAGTTCCTCAAAAAGGAAGGAAAATTTTATTCTAGCTGCCCTTAAAACTTGATAACTATGATAAACAGAAATCTGTGATCAGAGAATTAGCGTAACCAGCAAGTTGGTTTTCATACCCGACCTGTAGGGGGTGGGGACCTGTAGACAACGCACAACTCCATTTGGGCACATTTCAGAAGGCTCTTATGTAGTTAGAAATCAATTATTCACTTCACATTGAGGTTCGCTGATCAATCATGAATCGGTCATATATTGTGGAAAAAAATAACGGACTGAAAAAAAAGCCTGTTCTGCATGTATGTCTTACATCAGTAGTAAGCCAACAGTACCACACATATACAGGCTGTGTGTGAATCCTTCTGTTTCGGTTCTGGCTGTACACAAGGTAATGACAGACGTGGAAATCTGTGTACACAGGGGCAGGCTCAGACACGGCTGTTTCTTTCAAATGACGGAAGCGTCTCTCCTTTACTTTTGACTTACTGCCAGTGTATCGGTGGCAAGGTCAGTTCAGGTGAAAACAGAAACCCACAGAGAGAGTCGTACTCTGCATTGTGATTTACTCCGGCAATCAGTTTAGTGACCTTAAAGTGCAGCCAGATGTGATTCTCACTAAAGCGGGCGGGATGACGCACATGTTCTCAAAGCTGCTCTACAGCCTTACTCAACCCAAGCCTTGCTGGGCCCCGTCTCTGAGCTGTGTTTGTGTCCTGTTGATTCCCAGAAAATCAGATTTTGTCTCAATGTGCAAATTCCCTCCCTAACATTTTTTTATTGCACTGGTCATGCGTATTCTGTCCTGACTCATAACAAGATAATCACTCGCTGGATTGTGTTTTGTTGAAGAATGTCACAAATACCCCTTCATGGAACAACGAACTCTGAATTGCCTGATCAGATGCTGCAGGATCCTGTGAATCTCCAGAAAAACTGAAACGGATAGTTAGAGAAGCGGTGTTGTTCAGTCAGGAGTCTATCACCATCCCACATCAGGACTTGCTAACGATTACCTGCTCTGCCTTGAAAAGCTCTGAGGATCTATCAGATTGTGATGACATTTCTTGTCCACAGTCCTCTGTAGTATACCCCTCATATTTAGTCCTGATCTCTGGCTCAGCCATTTTCCTCTCGTGAAATAATTCTGTTGTTGCTATTGATGCATGCTTGGAGTCACTGTGATGCTAAAAAGTCAAATCCCCCTTCATTCTCAGCTTTTCAGCAGAAACATGAAAGTTTTAGGTTAAAACGGACTTTTATTTGGAACCATTCCTAACTTCATCCACCTGAGCGAAAAACTCAGTCCATCAGAAGAAAAGTGACCCCTGAGCCTTACACTGCCACCACCAGCACCACCGTAAGTACAGTGTTCTTTCCGTAATGCTCAGTGTTGTTTTTGTGCTCAACATGTCTTATGGTGTGTAGGAGTCAAACTTAAATATGCCAAAGCCTTTTGGTAAAATGTGTTATGAAATCAAGGCCCGGAAGTTTGAGTCCAGCAAGGGTGTTTTCTTTGGAAGAGCCCTAGTGCGGTTATGATGAGAATACTGTAGATTATTGTCACATGTAGAACTCCTGCAGCTCCTCCGGTGTTCTTTTGGCAGCGTCCATGACGTTTCAGTCTCAATTTTTGGAAAGTCCCTGTTGACCCATATTTCCGCCAGTTATAGTTGGGTGCCTTCACTGCGCCAAGGTATTTCAGGATTTTATTTATTTTGTACCGTATCCTGACTGATACCTTTGTACAATCAGATCATTTTGGTCTGTGGTCATCTGTCTGGAAACTATGCCTTTAGGAGGATTTTATGTCACTTTAGATCAGAAAAGAATAAATCAATGTAACATTTAATATATTTCAGCATGTAGACCTTTAAGGTTTAAGGTCATTCTTTTACTAATGTTCAGGTTTTATTTCTGTAATGTTAAACGCAATGGGTGTATTATTATTGGGTGTAGTATTAAATTTAGTTTTCAAATTTACCGGTTTGAAACTTGTTGAAACTAATTTAAGGCTCATGCTACATTTTGCATTGTGACAAGTTTTCTGTATAGAAGACAGGTTTTTCCCAGCAGCCTACAGAGCAGGACACATGTAAAACAGCATAGTTTGTGACCATATTCTGATCAAAGAGTGGACCCAGCTGTGTGAAGCCATGTCAAAGAGTCCGCTACGATTAACACGAGTGTAGCTCCTTTTCAGGGTTCAACCCATTCCTCAGCCCTCCTCTGCTACTGTCACTGTCACATGTTGAGGCCCAGACAAACGGTCTGTTCCGGATGCCATTTAACTGGCCACATGTTAGCCTCACATTTCTATTTACAAAGCAACTGACTCATTCGGTGTTGCTGTGTGAAGCATATGGTCCACGTCCCAGCCAAGAAGGTCAGTCTTTGCAGTTGTCAGATATAAATGTGACAGTCCGTGTGAGACGTCAGAGGGGCCGCGCTGATGTTAGAGCTGTGTAACAGTTGAACAGAGCAGGAACAATGACTGGCAGCCGGCGCCTAAACGTGCCTGCTGCAGCAGGCTCCGAGCTGTTTTTAACCCTGCCACTCTCTAGTGTGAACACATACAAGGTCTTCTAGGGATCAAGCCACATTCCAGAGCTTTAGGAGACAGGATCAACATGACCTTGGTTCATGTTGATTTTCTTGATATGACATCAGAATACGTTCTTATGTCTTCTGAGACACAATAGCTATGTTTACATGCACAAAATTTCACGATCTGATTGAAATGTGTTCGGATTAAAACCCAAAAAATTTGCGGATTGTACTGTTTATATGGACACACAATCAATTAATCTGATCATAATGTGCGTGTATATGCACCTGGCTTTATTCAGAATAGAACCACTCTGACATACATAGTTATCAAATTTCCCTTCAAAAATCACAGAGGAATTTGCGTCTTTGCTGAACAACAAAATAAACTCGTATAATGCTGCAAACAAATTATTATACGAGTTTGTTCGTCTTCAGGGTGCCCAGGCTGGACTTGAACAGATTCTAATTACGGTTGAGTCGTTTTTAAATAAATAACAATTTTGAGCTCTTTTAGTGTTTCTAATAAGAAGGTTGTGTCGGGAGCACAGATAGTTTTGCTTCCCAACGTATTACCGCCATTCAACAACGTGGAAATACGTCACGTTTACGTCAGGCGCACCTGCGCCACTTGGTCAGTTTGTCGCATTCGGAATAACTTGATCCTGACAAGCGTTTGCATGAATGTTGATCAGATTATCGATCAGAATAAACCTCCCCTCTCATTACAATTTCCTTCCGATTGAGCTTAATCCAATCACAATATTCCGATTGGCTTGTTTATGATATTTTTTGACACATCGGCCCCTTTATTCCGATTACCTTTGTCCATGTAAACGTAGCTATTGACATCCAAACAGTAGAGAACAGCCAAGTGATCAGAGTTGAATGCACTCTGTGTTAGGTCTGGCTAGTATACCCAAGCAAGGTATTCACCTCCTGTGAAAACGAAATATGGTATTTGCAGCAAATATTTTTACTTTCAGTTATATACACAGCTCTATACTGTCATTTATTGCCAAAATAATACAAAAATCACCCAATGCCATCTCTAGTGTCAGGTCAAGGGGATTTTTTTCCTTGATGGGATTGGGGTTTCTGAGGAACTAAAGTCTGTTCTCTGGAGATTTACTGAAACTCTTGGGAAGAAAATGTCTCACTAGTATATCAGTGAACTGTGGATATGGATGAACTAGGAAGGCTAAAATGGCTCTGACATCATCCACATTTTCTACATGTTGATGACACACGTTTATCTCCAACATGGCTGAATCTGTGAGGAATAAGCCAAGAAATGAGGGGAGCAGTGAACAGAGGCAGATATAGTCATATCTGGGCCCATGCAGTTTAAACCATAAGGGTAAGAGCTTTCTGAAAAGAGTGCCAAAACTAGATAAACGAGTGAACGGCAATCAGTAAAATTTAATATATTCACCATGCAGGTTATCAATAACCATCAGATAGTGGATAAACGGTTCTCTTTATATTCACAACCTAAACATAATTTCAGGCCTAGAAAACATCTAAATCAGCTGATAATTTGCTGCTTGGAGCCTACTTAGTCCACATCAGATAATACAATATCTGCCAATCAAAACTGAAATGAAAGCATAACTTTATTAATCATGTATAGCACTTTGCATTGTCTTTGTGCTGAAACGTGCTATACAAATAAATTTGCCTTGCCTGTATCAACCAGTCACATTAAATCAGCAGCTGTGCTAGTGTTACAGCGATGCATGTTAAGGGACTGAATGTATGACCCAACACCCAGCACCCATTTCCAGGAGCATAGCTGACTCTGGGTCTGCTCCTTTCGTCACTCCTTGCTTCCAGATCATACCTCCACACGTGCAACCGAGTGCTTGAACTGTGATGCAGAGTTGATTGTTTGTTGTTGCTCAGTATTTCCACAATTGATGAAGATAAATCTTCTTAAAAACACTCAAATGTAATCTGTAATTTCATATGAAAGCCTAAATGTATTTTTTGGTTCTGAACCCTGAGCCAGTTGATCCTTATGAAATATGACATTATGTCTGCAAGTAAAACCAAAGTACCTCTAAATAACATCCTGCTGATAAATATCATTTACTGGAGTCATATGACCACATGTTGGTATGCTAGACTATAAATAGATTATGCAAGACTACATTTAAGCAGGTCGTCAAAACAAGAGTAAGAATTCCCCGGCAGAGATTAACTGACACCTACTATTGTTTTTCTGAGGAAATCTAGTGTTTCCTGTTTGAGTCATTCATCCCTGATCTGTAGGAACAGAGAAGGGCGGCATGGTGTGCAACACACACAGCTCAGTTTATTCCAGCTGCCTCTTCCCGTTTCTGGTTGCTGTAACACGCTCAAATTCCACCTCTGTGCACACATCATCTGTTTAAAGTCAATCTCTTATTAATCCCAATTCAAATGAACATGACGTCACCGCTTGTAAAACTTCTACGATAAGATCTTTGTAACCGAGGCCGTTTAAATGAGGGAACACATGGGCTGCCCGTATGTAGATCCCTGAAAAGCTCCACGCTGCCAGCCCTGCTAACTCTCACTGTATGAACCAGTTGGCCACCTGTCTGGAGAAGCAGCAAAGACTCCAGGCAGACGAGCTTCTCCGCACAGAACGACGTCTACACTGTCATCCGGCCTCGGCGCAACAGGCTGGTTAACTGTTCACTGCATGAAATGGAGCACGATGTGTTGTTTTACTTCACAAAGAAGCAGCTTTTCGGGTTGCCTTGTGAAGAAATTCAATCGGACCACCAACATCTAGGACGACAAGGAATTTGGCCCGTGGTGCATCCCCTTAAAAGCAATAAATTCCAGTCTTCGCTGTGTGCCGTCGGTGCGTTGTTCAGCAGCACATCGCTGCATTCTTTCATGAAAACAATTTCCTTCTCCGTGCTGTTGCTCGGCGAGGACACGGCGAGAACGCTCGCTGAGCTCGGCTGGTTGAAGCCACATATTAGCCTCATCTGAGAGAATCTTCAGAGCCGAGCTCCCTCCTCCCTCCCACAGTTTTAAAGTGAGCACGCACATTAGAAATTTCCAAAGATCATGTGAATGCTTTTTTTTTTTCTTTATACATGAAATGGATGTGTAGGGCCCACTTCTGTCCTATTTGGAGAGAAGAAAAAGACATGTGACAAAAGCTCATCTGTTGCATTGGTGAGTTTGTTTTTATTCTCATAAACAAATCAATGTTGCGTGTGTTTATATAAGAATCTTTTCTATAAATATAAAATGTTCTCTTCATAGCAAAGGTAAAGAAATGACTTCAAAGCTGTGACAACTGTAGACACGTCACACAATAAAAGAAGTGTTAGGCATGGGAAGCACCATGTGGAAGAGGATCAGACGGGGGGGGGAGACGCAGTCCTGAAACGTGAGCGAGAGAGAGAGAGAGGAGCGGGGCAGCGCCGAGAGCAGCCGCCCCGCTCCTCTCTGCTCCTCCATCACAAGGCCTCCTTTCTGCAGCGGCTGCTCCTCAGTCCCACAGCGCAGCCATGTTGCCCACAATCAGCCCTCCCTCCCAACACAAACATTCAACTTCCAAGTGGAGAACAAGAGTACATATTAATGAGACGGGCCCCCACCCCCAGTAACTGCAGCCAGAGCCAAGGGTCAGCCGTGGACAGCCATTGCCCCTCGGACATCTGGATTCCATCACCTGGGAGAACGTCATTTCTCAGACTGGATGGCAGTGAAGGATCCTGGGATCTGGGTCCGTCTGACGCGTGGCCAGATTCAAACAGGGTGTCTACAGCCTTTTGTTTTCTTCACAAACCTGAATGACTTTGAGCCTCTATCTTTACAAAACATCTTCTCCCTTAAAAAAAATACGGCTTTTCATGCGGGTCACACCTGCACAGTGAGCTGCATTAATAATTCTGCAAATCCAACTTTTTTTTTTTTTTGCCTCAGATAATAATTAAACCACCGATTATTATCTTCGCCTATTTTCACATCAAATAAAGGGCTAAAAAGACTATGAAAGCTATAAAGTCCTGAAAAAAGTGGCTGGTTTTCGCTTGTGCTTTAAAAATGCAACATTATTCTGAAACCAGTCTGTATTAATCTTTTAGATGCCCTGCTGAGGTTGTGTGAAAGAAGAATAACAATAATTTGGCCATTTTTGCAGCTCTTCAGAGCAACGTTGAGGTTGTGCTGCTTTTTGAGTCGATTTTAATTCATTGAAGCCTATGAACGGTTTAACGTTGTTCTGATTCTGAGCCACGCTTCGGTTTCCATCCCCGTAAAATAAACGATCTACAATTTTGGAAGCTCGGGTGGTTTTCTTTTTTTATAGTTATGAAATGATTAATTAAATGGTTTTAGTGAATTAATGCCATATTTTCCTTCCTGATTCAACTTCATACCTGCAGACAGGCCGCTTTGTCCCCGGTAACCTTCTAGAGGTCGCAGGATTTTTGGAGATTTATGTGCTTTTATCTCATACATAATTATCTGAAAACATTCCTTTAGTCCAATTTAGTTTGATTCTGATCCCCATTTGGGACGGCTGACTCAAGGAATAGGTCATCTCCTGACCTCTGATCACGACATTTCACCGCATCTCCTGTTTTATATCAAAACGGACGGCTGCAGAACGTCCAACAGGAAATGGCACCATTTGAAAACCAGAACCAGTCGGGCACAAAGCGACCAAAGCTGCAGTGGTTGGAAAAGGTCGACCCTGTTAAACTGACCAGTCTTAGCTTACCTTTAACGAAGCTGTGCTACTCACAATAGAGCCCCGTATAGTTTTACTTAGAATAAAAAAAAAACTTAGAACCATTCTAATCTGCATCAAATCTCCTACATAGAGGGCTCTGTTTTTTCCTGAACTATTTCCAGTCAAATGTCCCCTTCTTTTAGTTGACTGTAGTGTCGCTGCGGTTTCTCCTGCTACTGCTGGATCTTCACAGAGGAAGGCATTTGGCACTTATTAGGAATCTCCATGTGATCGAACAACAGGACAACTAACGAAATCAAGCACAAGAACATCAAGTATATAAAAAAAAAATAAGAACACTGAAAACAGGAGAAATCCAATCAAACAGCGTCGCGCTGGTTGAGAGCTGGAGCGCTGCAGCACAAACCCTGCTCCATCTGCATGATAATGTGTGCCTTTTTTTTCTCCTTTTCTGAGAGGAATGTTACATCTGTGTAGGCCCGTTACATACACGGTCCAGAAGCGTCCGTCTCTGTGACTCACATTCATGCCGCGCACTGCGTCTGCAGTCCTAGACGGCCGACATGAAGCCTCCAGGAACCGCGGCTCGCCTCCTCAGGCTCAGAGTTCGGCTGGCTGAGAGGCAGCCACGAGGAAGCACTTGGGTTTTCACGGGATTCTGTTTAGCGTCGACCCTGCGCTCAGCAGTTCCACACAAGCCCCGCGTGTGAAGGGCTCCCAGCGGGTGTCCACAGTAAGTCAGGTCACGAGACATCAGGGTTCGTCGGAACGGTCAGCTGGCTCTTTGTGATTTTTAGATTCATTTCCAAACATTGAAAAAGATGGATTTTTTTAAGGACTGCTTTTTTGCCTTTAAATACAAATATATATATATATATATTTTTTTTTTTTAAATCTCACAAACGTATATGTACAATAAAACAGAGTGAAGGTCTCTGCTGGGTCCAGAAATATTTAAAAAGAGGACAAATACTGAGAGGGGATGATTGGGTGAGGCAAAGCGGGTCACACGGTGGTTTCCCCCTGCTTGCTGTTGGCCAGTCTCGTGTAAAACCTCCTCCATGAGTTCAGCGTCTTACCGGACCAGATCCAGAAGCCAGAAGTGATGCCCACTATGAGAGTCATGAGGTATTTGATCATGAAGACGGTGAAGTCCGGGCTCATGTCGCGGTGGTTCTGGATGGGACACGGCACGGCGTACGTTTTGCACGACCGGCTGACCCACGTTTTCTCCCACTGCTCGCGGAAGGCCTGCTCGTAGAAGTAGCAGGCGATGACGATGGTGGCCGGCACGGTGTAGAGCACGCTGAAGATCCCGATGCGGACCATCAGCTTCTCCAGCTTCTCCGTCTTGGTGCCGTCGTGCTTCATGATGGTCCGGATGCGGAAGAGGGACACGAACCCCGCCAGGAGGAAGGAGGTGCCGATGAACAGGTAGACGAAGAGAGGCGCCAGGACGAAGCCGCGCAGGGCGTCCACGCTGTTGATGCCCACGAAGCAGACCCCGCTGAGCACGTCCCCGTCCACCTGACCCACAGCCAGGATTGTGATGGTCTTTATGGCGGGAACGGCCCAGGCTGCCAGGTGGAAGTACTGGGAGTTAGCCTCGATGGCTTCGTGGCCCCACTTCATCCCCGCGGCCAGGAACCAGGTGAGGGCCAGGATGACCCACCAGATTGAGCTGGCCATGCTGAAAAAGTAGAGCATCATGAAGAGGATGGTGCACCCCTCCTTCTTGGTGCCCTGCACCACGGTCCTCATGTCGTTGTCGAAGCGATCGTTGCAAACCACCTTGTCTTCCAGCAAGAATCCAGCAATGTAGGCGATGGACACCATGGTGTAGCAGCCGGAGAGGAAGACTATCGGCCGCTCCGGGTAACTGAAGCGCTTCATATCCACCAGGTAGGTCAGCACCGTGAACAGGGTGGAAGCACAACACAGGATGGACCAGATTCCGATCCATATCCGAGCGAATTTCAGCTCCTCCTCGCTGAAATACATCATTCCGTGAGACTTCTTCAGCTCGCACGGCGCGCCGCAGTTCTCCTGGCCGAGGAAGCGGTAGTTCAGGTAGGGGGGCACGGTGAGGGAGGCCGGGCACCGGAACTGGCCGTGCGTGGTCTCGGGCGGGAGGTGCTTGGTGGGGTGGGCTCCTCCGGGCCTCTCCGGCTCCGCGTGGTCCGACATGTTCTGGCCCACGCACAGCTCCTCGGCGCCGTGCACCGGGAACTTCTCGCACGCGAGGCTGTCGGGCCACTGGAAGCCGAACTTGTTCATGAGCGCCTCGCAGCCCTGCCGCGCGCGGTTGCACAGCGAGCGGCAGGGCGGCAGCGCCTGCTCCAGAACCGTGCACACGGGCGCGTACATGGAGCAGAGGAAGAACTTTAAGTCCGGCGAGCACTGCACCTTCACCAGCGGGTAAAACTGGTGGACCTCCAGGCCCGCGTCGTCTTGGCTCGTGTGGCCCAGCAGGTTGGGCATGATGGTCTCGTTGTAGGCGATGTCCGTGCACAGCGGGATGGAGATCGGCTGGCAGAAGCCGTGCTCCGGGATAGACATTCCTCGCTCCCCGCCGCCGTACTGAGCGTTTGCCCTGAGGATTCCCGGCAGGAGGAGCGGCAGCAGAGGGAAAGCCGCGCGGAGCAGCCTGCGGAGCGGCATGGCGAGGAAGGACGACTTTCTGCTTGTTGGGAATAACTTGACGCGTCCTCAGCGGGCAGCAGCAACCTCCCTGCGCGCTCTTTGTTGCCGAGCTCAACACGGCTCCTTCCAGCGGTGCTCCCGTCCCTGTCCTCAGCTTCTCATCCCGCAGCAGGGGATAGAAATGGAACAGAGATCCGCGATCCTTAGCCGCGAACCCGAACCCCTTATTTAAAATCCTCTTTGGAGCCGAATGAAGCGGTTTTCTGGCACCGCAGGGGCCGCCTCTGTATTCCGTCTGCGCTACACGGAGTCAGAACGCCGATCAAACCCTCTCTCTCTCTCTCTCTCTCACACACACTCTGCCTCCATCAGAGTGGAGCCAAGAGTGCGCCATGCGGGGAAGCATCCGCTGAGAACTTTCAAAATAAAGCTATCAGACTGCAGCCTTCAGACCCAGCTCACTGATTTATGGCTAAAAAGATGTTCCTCTCTTAAGAATATAACAAATGAGACAGAAAATCATATAGTTTTCTTTTATATGACCAGAAGTGACGAGTAGAAATAAACAATAGTGTTATTTTCTTTACAAAAAGCACAAAAGAGATTCCCCAATTTGACCATATTCCAGGACAAGTACCATTTTATCGCATACTGTGACCGTAGGGGGCGCTGTTTCTTCTGTACGCCGTAAACAATGATTGACAACAAAGCAGATAAAAAGAAAAAAAAAAGAAACGACACATACTTGTAGGCCATATAAAATTTCGATGAGCTTGGATATACATCAAAATAAATGTGTTTTTATTGTATACTTGTGAGGGAAAAAACTGCTCGTTACCATTTATGGTCAGTAACGTCAGAATGAAGTAACACAAGGTGCGAAGGCTTTTAAAAAATATTACAAATTTGTCCAGTGTTTTGTCTCTCATTTGGCTGTGATTTTTGTTGGTGTTGCTGTTGTTATTTTAACATTTTAGAAAGAAAAAGTAGGTTTGGTCTGGTCAGTTTGTTCCATTTCTTGTTGGTATTTTCTTTTTTCTTATGTAAATTATGAAAAGAATAATGCATCAAATTTAAATTTCCTGATGACAAAATCCAACAGCTAAGCTATGCACAGATCCACTGCCTCAGTCACTAAACATCTTCTTTTTCTTGCATAACTTTTCAACACTATTTAATCCTATAACATCAAATTATTTCTAAGGGGAAGTTAGGCGCTGTAGAAACTCACATTTTCTACGGTTCTTCAGTCACCTGAGCGCAGGTGATACAAACCTATAGGCTTCTGATAAATAAGGGAAATCAAATAAGGAGGAAGTAGTCGTAGTAATGCCTTGTAAATAAAAAGATGCCAGTGCATCCAACGTCGAATGGAAAGAGGTAACCAACCTACCTGAGAATACAGTAAACAATGATGAGTAGAAAATTTTGGATTTTGTAATAAATCCCAGCTCTCCATGAAGCAGTGTCCAAAGCATAAAGATACTGAGAAGTAGAATGCATATATAAATGTCACCATAATCCAAAACAGATAAAAATGCAGCACTTACGAGTTGTTTTTTTTGTTGTTGCTTCAAATGACAAATACTTAATTCTAAAAAAAGCCTTGCCTCAATGGGGTACCGCGAGCGAGCTATTTTTAGAAACGTAACGTCACGATGACGTCACATCACGTGGTACGCAGTAGGACAAACTCCCAAACCCGCCGCTGTTTTGCTGTGGAAGAAACGTGCGTTAGCCTAGGTTGTACTCGTTTAAAAGACTGCTTTTTCCAAAATCTAAGACCATGGTTTATAAACATTGTTGCTATGGAACGTGCAACAGCGACTCGAGGTACGCTGATCGGCCGCATATGAAGGATGTTTTCTTCATTACTTTCCCGAGTGCCAAGGAGAAATGTGTGCGCTTGGTCCATCGGTGCGGTCGGCCTACACAACAGTTCAACCCGGAAAAAGTTACCAAATTCACCTACATATGTAGCAAGCATTTTGTCGGAGGAAAGGGCCCAACCGAAGAACATCCTGACCCAATTCCAGCGACATCAAGTAGTGAACAGGTAAGATTATTTTGGTGGCCGGCATGTTAATAATGAAGCGCCTGCTACCATGATAGCATATAGGCTATCATGGTAGCAGGCGCTCCCATGATACCCTGCTACCAGGATAGCCTACTCAAAAACATTTCAAATGAGACAAACATTAAACATATACCGATCCCTGGACGGTGATTACAAAAAAAAAAAAAACGGCCGACGAAGGCATGACCGCCGCGCAGGAAAAAAAAACAAAGCTTACCGTTCGATCGACTCGGCCCGTTTTCCGGTCTTTTTAAGCCCTCGACACTCAAGCCATCGTTTGAGCTGAAGGTTGGTGTGTTCTTCGACAGTGCGACCAGTAAACCGTGCGCCTGGGACATCGTTTTGGGAAAGTTTAATGGCTGCAAAGTCGGTCATATCGCTGGTTTGTTGCTGGTTGCTACGTGCGTTCTCTATCGGTTTGTCCTACCTAAGCGGCAAAAGGGGCGTTGCTCTTGAGACGGTGACGTCACGTGCGCGGTACCCCATTTCAAGCTTTTCACCAAATTTTAAATATGCAAAGTTAACTGTAACGACTGATCATTAGGTATACCCAAATATTTATATTGTGGCACTTCTTCAATTTCTATGCCTGTATGAGAATCTCTTAGGTGTTATTGGTTTTAAAACTGAACTAATTTAAGTTAGTCTAGTTGCCAAAAAGGCAGTGAAACAGTTCCTTACCAGACTGCCGAATCAGAAGCAAACTCAAGCACTGTGCTGTTTTAGGATTTGTGGCATGTACAAAGTATTAAAACACAAATATTTAAATGTTTTATACTTAACTGACCAATATTGAATGACAATCATAGAAATCTCCATTAAAATCTATTAGATCAGTTAGAAAAAGTCTGGGACTTTGAATGGCTAGATTTGGAGGAGTTCTGAGCTTAGGAGTTGCTCAAATTGCTCAAATCTAATGGAGAAGGACAAGAGTGTAAAACAGTGAATCTGTGGAAAGATAATAATTGGTTCTGTCAGCTAGTCCCAAAATAAGACAGTGTTCTGCTGAAACGGGACACTCTTCTGTCTCTGATATATTAAAATAAATAGATTCAAATATTTCTCAATCAAATGTTCAATTTATGGAGTTCTATGCATCACGTTTTATGTGTGAACGTTTAAATAATTAAAATTTAAATAAAATTGAAATTTGATAAAAAAAAAATACAAATTGAAATGTTCTTTCTTTCAGATAACATGTGCATAAAACTATAATCCTAAAGAGTCCCTGTGAGGAAAAGGCAGTTTCTGCACATCTACTTCCTGTCTACTTGTGTCACATTTCCTCCAGCTTTACAGCCACCCTCCCTTTCTCTCTTTGTGTGTGTGTGTGTCTCCCTCCCTGTTTCTAGCTCTGTATATCTGACTCTCACACTGTCTCTTGCTCTAATAAATCTATCTATTCACTGTGAGTCACCAAGCCAGAAGGGAGGTATAGTCCCTCCAGTGAGCTCTGGGCCTACCCTGGGAAACCTCCAAAGGAAGGACCCCAGGAGGTATCCTGACCATATGCTCAAACCACCTCAGCTGACCCCATTTTTTGGTCAGGAGCAGTAGCTCTTCTTGGAGGACACTCATTTTAGTTGGACACTCAGGATGTTGTTCCTTTGGTCATGATCTGAATAGCAAGGGTTGGAATGTAGACAGGTGTTTGGTCAGCTAAACCTTTTGGTTTAGCTCTTTCTTTACCGTGACAGACCAGAAGATTACTGCAGTATCAGTTCCAAGACCTCTATTCACCTCCCTCCTTCTTCTGGATTTAACCCGTCCCTTAGGGAGCAGTGGGCGATTTTTACAGTGCATGGGGAGCATTATGGGGCTCAAAGTCTCAGAGACCCATAGTGGCAGTCTGTGGGGTTTGACCCGGGTACTTGCAGCTTTCTCAGAACACAAGCATGCTGCTCTAACCACTAATCCACCACTCCCCCCAAAGGAAAGGAAGGAAGAAAATAACAAAGTATAATTTTCATGTTTTGCATGAAGTTTCTGATTCAAATGCAGGAAAACTCCCAGCGGGCAAGAAAAAAAGTTATTTTTCTTGTGATACACGGAATTGTAGAAGGGGTACCTTTAACGCGGGAGGATGGATCACAGTGAGAGAGAATGGGGGACAGGTGAGCAGAGTGAATGCTTTAATGGAATTGCAAGGAAAGCAGAGAGTTGACACCATCTTACTGGTTTTGAAGCTGGAGTCAGGGAGGAGTGAGCAGAGCCCGGGCTGGAGGCCCATGTGGTGAACAGAGGTCAGGGTGGGGAGTGTGGGAGGGCAGACAGGTTATGCTGGAGGCACGAGGGAGAAAGAAGCTTTGAGGATACCAATCATGGAAGTGGGAAGAGGCTGTGGAATGAGGGGGTTGGAGCTTTGAATCCAGGGAGCGTCACAGAGAACAAGATCCAAGGGAGAACTTGGCCGGTAACCTTGGAGGAGAGATTAGATTTAACATGAGCAAGAAGACACAAGGAAATGACTTGGAGCGATGCACCTCCTGCAGCTCCTAGAGAAAGATGAAGGCCACAGATACACAGCACACCCAGATCCCTGACAATAATAGCATTGCATTAAAGATAAAAAATGTTTCTTTAGTCATGTTCTTTGATCAAAAGCTGCTGTAAACAAATATATTCTCTATCCCAGTTTAAATGAACCAACAGTTTCTGCACATCTCAGATTTTCATTTTTTCCCCCCTCAGAGCCTATAGAGCAGAGAAACTACATTTCGCCTCACCTTGTTTAGTTCTGGTCATGGAAACAATGCATAAGCAGGTTTCTGAAGACCGAAGGGATCTACATGGTTCATACTTGACAATTAACTCAAAAATGTATGCTGGGTCAAGAAGATTTAGTGTTTTATCGACCAATAACCAATTAAATATTTATACAAACAGGGAGCTAGGACAGGGATTTAAGAACTTGTGTGATATGATGTATTTTCCTGGTGTTGGTCAGGACATTTTGGATGATCTACAGCTGCCTGCTGGATTTTTCAGAGACCTATAAAGATTCTGTTGCAGGAATCTAACCAATTGACAACAAAGGCATGTATCAAACTCTTTGTGCTGGCTCTGTATTCACCCAGGTTCCTTGCATGCTCTGTGGTCTTTTGTTATGATTTGGGTTTTTGTTTGTTTTTTCCTCTGGACTTTTCTTCAGCCTATCACCTCTCAGCCACCAGCCACTATCCTGTCAGCTCTGCACCAGTCAATTAGCCCAGATCTACTCCACCTGTTCACCTGCTTACTTATTCCTGCCTCTGCCCACTCATCCTTGCCAGAACATCACTTCTCTCATCTCGTCATTGCGTCTAGTATTCCAGTTTTTATATGCCCTGTCTCTACCGGATCCCGTGTGCCCTGCCAGCTGGACTCTCCAGTTAAAGTTGCCTGTGTCTGCATGCTGCAGCTCAGCCTACTTTCCCGTGAGTCCCAGTCTTTTGCTCGGCCTATTCTGGTGGTTTCCCGGCCTACGTCGCTTGGTCTGGTCTAAATGAACAGACATACATACACCACACAGAACTAAGCTTTTTCTTCTGATACAGAAGACAAGGACACTTGAACTTTTCTATTTTTTTGTTTATCAAAGAGCTCGGTTTTGTTTTGTTTTTTCTAATTCTTTGTGTTAAAAAAAAATAATACTTGTTGAGTGCAATAAATGATCATTGTTCAACTTCCACTCAGAGTGCATCTTTCTGAACCTAGAGAATGTGGTTTCTTCCTAACATTGAGGTTAAAAGTGCTACAGATGTATGTCATTCAAAACTTTTACCAGTGAAACCTCAGTGCTGTGTTTTAAAGCTTAACTAGAAAGCAATGAAGAGATCATTTTTATCATAATTAATCTTTACTAGAAATGGTAGATTAGATATGAGCCTGTATTTACTTATTAGGTCATCTAGATTTGGTTTCTTTAAACAGAGGTTTGGTCACTGCAGTTTTCAGGTTCTGACCAAAGGGAAATATTTACTATCTGCAATATTTCAAAGCTAACGCAGCTAAAAACTGTTTTTAAAAACCTGGTGGTCAACAAATCTAGGCAGCATATTGTGGATTTTAAGTTCTGAAGTTTTTACTTGGCTCCACCCGTTTGCATGAGTTTCAGAACAGTATCTTTCAGGGCCAGCCTGAATTCCTCTGGGCCTGCTCAAGAGCAGGGTCAAGTCGAGCAGACTCCAGTGGAGTTTTGAGTGAACACACTGCTTTTCAGTGATTGGCCGAGGGACGAGGAGAAATGAGTTTTTTTTCTCCGAGGAAGTCCAGAAATACTGAAGAGCGACGGCGTTAATATTAAGGACCACTGTGAATAAGTTAGTGAACTGATTTGCAAAATCAAGCAGGGACGGTGGAATTGGGGCTTTTGTTTTCTGAGCTGTAACAAATATATCAGATTGAGTTATTATAAAATGATAATATTACAATAATCCCCCATAACTTCTATTTGGTTTGTTTTTTTATCGCAAATACAGAAGACAAATTAGCTCTGCCTGTTAAACATTTCATTTAAATACATTTAGGCCAAATGAGCTGGGTATTGACTATTAATAATTCCTTTAATAAAGTTCATTAAATGTGAGGCATGTACGCTAAGTTATATTTTCTATTTCTGTGTGTGTAAAAATATTACATGGACAGGGAATGTTAATATGTAAATAGCAGACATCTTGCCATCAGATCTTAGGGCCTGTAGTTAGTCTCATTAATCTTAACCTTCCAAGAATATTTTCTGTCATATATCACACTGGCTTCATGCAGATGTATCTAATACTTCTTATGACCATATCCTCTGCTGTCGGTTTTATTTTGACTGCAAATATTTTAACTCCTTCCCTGATTGTAGATGTAAGCTGAATAGTCAGTACGTACTCAGAATTCTGAAGATAACTTATGTGAACAATACCTGGTAAATTGGTCAGGGTAACCTTCTGTGTTACGAAATAAGGTTATATAGTGCAGATGATATTTTGTGATAAAAGTACAGAATTATGTAATCCAGACAAGCATATTGTGCTCACTGTAAAAATAAAGGTAATGTAAGTTTCAATTTAGACCCAGAAAGTTTAGCTTAAAGGCTGGTTGGGAGTCACTAATTTAACCTTTAAACAATTTATAGTAAATAATTTTGTAAAGTGCACCTAAGATGCAATCTTGTTTTGATTTTTCCCCAGGTGGTGGAATTTATTACTTTGTTGCCAGTTTGATTGTTTGAGAAACCAACCTGTAGTGTTGAACATTATTAAAACTCTGTATCAGACAACATATGGCTATTAATAAAAAATAAATTATAATAAATGATATATATATATATATATATATATATATATATATATATATATATATATATGACGTTCAAGCTGTGCCTGTAATAAATCTCACACTACAAAGGTAGCTGACAGCTCCATGTCCTGATGATGTTCAAGGTGCCCTTTTTCTCCAATTGAGCACCTGCCCCCCAAAATGTCTGTGCACACCGCTGACATTAACCATTACTTCCATAAACAGTGTGCTGCTGTGTGACATCTCCTTCTGTTATCTGCACTTGTGGGTCACTTTGCGCTCTCGAACTGTTCAGACAGCAGTATGATTGTGGTCGCATTTATGTTATTTATTTTATGTTTCATGATTCAAAATCATAACCTACAGAGAAGACTTTATGACAATTATTCAGTCACAGACTTTTTGACAACTAAATGCTAAAGGTGGTGTAGGAGCTAGGGAGTTTGTCCTGTAATCAACTGGTTGCCGGTTCGAACCCCCGCCCTAACCGTCTCAGTTGTCGTGTCTTAGGGCAAAACACTTCACATGCTTTTCCTGCTGCCAGTGGTCAGGGTCCAGTGGCACCGATTGTCTGGCAGCCTCACTTCTGTCAGTTGGCCCCAGGGCTGCCGTGGCTACGATGTAGCTCACCACCATCAGCATGTGAATGACTGAATGTAGAGTAAAGCACTGGGGTCCTCAGGACTTGTTAAAGTATTGTACAAGTGCAGGCCGTCTACCATCTGTAAAACACAAAGATAAGAAATATCCTGTTTTAAAAAGTTCCCAGCATTGTACATAACAATGCGTAATTTCTCATCAGAACAATTATTTGCATAAAATCTACAACTCAAAGTGTTACTTCCTTATAGCTAATAGCAAAAGCAATGTAGATTTTCAAAATAAAGGTAATCTGATTGTTTTTTCTAATCAATTAAATAATCAAACATTTTAATGATATTGAAATGAATGATAATAAGATAATAAATATATTTAGAAAAACAGCCTGTAGATTTGAATTGAGTTCAGTCAGAGCTTAGTAACAGGCTTTCATAAATTACTTTATCATTTAAAGCAAGGATTCCTGTTTGATTTTCAGAACAGAGGTCTATAGTTATGCGAGGGATGATAAAGGAGGGAGAAGTGTTATTGGCGGCTTATAAACTTAACAGGGCGTTCCAACAGGCAGCAGTTGCTCCGGTGCTCTTTGAAATTTTCCAGGTGGGAATTTTCCACTGAAGCAAGGCGGGCAGGACTGCAGCACCGCTCGCTGCTGAACCCAGAGTGAGAGTTCCTTTGTGTCACTTTCCTGCACAATTATGATGTCATTTCATGTAATGAGCCTTTGCACCATGTATGTTCAGAACCACACAACAGAGAGAAATCATGCAAACAAAGGGAAATACATGACTCCATAAATGCACAGATCCAGACTCCCTGACTAGCCTCTTCATCTGTCTGTCAGAAAAACAGAGAAACAATGCATGGTAACAAAGGAATGCTAGTTCATCTTCTCTGGAACGTAAAGAACGTATACACTCCAATGTAGAGGAGCTGCAGCCTAACCTTTGTTATTATTTCCATGTACAGGCTGACTTCTGTCAGAGTGATCCTGACTTCACTGTTAAACAACATGACAAGGCTTACATGTGAAGGCTGATGATGTGCAGATTTCAGAGGAACTTCTGAGGCTCGCTCTAATCTTGTCTAGTAAACACAATTAGTTCCTGAATAAAAACAATGAAAATATATTTACCACACTACAAAAAGACTTCAAGCTCCCACTTTTATGGAAGTTAAAAGAGACATTCTTTATTTGTACATTTACTAATGTCTATCATATAACTGCCTTCAACTTTGCGCTCCTTTTGCTTTTCTTTCGCATAGAAAGTACTCCTGGCTTCAGTTTTTTTCTGTTTCCTTTCTCTCTTCTGAACCAAAAGCAGTAGATGGCTGTTTTTATTGAGCTTGGCTCTGCCGGAAAGGATTCTCTGGACTGTCCACCACTGAGAAGAATGGGAAAGACCAAGGGATTCAGTGAATACCTAAGAAGTAGAGTTGTAGAGCTACAAAAGTTCAAAAAGTCTTTTGGACAACCACCTAAGCAACTGCAGATGATCTAATGATTAACAATATTAGTTAATATAATGTGTATGTTGTGTGTGTTTCAGATAGCTGTTCTGATGCAAATTTATCACTGCAGTTTGGACGTTTTACCGAGCCTCCCTGGTGGGATGTTATTGCATTTGCATAACTTCAGGTTGTCCAAACAAATGTTTAGCTTCCTGTGCAACTAGCTATGTTCAGCACTCAAGCAACAAGATTTGACTTTTAATGAATATGTTCCATTAAGGAAGAGAGGGGCTGTTAGACTGTGGAATCTAGCTACCGGCTCAAAGTACAGGAGTGTTGGACTTTTTTTTTTAACTCAGTATCCCAACTGTGTGTAGGTGTTTGTCTTGGTGCAGATATACAAATGTTGTCTTGTATTGTTGTTGTTGAGGACCCAAAGTGGGGCAGGAGCAGGGCAAAGCCATGATGAAGAACAGCTGTAATGATGAAGTTCAATCCTACAGGAAAAATCGAACACCCCAGGGAGAAAACAACAGGGTGACCAACAGGAGAATCCACTGAGGACGAAATAAAAGCCTGGAACCTAAAGGGGACATATCATGCTTTTGAGTTCTTTCACATTGAAATCATTCAGTTGTGGTCTATATGAAAATCAAACTGCAACGCTTTGATCCTAATTCCTTGTTATTTATGACCCTGTTCTGAGGTGCATCTGAAAGCAACTCGTTTTGGTGGGGTCTCTTTAAATCTAAAGAAAGCACTTCACATCCCACCCTCCTTCAGGTCATAGAACGTTCCACTCCACGCTGTTCAGCCATTTTTGGAGTCTGCTGGGTGACTGTAATGAACACCCAAACATTTTGAATTTTCCACTTGTAGCTTCAGCATCCTTCTGCTTGGACTGTAAAATTGCTCTGAGGAATAAACAGTCCAGATTCGCAAGACTGGTAAGCTAGACGTCCATGTCCTTGTTTAGCAGCTCCGCAGCAAATACTGTGATGTAATTTTTCAAACTAAAAATTTATAGAAAACACAGAAAACTGAACAGCTTGAAAAATACGACCCAAAAATATAAAGACATTTATGCAGCACATGGAGAGACTACATTCAAATTTCTGCATTGCTAGAGACTCTAAGTCAGGGGTGTCAAACTCATTTTGGTTTAGGGGCCGCATACAGCTTAATCTGATCTCAAGAGGGCCACACGAGTAAACTCATTGCAAGATTAAATAGAAGTAATAAAGGTGGACTTGTTGTTGATTTTTATATTAAATTAATTTCACTTTCACACAATATATTATGAATAACCTCAGCGTTTTTAAGAAAAGTATGTGCAATTTCAACAATACTTTTACTCAATTAAACATTTACTTGTGCATTATGCATAAGAACTGATCACAGTGATTATACAATGTTGAAAAACATTTATTCACATTTTTTGAAACTTAAAAACACTGTCCTACATAACAAAATACATCAAACAGATAAAAATTAAGAAATGAATAAAATTTTTCCACACCTGAAGTTTAATCTGCTAACTTAATTAAAACACAGCGCATGGACAATATAGGAACTGCAGGTTTTCAATTAAATGAAGTACATGTTTTATCATTCTCTTCCTTTTATCTCCTCTTTCTTTCACCTTTTGTTTTTTTCTTCTTGTTCTTCCTTTCCTCTCCTACTTTCCCATTGTAGTGTCCATATCATTTGAGATATTCCCCGCAAGAATCATAATAAAACTATTCACATTCATAAATCAAGCGGAGCACTATGGCAAAAGCCGCACTGCTCCACTTGTGAAAGTCAAATCTGATGAGTTCTTTTTGGCATTAAGACAACAATTCTTATTGCACATTGCCAGACAGGACACTGGAAAAAAAAATAAAAAAATTTATAATAATAATGCATTTAGCCACAGGGCCGGACTAAATTGTTTGGCGGGCCGGATCCGGCCCGCGGGCCGTATGTTTGACACCCCTGCTCTAAGTAGACAATAAAATGTATTTAAGGGCTGAAAAAGTGGATTTTGCACAATATGTCCCCTTTAAATAAAACTGAGGGATAATCAACTGCATGAAAATCAGACGAGTATAATCAACAGAATACCTATCAACTGGGAGGCGGACCAAAGGCAGGGAACTTAAATCTAACAATATACAATAACAACAATACAATGGAACAAAACAGAAAAAAAAAACTATGGATCATTGTGGTAGAAATTCTAAACAATAACTGACTTCCTAGACTTATTGAATAAGGATATGGAGAAGTGATGAAGTTCCAGCACTTTTATTGAGAAACAGAGCTCACATGTCCGAGTGGCGTCAGGCCATAGTGACTTTAGCATAATATTCCAATAACAATCATGACACTTGTTGCCCTCCTAGCTCTATTTCTCTACTTTTGTTTTGTACATATTCCAAAGACTTAATGACAAATTAAATGCAAAAAAAAAAAAGCTAAAAATAATCCAACAGGTACATACATCACTTTGGTTTGGTGTGATTTGGTCAACGGACTTATGAACAATGAAGTTGGGTAAAACAAATTCCATTTTATTAAACACTCGCACAGTATCAGGAAATGTAGATGCTGATAGGAAAGATTTTCTTAATATTAAAGTGATAGCATTGAAGAGCTCAGTTTCAAATTTAAGATTAGACTCATTCATGTGATGACTTCACTCAGTAAGAAAATTGTATTATTTAGGTTCTCTTTTCTTGAAAATGAGCCTTCAATACACCCAAATGTAACTGACAAATGCTTGGGTTGTACCACTGACTCCTTCCACCAGTGTATGCTCAGATAAAATAGAAAATCCTGATGCAGCACATAGGTAATTTTTATTATTGACAGCAAAATACAAGCTATTACAATAGCAGACTGTGAGCCTCTAGAACAGCCTCTCCCACAAAGGGGAGCAAATAACAAGGAATTTACATTTTATGTCCCTTAAATAAAACATTTGAGAAGGGGCATGCTGCTACGTAGTGGTGGACATTGACTGTGTTGGAGCTGGTGCGAATGTTTTGAGTGGGTATAGAAGCAGAAGAGCTTGTATGGTCCAAATTAAGAGAGATAGAAAATTACCCCTCGCAGACAGAATAAGATTCTCGAAGGAAAAAAAATACAAGTACATGTACAACAGGTAACTGCAATGTATAAAAAACAGTGAAAGTAAAATATAGAAAGACTGCAGAGTTAGGATTGATGCCTACTAAGCTAAGCTATTCTCTTCATGCAGGAGACAATGGCATCAGAACATCCTGGATTGTTCAAAATTAAGCAGTTTACCACTGGTTAGTTAAGTTACATCAAAGATGTTTAAAGTCGCTGTTGTGAGCTTTTAGAAATGGTGGGTCTGATTCCTGTAAGGGAGTTGCTTGAGTGAAGCAACTAGTGATGCCACCCGCTGCCAAATGAGTAACCAACAGTTTTCTGACATCAAGTTTTTTCAGCCCAACTCGTTTCATTTGGGACCTTGGCTAAGAAGATACTAAACAATGGCCTGGTACCATGTAACTGTTACTAATGGAAATCCCAAATAAATTAACAAAGCCAGGGCGTTTCACAGTAAGAAGGTACTAATGGAAAAGGGCCAAAAGATTAAAGCCTGCCTAACATAAACTGGAAGCTTCTGGAGCATCAGTGGCACTGTCAATAATGAAACAGTCACATTTCCTTGAACGAAGAGGTGTTGACCAAGAAACAAGTTTCTGCTCCAAAATTGACACCTTTAAGCTCAACTGAAATTTCTAGTTTAACACATGAACAAGATAACCAACTTTTGAAGAAATGTTCATTAGCCCCTACACGATAAAGATTGATCTGGTCACAATAACAGGACAAGATAACTTCACCTCAAGTCAACAACTGAACACACTGACTCTTACAGCAACACAGTGATTTTCAAATGGCCCCAGTGTCAGGACATCAGCCCTGTTAAACATTTCTGGATTTGGCATAAAACAATTTAAACTATTTCATAAATAAGAACTGTTAAATATCCAGCATGAAATAAGCCTAAACCTTTTGGTACTGCTACGAAAAGTATCTGGTGAAGTTTTACCCTGCTGAGGGACATTTAAATATCTGTGAGAGTGTATGCTGTTTTGCTATCTCCAGATGGTCACTTCTGGTTGTGGTAAACCTAGTATTTTCTTTTTGCTATAATGTGCTTGCTTATATTTGTGATCTTGATATCTGTATTGAGTCTCCTCCATAGACACCCAAAACTCCTTCTTCAACATTAAAGGCAATAGATTTGTGGTCCTCTCCCATGGACATCCACTGCTAATCATTGCCTCTGGTCAATAGCTGTATCTCAGTATAACCATCCTCATTCACAAAAAAGTACAAAACCGGAGAAACTCAATCTCATCGCTTTTCAGTCAACATTCCCTGAAACCATCTTGCATTGATCAGCATAATTCCTGCTGGTAAACACAAACAAACAAGACAGCAATTAAATAAACTATTGAGCTAAACTATTGGATCTCCATTAACTCTTCTCCCCCTCTTGATATAGTGAACCCTGGTTCCCAGGGACCCTGCAATCAGGGACGTGCAGAGACCGTTGGAGGGGCAGGTGCTCAAAGTTAAAAGAGGGCACATGGGGCACGGATTTAAAACAGGATACAGAAACATACCTTGCTATACAACCGGCTGAAATGTACCAACCCATACTATAAAGAATGTAACATGGAATCAAGGGCGTAAGTTTGATATGAACTTTGGTAGGGACACTATTGGTCCAAAGCTTCATTGTTCCTATGCAATATGCATGCTCCTATTTTTTGATGCTTGATTTGAGCATTAAGATGCGTTTTGCCTGTCTAAAAAGAAAAGGCAGCATTATTTGCTAAATTTATACAAATTTTATAAGCATGACACACACTAGAAGCTGTCTGTTTATCTTTAAAGCATCACAGGATCTGATCAATGTCGAATTGGGACTTTTTCCCACTTTGAAAAAGTTCGCATTTGAACTTACCAGCAACAGAGACAGATGGTAAATATGTGCCTATTAAACCAAATATATTCAAAATATGTCTGTTGTCTAGATTTATCCTGTATTTTCTTTTGAAGATATAGAAATGTGCAGAGATAAACCCCACCCTTATTCTTTTTTTTTAATCTAAGATACTCTGTCAGCATCATAAAACACAGCAAAATTATACATTCAAGGGACTGCAAATAAATTTATTGTATTTACTTTGCACTGGAAGTAGAAGTGTCACTGGCACTGACAGCATTTCAAATATTAAATTCAAACTTCAACAAATGTACTACTGGGGTGTAGTTGCTCTGTGTAGCCCATTTTATGTAATTTATCTTAACATTCCAAACACATTTCTTACATCATATATCTGAAGTGTAGATAACAGCTTTTCCTTACCTACATCCTCTCAGACAACTATTTATTTCCCTAACAATAGTGAGATTTCAATGTTTAAATGTGCAGTAAATCTTAATACATAAGGAGCATGGAGGACCCAATACTGTACTTTAAGTAAGATTAGTGACACTAAAACTGATCTATGAGTGGTTTTCCATTTCATTATTGAAATGAGAACATATTAATATAATATTGGCATATACTAGTAAGACTATTAAAGAACAGCAGATTAAACTTTAAGATATGTAAAGGCCTATATTAAATAAATTTTGCAACCACATCAACAGATTAAATAATTTTTACTTTTTTGGTGTACCAAATTACCCTCGTAATGATGAAATATGTTGTGGACTAAATCCCTGGTGATGAGAATGTCTTACTCCGCCTCTGGTTTGCACTCATTTACTAATGGACAGTGTGGAAAACTTTGTACAATAAAACCAATGTAAATGGTGTTCCTCAGTTTTATTTGTCTTTATTCTAATTATGTCTACAATTAATGAAAGCAACAATAACAACGAAATATGGTAATAAGGAAACCCTCACCTTTTCTTTTTCAGACGGCTGTGGCTAAGAATCTGACTTTTTAATAGCCTACAGTCTTTGCTTTTCCATCTTTCCAGCAGTCTTCAGAACTCCTGCCTGGCACAGAATATTTAGTTTTATAAAACAGATTAGGTTTCTACGGAAGCGTATTGCTGCCACTGGACAAAATATTTTTTTTGTTGCTTATCTTGTAAAAACATGATAATTATCTTGTAAAAACGTGATAATTATCTTGTATAAACGTGATAATTATCTTGTATAAACGTGATAATTATCTTGTAAAAACGTGATAATTATCTTGTATAAATGTGATAATTATCTTGTATAAACGTGATAAATATCTTGTATAAACGTGATAAATATCTTGTATAAACATGATAATTATCTTGTATAAACGTGAAAATTATCTTGTATAAACGTGATAATTATCTTGTATAAACGTGATAAATATCTTGTATAAACATGATAATTATCTTGTATAAACGTGAAAATTATCTTGTAAAAACGTGATAACTTATCCAGATGGTGGCGCTAAGTATGCTTTTAGTCTGACTCATTTAAGACGAAGAAGAAGCATGTGCGTCATCTACTCGAGAACTAAAATGGCAAATTTATGGGAATGGATCAAGTTTTACTTTATGCTCGCTAGTATCACCTTATTTTCAACGGAAATACGGAGACAGTGAGTGGCGGTTTTCCGTGCGAGACGTCCGACACGTCACTTCCTGTTACTGGCGAGTCAGCTAGACAGCGACTCGCCGACTAATTTGTACCAAATTACTCGTCTTTATGATTTCATGGAAGGCCGGGATCGTTTGTCCGGTTAGAGGCTGTCATGATAACAGGTGTAAACGAAAGGTTTATGTGGGGCAGGAGTGTTTTAATCATCGACCGCGTACAAGAGCTGTAGATACCAGGCGCCCTACTTTCTTCACCCCCAGCCGAAGAATGAGATATCCCTCCGCCTGTGGCTAAAAGTTGTACATTTGAAGAAACCACCGAAACAATGGTATGTTTGTTCTTTTAATTTCGTGGGGAAAAAAAGCCCGATAGAAGACAACACGATGCCAGAAAAGTGGCCGGGCTACGAAGTTCCATTAAAATCTCTGTGGAGACGTCAAGAGGGCAGCAGACAGGTAAGCTTGGGAAGTGTACAGTGTTTACGTTTGTGTCACTCTTGATAAAACATATGCTTTCACATTAAGACAGACATCTTTTAGCTTTGTTCTGTCTGTCAATTATTATCTGAATATTTTTCATCTCTGCTGGTAGGTTTTTGGGGTTCCGTTTGTAAAGTTATACAATGAGAGATTTACAGCAAAATATTTAGCCTGTCATATGACATTAAAGGCAGGGTTCATTATTCATATTTTTGTTATTCATAAATCTATAAATAAGTCACAGTTCCCAGTTTAATATTTAAATAACAAGCTTAATATTTAGCTCCAAAATAAACGTCTAGTTTGTAAGCTAAACATTTAATTTGGAGTTCAATATTTCATTTGAAAACTAAATGCTTGGTTTGCATCTTAATATATAGTTTACAATCTAAACATTTAGCTGTGTAATTAAATATTTAGTTTGGAACGGTGACATTTATAAAATGTATAAAACCCATTTTTTCCTCTTATAGAACCCAAACTATTGCTGTTATATCTTGACTGTCTAACCTTACCAATGGTATCCCAGGTACTAGCATAGGCTGTTTGTAAAAACTAGAAGGAATGTGTGATATGAATATTTGAATGAGTATGAGTAATGATGCAGGTGCTGCTCTATTAGCTTGGTGTTAACATAGTTTTAAGTAGTCTTGATATGTTTTATGCTGTTTGCTAAACTGATTGTGGTCTTGTTTTTGACAGATGACTGCCGCTGTGATGCAGAGGCTGACTGGACCGCTCCGTAATCAGTCACCTATGCAGAAAGATGCTGATACTACAGGCACCGAAGGATCACACCTAGGAGAGGAGGTACCTGGGATACCATTGGTATTAAATGTTTAGCTTACAAACTAGACGTTTATTTTGGAGCTAAATATTAAGCTTGTTATTTAAATATTAAACTGGGAACTGTGACTTATTTATAGATTTATGAAGATAATTATCACGTTTTTACAAGATAATTATCACGTTTATACAAGATAATTATCACGTTTATACAAGATAATTATCACGTAACCTTGTTCTACCAGCATCCACTCATAAAAGGAGGGCAGTTGTCTGATGAGGATGTAACTGCCACAAGGAAGATTGCAAATGTCCACATTTCCGTGGAAAGATTTATCAGGAGGCTCAAAGTTTTCACAATAATCTCCCAGACTGTAACTATCAACTTGGTTTATAAAATAGACCAAGTCTTTAGAATCTGTGCAGCTCCTGTGAACATGCAGGGGAAATCATATGTGAGGAAGCAGAGAAGTTTACATGTCAAAAAGATCCTGATTAGTTATTTTATTGTAAACCAGAGGGATTATAATACACAAGAATGTGTTTTGGATTTCTGCTTTTAAATATTAATTTTTTTAGCACCTTGAGGTTTTACATTTTGGAATTACTTTTCATTTTTAATAACTTTAAGTATTGTATATCCATATTTCCAGACTATTTAAATGTTTACTTATACAAAAATTGTGTCCAACTAACATGTGTATTATTAAATTTTCCAATCCATTTCACATGCTTATGTAATTTGCATTTATTCATATTTAGATCAAGTGGATGTCTAAAAGTGTATCTTATGTACATAAACTGGCAAGAAGATACAGTTTTTCATTTATTGAGTTTATGCAATTTGTTTACACTAAATGTAATTACATTTAACTTTTAAAATGGTAAAACATTAAGTTTTAACATTTCACTTATAGCATATTTGTAGGCCATTTCATTCTTTGTGGTGCAGGAAACATCCATCATTCCATTCAGCCTTTTGGGGATGCCGCTTCTCATCTGTTCAGGAGAATCCGGTCAGACCTTGGCCACAGCAAACTGCACCTTTAAACAAAGTCTTGGTTACTTTTTATTTATATTACAGTCCTTGCTGTCACATTTATATAAAAATATGGATAGTTTGTAGTGACGACTATAAACTGTCCATATTTTTCTACTTGCTTTCCTGATATATGTCCAAATTGCCATTAAAGATTAGACTGTTATGAATTAGAATGGAGGACTTTACAGAAAGGAAGAGGTGGTGTGCTGACAGAATATTAGCCAAACTTGAATGACCCCGCAGCATCAATGAACAAGAGATCACATCTGCAGGTGTTCTACTGTCATGCTGAAGTGGAAGCATCGATTCAGTATCTACCGTTTAGTTGCTGTAGTGACAGCAACTTTGGTCAAAATTACTTAATATATACGGATTTCTAGTGGCTCTTATTTTGAAATTCCACATCAGAATTGGCTGAAACTTGTTGAGCGACATCAGGAGGTTTTCTATTGTCATGCTGATATAGTATTCACCAACATTTACAACAACACAGGTCAAATTGAGTGAATGTAGAGATTTTTAAATGCCTTTATTTTTAAATCCCAAATCATGTAGATTGACTTCTGGAGATCATCTGTCATCTGTAAGTGAAAGTAGTCACCTGTAAAAAAAAAAAGTTGTTTGAGTAGTTTTGAGGCTAAAGAGTGTGACCAAAGTATATATTTCCATTTTCACCAGCAGACCAGAATAATAGAAAAAATGACACAAAGCATAAAAAAATATAATGTAAATGAGTAAAAACACATGATCGATAGACCGCGAAAATGTTGCTTTTATTTTGAAAAGTAGGGTCAGCCGTCACTGCCGTAATCCTTAGTGTTTACGTGACCAACAAAAACAAGTGAGGGCTCACTTGACCGCAGTCTCCAGCTGATGTGTACACCGTGTAAACATGACATGTCTACGATTACAGCGTACGAGTGACCCTCGTCAACATAATGTATGCAATGCTGCAGCATATCTGGTTCTTCCGTCTGTTCTGTGAAATTTAAAAACTCCAAGGACAAACCACGCGACAAACAAAAACTCGTTAATCTGCTCATATGTGTGCCGAAAAACGCAACGGGCAAAACGCAACTCGATTGGCGTCCATCTTGGTTCATCATGAAGGCTCCCGTTATCACTTCCGGGTAAATTTCGAAGACAGTCCCTCCCTTTCCGTTTGATTTTCGTCTTTTGTATGTGTTTTCTGCAATGTAAATGTGTTTCGAGATTTGTAAAAGTTTTTTCTGTTTTGTAAATTTGTTTTCTGAAATGTAAATTTGTTTCAAGTTTTGTAAAAGTGTTTCGTGTTTTGTAAATTTGCTTTCTGAAATGTAAATTTGTTTCAATATTTGTAAAAGTGTTTCAGATTTTGTATTTTTGTTTTGCACTTCCCGGCCACCGTAACATTGGGATCATGGAGCAAAAGGGGCAGGTGCTCAAGCCCCCTTAGCACCCCCCTCTGCACGTGCCTGCCTCCAATAGTCCCATTTTTTCTCCATTTGAGTGAGAAAATTCTGTAAACATGCCCCTGGGGTGTTTCTGACTTTTTATTACAATTTTTTTAACAGAAGCGGAAAAGGGAGATGAGACTGTGATCCGTCTGCTTCAAAGTTTGCCTCACAGAGTTAAAATTTAGAGCTTTATCAGGATGTTTTTGCCTCAGCCATGGCAAGAACAACGAGGAGGACTTTTAAGTGCAACGCCGAGTACGGCACCAACAGGGTTTTCCACTGCAGCTCCAGAGAGAGAGACCAGCCTGTCAGCGGGTCTCTGCCACTCCCGACAAGTCCAAAAACAGATTCAAAATCAGCTCATATCCTTCATGAACTGACTGCACAGATGAAGTCTGGAGGTGTACTCTCAGAACATCTTAAAACTACCTTTTGTGATAATTTAAGGGTATAAAATAAATTCATCTTCTTACTGGTCCTTACTCCTCTTTGAGGCGGACTGTTTTGCCTTGCTGCACACAACTTTGCTCATTGAACTAAGCCAGAGGTTTGTCAAAAAGTTCTGCCCTCAGACCAGGACCTTTTCCTGTCAAAGTTAAGTTAAAACTGACCAATCACTGCAATTCGCACCGAAGGGCAGTGATTGGTCAGAGTTTAGGTCCTACCCTCACCCCCTTCTGTCCCTCGAGTTCCAGGGGAATTACCTTTGTCCCACATGCCAGTCATTCTGACGTGCTCACGTAACAGCAATGTGCGTGAACATTCGTTGTTAGTTTCTGCTTTCTGGCTGCGCATTTGTACTTCTAGTGTTTATGTATCCAGTTGGCTTAGTGGTTAGTTTCAGTGACAGCCGTTCATTGTAGCTCTGCTGCTCTCACCGTATACTTTTAACATGAGTCACGAAAAGCAAACTGCTTACAAGTTTATGAGAAGAAGGCCTCGGTAGAAAGAAATAAGTGGATTTGAGAGAACTTGTTTGTAAGATGGTCTTGCAACTGCACAGTTATTCAAAAAGGGAATTGAGAAAACTCTACATTTAAATGGACCAAAATTCACTTTCCCCTTGGTCTGGGCCTTTTGTGCAGGTGTAAATACACTCGAACGAACCCTGGTCCGGACCAAACAAGCTTACCAAGAATCCATTTTGAGGTAGTCTCAGCCCACTTCCAAAGGGACTATGGTGCAGTTCACTACTGGTGTGATCTGACCCAAATGCAGAAAACATACATTCTTTTGATTTAACAAGCCACTGTAGTCAAATACACAGATCACCTGTTGCTTAGGAACACTACTGCCAGCACGTTGTGGAACCCCTTCGTCTTGCAGGACGCATTGAATGACACTGTTCCAGAATTAGTACATAAAATGTCTAGAAACTTGCAATGAATGAGCTGCTCTTGACACTCACAATGATTTAGTAGCTGTAATAACAGCACTAATATTCAGAACAGAGCTGCTGCAATGCAGGATTTCCATAATGGTTTCCCTCTATTTCCTGGTCTGTACTTCACAAACATGGAGTCTAATTCCTACTTCTGTGAAATTTCAAGGCGACTGGCTGAACTCTATTGTATGTAGGGGTATCAAAGTGAAGGGAGCTAAATACAGAGGTACACTTAGATTTCTATTTGTGATAAACACTTTGTGTTGGTCTACAGTGTTACATAAAATCTCACATTGTTGTCATAATATACACAAATAGAAAAGCAGTGTGAATACTTTAAGTAGGCAAAAGTGACTACTGTACATGACTGGATTGTTGAATAAATTAGACTAAATTAAAGTGAACTGAATCCTGCTATGGGATTAAATGCAGGGTCCCTTTTTAAAACGATGAATAAAACCGTCATGGACAGTCTTTTTAAATTAGAAACTAGTCATTGCAGCCATTCCCATCTGACATTAGGTTGTAATGAGCTGTAAAACTGCTTTGGGTTGTGATGAAAACAGACCTCCTGGGAATGACCCCACCCAGGTTAATAATAATATGCACTGCCAATAAACTTTTTTTTCCCCCCTCATGTGAAGCAGTTGCAACATGGCTCCATATATGAACAAACTCTTCTGCCTTTCTACACAAAAAGCCCCACACAGTCATGTTTCAAAAATGTGTGTACAAAATTGAGCTTTGATATTTTTGCTCACTTTAAAGTAGAAAAGTTAAAGAAATAAACATCTTTGGAGTCCATAAAGTCAAATAAACTAATTATTTTGAGCCCTGATAGATGTAAAATGAATTTCCTATAACCAAGAAGTTTGTTTCTGATGGAAAATGAGAACAACATCTCTAATAAAATCATGTAAAAGGAGTATGCATTTTTTAAATTTTACAAACAAATGGCATTTTAATATATTTTTTGTTTTCTCAATAGTTAATGGAAACATCTTTATTGGCATTACGGCAGTCAGACCTTCTTCTTATTGCTGAGCAGCTTTTAGCATGTTTCCTCTCATATTCTGATGTCTTATCTTTGTTGATGAGCTCCAAGCCTTTGAGGTTGAAAGACTTATCATCACCCTAATCCAGGGGTCACCAAACATGGTGCCCGCGAGCACCAGGTAGCCCCCAAGGACCATATGTGGTGCCCACAAGCCTGTTCAAAAAATAGCACAACCCTCCATTGAGCTGCATTTGAAATGCTGTTTTGTTCAGTTGCTCTTATTTTTTAATCATACTTGTATTTACATAGATTTAAAAATGACAAAAGCATTAAAAACATATTTATATTATATAAAAGTAAGGTGGGCTTGGACTCTTGTAGTTCAAAGGTCAGTACTGGTAGTCCTTCGTATGACACAGTACCGATGAAGTAGCTCTCAGTTTAAAAAAGGTTGGTGATCCCTGCCCTAATCTTTAGCTCCCAGCACAGAGTCTTTATCAAATTCAGGTTAAGACTGGAAAATGTTAATATTACTTCCAGTCACTGTTCACTCGAAGCTGCACACAGCAAACCTATGCTGCACAGTAAATAAAATCCAAACTGAACTGTAAACAAAATAATAATAAACCAAGTTATTTTGGGCCATTTTGCAATTCTGGTGAGATGTTGATCCAAGGACCCACTCCTGTGGTCACCAGGTGCTGATTGACAAGTGGGGCAGAGCAGACACCTTTATAGCTGGGCAGGTGGCGGTGTGCCTCTTTGTTACTCCTGCTGAATGTCAGCTGTTCGTGTGGCTGTGTATTTGGGATCTGCTTATCTGAGGCTGTATGTGCCGTTTTTCAACCAATTTGGTTGTTTTTTGAGCGCCACACCTTTTGTTTGTTTCTGAAGCACTGTTGCTCCACTGGCGTTATCAGCTGCACTTGAAGTCCTTTGGAGCACACAGCTTCTGCTGGTTTCTGACCAGCCTTCTTGTTCTACCTCCATTTTTTTTTAGGTTATTACGGCACTAGTGGCTCGTTTTCTGTACAGTGGACTGACAGGAAAGGGGGTAGAACAGAGGGGAGAGACATGTGGCAAAGGACCACAGGTCAGATTTGAACCTGGGTCGGCTGCATCGAGGACTAAGGCCTCTGTACATGGGTCGTGTGCGCTAACCACTGCTCCACCGAAGCACGCCCCAGTACCTCTGTTTTTGAAAAGCAACTCTGCCTGAGGACTACAGCAATAAATGTATGGCTTGGTAAATGGCTCGTATTTGTACAGCACTTTATCAAGTTTGACGACCCCAAAGCGCTTTACACTAAAGTCAGTCATTCACCCATTCACGCACACATTCACACCCTGATGGTGGTGAGCTATGTTAGTAGCCACAGCTGCCCTGGAGCAGACTGATGGAAGCAAGGCTGCACAATACCACAGGCTTGTGCTAAATCTCACTGCAAATTTTAACTCCGAAAGATGTACATGTCTCTCAGTTCTTCCTTAGCAGGAACCCTACTCTGAAATAAAACATACTATACAGCTCTTAAAAAATCCAAGATTCATGTAATCGGGCTAAATCAGTTGTATCTAAACCAAGTAATCTAAAAAAAATTATTGCTGTAACTGGATTATTTTAGTAATTGTAGATATTGATACCAGCCTGCTCCTGCTTATCTCTGAAGGCCCGTCTTACCCCAGTTTAAGATTTGGCAGTAAAGGTGAAACAATTATCAGAGGCAAACATTCAAATATGCATATTTAATTCATTGGAATTCCAAAGGAGACAGAATTTACATTACGATTTTGTTGTATTCAGTACAAACCCGACATCCTGGCTCATGGCGAACACATCTTTTAAAGGACTGACTGTCCCTCCAGTCTCTTCAGGAGGGGGTGGTCTCAAATTTGGGGGCTATCTGTTCGAACAAAGAGGCTGTTCTTCTCGGTTAGGGGTCAAGCCAAATGACCTATCCCAGCCATAAATCGCCTCTCAACTCATCCTGCAAGCTACATGTTTATTTTGTCCTCAAAGGGAAACACAGTCTTAAAAGGCCAGACATTCCTTATTTCTTCCATAAAACTGCCTGATTAATATAACAACTAAGGTATTTTCCTCAACATAAGCCATGTAACTTGTTATAATCTCATGTTTTGGTCAGGCATAATGTAGCCTCAGTGTGCATGTGCAATGTTGCTCACAGAGGTCAAATGAATGCCCAGGGAGTTCAGATTACTTTAAATATAAATTTGTGTATTTCATCCTACACACAAGTGTATGTCCCAGTTTGCAGAATTCTGTTTGACATTGAATTCTATTTGTTTAGAGTTACCTTTAAATGTTAATGTTGAAGTTTGTAGTCCACCTTGTCTTATACTGTATCTGACCGGCTGCTACTATTTCACTGCAATGTGCTTTCTTCTGTAATGTTTTCCCTCTGTCTCTGTAATGTTTTCTTTACTCTGTAATGCATTTTTTTGTTCATGTACAGCACTTTGAATCGTCTTGTTACAGAAAAGTGCTTTATAAATAAACTTGCCTTGCCTTGCCTTGCCAGAGACACACCCAGCTTAGTGAGTACCACCACCTGTAGCTGTTTGTGGATGAGAATTGTTTCCAGCAGGACTTTCGTCTTTCGAGGACCGAACATGTGCAGCTGTTGTCTGGCGTAGAGGGACACATCTCCCCCCCCAGGACACAGATCTCCATCTGGGACACCAAATATCAACTCACAGAGTAGCGGAGATGGATTTTTATAGAGGAGATGGATTTTACTGAGTGAGTCACGGTGCTGTATGTAATGTGGAAAGCCAAACAACGGCATTGCCGCTCCTGGGTCCAGCAGATCCTCCAGAGATGCACCCATTTCGGCGAGTGACTACCACCACCTGTAGCTGCATAGATGACCGCCACTTCCAGCAGTACTTTTGTCTTTCCAGGACCGAGCATGGCAAAAAAAAAGAGCATGACCTGTTATTAGATCCAAATATCAAGTGTTGCCAAATTATTGTAATTGCTTGCATTTTACCAAAAAAATTAAACAGGTTTACTTAATATATTTATTTTATAACAACAACACTGACATAACATAGAATATAATTTTGCCAATCTAATTCAATTTTACCTTATTCCCTTCATACCGCTGATGGGGGTCTGGAGGGTGAGCTTAATGAAGACTGCATCAGCGTCTTTCTTCTTCAGCTGATCGCACAGCATCTTAACATAATTTTCTGAAACAGCTGCAGAAAAAAATGTAACTCATGATTTTGCATCATCTTCACAAAGCCAGATGCCTCCCTCACCATGGTACTGTCAAAAGATCCTGATGTCCTGATGTCCTGATGGTTTACATATGGTTCTCATCCACAGTGTTGAAAACCCTGCTGCTAAAGTTTCATCTTGTAGGTGAAACTCTGTGCACTCTTATGAAATGTTGAAAAAACTAGCTGTACAAAAAAATTCTCACTTCTGGGAAATAGGAAGTGGCTTGCTGGAAATTTTGTTGTGCCTCATGATCACAGCAGTGCAAATAAAGGGTATGTTGAAAATGCTTTCTTATCTTTCCCTGCACTCTAGCCTGAGGTCCTCACCATACCAGCACCATCATATGCCTGAGTAACAAATTTCTCATTGTGATTGTCAGTAAAAAGACTGCTCTGAAGTTCCAAAAGCATCTTATGAGAAAAAAAAACAAAATAAAAAAGAATATTTTTGCACTGCATGTTGCAAATTTATATATCTTATCTCCAGGATGTCTGCGTTGACACATCAGTCATCTCATCAACTTGAATGGTAACAAGTCTGCCAACACAGACCTCCTCTTCCTCTATACATCCTGCTTCTTGACCTTTCATGAGATCAACAGTAAGGGGGGGGGGGGGGGGGGGGGTAGGAGCTGCAGAATGCTGTGCCGATTTCTGACAGGCTTTGACCCATATTTTATTATGCAATGGGAATGCACAAGGATGATGCTAGTCAAATCCGGGCCTACAGCATTCTAAAAAAGAACTACAAAAAATGCTAGTTAGACAAACGTAACGAACGGCTGAAGCTCTCCATTACACAAACCAAAACATATGAAGCGTCATACATTTGCATGTGCCATACACAGTACTGTCGTGCAATTGTACACTGTTTAAAGTTATTTAATGTTTAATAAATAACTCTCTGTCTGTTAAGTATTGTCTGGTGATGATCAGCTCTTAAGCTGATATCAGGACAATGGTTGAAAGAGATGAATTCGAGCACTAGCGATCTTTTAACAGCAAACTCTGCACACACATAGAATAAAGGAGTGACAACTTCTTTTCAAGTTCAAGAATTTAATAACAGAAATAAAATGAACATCCAGAGAACATTACTATGTAATGCTGTTTATCTAAATTAACACAATATTTCGATTAACAAATCCTCTCTACTAGGTTAGTGAAACTTAACTAAACTACTAAGCAAAATGAAGATAAAAAGAAACTAAGCTAAGGAACTATTTACATGCAAAAACAAAAGACAAAACAAAAGTGGTTGATTATAATCAGAACAATTCAGTGACTCCTTGTTCACTGCAGATCTGATTCAAAGAGCATGGAATGGAGTTAAATTAGCTTAACTAATTTAGAACAACATTTGACATGTTTTCTATCCATTCACAATGTGAATCCTGAGTTAAACAAAATGTTATTTGATTAAATAACATTTAGTTTGAGTTAAAGAACCAAAGTTCATCTTAAAGAATATGAATTGAGGTTAAATTAGCTTCACTAATTCAGAACAACATTTGGTATGTGTTTCAACCCATTCACAATGCAAATCCTGAATTACACAAAACATTACTTTGAGGAAATAATATTTTAAAGAATGGTTTGCTCAGTAAAATCATTTAAACTTTATGAACGGCCGATTTTATTAATGCGATTCTACCTCCGGGCGCTAGGGGTCGCTGTAGCGATCGGTCGCTAAAATTGGTTACTCCTAAAGTTAAACAAAACACCTTTAAATCAACATTAATATTCAATATTAATGCGGGAATAAAGCTCATAGCACTATCGAATGACGGTGGAGCGAAACAAACAAGCCTTATGCTTTAAAACAAGCTCCTTTTTGAAAGTCCGGAACCGGATGTAACCTGGAGCTAAATAGCATTTTGGCTAGCGGATTTTCGGCGCTAACTTTAAAAGCTTCGGCTTTTATTTTAGTCATAATGAGCAGGGCTCTCAACTCTCACGCATTGACCATGTGACACACGCATTTCACTGACTTCACACGCTCATACGCAACACATGACATTTCACACGCAAACATGGCATTTCTCATGCATAAAAATCACAAAGCCCATCTGGGCTGCGGATGACAAAACTCCGCCTTCTGCTGAGCTGTTTCGCTTCTTTCACAGTTTGTGGCCATCCGTAATTCCTGCTGCAGTTCGCGTTAACAGAGCGATCAGAGTTATGAATAATTTTAGTCTTAACCAGTGGTGAAAGTAAGCCGGTACGGTCCTGTACTGCGTACGCAGGAGCAGTGTTGCCAACTCCTCAGTAAGGAAAGTAGCTATTGGATGTGCTAAAAGTCGCTAGAAGTCGCTGAATGATGTCATCACATAATTTGCATAATCTGCCACATGATGTGATGTGCAAGTTATTGACGCTGTGGGAGAAATAACGTTGTTAGAGAGAGACAAAGAGTGAGTAAAAACACTCAGAATATATAGAGCTACTTTTTTCTGTCCATTAATGTTTATTTAGTATTATTATAATTTTTTTTTTTATTAATGTTTAATTTATTACAATACTAACCCTCTTCCTTCACCCGGGTTTGAGACCGGCAAAATGAACCATAAAGAGACACTATGGTGGAGTTACAATTTTTTTTTTAACTTTTTTTTAACGTTTTCTTTTTTCCCTTGTGGTCCACCAAGGAGCCTACAAATCACGGTAAAACATGAACATATGGCTGTGTGAATCAAACGCCGTTATTTATTTAAGATAAAATATTTCAAATTCAGTTATTTATGATCAACCTGCGCCGTCAATCCCGGCGCATGTGCACTTTATTTGCAGTCTGGATGCTGAGGGTAAATATGCTGTGTCTCTGACTGAAGCGCTGAGAGGGACTCCTGCGGTAGCGGGAGAACGGATTTGGGAGGGGGGAGGCGCCCCACGGCAGCACCTGCCGCTGGAGGACAAGAGTAGGAACGATACGTGCTTTCACGTAAGAGTCTCCAAAAGTCGCTAGATTTGTCGCTAGTCGCTTTTTTGAAAAAGAGTCGCTGGAGGGGTCTGAAAAGTCGCTAAATATAGCGACAAAGTCGCTGAGTTGGCAACACTGCGCAGGAGGAAAGGGGGTGGGGGGTGGGAGAAGAGCTGCTGCCAGATATTGGCTGTGTCTCATTCCGCCTACTTCTACACTTTAAACACTTAGTTTTAAGTAGGTAGTGTAGATAACACAAAAAGTCAGTGCACTGAAAGTACCCGGATGACCCCCTAAAAACGGGCACAAAATGCAGTGTGTAACGATGGACCCTACTCGCACTAAACGGACGCCATCTTGACTACAAAGCGGAAAGGGAGGGGCTAAGGACGTCGGGAAGATGTTCCCAGTTTTAAAATAATGGCGGACAATTCAGCCGAGACAGCCGAAACCGCGACACCGCAATCATATAAATGTAAGTAATGGTGGTAATACGAGGCATTGTACTCGATAGGTGTTTGTAAAATACACGAACATACCTCATGTTCAGCCAATATTTGGAGGATCCTGCGTTGACGTCGGAGGCGATGTAATTTCAACATGCTGTGAATGTAAACGATTGTTGTTTTTATAAAAAAAAAAAAAAAACGCTGGCATATATTTCTTGGCGGTCTGAAAATTTCGCGGTCACGTGTGTTGCGTTCGTCACGTCATTTCCGGTAAGTGTTTTAACATAAGTGTTCCTTTTGGAACACTACTAACGGTCGAAAGTGGGCACTACGGCAGTAAGTGGTCAGTGCACATCAGCAGTGCACTGACGGAAGTAGGCGGAATGAGACACAGCCATTGCCTTCATTCAGAACCAGGCATGGCTGCACGCTGGATCATAAAACAGTTCTGCTAACCAAATGCAGTTTAAATGGCCACTTAGTCTGTTTATCAGTTTCGTTTTTATTAATCCTGCATTTTTTAACTACATGCACCGTATTTCTGTGCCTCAGCGCTTGCTCCTATCCCTTTTCCTCGGATCCAGTTGCTTTTCTCACCATTCAAAACGTGAATCACTACCTTTAATGTCCTCACATCCGTAGCAACTGTGCCAGTTAAAGTCGATAGGAGAGTTAGTAGCTGTGTTTCATGCTCTTGTTTTTAACAACATAGAATCAGTGGCGCTTCGGTGGGCATGCTGCCTTGCACTTTAATTCAGGTGCGCAAAATTACGTTACATGTAATTTTGGTGCGCACTTTTAAGGGTCATTTTAAAGAACTTGTAACATCAGGGGCTTGATCTCAGACCCGTCAGTCCCCCTGTTTCCTCTAAAGGAGCCCTTTACTTATGTCTTTATTTATGCATTTTCCCCACTGCTTATCCCTCGCACGCAGCGCACCAATGGGGGTAAAATCCGCCCACCTCACCACCCAGAGCGCACTGACGAGACAAATACAGATTTGTCTCGTCAGCGCGGCGACTGAGATGAGAAACCTGTTGCTGTGAAAGGTGATGATAATGGTTATAAACTGTAACAGTCTAGAAGTGCATTGAGCTGAAAAGAGGGAGACATCAGCAGCAGGATCGTGTGTAAAGACGCAGCGGGAACCTCTGTGTGCTTCAGTGTTGCTACTGAGGGGAAACTGTCTTATATGCCATATGCCGTATAGGCTTGATGAAAGTCAGCCTGATTCATCAATCAGGTTATAGATCTACAATGAAACAAACCCATAGATGAATCTGTAACTGTGTAATAATTCGGTGAATAACTTAAAACTACTTTATTTTATTCAGTATTATTTGAACAAGTGTGTGTTTTTTATGTTTTAATCCACTAACTGAAAAATAAAGTATTAACACGTCTTTTTCTCTTTTTAACAAAAGTAATACATGTCTACTTCAATGTCTGGTGGGATAAAAATGAGATGGAGTTGACTGCACCGGCTCTTACAGGGTCCAGTTAGCCCCACCCAAACAAGCCCCGCCCCCAGAATTAGCATAATCTCACTCTTAACTTTTGATAAAAGTTGAGAGGTCTGTAATGAGTGACCGGATAACATAAACATTAATAACCCATCAATGTATGAAACCCTTGTGGAGATAACATTTGTTATAACCATAAAACACATTTGAACCATACCAGCAATGCCATGGAACAGGATGCTAGCATGGGCTAATTCTGTTAGCCCCTTTATTTAGAGACACCCTGTGAGCATGTTACAAACATTTTCCAATGACCAGGTAACCTTTGCCTTTGGGTCTCTCTGTCCAACCTGTCGTGTGCCTCGTGTGAGCACTGAAAAGCAGGGAAAATCGTAGTCATGTCTTGGTGACATCAAAAGCTGGATGACTTTAAATTTCCTGCATTTAAATTCTGACAAGACAGACGTTATAATCTTTGGACCAGAGTCCTCAAAAAATAAACTTCTTAATCAATCACTTAATCTGGATGGCATTAACTTGGCCTCTGGTAATAAAGTAAAAAATCTTGGTGTTATTTTTGACCAAGACGTTATTTAAATCCCATATTAAACAGGTTTCCAGAGTTTCCTTTTTTCACCTCCGGAGTTTCTAATTACCAAAATGAGAAACATTCTGTCCAGGGGTAATGCTGAAAAACTAGTCCATGCATTTGTTACTTGAAGGCTGGACTATTGTAATAATTTACTATCAGGAAGTCCACAAAATGCAGTTCAAAGTCAGCAAGAGTTTTGATGAAAATCAACAAGAGGGATCATATTTCTCCAATTTTAGCTTCCCTTCATTGGCTTCCCGTTAAATCAAGAATAGAATTTAAAATTCTTCTTCTAACGTATAAAGCCCTTAATAATCAAGCTCCATCATATATCAGAGCTGTGATTACCCCATATGTTCCTAACAGAGCACTTTGCTCTGAGACTGCAGGTCTGTTGGTGGTTCCTGAAGTCTCTAAAACTAGAATGGGAGGCAGATCCTTTAGCTATCAGGCTCCTCTCCTGTGGAACCAACTCCCAGTTTTGGTCCGTGAGGCAGACACCCTGTCTACTTTTAAGACTAATCTTAAAACGTTACTTTTTGACAAAGCATATAGTTAGAGTGGCTCATGTTACTCTGAGCTACCTCTATAGTTATGCTGCTATAGGCTTAGGCTACTGGAGGACATCAGGGCGTATTTTTCTCACTCTACTGATTTCTACTTTTCTCCAGTTTTGCATTGCTTGTCGTCATTTCAGCTTTTAACTTTTTGTTCTCTCTCTTTTCTTTCTTCATAGTAGGTACACCTGGTCTGGTGTTCTGTTAGCTGTGACATCATCCAGGGAAGACAGATCACCTGCTATTACCATCTAATGTAGAACAGATTACTGGATCAATGTGTGCTTCTGTGCTTTTGTGTCTCTCTTGTTGTGTCTCTGCTCTGTCTTCTCTAACCCCCAGTCGGTCGAGGCAGATGACCGACTGGGGGTTAGAGAACCCAGTCATACTGAGCCCGGTTCTGCTGGAGGTTTTCCTTCCCGTTAATGGGGAGTTTTTCTTTCCGCTGGACAATGCAGACGACTCTCCCTGTGGCTCTACACTTCTCCAGGAGTGAATGCTGCTTGTCGGGACTTTGATGCAATGAACTGGGTTCCCTTATATAGGAATTTTTTGACCAATCTGTATAATCTGACCCAATCTGTATAATATGAGATAACATGTATCATGAAAAAGCGCTATATAAATAAAATTGAATTGAATTGAACCGTTGGTCTTTCAGCAGCAGGCTAGCCTGCGGCTCTGCAGCTATGAGCTAACCGACAGCATGGTCGGGCAGCTTGGAGGCATGTAGCCATGAGCTGGCACGTGGTCGGGATCGGAGATCTGGGCTCTGCTGCGTCCTCTGACCCGGTTCCAGTCACGATTTCAACAGATTTTCCCCTCAGCATGGGAAAGTGGGTCGTTTGTTGGCTTTGCAGCTCCGTCTGGAGTCCGCTTTCCTGTAAACGCTGAGGAGAAATAAACAAAGCTGTTTTGGCATGGACGGATTCCTTTCCTCCGGCGTTTTACGCTGAAGTTAAGACAGCAGACTTAACTTTGATTTGCCTGGTCGTGTTTTCCGGGCGAAGAGAGATTTCTCCCAGGTTCTGGCTTGTGCGTCCTTCAGGCCCTGCCAGGGCCCATCTTTGTTCAGGCCAGTCTCCCTCCCCTCCTTTTGTCTCAGGGAGGAAGGAATGGTAAACAACAAGTAGCTTTGTCCTAGAGTGCTCCAGGAAGAAGTGGTCTGAGAGAAGTGAGGGTCTGGTCAGAAGTGTTCTGACCCTTTGTCTGTGGGGAGTGGTCTAACAGCATGGAACCCTGCTGAGAGAGAGGCCGTCCCAGCCTGAAACTCTCTCACAACCCAATTATAATCATCCCCAATGTCACATAGTGTTCAAAATTCACAATTTAGCCATGGTGTGATGGCATAACAGTACACATGAAGCAATAATGTCACTGTAAATACTACTAGCATAACTGATTGACCTAGCATTTTTTCACTCCACCCATGACGCTCTTTTCATTCCAGACATTTTTGTTAATTCCCGTGAGGTGGGCTGTTTTTATATGAAATGTCACGCAAAGGATTGTGGGATTCCTTATGGCTCCTTAGCCCCAGTGAGGGACATCACGAGTTCCCTATGCTAAAGGAACTATGATAGGAAGCATACAGGATCCTTTTCCTACTTCCTTACTGCACTATAGGACATTTCTCAAATGACGTCAAATTGCTAAATTTAGAACAGCCCAGTGCACATGCACTGCGGCCATATTGAGTCTTACAAACAGAGCAGTAAAGCTTGAATAGTTTACTTGTATGAGTCAATAGACCAGTTCACGCGTGATGTCACGAGCTACATCCGCGCTACATCCGGGTCACGGTTGTAGGCAAAAACAGCACTGTTTTCGCCTACCACCGTGACAAAACGGTGAATTAGAGCGTACTTTTAGTTAGTTTATTTTTGGAATCTAAACAATGCCTACGACTTGTTGTGCTCCCGGTTGCACACAGAGGCATTCAAAGTCGTCGGATGTACGTTTCTTTCGTATACCGAAGGACGAAGAAAGACGGAAGAAATGGATAATTTCAATGAAAAGGATGCAGGCAGACAATCTCAATCGACTGTGGGAGCCATCATACCACGACAGAATTTGCAGTCTACACTTCATCTCCGGTAAATACAATTTAATTTTGCACTAGTCATTGTTCTACTTAAATAATTGTCTAAATAAAAATTAGGATATATACTTAAGTCAAGATGTAAACGTTCGTTTCGTAATAATATACGTACATGTCCAATGTATGTAAACCCTCTGGCATGAGTCTGTGAAAAGGATTAATAAGACAAAAACACCAAAATAATCCTTTGTGAACAATGTTTTTTTTAAACATTGTTCTTTGCTGAGGCGCTGTCTGTGTCCGACTTCGCTTTCATATGTTACACAAACATGTCTGAACATGTCCCAATATGAAATAATTGTAGCCGTCAAGTGATTTCATGGCTTTCATGCTCTCTCATGTGTACTGGCCTGGCGTGTTAATAAGGTAGCTCTATATGTCGCTGTACGGAACACTTGGCCAGCATTTCACAGACTCGCTCCATCCCTTCTGTCATGAGTCAGAAACAGAGGACCCAGAATTCAGCCAGACAAGCAAAGGTTGAAATAAAAAAGGTGATTTATTAACAGAGCAAAACAGGCAGAAAACCAAAAAGTGCACCAAGCCAAAAAAGCAAGGAGGCAGTGTCCAAAAAACTCTAACAGTCCACAGCCAACAACCTAAAATAAACTGGTCAGGAGTCAGGCTGGTCTATAACAAAATAACAAAAAGAGCAGAACAGGTCAAATAATCCAGGCAAAAACTAACAGAATCAGGATGGAGGCAAAAACTAACAGAATCAGGTAGGGTACAGCCAGACAGGCAAAACAGGATCAGACTTACCCCAGGCAGGAAAAAACACAATGATCGGGCAGAGTGCAAGGGACAGAGGCAGGTATAAGTAGGGGAGGGAGCAGGTGAACAGAATGAGACTAATTACAAGACTAAGTGGAGCTGATCAGGGAAGTGGCTGGAGGTGGAACTGAACGAATAACTGGCATGTGAAAACAGGTTAAACTAAAACAGTTCAAGAACCAATCTAGAACACAAAATAAATGACAAGACCCAACCTAAGATGGAACCAAGACTGAAACAGGACACAAGCTAAAATAGAAGACAAGAACCCAAAAACAGAAACTAAACTAAGGCAGGAACTCAAACTATGATACCTTCAGGCTTTTGCTGTATGGATCTGGCAATCTGATACCATCAACCATCAATTTACTCTTATAACAATCTTGTTATCTAAAGAACAAAAATACGTCGAGAACTCGTCAGTTTTTTTGTTTGCGTCCACCATTGTGTTCGCCTGTTGCCTACCAGTTCGGCGCGCATGCGCGAAAAACCCGTATCGAAACAATAACAACTAATTGGTCTATTAGGGGACAAGTCTGTCTGGGGACAAGTCTGTCCTGAATATTGCCTCAACAGACATATTATGGCAACAACAAAACACCACTGTGTTGGTATTTGCCGGAGTGACCATTTGAAGGGAGTTTTTTTTATGTTCCAAAGCCCAGGATTGTCAAGAAATGTTAGTGTTGGATGCAAGCTTGTAACCAAGAGGAAATTACTCTGGAATCTGACCAAAGACGCCTATGTGCTCTCTGTGGTAAGGAGCCAACACTTTAAAGTTCAGACCTGATACCAGCGACTGCAGCGTCTGTGGAGGTAGGCTACGGTTATTTGGCTTTTTCTCAGCGGAATGAAAACATCATACAATCCATGAGCTTCAGTATTGCATAGTCCGCTTATTATAAGCAACTTTGGGCTTGTTTTTCTCTCAAGTTGCTTGCAACTATCCTGAGTTGGAAGTTGTGATGTCTCGGGTTTGTTTTTGAACGTGAAGTCACTTTTTTTGGGCTCAGCTTTTTTTCCGACTTAACCCCTTTTTCAGGTTATCTTGCCACACAAAAGAGTCAGGCTAATATCAAACCCCCACCCCCTTCCCATGTATACATGCATTAGCAAAGATTAGAAGCGGCCTCTGTATTACAGTGCATAGTTTGCTTGTTGGGCTTCACTTGGGCTTGTTTCTCTCTCAAGATTATTGATCTTTTTTGTGTGTATGTCTGCAGAGGAGTGTGTGTTTTCCTGTACTTGCAGTGAGTCAGGTTAGGTTTAGGAATAAGGTATCAGATAGGTTTAGGGTAGGTTTAGGGTCAAGGTTAGGCCATAGAAAGGGTTGAAAATGAATGGATGTGAATGGAAATTAAGGCACGGTCCTCACTTTATATTTTAAACAAGGATGTGTATGGGTGGGTTTGTGTGTGTGTGTGTTTGTGTATGTGCACTTATATGTCTATCGCCGTGCAGACCAAAACTTCACAGCAGACCAAAGTTAAAATTGGCATTTTACAAGGTCCACACAATGCAAATTAGGGCTACGGTGTGAAGTGAGTTTAAGGTTAGGTATGTACCTGTGACCTTAGGTTTAGGGTTAGGGCATAGAAACCAATATAAAACAAATGGAAATCAATGGAAGGTCCACACAATGATATACATACCAACGTGTGTGTGTGTGTGTGTGTGTGTGTGTGTGTGTGTGTGTGTGTTGAGATGGGAAGTGTCTGATTACAGCGAGATGATTGACTTTGCAACTTTAGAAAACAATTTGTTTTAAGTCTATTGTTAGCAACAAGCCCTGTAGTAATTTAAAACATAGGCCTATAATAATAAATAATAATAATATATATATATAAATATATATATATATATATATATATATATATATATATATATATATATATATATATATATATATATTGCTTAGTATACTTTGAATTAGCTGCAATTCTACCCAGATTCAGCGGGTTTCTTCTTCTTCCTTGTGTTTGATCCATTGTGTATCCCAAAAAGAATATAAATATATCTTCGCTTCGTAGGTCCTGGACAGACTGCACTCTAATTTTCTGCATTTCTAGAGACTCCAAGTAAACAACAAATGTCAGGTCTATGTTTTCTTTTTTGACCCTCACGCAGCAGACACAGTAACAAGCAGGAAATATAAAAAGTTCTTTATTGAAGATCTGAGGAGTGGAATGATGAAGGGCTTCTGGAGCTGGGGACCGGGCGACTGGGAGGGCTCTGATCGCGGACTGTAAGTGATGACTGGATAGGAATGAGTCCCAACAGCAAGCATGGTGCTTGGATGGATAGTAGAATAGTGGAGTCCAGGAGAGGCAAACGGCAGGCTGCCAGGTTGTCAGTGTGTGGTGATGGCTAGGTGGTGGAGAGCGCTGGAGGGAGTACAGGTTGCAGCGGTTAGGTGAAGGACAAAGGACGCCAGCGGAGGTAACCAGAAGTGCCAGGAAGGCTCTTGGGAATGGAGGAACTGAAAGATACTCTCAGGATGTGATAGTGAGAACCAGGGCCGAATTATCCATAAGGGCCAGTGGGCCAGTGCCCAGGGGCACCAACCACCAACCAATCTTCTGTAACCCCCAGTCAGTCGAGGCAGATGACCGTTCATACTGAGCCCGGTTCTGCCGGAGGTTTTCCTTCCCGTTAATGGGGAGTTTTTCTTCCCACTGTCGCTTCATGCTTGCTCAGTATGAGGGATTGCTGCAAAGCCATGGACAATGCAGACGACTCTCCCTGTAGCTCTACGCCTCCCCAGGAGTGAATGCTGCTTGTCGGGACTTTGATGCAATCAACTGGTTTTCTTATATAGGAACATTTTTGACCAATCTGTATAATCTGACCCAATCTGTATAATATGATTGAACTTAACTTTGTAAAGTGCCTCGAGATGACATGTTTCATGAATTGGCGCTATATAAATAAAATTGAATTGAATTGAATTGAACCATGGGGGGGCACCACATGACACATGCTTTAAAAATATATTTTTCATAAATTGTTATATTATTTACTTGAAATTGTTGAAAGACCATGCATTATTCGTTTTGTGAACACTGATGTCACAATAATAATAAATGATAAATAAATCAAGATTAGGCCACATGATCTATCACTCCCCCTCCCCAAGCTGTCATAGTTGAGCTGGTCCACAAGTACGTGCAAATGTATCGTCTTTTTTAACGCTACAGAAAATTAATCCAAAATGAACAGACATCAAAAGCTGTGCTTTTTGATTTCAACATTTTAAAATGAGATATTTGAATATTGCTCACTGCTCATATGCCTACATGTAGTTGTGTAAGTTCGTGAATAGTAAATTACATTACAGAAATCCCCTTGATTATGTCTGATGTTTTTGACCGGAGGACAGCACGGGTAAGGGGGGGGGGGGCTTTGAGGTATAGTGCCTAGGGGCACCACATTGTCTTAATACGGGCCTGGTGAGAACAACCCAGGCCAGGTTAGGGATGGTAGCCGTATCACTCAGGGAGAGCTAATGCTCTGACGCTTTCCTGACTTCTTCTGGCTCCTTTTATGCTCCTCTAATTGTGGGGGATGACGAACACCTGTGCGGCAGTCTACCTGTCACACCCTGCTGGAGAAAGGTGAGAATGCAGCACACAACCACCAACAATCTGAACACAGACCCACATAGCTGACAACAAAATGTATTAAAGGGCTAAGAAAGTGGGTTTAAAGGAACATTGCACAAGTTCAAAGATTTTTTTTTCTTTCCCATACATGCCCTTACAATTGCCCGATCTGTAAAATGAGTTTTCCTCTGTTTACCGCAGATGCCTCTATAGCCTTGATTGGTCAGTTTATGAGAGAGTGATTCTGGCTGAATCCTCTGGGTGTGCGTATAGGTGCTGCAAGCTCTCGTTCACCTGGCTACTTTGTTGAGTCTCTGCTGTAATCGATGCTTTAGCAAGAGGTCACAGGCTAACTTCAGTATATATAACTTTCTTACCTCAGAAGACATTACGCCTCTAAACAAAAGACCTGTCCAGTCATACCGGCAGATGCTTTTCCTCTTCTCCCATGCATGTGCACAACACTGGTGTCATTTCAACATGTCACCAAAGTGGGCAAACTTGTGCAAAAATTCTGGAACTTGCTCAATGCACCTTCAAGGACCGTGACCAACACCAGACCTGATGAGAGACAGTAACACCTTATGCCTTAAAACCATTTATGAAAGTTTGTCATTTAAAGACGCCGGAAAATGTATTTGATCTCAATTTGGAGGACAAAACAATGGAGAAACAATAGATAAACTTGGGATTCAAAGTAATTAGTGCTACATCCGGTATGAGGGATTGCTCCAAAGTCAGCGATAATGCAAGCCACGTGCTCTTTCAAGAGTGAATGTTGCAAGCCAATTATTTGATGCAATCTAGCAGGTTTTTAACCAATCTGGTTGGATAATTTGATTGACTTTGTAAAGTGTCTTGAGATGACGTGTTGTGAATTGGCACTATATAAACAAAATTGAATTGAACTGAAACACCACGTAAAAATCTAATCCAGAAACTTCTTGCAGCAAAGCAAGTGTTACATGTCCCACTGTGCAGCCCAGGCTTAATCATAAGTTAAAGAGTAAATGTTTGAGCTCATCTCTGTCACAGTTTATAACAGTGCAGAAACCTAATTTTGCATTGAAAAGCAACTTTGCTCTGTTCTGCATGGCCTTCAGAGCGACTTGTAGTAGACTTACTACATAGATAATATGGACCTCTCATTAGAAGAAACACCCTTTTAATGGTGCAGTGGACTGCTGTGTGATTAGTGGTGAGTCGATCTGCCTCATGTCATCAGTTACTTTCCAATAATCTTTTCAAAATAAAAGTTGGAGCTCATGAGACACATCTGAAGCATTGCTGAATTTTATTTCAGGTAAACAACATTAAACATTTACAGAAGGACATTACATCTTCCATAATAACATTACATAGATGTAACAAATAATGCAACAGCTAGTCTATAGTATATAATATCATTTCACCTCACAAAGTGATTGGTGACTCTTCTGTTTTCCAAACCACTTGTGAAAAGGATCTTTTTTTGTTTGTTTCGTCAGTGCAGCGTACAAAAGAAAAAAAAAAAAGCAAAGAAAAAGCAAACTGCAAGGGAAGCTTCATATTAAATTCTTGCAAACACAGATTCATTGATGAGCACAGCCAGGATGCATGTCTGAGTCGACCTATGTGTTTATTCTAGTCAAACCACTTATGTCCACATGATAAATGCTAAAAATAGATGCCTTTTATATATATTTATAGAAATATGCCTTATCATACATAACTTTTTATTAACGTTAAGGAGACTCTTCCAACCCTGTTTACCACCATATGGTAAGCATGTTTTCACTCATTCGCCTTCCACCATTGACATTTCAGGTGATTTTCTTTTCAGTCACAGTGTTAGATCTGCAGTAACACCCCTTCCACTGGACTTTCTGTAAAACCTATGAAGAGCATTAAACTCTGCCAATGTGTAAAAGTTTTATAGAAAGCGGAAGGCTGCAGAAGCGGTTGTGGTGGTCGGGGGGGTGGGGGGGGGTGTAGGTGGAGATGTGGAGGGTGAATCAACGTGCGGGCACACGAGAAATGTGCTCACACAGGGAGCAACATAGCAAAAATAATTATTCTTGGCTAATACTGCCTGCAATCCCTAAAGCCACTCGAGGCTGGGCAATCTCAGCACAGCTCGATGGTATTAACCCTCTTCTGTCACGCTGCTTTAGAGGCATTACCCACCGCCTCTCCTCCCCTTTTTCCTGCTGCACAATCACAGCCCGCGGGTGACACTGAAAAGCTGAAAGATAACTTCAAGTAGAGCAATTCTACCAGCTCCCCTCTGTCCATGCATTGGTTCAAATCCAGGGATGAGATTTCCATTTGTGAGGAAGCCGGCATGATCTGCATCCAACCAAGCAAGAGTGCATGAATATTTATGCATTTATCGTTTCGGGAAAGCCAGCGAGTAAAGTGACCGAACAGGCAATTTTTCTTTAAAGTGCATTTTTAAAATGCTGCTTGGTAAGTTAAGCCCATCATCTTTTCTTTAACCTCGGTGCCTCTGGTTGGAAAAGCTGGACTGGAATGCAGTCACAATAAACGTCAAAATGCCTCATAACTCCAGGATTAGTTGGCTTCCCTTGTTGTTGGTTGGATGTTCTGAGATACACCTGTACACTATACTCAAATGTAATATATGGCAGATATAGAGATTGTTGTTCTACTGTAAAACACACTGTGTCCATTGTGTGTGTCCATTACAGGTTTTAATGACCTTTTCTGAATGAGTTGTATTGGTTGTTGCTACCATGATGTTGTGCTAATGAGAGGAGTGCTTTAGTATTGCAGGTATGCAAGAATATGGAGTGTCAAAAAGGTTGCTAGCATGGGGATGGGCTTTATAGGCCAAGATTTTTAGGGCCTTTATTGCGATAACGATAAAAGTGCAGAGTAAAGAATTTGTTGCAGTCTTTTTTAACAACAGATTGTGAAGCCAAGACTGTATAATATAATTGAATAAACTCAAAACCTCATAAACAAAAACAATACTCTGAAAAATAACATTTACCAATCACTGAATGGACTACTGTACATTTAGTACTGCATTGATATTCATCGATACTTTCATTACACAACAGTGGAACATCACAGAGAAAATTATAATTCTCTGGTATTTTTGGAGTTTGCATCCATCAGTAATGGTAAATCAATGTTAATATGATAAATTAGAATTCTTATCATGACAGTGCTCTTTTCCAGACAGTAGTAATAAACAATATATTTGCCCACCCCTAGTTGTTAGCTTTCTTGTTTCCTCAGTTCTGGAGAGAAGTTGGGGCAGACATGTGGGATGATGGATGATTTTTATTTGACACCTACCCTTCACTAGCTGCTGAAAACATTACCTTTAAAGTTCTATAAGGACATTTCCACAATGTGACCTGCTGAGTTAAAATACTCAGGAATAACCGGTGACACGACTGCCTCAATGAATCTGTCCATCTTCCTCTGAGAGCAGGCTGCCCCTTCCCAGCGGGACATGTCCAGAAACCCTCCAAAGGAGGTGCTCTGATTGGAAGCCTGACTGCCTCAGCTGACTCCTTCTGACATGGAGCAGCAGCAGCTCTACTACGAGCTTTCCCCCGTCGATGGACCGACTTACCCCTTTCACCTAATGGAGCCAGAAGGGAATTTATTTCAGCCACTTTTATCCAAAATCTTATTCTTTGAACAATGATCAAAACCTCATGACCTTCTGAGGGTTGCAACCGATACACCACTAAGCTAGGATTTTCACCCTTAGGCTCTTCTTCACCACTATAGATTGATTTGTTTATCCATCTCATGCCGCATCCTGCCATCACTTGGGAACCACACACCAGCTGCAGCCAGCCTACATGAAGGAGACTGGGAAATTTGGGTTAATACCAAAGCATGTTATTAGCAAGCTTTGGGAAATCTTACTTAAAAATACAACAGTGGGTTGGATGGAGAGAAGAATATTTAACTGTAAGCATGGCATAAAGCAGCCTTTGGAAAAAAAGATCCAAATAAATTCTTCTAGCTGGACAAAGGCATTAAAAGGGCAACGGGAACGGTAAAGTACCGTAGCTGGAAGGACCAGATGGTGAAGAGCAGTTCCCACTGGCAGGTGCAGGTTGTGAATGTGTGTGTTGAAGAGAAATGGGAATCACATCCACAGCGTCCCTTTGTCCGTGGCTTCAGATTTGCAGTCTCGTCTTTTTGGCTAATCAACAGTGCGGGGCCGTTATTATTGTTTCACTTGATTTCAGACTGATTGACATGAAGGAAGCCATTAGTTTGATAGTACTTCACAATTATCACCAAACAAATACTCTGTTCATATTCAAATAATGTCACACACAAAAAAACCCCCAGAAATTTCAGCAATAGAAAAAACTCAGTTTAAACATTTTTTGCAGATTATGTTACTTTATACAGTTGAGCCTTGTTCCGTATAAAGTTCCAAAACACCTATGCAAATATGCAAAGTTGGGGGAAGACATACGGGTAAGGAGAGCGTATGTTGGTGGTGTAGGGACGAGTCAAACGGGCTCACATGTGCAGCACGTGCTGCACATCTACACTGATCCTCTCACACATCTACTCTGTCAGACGAGGGAAGCTCCGGTGTGGGCACAACCTTTGACTCAGAAGCTGAACAAACCGATACAGGTATTGACATGGATCAATCGATTTTTTTTTTTTTGGCATGTCAGAAAATTTGGAAGATGGATTTTTTTTTTTTTTAGAACTGGATCACAACATACAGTGAGCTTTTCAGCCTATTGCCTTGCCGCTTTACATTTATGTACATTAGCTCGTGTTCTCAGATGGAAGCACTGACTCTTATATTGCCCAGGTTTATTACGCTCAGACGTATGGGTCCGTCAGAGCCGTTGTGGTCCGTTGGACTGTTGGCTCTAAAAGCACTTTGCATCGTCCCTTCAGTGTTATGTGAACGCCATCAACATGTCCAATAGAGATTGTTTAAAAGAAGCTTTTTGGTTCCGACACAAAACAGGTGATATCAGGATCTGGTTCCAACATGGAGGTCCACTGATCGCTGGCACGCTCCTGCAAACGGGGTCCTATTTGCTCAAGCTTTTACCAAACCTAATGATGATGTACCATTAATAAACGGCAGACTACATATTGAGACACCAGTGACCATGGGCCTCATGTTTAAAGGGTGAGAATGCACAAGAAGCAGCACACACTCTTTTCTGTGCAAGAGTTCAATAGTGAACTGACCCTGGACCTCGAGCAGCCCAGGGCAACTTCATGGGCGCTGTGGTGCTTTCCACAGCCGCCAGGTTGTTGCTGAGAAACATGTGCTAAGGGCTGTTGGAAATACCTTGAATAACACTGGCTTTATTATTATTATGATTGATATTGCCATTACATTATTGCGTCATTGTTAGTCAGTAGTTTGAGTGAGTAACTGTTTTGCAGGTTAAACTACTGGTTTACTACTCTGACCTAATCTGATTCAAAACTCCTTCAGGTCACGTTAGCTTGAACTAAATTGTCTTTTGATTCCATGGGCTGCGCTCTTGAGATTGTCAAAATGCAATGACTGTTGAATTGTAAAGATCAAAAGTTTGAGAGACTTAGTGAAATTGTGATGCCTGTGAATACACGTCACAAGCTTTCTCCTAAGAGCTGTAAAATCTGGCTGCAATCCACCAAAACCTTTTCTTCATCTTTTTGAAAGATTTCCCTGTTTACAATCCTAAACTCCAAGAGAGGAAAAAGCCAAACATCCAACAACCTTCCTGCTGTCTGCTCAGAGTAAACTCCCTGGGCAGAGAGCGCCTGTGTGAACCATGCTGATGAACTCATCCATCCAGCAGAGACAAGAACCCGGAGCAGAGGCCCAAGCTGGTTCTGACCCTCAATGGAGACACTCCCTGTCCTGACCAATTATTTCTGGGACCTGATCTCCTGGAATCCCTTATATGAATTCTTCCAAGCTTTTCCTCAGATGGGAGTTTAACTCGTGTCTAAGCTTTAGTAGTGAGACATTTATTGGACCGAATACCCTCAGAGTTTACAGTAGTTCTCAGCTTCAACCCTTTCCTCAGCTCTTCATTCTGCAATATTAGTGTTTGTGGCGGCTGCTATGAAGTGTTTCATATTAGCAGATTTTGTAAATAAGATACAATTACTTGTCCAATCCGTATTTTTCTGTGCCTATAACCAATTTAGGATAATTTCCAACTATGTGTTTTTTTCTATGTGTGTAGACATGATTTTAAAGCGTTCAGGGAAAAGAATCCTACTTGCACAGTAAATATTGAACTATTTGTATATTCATACGGGTGTGTTGTGAGCGGAGTCAGGTTTCCTTGTTGCGTACAGGGATGTACGGAGGAATTGTTCTTGGATTTATTGAAGACATACAGTTTCAGATATCTGGATTTTGCAGTTTGGTGGATTGAAGCATATGCCAGGAAAATCACTGTGAGACATGCATAAAACTCTTTGAACATGAGGCCACATAGTTTTTAGGTCACGCTTTTTGGACGAGTTTTCTGATGCAATGCATGAACACTCTTACTAACTAGCTCAAATTAACTAGTCAGTTTTTTTTTGCATTTGAGAACGTCATGCATGTCACAGAGCAAAAACAAAAAGTTAAAAAAACATCAAAGCTTAATTGTTGTCCAGATTATATCTCCCACTTTTGCTGTGGCAAGAACGAATATGTTTGTACACAGCTTCTACTGTCTCACTGCATTATTTTTCTTGTGTACCAAGAATGGCCAAAGAAGATTTATTTTCTTCCAAAATGTTAAAGACAGAGACAAGAGTAATTCATAACATCACCAAGGAATAAATAACTTTTTGACGCGACTGGTGTAGATGTGAAATACCAGGGAAAGAAGGACCTCCAATATGGCTGCCAGAGGACAAGTTGCATTATCTGAAAGCTCACATTATCAACTTGTTTCTTGTTTTTTTTTTCTCTTTCTAAATGGCCATAAATCAGAGTTGAACTGGACAGAAATAAATCTAAATCCTTAGGACTTCCTGCCATCCATGCTGTGTCTCCCATAACGGGTGTCTACAGGGAACTGGTGAGTGGTTTAGTGGTAACAAGCAATAATAATAAAACTGTCCATTATATAGTTTCTAGATGATTATATCATACATACAAATATACATTCTTAAATAGGAGGCTAGTTACAAACACAAAACACAACTTGTAGCAATTGTAAAGTCCTTTTGTTTCTACCGTGACAATGATATATGACTTATTGGAACCTTATAAAAAGTAAACAAAGCTTGCAAATAATAGCCTGAAATCTTAGGTGCCATTCAAAATGCACACCTTCTCATGCACACACACACACACACACACACACACACACACACACGCACGCACGCACGCACGCACGCACGCACGCACGCACGCACGCACGCACGCACGCACGCACACACACACACACACACACACACACACACACTCAAACACAGTCAAACACTTTGTGAAGGTAATAAATAAAGAGAACTAGGGCTCCTCTCGATGTCACCATCTTCATCTTCACTTTTTCCTTTTCCTCAGCAGCCACCTGGAAACAGAGAAAGACAAAGCACAATGTGTCGGTAACACACTCAAGACCGCTGACGCTGTGACCGAAAACACTCATGACACATGTTGCAGTCTGTTCTCATGCAGATATGAGCTAAATACTGATTTGGCAGAGCGGTGAGCGTCGCTTAACTTCTGCAGTTGAAGCATCTCTGAGGACAGGAGGAGGAAGATTCCTCTTGTATCTCTATAGAACAGCAGAATAAATCAGCCACTTTCTAAATAATATGAAGCACACTAAAGGCGATCTCGGCACGAAACAAGTTTGTGTGGCTTTGGTTCGTAATAAGACATAATGCCTTGAGGAGTGTCTGATTCTGTCAGGATAAAAATGCGCAGGCTGAAGGTGTTCTTAGATTACCTTCATTAGAGAGTAACAGTCTTCATTGGCTCTAATGTTCATCTGAAGATTTTAAACACATTTCTCGTATTGCTGACATTCTGTCCTGCTGGTGATAGAGGCTCTTCCTCTCCGTTTGGTCGGACGCTTTCTCCACTTGCTCTCTGTTTGCTTGCGTTCTTTTACTCTTATCTCCTCATTTTTCAGCCAAAATCTACAGAAAAGTTGAACTAAACAACGCTAAATCACTGAGACTCAACGACTTTTTAGCAGGTTTTATCTTTTAATAACTTTTTGAGAGAAGGACCAGATGATGTTAGCTGTAGCATCAATTTTTCATGGCAATTCAAGCTAATCAGTACAAGATGCCTCCCTTTACCACAGAGGACTGCAAACCTCTCCAGAAAAAAAGCAGTTAAGGAAATGAAAATCCATCAGGTTGAAGTGAACGTGGAGATAAATGCTGTATGTGGAAATGAAACGACCCTACTGGTGAGTCAGTGATAAGACTGACAGCCAGCTAACTAGCTCTACAAAGAAACAGAATGCTGATGTAAATGAGAGAAAACTGACCAACAGTCCTCCCTGGGAATCTTGGTGCAAATCCAAAGGATAAATTCCTTTGTTGTCTAAACGTTCCTCCTGGCATTGCTTTTGAACTAAACATCATACTACTTCTAGTCCCCCGTAGGACAGACCCTGACCCTTCCCTGGAGAGAACAGGCCACCGTTTTTGGCTGAGAAGCATACTCTGATTAAGTTCATGACTTTATGAACAAGTTATTTGTATGTTGTTGGAAAACAACAGGTTCCAGGTATAGGTGTTTTTGTCATTAGTGAAAGAATGCTTTTGTATTTCTTGATCATCACATCTTAAAACTTGACCTGGATAACTGGACACTCCCAAACTTTCTATTTATCCTTTTCAAAAACAGGGTGACTTCCAGCCTAATGCATTTTCTGTTTGTTCTACATTTATCTTGGATTAAAACATCCCGGCAAGCAGTTAAACGTGGATGCTTTCTCGTGATGGACAAGCATAAAAAAATACACAGCACTGCAGAATCTTTACAAAAATATTTATCAGTGATTAGTGGAAGAATGGAAAGAACAGAGCAGAGTTCAAGTGCAGAGATGTGATGTGACAAAAAGGAAAACTGATCAAGAGAGATCAGAGAATGGAGAAAAACAGAACCAGGGAGTGTAAGCAGGAAAAGGAATTAAGGATGTCAAGAAAGTGAGAGTGAGAGATTGTGAGATGGAGAGGATGAAGAGGATGAGCAACAGAGGAACAAGAGGAGGAGTGTTCAGGGAAAGAAGAGGAGGAGTAGGAGTTTGACGAAAAGGAGGTATCTGCGGAATGATAAATAATACATTGCCTCTATCTTCTCTGTTTCCCCACCAACTCCCCTCTTTTCTTGTCTCATAACCTCCCCCTCTTCCTCTCTCTCTATCTGTCTGAGCATCGTTCCTTCCAGCCTTTGGTAGTCGGCTCACAGTGGAAACAGTCCTGGTCACATCATGAAGGACAAAATGCTGGATGAGGGCCTCGTTTACCCTCTCCTTCTGTTGATCACTGGCTCCAAACATGAACATGCATTAAATGAGTGCATGTGGCCATGATAAATAGTTTTTGTGGTGTCCATTGAATATTGATGTAAATCTAGAGAGCAAAAAAAAAAAATCACAAGCAGAGGATGCTTTCTTTGGAACAGGAATGCTCGAGTCTGTTCAATGAAGCAATTCAACGAAACTGTGAAAGCCCCGTTTAGTTCAGAACGGCTGTTGACACGTTTGGAAACGAAATGAAAACCAAAGTCTAATTACATGTGTACATACTTAGTTTTGGAATCCATGAAAATATTTCAAAGTCAAAGACATTCCATCAGAGCAGCTTCTTCCTTAAAGTACTTCTTGATTCTGAGATCGACCAACTCGGAAATACATGCATTAGTGACCATATTTTCAAAAAATGTAGCATTAAGATTGTGGTTGCGCCATTAAAAGTTTTTTTAAGGACTTAAAATAGTCCCTCGGCGACGCTAGGCTGAAAATCCACAATTTGGGTCGATGACGTAGTTTGTGGGCGTTGCCCAGGCTACGCTACAGAGAGTTCAATGAAGTACAGTTCAGATGGCGATTCACAAAGTGATGATTTTAACACGAAAGACAGCGCAAGCGTCTGTTACGACTCGGGTAAGTCTGAGAAAAACATTTTAGGAGAATAAACGGAATGGTTTGCTAATGTAAAATTGGAATTGGTGCTCATAATCGCGGTCATGGCTGACCGTTCGGATGTAAACACGGAAACAACTCGTTGAAGCTCGATTGTCTGGCATCGTTTATGATGGCTGAAATCCGCCAAAACAGCACTTAAAAAAAGATGTACATTTAGCACAAACCATAGCATTAATTTAAGCATTATGTGTTCCCGGAATCGGTTCGGACCCCCATGCCGGTTCGGACCCCCACTACCTCTCAGCACAGCAGCGCCGTGCTGAGAGGTAGTGAGCATGTCACTTCACAGCAGGCTGCTGTGATGACGGCGAGATTTTTCCGCTTCACTGCGCGATGAGCTGCCTGAAGACAGCGTTTATTTATTTTTATTTTACAATTTTGTAAACAACAGCTGCCGATTAAACTGAATGTTACAATCTTGACATGATTATATGAGTTGTTTTACCGAGAAACCGATCAGAAGCGCCGTGAAACCCCGCCTTTCTGGCTGCAGCTCCCGACACAGAGGGGAAAAGATTTTCACAGGGGAACTGAATTTCGCACCACACCGGGACTTTTCGGGTTCGGAAATGTGTGTAAAGAGACATTATCCTTGTTGGTATTTGACCAACCATAAGCCACACACTTTTTAGCCATGTTTAATCCGTCTATTTGTCTTTGAGAAAGCGAGTTTGCAACCAGGAAGTATCTTGTTACCATGTCAACAGATCAACGCCTACCCACATATCACGTCATTGGTCATGCAACATTTTTTATGAGCCTTGAGCTAAAAAGCCTTAAAAATCCACTTTTTCATTGAATTTTAATTTTTTTTTTCCTCAGGTCATAATAATATGTGAACTTTCTAACATTTAGCAACTTGTATGATCTCAGAATCAAGAAGTACTTTAAGGATGGTGGGCACTAGGTTTGGGAGCCGCATCAGGCTGCGTTCACGTCGACGATGTCGGAGCGGACCCTAGTTAGCTTGCCTGGAAAGTCCGGTTCATTTGAGGGGGGCTAAATGTGCAGTCAGCCTCTGGTGCAGATCAAAGCAGATAACGCTGGTTCACCAAAAACATATATCTTGGTGTGCTTTCAGCAAACTAAATTTGGAAGTGGACTACAAACACACAGCAGTGTGGGGAAACACAACACAAAACACAAAACAAAGACATTTACTAAGATAGCTGGTGGCCAGATGAGAAAATATCACACCCTCAGCCCTCGGCTCGCCTAACCCAGGTTCAATTCCAGCCTGCAGTCCTTTGCTGCATGTCTCCCCCCTCCTGTCAGCCTACCTTCAATAAAAAGGCCCACTACTGCCACAAAAAATCCTAAAAAAATATGATTAAAAAATAGCTGTTAAATATACACTCACCGGCCACTTTATTAGGTACACCTGTCCAACTGCTCGTTAACACTTAATTTCTAAGCAGCCAATCACATGGCGGCAACTCAGTGCATTTAGGCATGTAGACATGGTCAAGAGAATCTCCTGCATTTCAAACCGAGCATCAGTATGGGGAAGAAAGGTGATTTGAGTGACTTTGAACGTGGCATGATTGTTGGTGCCAGAAGGGCTGGTCTGAGTATTTCAGAAACTGCTAATCTACTGGGATTTTCACGCACAACCATCTCTAGGGTTTACAAAGAATGGTCCGAAAAAGAAAAAACATCCAGTGAGCGGCAGTTCTGTGGGCGGAAATGCCTTGTTGATGCCAGAGGTCAGAGGAGAATGGCCAGACTGGTTCGAGCTGATAGAAGGGCAACAGTGACTCAAATAACCACCCGTTACAACCAAGGTGGGCAGAAGAGCATCTCTGAACGCACAGTACGTCGAACTTTGAGGCAGATGGACTACAGCAGCAGAAGACCACATCGGGTGCCACTCCTTTCAGCTAAGAACAGGATACTGAGGCTACAATTTGCACAAGCTCATCGAAATTGGACAATAGAAGATTGGAAAAACGTTGCCTGGTCTGATGAGTCTCGATTTCTGCTGTGACAGTCGGATGGTAGGGTCAGAATTTGGCGTCTACAACATGAAAGCATGGATCCATCCTGCCTTGTATCAACGGTTCAGGCTGGTGGTGGTGGTGTCATGGTGTGGGGAATATTTTCTTGGCACTCTTTGGGCCCCTTGGTACCAATTGAGCATCGTTGCAACGCCACAGCCTACCTGAGTATTGTTGCTGACCATGTCCATCCCTTTATGACCACAATGTACCCAACCCATGATGGCTACTTTCAGCAGGATAATGCGCCATGTCATAAAGCTGGAATCATCTCAGACTGGTTTCTTGAACATGACAATGAGTTCGCTGTACTCAAATGGCCTCCACAGTCACCAGATCTCAATCCAATAGAGCATCTTTGGGATGTGGTGGAACGGGAGATTCGCATCATGGATGTGCAGCCGACAAATCTGCGGCAACTGTGTGATGCCATCATGTCAATATGGACCAAACTCCCTGAGGAATGCTTCCAGCACCTTGTTGAATCTATGCCACGAAGAATTGAGGCAGTTCTGAAGGCAAAAGGGGGTCCAACCCGTTACTAGCATGGGGTACCTAATAAAGTGGCCGGTGAGTGTACATCCTAAGACAAAAAAGCAGTCCACAATTTTATCATGTAAAATAAGCAGATGGTTCTATAACCTTGCTTACATTTTTACTTTATTTTTAATTAATGAAAAATTCTGGTAACCACATATGCCAAAGTTTTTCAGTAAAAACATTTTTTTTTTTTTTTTTACAATGCACCCTGTATACCAACAAGGGGTCCATTGTCTCAGAAAGATCTGATGGACAAAGCGCAGATGAAGGCTTCTGCTTTCTTGGAATCAAGAAGCATCTACAAGGTGTGTGTGTGTGTGTGTGTGTGTGTGTGTGTGCCTGTGTGTGTTGGGGTGGGGGCTGGGGGGGTTTGTGTGGCATTGGAAGCAGATGGAGGTGGTGGGTGGGTTTTGAGGGGAGGATTTAGCGGGGGTTGGCCAGCTGCTGGCTGTCCTATAATAGAACTAGAGTCTCCCTCCCCCAGAAAGAAAATCCTTAAAATGCTGTGTTAAGGCGGGCAGATGCACAACAATTCAACAAATGAAATTAAAACGAAGTCATCATGCAAGAAGCGCTCCTTTATATGAATGTCATGCCACGTTGACTTGCTCTGTAAAAGTGTTTCCCAGGGTTCAGTTATGGGGTTAATGGATTGGTTTGGATCATTCTCATATGAGATCCAGCCTTATAATATTGTTCCACCTACCCTCCTACGGAGCTTTTAGTCACTGCAATCAGTTTTTCTTTTTTGCTTTGGCACCACAGAAATGTTTTCCTTGTGAGAAACATTTTTCTATGTTGAACTGAAGCAAATGCTGCGTTGATCTGACGTCACTTCCACTTTTCATCCCTTGATGTAATTTATTATTTAGGTAGTCCATTTTTTGAAGCCCCCGTCTTTCACCCAAACAGTCCTGGAGATGTCCCCCAGCCTCCCTGCGACATTGCATGAAGAGAGTATAAAAATGGATGGAAGGATGGACTTCCTCCAAGCTTTGATGTATGAGGAAAATAACATATCCAGGATTTAGAAGATTTCAAAAACAACTAAACTACAGAAGCAGAATGGGAAAACCTCCCGTGTGAGTGGCTTGTAGAACCACCTTTAGAAGCAATCATCTTCTGTCTTACATCACTGCGGATGAACTTTAGTCCACTTTTCTTCAGCTCATTGAGGTCTGCAGATGTTTTGCACCCTTTTAAAAGCGGCTCAACCACAGCATTTCATCAAGGCTGAGATCTGGTCTTTCATTGGATTAAAAAGATTTAGTTTGGAACCATAGCCTTGCACACTTATTTTCTGGTAACCTCCTGGTCAACTCTGTCCTGCAAGGTGCACAGGACCTGTGACTGCAAAACAATCCAAACGATCGCTCCTCCACCACTGTGCTTACAGTTTGTGCCGGTAGTAGTATGCTTTCTTTAAATATGAAGCCGTGCTTTATGGGCAAACATCCCCACTTCAGTCTCCTCTGTGGTGTTTCCAGAAAAATAAAACATATTCTTGTTAAAGCCTTAAAACCACTCCCTACATTCTTTATGAGATCCTGATTCCTCATTGTTGATGCGTTCCCTCCCTGGCTTTGTGTAAGAACATTTCAATGTTCCAGATGATCAAGCTGCTTAAACATCTGATCTTATAGATGTGTGCAGACTGCGTGTGTATAGTGTATAGTGGTTCTGTTCTAACAGCTAATGTAGGGGGTGTCTGTGGCTCAGGGGAAGAGTACATAACTTGAACATGTGGCTTCTTCCTGCCACACATCAATGTGCTTCTGGGCAGTCAGTTTATTTAGAAGGAACTTTACCACAGTTTGCCTACTTGTGTATGGGTGTATGAATGTGGCTCCAGTGCTGCGGTTCCAAATTGTGGGCCCCTAGGGGGGGTCACGACACACCACACCAAATGTCAGAGAATATCCTGGTTTTAATAGAGGAAATATTACAACTTTTCAACAACAGAGAACATCAAAAAAATAAATAAATTCTCGCAAATATGTGAGATTGATCTCAAAATATCGCTATCTATTTTTTTGTGGAAATTTACTCCTTTGTGGCCACTAATTTATTTTCTTTAATCTACAATGTCCCTAATACGAATTATTTTTCCTGAAAATTCTGAGAATAAAGTCATAATATTGCAAGAATAAAGTCACTCTTGTTTGCACAATGTTTTCAAAGTGTAATGTTCTGTTGTGGTTCTGGTTATTTTTTCAGTTTAGAATTATTTCTGTTTCTTGTTTTGGGATTTATGCTTAGCCTATTTTTGATTATCTGGCCTTTGTCGTTAGCTTTTATTTCACCCCGTGTCCGTTTAGTCTCGTTCCTTACCTTAGGTTTTTGTTTATCTATCTTATGCTCCCTTTATCACCTCCACCTGTTTTTGTTAATTAGACCCGCCCTGCTCTCCTGTTCTGTTGCCTATTTAAGCCCGCCTTCGTTTTTGCTTAGTTGCTGGATTATCTCATCTTGTCCCTGTCCGCTACCTCGTGGTAAGAGCTTTGCAGCCTCTGTTTATATTATCTGTGTTGCCCTGAATGATCTGTCCTGTTTTTTGAGTCTGTCCCAGCCTTTTTGTCACCCTGGAGGATCCGTCATCTTTGTCAATAAAACCCTTTGTTAGCATCAGCTCCATGTTTGGCTTAACTTTGGATTCACCACAGCAATTCATTACACAAAGTCCTGATACGGTTAATAATTTGATGCTGATGTGCTAAAATGATTTAGTCAAATAAAACTTTACATGATGCTCAACATTCCTTACTTTAACACAGGGGAAAAGACTGCGTTGTAAGAGCTCTTCTAAAATTCCGCCCAAAAGGGGGTCGCCAGTCTCTGGCACTGTTATTTCGCAGGATGAAAAGTTTAGGTACCCCTGCTTTGAATGGTCAGTATGAGTGGAAAAAAGCGGTATGTAAATTCATTTAATTTAATGCTCAGTTTCTCATCTTTACACTGACCCACATAGCCACCCCAAAGCTCTGTCCCTGCACTGCACCCACATCATGTCTGTTTGTGTGTACCAAGTCGAGTATGACTGCTCAAGCCTCATTCTCAGAATGCCAGCAACTGTGAGAGTGCGCTGATGATTCAGTAAGGTGCCTCATAATAAAGCCTCATGTGCTGTGTGTGAAGCAGTCCACTGCCAGGTCTTAAACCTGACTGAGTAAACGTGTCTCTATTTAGAGTAACTTTCAACCTTTATTTTTACTCAGCTCCTTCCTTGGACTCGACTTCAAAGCCAACGGTATATTTGGAGGAACTGACTCTGTGTCGCATCTCCAACAAGCTGTCTGTGCTGTGTGGATGATAGAGAGTTAGGAGGAAGAAAGGACAAACACTCCAGTTAAGAGTTGCACTCCTCCATGACTGGTTTTTGTATTGTCTTTAGTTCTCAGCTTTAAACACAAACTGTTTTGTAATAGATATTGTTTATATCTATTATATCTAGAGCTTTATATTCTAAGATCGGTTTAATCAACCAAGCCAGGAGATGTTTCACATTAGAGGTCATAAAATAACCATGACTACACGGTGCTGTGAAAAAAGTCTTTGTCTCACTATAAATTTACTTTGTTTTGCTGTTTTGTCCCACTTAAATGTTTCAGATAATCAAACTAATGTTATAATGGGATGAAGAGAGTGATGCTTTCATGTATTAATGAAAAAAGGCTATCCTAACTAACCTGGCCCTGTGTGAAAAAGTAATTACTCCTTCAACCTATAAGTAGTTGTTCCACCCTTGGTAGGTACAGCTGCTATAATGTGTTTGTGGTGACTGGTGAGGAGTCTTTTACATCAATGGGAAGGAATTCAGTGTACCAAAACTCAGTGTCTAAGAAATTAGAAATTAGAATATTACACTATTTTTTAAAGCATTCTTATTGTATGAATGTTACGTAGAGGCCGTATTATGGCCTACACATTCTTCTCCAAAAGATCCTCCCCAAGGATGGTAAGCCACAAAGGGTCAGTGTTGCATTTTACACAACATTCTCATTTGTTGAAATTTACCTGAATGGCAGAACAGGTACATTTGGCACAAGTACATCAAATTTGCAAGAACATAGCATCTCTGTTGAAAAGCAATTAGAAGTCCATAACCCTACAGGTGGAAATATTGTTCCCAAGTTTAAAGCAATGCCCTTTTGATAGATGAGAGCAAAGTTAAGTTGACTGGCCTTAAGCACAGATCCATGTCTGAGGAACATGTCATATCAGCACAGATAAAGCATGGCGGGGGAAACATAAGGATTTGGAATGGTTTACAGCCACAGGTTCTGTTTTCTTCTAATGAAAACTCTCAAACAGGGATGCTAGCGATGCGATACTGTAAACAAAGGGGCAAAGCCATCCAGACGATGATCACTGTAAGTTATTTAGGCTATGGGTTAATGTACATAATAATCAATCATGTTTCAAACTGTTTTAGTATTTTATTAAAATAGGTAAATCGTTATAATTTTCTTCATTTGAAGTTGTATTTGCTAGATTTTAGAACCAGGTAGGGATCAGATCATTGTTATCATTATGTGCTGAGATGTCTGCCATGGAGCTGCTTGATGGTACTGGTGTTAGTGCTGTTCACTTGCACCAAGGAGGTGCATGGGGATGTGTCCGGGTAAAAGCCTTCCTCCTTCAGTCCAAAAACATGCCTGCTAGGTCTCTCTAAACTGCCCCTGGGTATGAGTGTGCAGCTTTTGGTGTGTTCACAGCGCGGTAAAAGAGGAAAGAGCCATGCGTCTCTGAAAACGTTTCCAGAATAGACGCTGAAAATGTTTCCAGTGACTGAGCCACGGCTAAGCTGTGGCTGGTATGGAATAACACGCTGCCAGGTCGTTTCCTGTGAAAACCTGCCCACTTCCTGCTCATCACCAAATTTCAGACACAACTCCTGCATGTCGAGCTCAGGGCAGCTTTTCATCAAGAACTGAATGATTACTGTTTCTGTGGGTTTAGACTGTTCACACACACCACACGCCTCCAGGGTGTCCTTGAGTTGCTGTGTGTTACCAGTTCTTTTGTTCACGTCTAGAAAAACAGCCTGGTGGGGCCGCGCAGCAAAGACCACTGCTGGATCAATAAGTTTGTGATGGGGAGGGCTGTCGGAGCTGACTGAACAACATGAGACATCAAAGAATGGATGAGGATTTGTGTGGAACTGATATTTTGGGGGGAGCAGCTGGTATGCCTTGGAGGTCTCTGGCTACAGGACCAGCAGATTCCACAGAGGATCTGCTTGCTGACCTGTGAGCTGCTGCTTTCAGCTGGGAAAGTTGTTTTAGCTTCACGCTTCGGGGTTACAGCCCCAACATGCCATGGCTGAATAGGTCCAGAGAGGTTTGAACACTTTGACAAGTTTGAGCAGCTTACAAAAGGACAGGTTAACAGTTACTTTTCCAGCAAAACTACTAGACAGATGGTATTTGAGGATTTGAGGCCAATAAGCGTTGCACAGCTACGTGTTTCTGCGCAGGGAAGAACTTTCACCACACAGAAAGAGCACCAAATAGAAGGCGCACCTTGGCCTTCCTTCGGCTAGTTGATGAGGTGTTGCGAGAGGAAAGGCAGAGAGCTCTGCAAAACTGGGTGCAAACCATCAATCGGCAGCATCAACAACAAGGTGACTTCTACCACACTGTGGTTGAACTGAGACTCGACTAGAACTTTGGGATACTTTTGAAAGTGAACTTTGACACAAGATGTTGTTTTCCTGTTAATGCTGGTGAAGATTCTCAGTCATCCAGGTCATGGTCATTCCAAAAAAAAGTAAAAAACAAAGCAACTGGACTTTAAGAGAGAAAAACCAACCTTAAACAGAGGAGGAGGCCTTAGATTCCAACTCTCAAAAACTTAGAATCCAGCTATAGGATTAATTCCGGCCAATCATCACCTCAACTCTCACCCTCATTCAGGTGATCAAAACATCGTTCCTTTAAGCCAGGCCAATAACAACCCTAACGACTCCTCGTTACAGAGGAGTGGACCAGTTTCGGTTCAATCTGCTGGTTTAATGACTGTAACGACCGCCCATTACTAAGGGGTGGACCTGTTTCTGTTGAATTTGCATGTTATCTAAGCCATTACAAGGCCTTTGTTTGGCAGTAGTATAAAGCTTGATACTCCACATTACTCCAGACTTTTTGAATTGAGAAAGCTTCCTGGAGAGGAAGCGAAACGTCTTCAACTACGGAAAACAAGTCCAGTTGCTTTGTTTTTTTACTTTTTTTGGAATTTTCCGGTTAATGCCTTGCCAAACAGGACACTGAGCTGCCCTGAGCTCAATATGCGTCTGAAATTAGAACTTCAATCAAATTTAGGCTTCGCGTTGAACGTGCGTATTATGCATCTAGTGTAGATATCTTGACTGATCAAAACGGAAAGCTAACCTATGAGCTGCTTTGCTGCACTTACGCGTTATTTCTCCTTTAGACGTTGCGGTACTGACACCTCAACAGTGGACTAGTTAGCAGGCTGACTGGTTGGTTATAAAATAAAATAAAAACTGATTAGTTAGTTTGTTGGCTGCCGAGTGGGTTGGTTGTTTGGTTAATTGGTTGAATCGTTAACTGACTGATTAGTTTGGTGCTTGCCTAGAAACACCTAGTTTCACATCAGTTTATTTAAACTTTAGCGTCTCATGGGATCTTTGAGTATTCTTTCTGTGTAAATCTAGGGAGTGAGGTTCCATTGGAAATAAAAATAAATCAACATCCATTTGGTCAGAAAAAGGAAAATGAGCATTCAGCTCCACAGCCTGTATGCTTGCCAGTTCTCAAACACAAACCCTTCCTCTCTGTGTTTTTCTTGCTCAGTTGTCTGGGCCTGAGTGGGGGCCTTTAAAGCGAGCATAGACACAATCAGAGAAGGCCAACACTGTTCTACACGCTCATGTGTTTCCTATTACCCCATGTTCTGGCAGCATACCCCGTCTGTTCAGTTTCTCTAGAATCAGCATTTAATTGCTAAAAATCACAAAGCCCACTGAGTCTACACACACAGGCACACAGGCACACACACACACAAACACACATCCGTGTTTAATGTACAGTGGGGGCCGTGCCTTGACTTCCATAGACTTCCATTCATCTTCAAGCCTTTCTATAGCCTAACCCTGACCCTGGCCCAACCCTAGCTTTACTGGTTTCTACCTAACCCTAAGCTCTAACCTAAACCTAATTCACACCTTAGTCCTAAACCTAACCCCTAGCCCAGGAAAAAAGAGAGGACCCTTTTTTTCGATCCTCACTTTACATCAAATTCCTCACTTTACAAGTAAAACAAGCAAAAAATGTTCTTGCGTAGCTGCAAATACAAGAACACACACACATATATTCCTCCTAACGTTCCATTAACAAACACTAACTCAGCAGCATTTGCAACTGTAAATCTAACATTCAAACATGTTCCTGCCCAGGGTGTCGTACACATTCTCAACCTACTAAGACCTGACTCTCCAAGTGCAGGTGCCAATTATGATGTATGTATTCATGTGTTGAGGCTTCAGTGTATACACATCTGTATGAATGGGCCCTAAATTTGGAACATTGCAATCACCAAGCAAAGTTGAGCAAAACTTCAGAGCTATGGCTGCACTGACAAGTTGTTAAAGTGAAATATGTGTGATATATAGTAATACACTTCTGGTTCTGTAAAACATGCGTTTCTAATATTCATGTTCCCCTAAAACACTGTGAGCTTTATGGAAACATTGAATCCCTCTTTGTTGCAAACTCTGTTCAGTTATGTTTCCTTTCTGGTTAACCTGAAGAAATAAAGTATGGCCTAGATATTTTGATACTGGATTCTGTTAAATAAAGGTTTTATGGGCAGAGAAACTGAGGATTGTAACGACAGACACCAATACTATTTAAACAATGGTCAATGGCATGTTTTATGTACAAAAGTAGGTAAATTCTAAGAACTAATTTCAAATGGCAAGATTTTTGTCAATGAATCAAATGACTAAATTGTTGAAAGGAAACAAGATCCATCCATCCATCCATCCATCCATCCATCTGCAACTAATAAAACAGTTAAACCATTTTTACTTTGGATATTGCAGTAGTTTATCAGACTGATGAGTCTTGATATATTTATAGGAAACTTTTAACTGGTCAGCACATATGATATTAAGGGGTTACCTTTAAGACCTTGTGGCCAATGTTTTGCAGGTAATTTTAAGATTTTTATCTAACTTGAAGATAACATTTATGTCAACACAGTTCATATTGGAGAATGTACCATGGTTTCCTGAATTTCTTTGACCATCTGTTGGAAGGTTGGAGCCAGCAGTGGCCTGAATTCATTGTATAAAGCTGCAGGGAAGCCATTGGGTCTTGCAGCGATTGCGTTTGGTTCCATCATGAAGTTAAGTTAATATTAAATGTCAGTCCAGAAGCATTTTCTGTTGCTCATTTTAACTTGGCAAACTATAGCAAATTCTTCCATGTCTCTGTTGTCCAATATTTTCATCAATTACTGATGCCTGTCTTTACTGGGCCATGGTATTTATATAATACTGGGGGATTTTAATACTGTCTTTCTGACTGATGCCTTTGCACAATGAAATCTTTTGCACTCTCTGAAAACTATGATTCTGGCTAAAAGATTCAAATAAGCAAATTTCAGAAAAATCCTACAGCTGAACTTTATTTCAGGTTGATCAGAGTCACAGCATTTTTTTTCTTGCCCTTGGAGACTAAATGTAGAAATTGCTGAAGGCTGCAGCTTTTGTTTTATTTTGGACATGTTTCCACCTGATGGATTTGTTTGTTTTTCAGTTGAATTGTAAGGGATAAAGATCAAACTAAATGCGAATAAAAAGCTTCACAGCTGCACAGTTTAGTAATATAGTTTGATATCCAGCGTAAGTAGCGCAACACTCCTGGCATGTCAGAAAAGCAACAATAAATCATTTATACGAAACTTAACTTTTGTCATTTCTTCATTTTAGCAGGAAGGTGAGCTAGTCTGTTCAGGACCAGAAACAATAAATGTCCTTAAAACAAAAACAAAATGAGGAAAAAAAAGAGAAGCCTAAAGGAAAGAATTTGGGAACCAACCTGAAAACAGCGAAGATTCTGGTCTAGCATGGAAAGAGATATGGGTATATACAGGGCAGACAATGGTACGTGTGTAGAGAAGAGAACTTGTCATTGTAGGCCTAAAGTAAAGAGCAAATAAAAATTTAGTCAGAGTTCATAGGGTCTTAAAAAAGGTGCCTCCGTGGAACACTGCTCTGCATGGGAAAGGTATTTTTAACAGAGTGTAAACCTGCCTCTGCACAATTCAGGCTTACTGAATGGTATCGGTATATGTTTCAGGCCTGAATCCAAGGAAGTGACTGGGTTCATAGTGCATGTTATATGAGCTGAGCAGACAGTGTGGAGCACACAAAGCACTGTCAGGAGTCTGGGCCTGTTTGCCTTCCCTCATAAAACAGTTTTGACAACACAGACACTCACTACCTTACTCTACCCACAAGAGGTTTGTCAGAGGCCAATCCACAGCATCTAAAGGTCGGCTGGAACTTGATCTGTAGAGTTCATCTGTTGAGGTTCTGTACAAGCTAAGAGACAAATCCTGAAAAAGCTCAATCACTGTTTGCCTTCACACTGCTGCCACTGATTAAACATGAACCTACTTTTATGTATAAGAATATTCCAGAAAATGTATGTATAAGATATTACAGAAAAATTGAGGAACTCTTAGGGCCTTATCTTCAAAGGTTTCAAATAAAGAGTGCTGAATTGTGAGGGCATTTTTACTTTTTTTTGCATGCAATAAGTGGCCATGTTGCATGTTTAACAAAAGTGACATTTAAAGGATTAAATATCAATCTTAAAACTTGGAAAAAGTTTGTCAGCTCCTCCTCGACCCCGTTCTGACAGAGTTTCTAAAACAATACCATCTTTTAGGAAACACTTTCATCATAAACCTGCAAAAACTCGTACAGGCTAACTAAATTGTCCTCTAAAAATTGGTACATGTGGGTGTGCATGGTTGTATGTCCTGTATATGCCAGGACAAGCCAAGATAAAGATAGCCAGAAAGATGACACAGAAAGAGACTACGTCAGAATTACAGGAGGATCCATCCCAGATCTCAACAGAACAAAAAAAGGACTCCCCTTTATCTTTCAAAGAGAAACCAAAACCTGCATCCCCACGAACACCGATCCAGACTGCACCCACCTCCCCCTCTTCTCCACAAAGCCCAGATGTTCTTTTTCTGGATCTTCTCACAACATGAACAAAGTGTTTAAGATTGGCCTACAGTTGACATCCTCTCCACATAGCCATTCTGACAACCGCAGCTCTGTGACTAAATCAGCATCTTCCAAATGCCGCAGAGGCCCAGATCCTCCCCCTCTACGTATCACGGAACATGCCTTTGCTCAGGACCTCCAGATTACTTCTCTATGATACACACCCGGCCCTCGCAGCACGTTTATCAGACATGACAGTTTCCAGCATCAGCTTGGGCCTCCTGTCAGAGAATATAGAATATCTGTGATGATACGTGGCAGAAATAAGAAAAACAAAAGCGTAACAGGACCAAACACTTAAAAGTCATAAACTTCTGGATAAATTTTCACCTAAACTAGTGCACTCTCACAAACTCCCACAGGTGCTGGGTCCCAGGTATTAAATGTTCACTTATATACAGAAAGGCTATAATTTATTTATTTACTTTCTTTTACTTTCTTTTTTAGGTATCACATTACACATGTCAGCTTAAATAATAATACATATGATTTAGCAATGGTATCAAGGTGTTACTCAATTGTATCTGTTGCTTTATGTCTGTTGGTTGTGCTGTTCTTTTTGCGTTTCTTTCCAGGTGATGGAGCAGACAGAGGACGTTTTATCATTCTCTTCCTTTTATCTCTTCTTTCTTTCACCTCTTCTCTTTCTTTTTTTTTTCCTTCTCTTCTTCTTCCTTTACTCTCCTACTTTCCCATTGTAGTGTCCATATAATTTGAAATTTTCCCTGCAGGAATCACAATAAAGCTATTTACATGCACAAATCAAGCGGAGCATTATGGCGAAAGCTGTTTGCTCCACTTGTGAAAGCAAAATCTGTCGAGCTCTATTTGGCATTAAGACATCAATTCTTATTGCCATATTGCTAGACAGGACACTGGGAAAAAAAAAAGAAAAGAAAAAAAAAAGTCATAAACTGTCAGATGCAACCTGTCACAGAGACATCATCAACCACTAAGTCATATAAACTGGGTTTATTAAACATTAGATCTCTGTCAGGAAAATCCCTTTTAATTAATGACTTCATTATTGACAATAATCTCGATGTAATGTTTTTAACAGAAACATGGTTACATGAATCTAATGAAGCACATATTCTGTTGGAGTAAACTCCTCCAATTTCCTTTATGAGAGCAGACAGCAAAGGAAAGGTGGAGGAGTAGCAACATTGTTTAATGATTCACTAAAGTGTAAAAAGGTATTTTTGGGAAAATTTGACTCTTTTGAACATTTGGCTCTCCAGGTAAAGAGCCCAGTACGAACTATGTTCCTGAATGTTTACAGGCCTCCTAAGTCCACATCAAACTTTTTTAATGATTTTAGTGACCTGCTGTCTGTGATATGTGTTGATTATGACTGTTTAATTATTGTGGGAGACTTCAACTTTCACGTTGACAACCCTGAAGACAGAAGTGCAAAAGAACTGTGTGACACACTTAGAAACTTTGGTTTAACTCAACATGTTAAACAGCCAACACACAAACAGGGACATATTTTAGACTTGATCATCAATAAAGGCCTAAAGATTTCTAAGGTCAATGTAACTGATGTTGCCCTATCTGATCACTTTTCTGTTACCTTTGAATGCATCATTTCCAGTGACTCATTTAGCCAAAGGGACATCGTAAGAAAACGCACCTTTAAGGACAATGCCACAGAAACTTTTATTCAAGCTTACTCTGATACATCAACCTTGGGCTGCAACTCAGTAGATAAGCTAGTAGATAACTTTCAGTCTAAAGTCTCAGACATCATTGACTGCATTGCTCCAGTTTTTCCGGGAAGAAAAAATCCATGTGGAGAAATGCTCCAGCAGTTATAGGTGAAAAAAGGGAGTTTCAAAAAGCTGAACGCAGGTGGAGAAAGAACAGACTCCAGGTTCACTACGACATCTATAAAGAGAGACTTTACAGATACAACTTACAATTGAAAAATGCAAGAGAATCTTTCTTCTCTGAGATCATCAAGAAAAACATTAATAATGCTCGTGTCTTATTTGCCACAGTCGACAGGTTAACAAATTCTCCTGTGTCCGTGACTTCCGAACTCCACTCCACCAGGGCCTGCAATGAATTTGCTACCTTCTTTACTGAGAAAATCCAAAAGATTAGAGGATCAGTTTGTACATCCATATCAAGTTCAGTACCAAAGATGTCTCCAACTAGAATTGATCTTGACCAAATGTCCCAATTCAGCCAAATAAACTACAAAAGCTTAGAGGAGATCATTCAGCAGCTAAGTTCCTCCTCCTGCTGCCTTGATGTTCTACCCACAGCTTTCTTTAAGAAAGTTTTGCCTCTCATAGCGTCTGAGTTGACCCAGATAATAAACACGTCCCTTCTGTCAGGTGTTTTCCCGCAGTCCCTAAAAACAGCAATTATCAAACCACTGCTGAAAAAGAACAATTTAGACAAACTACTACTCCAGAACTACAGGCCCATCTCAAACCTCCCCTTTATCAGTAAGATTATTGAAAAAGCTGTATTTCAACAATTAAACACCTTCTCAACAACGACCAGCTGCTTTGATGTTTTCCAGTCAGGTTTCCGTGCTCACCACAGTACAGAGACCACCCTTATCAAGGTGTTTAATGACATCCATATAAATACAGACTGTGGAACAACCACAGTGCTGGTTCTATTGGACCTCAGTGCAGCATTTGATACTGTCGATCACTCCATTCTGTTAGAGCGCCTGGAGAAATGGGTCGGCCTTTCTGGTGCAGCACTCCACTGGTTTAAATCCTACTTAAAGGACAGGGACTTTTTTGTATCAGTAGGTAACTTTACATCCCAGATGACAAAATCACATGTGGGGTTCCCCAAGGGTCCATCCTGGGTCCCCTCCTCTTCAATATCTACATGCTCCCTCTAGCTCAGATAATAAAAAACAACAACATCAGCTACCATAACTATGCAAACGACACACAGCTCTACATCACCATGTCACCAGGTGACTAGGAACCAGTTCAAGCACTGGGGATATGTTTAGAAGAAATCAATGCATGGATGTGCCAAAATTTTCTTCAATTGAATAAAAACAAAACTGAAGTAATAATATTTGGACCAATAGAGGAGAGATCAAAAGTTAGCACACAGCTTCAGTCGCTTCAGCTAGGAACCACTGATCAGGCCCGAAACCTGGGAGTAGTGATGGACTCAGACCTGAACCTCCAAAAGCATCTAAAGACAAGGTCTGCTCTTCTCCCTGTACACCAACAGCTGCACCTCTAGTCATCAGTCTGTCAAGCTCCTGAAGTTTGCAGACGACACCACTCTCATCGGACTTATCTCTGATGGTGACGAGTCCGCCTACAGGTGGGAGGCTGACCATCTGGTGACCTGGTGCAGGGAGAACAACCTGGAGCTCAACGCTCTAGAAACAGTGGAGATGGTTGTGGACTTCAGGAAGAACTCAGCTCCAGCTACCCCCATCACTCTCTGTGACTCCACCATCGACACTGTGGAGTCTTTCCGTTTCCTGGGAACTATCATCTCCCAGGACCTAAAGTGGGAGCTGAACATCAACTCCCTCACCAAAAAAGCCCAGCAGAGGATGTACTTCCTGCGGCAGCTGAAGAAATTCAACCTGCCAAGGACAATGATGGTGCAGTTCTACTCCTCCATCATTGAGTCCATCCTCACCTCCTCCATCACCATCTGGTACGCTGGTGCCACCGCTAAGGACAAGGGCAGACTGCAGCGTGTCATCAGGTCTGCAGAGAAGGTGATGGGCTGCAATCTTCCATCTCTCCAGAACTTGTACGCCTCCAGGACTCTGAGGCGTGCAGGAAGATTGTGGCTGATCCATCGCACCCCAGTCACAGACTATTTCAGACACTTCCCTCTGGCAGGAGGCTGCGGTCCATCAGGACCAGAACCTCACGCCACAAGAACAGTTTCTTCCCATCTGCTACCGGCCTTATCAACAAGGCCAAGAGCTGCCTGTGACACTGGACACTGCCTCTCTCCCCCGTTCAGGACTTACAAGCTTCTGCGTTACATTAACGCACAGTCTACTGTGTGTATATAGCTTCTGTATATATATTTATTTTACTTTATTTTATTTTGTCTGCACCATCAACACCAAGTCAAATTCCTTGTAAGTGCAAACCTACTTGGCAATAAACTTGATTCTGATTCTGATTTGTTATCAGTGTATCAACCATCCAGACCACTCAGGTCTTCTGGCTCCAGCCTTCTCTGCATACCTAGAACCAGAACCAAACACGGAGAAGCAGCATTTAGTTCCTATGCTCCACTTATCTGGAACAAACTTCCAGAAAACTGTAAAAGTGCGGAAAGCCTGAGTTCCTTTAAATCAAGATTAAAAACACATTTGTTTAGGATTGCCTTCGACTGTTCTAGTTAAACTGTTCTACTGAAACATCATTAGTTCAACTTTTTTAGTCCAACTGTTTTTAATGTTCTATTTTGTTTCTACATTTTATTCCTACTTGCTTTTATTCTGTTTTATTTTCCTATATTTTAATCATGTAAAGCACTTTGCATTGTCTCTGTACTGAATTGTGCTATACAAATAAATTTGCCTTGCCTTGCCTATATGTTTCTGAGTTGCCCTGTGATGGACATGCAATCTGTCCAAAGTGCACTCCTAAGCCTACCGGAGTTCAGCAGAAGCTCCCCTAACCGTGCAACGATAACTAGGTACAGACAATGCATAGCTGGATGACTGTTCATGCGCATCCAAATTGCAGATGAAGAATTTTGACAATTCTGAAGGAAGAAAAATAAGCACTATAAATTATTCATACTGAGTTCAAGATTTTACAAATTCTAATTTACACCGATTAATATTTAATAAGGCTTGATGCATTTGAATGGAAGATGTTTCTAAAGATTTGCAGACAATTACATCAGGGAATTGATTTGGTAAACAGTGGAAAACAGACTGTAGAGGCAAAAATATTCCCAGAATAACAATTAGTGATAAAATTAGTGATAATGACCATCAAGTTCGTATCCTAATAAGGGAAACGGGAGTGGTAGCCTAGTGGTTAGAGCAGGCACATATGTCCTGGGAAGGCTGCAAGTTCCCTGGTTCAAATCCCAGAGACTGCCTCTCTGAGTAACACACTTAACTCCAGAATGCTCCATGTGTGCCACACAGCCCAATGCTGCCTAAGGGTTGGGTTAAATGGAGGGGGCACTTTTCACTAGAATGCATGTTGCAATAACAAAATGAAGATGATTAGGATCTTTATTGGTTGTAAGAAGAAATGTCTGGTTATCTTAAGATATTTCAACACTCTAGACCAGGGGTGTCAAACTCATTTTGGTTTAGGGGCCGCATACAGCTTAATCTGATCTCAAGAGGGCCACACGAGTAAACTCATTGCAAGATTAAATAGAACAAATAAAAGTGGACTTGTTGTTGATTTTTATATTAAATGAATTTCACTTTTACACAATATATTATGAATAACCTCAGCATTTTTAAGAAAAGTATGTGCAATTTCAACAATACTTTTACTCAGTTAAACATTTACTTAAGTGCATTATGCATAAGAACTGATCACAGTGATTGTACAATGTTGAAAAACATTTATTCACATTTTTTGGAACTTAAAAACACTGTCCTGCATGACAAAATACACCAAACAGATAAAAATTAAGAAATTATTTAAAATGAATTTTTCCACATCTGAAGCTCAGTGCTACCATCTGCTGATTAAAACACAGCGCCCCTCGTGGACAACATAGGAACTGCAGATTTTCAATTAAACGAAGTACATGTTTTTTTCAATAATTGTTTTATCATTCTCTTCCTTTTATCTCCTCTTTCACCTTTTCTTTTTTCTTCTTGTTCTTCCTTTCCTCTCCTACTTTCCCATTGTAGTGTCCATATCATTTGAGATATTCCCCGCATGAATCATAATAAAACTATTCACATTCATAAATCAAGCGGAGCACTATGGCAAAAGCCGTACTGCTCCACTTGTGAAAGTCAAATCTGATGAGCTCTTTCTGGCATTAAGACAACAATTCGTATTGCCACATTGCCAGACAGTGCACTGGGAAAAAAAAAAAATCATTGTTGAATAATGATAATGCATTTAGCCACCGGGCCGGACTAAATTGTTCGGCGGGCCGGAGCCGTATGTTTGACACCCCTGCTCTAGACAAAAGATCTGAGAAGTTTTTGTTATTTTAATATCAATTAAAAGGGAGCCTTTTTTGAATGTTAGAAATTATACTTCCCTATTAGGCTACTATATAGATTAGTTAGCAAAGTTACTAGCTGTTGAAGCAGGTTTTATGTTATAATAACAATGGGGGTGTAACATTACACATAAGTCAGTGGGGGGACTGTTTGTTCCAGTAGGATGAAAACCCCATGTTAAATCTTAGGTTTGTCTTAACTATTTCCTACAGAAAAGAACAATTGCAGAAACAGAGACAGAAGAAATACGAGTCTTGCTAGTGATAGAGCTCCTGGGTACCAGGATATGGTTAATTCACTTAAAAATTAAACACATTTCCATAGTTTTTTACATAGTTTAAGCCTGAACAGTAAACTGCTGGTCCTGAGTACAACTTATTTGATTAGGTTCGTGCTGTGTAATGTTGTTCTTTTCTTTACAGTAATGCTTTGTGTAGAGCAAAGCAACAGTAGGGAGTGGTAATTCCAACTTAAAACAAAACTCCACCGACCACAACAGTTTTTTTTTCATATTTAGCAATCCTATGTGAGCCATAAAGCTGTTTGTTGTTTGGTTGAAGGATGACTTCAAAGTGTCTAAATTAACAGTGTCTTCTAAAAATAATTCAAGTCCATCCATCAAAACAAGAATGTGCCACTGCTTTAGAGCAGCAGCTGTCAGGGGATGAACAGGAGAAGGACGCAGGAGATGATACCACCTGAAAAAAGGCAATGTAAACCGGGTCTTTACCAGGGACCTGGTTAGACAAGCTTGTGGTTAACATCACAGACCTGCCTTATATAGGAAGCCCAATAGTGTTTAGAAATAGTTACAGTTCAATGCCTACTACATGACTATTATTCACATGAATCGGTTGAACCCCAGGGAGAAAAACCGCTCATCACCTGTGTCCACTGTCTGTAATCTGAGTGGTCCTCACCCTATCGCAGTCGAGGATGACTCAGAGCTTTTGTATTTTTTTGTAAATAGTCTGTGCTGTTTTTACACACATTTATGCATGCGGACTTTGCACATTTCATTTCTCCATATGAAGGCCTGAGATGCCAGTCGGTTGATGCTGGGCAATGTGAGGACAAAGGTAGACTGCTAAAAGCTCTCTATTAGTGTGTAAACCAGTTCGAGCTTCTTGGTAATACTCTGACAAACCTTCAAACCTAATTTGGAAATTATGTAGGGATTTTTCTGTGAAGGACACCCATGACATTAGACAGTTGTGTTAATGTTCTAAATGGGACTACTAATGTCAGAACACCAACAACAAGTTCAAAGACCTCTGGAACCCTACAATTCTGACACCTAACATGTTCTCTGCTGAACCTTTGTAGAACTTAAGTGGCAGCATGAGTTTCTTTTGTCGGCAGTTCTTGATTGGCAGACTATTATTCAAGCACTACATCTACAGCTTTTGTTGCATTTTTATTCCAAATTCTGTCAAGCTGGAACCTAGAAAATAAATAACAACCATGAAAGCAGCTCCATGTCCATGATCGGCAATCAACAGTTTGTGAGCTTGTACGCTTCATGAAATGGGCCATCTAAGCATGTTCGCCTTCCTTAATATCTGTGTTGGGGCCTAAACGGCTGCATTTAGTGAAGATATGAGCTTGAGAATACTATTCTATTTATGTACGTTATCCTCTCTCTCCCTAATGGGATTATAGGCAAATAGAGACAGAGGGGGCATGCACATAGAGCCAATTTAGGTGATTAGAATGGGGGATAGAACATGAGAATCTGCATGGGTTCCAATTCTTGGTGCATTTATCTGTTTTATATATATATATATATATATATATATATATATATATATATATATATATATATATATATATATATTTTTTAATGCATCTGTTACTTCTGGGCTGGACTATTGTAATGCTTTAATACACAATCCTCAAATTGCAGATAGGAGGCTTCAACTGATCCAAAACGCTGCAGCATATTTCTCTTATTTTAGCTTTTAGGGCGTGATGTCCAAACTTCCCTTCTAATCAGAGACGATAAAGCTAATTAGAATGTTAATTGCAGCTTTTGCTGTGAATAATTTAGAACCACTGGCTGGCTTTCAGGTGATGAAGCTCTCTTTAGGTGTGTGTCCTTGGGCAAGACACTTCACCCACTTTGCCTGCTGTTGGTGGTCAGAGGGCCCGGTGGCACCAATGTATAGCAACCTTTCCTCTGTCAGTCTGCCCCAGGGCACCTGTGGCTACTAACATAGCTCACCACCGTCAGGGTGTGAATGATTGACTGTAGGGTAAAGCGCTTTGGGGATCTTGTACTTGATAAGGCGCTACGAGCCATTTAGATGAAGTGGCTACAACTAATGATGGACTTGGGAATAAGGTTAGCTGTTAGTTATTTTGGCGTGTGCTAGTTGTTGGTTAGTTTGCTTGGCTGAGTTTCCCTCCACACCTGTTGTGGTTCTGCTTCATTAACAATTAAGGTGAGGCACCTTAAATGTTTTACACTGGTAGTCATCTCTACCAATAAACCACCAAATCATCATATTATCTGTCTGAATATTAAATTCCACTGGCCACCATATTGTTCATTGTAAGATAATAGCTGTCTTTCCCATTGGCCTTAATTTTAACTTTTTTATTGTGTGGTCCAACTAATCCATCCAGTTCTTTCTTTGTAAAAAAAAACAGCAACCCACTGGCCTTCTCCTTGTCTTGCATGTAGGAAAACCTGACAAGGACTTTCCCTTGGTGTAAATAGGGGGTAAAAAAGATAACTGCTGAATCTATTCCTGTAATTATGAATTTCTCCCTTCATTTCCTACAAAAAAAGATCAGCAGGGAATTTCTAGGACTCTCTCCTCATTAGGTCTTTCTTTTTGAGAGATCTTTGCAAAATGAGACGGGGAAGGTCATTATAAGTTTGGATGTAATTAGGCGGTCCGGCCCCCTCCTCCCCACCAGCTGTACATTCCATAATCCATATTAAAATGCAGCACTGACACAGAACCAGCAGGGTTAAGACTAAACAGCATCACTGGCACCATTCAGCACACAGCAAGCAGCCACGGGGCTACATCCATAGAGAGGGGTATGAACCAAACATGGTTGGATAACAGTGTTGTCCTTTTCAAACGCAACCAAAGAGGAGACATCAGGGTCCATTTCAGCACTGCACCTGATTCACTTCCTACAAGATCCAGTGGTAACAACAGCCCGCCATGTTCAGTGTCGCCCCTCCCTCCAAGAGCACTCCAGCATGCTGCTGTGCGGCCCCGGGTTTAGAATTCTGTGTGATGAAGATTTAGTTCAGCATCGCCCCCTCTGGAGAACACTATTGTCAGGAGTATTAATTAGCCTATTTTGTGTAAGTATAACGATCTGCATAGTTTAGCTAATTTACGGGGCATGCATAAGAATGACGGAGGAGGACTGCAGAGGAGGATATCTGCTCGGGAAATTTGTTTTATATTTACATAATTATTTAGAAGCCCCTGTTGATGCTGAAGCTTTTTTTTTTCTCCTTTGGATTTAATTTATTCCAAAAAGCAAGTGTGTGCACAGGGATTGTGCACAGGGACTCAGCTGGTTAATCAAGCATATGTATAATTCATTTTCCAAGCACTGGGTCTGGCTCTGAGGGGGCTATGATGAGCATTTCTAAATGTAATATTCTCCCTTTCTTCCTTTAACTTGGAAGACAGAGACTGTAATATCAATAGTGCCCAACTTAAGTAGCATTCATCTGGCCCCTAGTGTGTCTTGCCTCCATCTATACACCTCCAGCAGAGAAGCTCTTAACTAAGTCTGAGGCTGCTTTCACAAACAATTAGACATTTCTGACTTCTAAAAACAGTCCGTAAATTTGCCGTCTGGCAGAGCAGCCAGTTTGTTTAAAGCCCGCAACACAAACATGCACAATGAATGGGCAGAAACGGAAAAACAAGTCATGTCTGTGAATCTCAGGTTTTAATGGCAAACTGCTAATTGCTGTGCAGCACAGTACTGAAAATTGGGGTTTTGGTGAGAACTGCTTGTCAAGGCAATACTAAACCTGCAGCTTAGCATTTGTATGAAAGTATAGATAGGTTTACACATGCAGAGTGGAGTCACATGTCCATATAAAAATGTGTTTATTAGATAGAAGCAAATTAAATTAAGATTAAAGCAACGGTGCTCAGTTTTAACATTTTGAGTCTTGAACCTCTGGCATATCCTGGGTCTGAAAATGACAATGATTATGGATTATCAGATTCCGGTTATCAGGTAAGGATCTACACTATTTGAGGAAAACACCCAGAGACTGTTGTTTTAATAAAGTGAGCTTCATTAATTGCTAATAGAAGAGGATGTCAATTAACATTTAAATGATTCATTTGGATCTTTTGAAAGGTGGTCCTGTGAAGTTACTGTCAACAACAGTTCCCTTACCTGTGGTAGAGATATGTCATGTAAACTAGTTGGAAAAGTAAATACAACCCATTCTGTATCAATCAACCAAAGTTGATCATGGGTCAGTTGATTGTGAGTCCAACGGGATCATTTTTGAGCAGCTGTGAGACCTACAAAGCAGAGGAGCATGCCATCTTTGTCGCTGCTTCACAGCATCAGCCTGAAGAAAAATCTAAAAGTTTCCTCTGTTTCTGGGTCAGACTGATGAGTTGCAGTGGATCTGTTGGGCTGATACAGTCAACCGCATGCAAATACAGATGTTGTTCGGCTGAACAAAACAGCAGCAAATGTAAGAATGGACATAATTATGTCCATTTGGACAAAAACTAGTTAAAAGCTGTAAAAAAACATGCTGAAACCAAATGTCAAATTCTGATAAAATAACAAAAATGCCTGACCGACCTAACATTTTTGATTGGCAGTGTACACACAACACTTAGCAGGAAAGGATAAACGAATTTACTTTGTAACCTGACTGTCAAATTTTCAAGACTTCTCACCAGAGCTGAGAAGTGGAGAATTTAATCACAGGCTTGCAGGAGGTGTAAAGGTGGCAAATATATATTCTGCTGAAAATGAAAAAGAAAGATCACATTTCTCATATTTTAGCTTCCCTTCATTGGCTTCAGAATAGAATTTAAAATTCTCCTTCTCACACATAAAGCTCTGGATGATGAAGTTTGGATGATATCCAAGCTTCATCATCCATCAGAGATCTGATTGTTTCTACCAGAGCACTTCGCTCTCAGACTGCAGGTCTACTGGTGGTTCCTATAGTCTCTAAAAGTAGAATGACTCCTCTCCTTTGGAACCAACTCCATGAGGGAGACACCCTGTCTACTTATAAAACTAGGCTTAAAACGTTCCTTACAGCTACTAGTTAGAGAGGAGTTTGGTCATCCTGAGTTATCTCCTCCAGCAGTCAAAGCCTATCGCTTAGACCGCTGGAGGAGATCATCCTACTACTCTCCAATTTTGCATTATTTGCTCATATTCCAAGTTATAACTATGCTCTCTCTCTATTTTTCTCTTCATGGTAGCTACGTCTGGCTTGGCATTCTGGTAAGGTGTGACAACGTCCTGGAGGGGGGCACTGGCTAACCTATTGCTGCCAGCAATTGCATGTTCTCTACCTCTTTGGGTAGTTAACCCTGTGTCTTTCCTAGACATAGCTATTGGCTAAGCTTTTGCTGCCAATAGCTACTGAGAGACAGAGCTCCTTCCACAAAGCTTTCAAAAACTTTGTGGAAGTAGCCTTGTTGTCACAGGTGTTGCCCCCGTTGCTGATGCTAGGGATGATCCTGTACTTACAGAGGTCTGAGCAGAGGGCAGTTGTCAAGGTTTCCTAAATGTGCAGGCAAACACCAGAGTTACCGGTGTCGGCTGAAAACAAAGCAGGAACAGTAATGTTTAGTACTGCTCCACCTGTAGAAATTATTTCAGCTGAATCAGTGTTTCCTATCACAGAAGCACTCTTCAGAAGCAGAACCAGTAGTCTGGAATACTAAAGGAATACCAGATGCTGAATTTCATATTTCTGTGCCTTACTTTGCTGCCAGATGCAGTCCTCTTTTTGGTAGGGCATAACTGCCTTTACACAAGTCAGCAATCAGCTTCTTCATATGTTTTGATTTGCATGAACAAAACCATTATTAACAGCAACTCTGTGGTTCCTTATCAGATGATTTATTTTCAATGTCTAGGAGAGCTATCAAGAGGTCTGTTATTATTGGACCAGTCTTCTGAATGGGGATTTAATGTTGGAGCCTGGTTTGGGCCAATATACAGTAAATGCAAACCCCACACAACACAAGCAGTTGATGCCATTAAGAAAATGGAAATTCTGCTGATCTTATAAGTAGCAGAAATAGTGTATTCTGGAAAAAATAACTACAGTACAATCAATCCCTGGTTCCTTCATTTTTCTAAATTCTACTTGGGAGTTAGTGTTTCATATCAACCTAATGTATTAAATTTTTTGGTGTAATTGAGATGAATATTTACAAAAAGGCTCAGATGTAACTCTGATTTAATTTAATGCCACTGTATATTCTTTATTACACCCACGATTAGGTCAGTTGATTGACATATTACAACTCCTGATCAAATCAAAATAAATATGAATGACCGTATGCTGGTGAGTACTTTTATGGCCATCACATAACCCCATTTCTATAGAGCACAACATGTTTACATTGGACTGGACTGCTTTCAATCATTGGCTATCAGTGCTTAGACATCTGTGGTAGATTGCTCTGCATCAACCCTACAAAAGTCAAGGCTTGAGAGGTTAAAACTGAAAATGAATGAGCTGCTGGGGAATGTTCACCAGAACCGTTTTTAAGCTCTTTTAAGTTTTGGAAGATTGAGGACTCTGTCAGAGGCTGAGGAAGACTAACTGTTTAAAACTCCAGGAACAACCTGTTTACAACAACTTTGCTTTTGGCGATGTCTGTGTGCCCAAAGGCACATCATGTAATGGATAGACGCTTTTGAAGTCCACTTTTAAGAATTACATCTAATGCGTCAGAAGTGAAGTTCTAATCAATTAAGACCTCTTGGTCCTGTCAGAAGATCCTGCAATACCTGCTGAGCAGGAATACTGCAGGGATAAAGGAGGACAAAGGACACACTCCTTTGGAAATAAGAGAATTGTAAATCATATCACTAACACTTACACTTGGTATAGTGAAACTACAACTTATAACCAACTTGTTTGCATTCCATACAAGCACCATGTTTAGGATGTTTCTTGTCTGAACGGTGCTGAAATGAACATCCAGTTTAAACAAGCAGCTTCTGGCTAACACATCACACAGAGTGTCCTGTAGCCTGGAGTTCAGATCCATGCTGCTGTGGAACATCCCTCAAACTGCTTCATACCCATCAGGACAAAAGTAGGTCAGAGCTGACTGGATCATATGACACCACCATGAATATTACAGCAAAATCACAGTCATGATGCTGATGCGTTTGTGGGTTAGAAGCTAGTGTCAGGAACGTTTTAGGAGCTATTTGTGTCTGATGGGCCGGGGAGGATGTAATGTATGCCGAGTTGGGCTCAAATCTTTTCCAGGGTGGAAGGATTTACATATATGAAAAATGCAAAGTGTTCTCTCTCTGGATAAGGAGACCAGTGACGCAAATAAGCAGAGTAATAAGTTAACAAAATAATTAGATCTTCCTAGATGGGGATGTAATAAAAAAGTGGGGCTTTGTGGGGATAATCGGCTGCCGGGTTTTATCCTGAACAGGAGGAAGACGTTCCATCCTGCTGAGAACAGAGGCATGGCTCCAACTGGGTAAACAGCGTAAAGGGTTAATAAGCTTCCAAACACCCCCTGGTGCCGGGCTGTACAGGAGTCCAGGCTGCGCTGGGACTGGGAGCAAGGCTGTTCCACTCACTGTGCTCCACTGGGACAAAGTGGGCTCCACACCGCCTCAACACCCCCCAACTAGAGTGCTGGGGCTTTAAGTCTGTCTCCCAGGTAACACACACAGTTGTTGACAGACAGAAAGACACACACCCATTCTTAATAACAGGCCCCGCGGTGCAGAAAGCGATGCGGGGCCTTGTTAGCCAACAACCAGCCGTGAAATCACTGCGCTGTACTCCCACCACGATGAGTCAATCTATGCCTCCTGTTTCCCCTTTGTTCAGGCCTTGAAGTGTGTGAGTGTGTGTGTGTGTGTGTGTGTGTGTGTGTGTGTGTGTGTGTGTGTGTGTGTGTGTGTGTGTGTGTGTGTGTGTGTGTGTTGCGTGCACACTGAAGATGAGTGTGTTTGCTGGTTTTCCTTCAGGCCACGCAGAGCTCTATCTTTGACTAGGCTGGCTGCCTTTGTTTAGACTCCTCTCCAGCTCTGTTCTGACACACACCTCATGCTGTGCATCTTAAGTACAATATCAGAGGATTAAGTTAACTTTCCTGACTTTAAATGAGAAGATCTTCATCGTCGTGTACGACTCCATAAACCTGTTCCTAAGCTCGGTTTGATTGGACCTAAAAGAAAGCTGTGTGGTTGTTCGACAAAAAACAAACCACTTTCATTGATCATAATCTGTTTGTCCATCAGTCGTGTTGATTATTACAGCAGTAAATACCAAAAACATTTCTTTAGGAAAGAGTTTGTTTCCTTGCAGTGTTTACGGCTTTCAATTATGTTTGAGCAAATCTAGTCCAATCCGGCTGGCCATCCATCCATCCATCCATCCATTCATCCATCCATCCATCCATCCATCCATCCATCCATCCATCCATCCATCCATCCATCCATCCATCCATCCATCCAGAGAATCCCCATACATGCATGTATATCAATTGACTAGTATAAATAGACCAAATTACCGGCTGTTTATTACGAAGCATTGACCCAGCGGTTTATCCTGGAACAGACCCATGGATCTAACTGAGACTGAGAGAGCTGTTCTCGCTTTCTGACGCCATGGTTCTACCACTCCGAGAAGACAGTAGAAAGAAATGGCTCAAAAAAATAGAGTTGAGTTTTTCCAGAACCCAAACTCCCCACAAACTAATCTGACAAGGTTTGATTTCATCTGTGGAAAACAGGCCCAAATCAGAGAGCCCACCTTACAAAATACAAGGAAAAGAAGAGACTTTCTTAGTTTACACATTTACAAGCAGAAGGTTTCTTTGAAATATGACATCCACCTACTGTTAGATGATTGGTCATCACATGGAAAGTTGGCAAAGAATGGCCATGACAAGCTCATGGTCTATAGTCTTGCTTTCAGTTTTAAAATTACCTGTAATTTAGTGAATGTAGGTCATTGGACCTTGAGGAACTGTGCTGCAGGTCACTACTTTCAGCTGACTCCTGTTTTGTTCATTAAATTGATCAAGTCTTACCTCTACTGATCAGAAATCAGACACGCCGGTCAGGTTGGTAAGGAATGTCCAGATCCACCACATGTTTTGTGAATGGAATTTACCCCACTATAAATATTAAAGATTAAGGATTGGGAAGTTGACAATAACCTGCGATAGCCTGGCGACCTGTCCAGGGTGTACCCTGCCTCTCACCCATTGACAGCTGCAGATAGGCACCAGCACTCCTCGTGACCCCAACAGGGATAGAGGTGTTAGACCAGGGGTGTCAAGCTCCAGTCCTCGAGGGCCGGTGTCCTGAAACTTTTAGAGGTTTCCCTGGTCCCACACACCTGAATCAAATGGCACAATTAGCTCCTCAGTTTGCAGTCAGGTTCTTCAGAGTCCTGGTAATTACCTGATTATTTGACTCAGGCGTGTCAGACCAGGGACACATCTAAAAGTTGCAGGACACCGGCTCTCGAGGACTGGACTTTGACACCTGTGTGTTAGACAATGGATGGATGGATGGATGGAAGTTGACAATAAGCTGCATGATGGAATAGATGGACTGTTGCCTTCTGACAGCCCAAAAGCTGGACTATTAGGCAGACTGGTCTCCCTAGGTCTGTCTCGAGCTGTCTGGGTTGTAGCCTTCCTTACTCCCAAAGTGATTATGTCTTGTTAGCCTGTCCTCCCTTTTGCTGCCTTTGATCCAATAAGCATTTGCTCAGTATGAAGCATTAATTTACTGGTTCTGTTTTCTGCATTATGTTGGACTGGAAGAAAGTCCACCTAGAACACCCTAATTCCTTCATAATGCAGAGCAACCGATGCCAATTTTAAGTTTTATGCAAGTATGTCCCACATCTTTACACAAAATATCCACTGACATTAGTTATATTTAAATGCACAAAATTTCACAATCGGATTGAAATGTATTCGGATTAGACAACAAAAAATAATCGGATTGTATCGTTTATATGGGCACACCATCAGTTAATCTGATGATGATGTGTGCTCTGTTTATATGCGCCTGGCTTTATTCAGGAAAGAACCACTCTGATATGCGTAGTTAGCAAATTTCCCCAAAAAAAAAACACAGAAGAACTAGAACTTCCGTCTTTGCTGAACAACAAAAAATAGCAAACAAAGCAGAAGGGTTCGTTATAATTTGATTGTCTTCAGATTGCCCAGAATGGACTTGCACCAGGTTCTAATAACTGTGGAAACATTAAAGAATAACTTTTGAGCTCTCTTAATGTTGCTAATAGAAAGGTTGTATTGGCAGCACAGCCAGTTTTGCTTCCCGACATATTTCTGCCACTCAAAGCGGTAATAAGTCACGTTTACGTCAAGCACACATGTGCACTCAGGTCAGTTTACCACATTCAGAATAACTTGATCCTGACAAGCGTTTACATGCATGTCGGTCGGATTATCAATCAGCATAAACCACCCCTCTCATTCAGAATACTGTTTCATTTCGATTGAGCTTGATCTGATCACAATATTCCAATTGGCTTGTTTACATGACACAGTCAGCCCCTTTATTCTGATTAGTTTTGTCCATAGTTTTGTAGTGTTTAACAATGGAGAAATCTAATAACCACGTGGTGTAATTACTTTCATTTTAATAGGTTATCATCGCCATGCTTTGAGCCATGGATTGTGACAGTTCTGTGTTTTTGAGATAAAACCATCATTTGAATTGGACAATATCTGGGTGCTGGGTGCCTTTAGAGGGAAAACGTATTACTGAGTAGAATAATAAACAAAACTTAACTGCATTTTTGAAAATTGGGATCAATTTGAAAAGTATGTAACTGACTCGGAATCTGTCTGCATAGCTGGATTGATTCAATTTTTTGTTTATTTCATTTCATTTTTTGTTAAGGGCCTTGAGACATTGCGCTACATAAATAAATTTAACTGAATCAAATTACCAAGCCTAGCTCTAAGGCTTGGACAGTAGGAAGCAGAACCTCAGTTTGGTTTCCTTCTCTGCTGCTGCTGTTCTTCTACTTCAGAGAACATAGGCAGAAGAAAACAATGAAAAGGTATGTTGAAAGCACTAAATGTTTGAGTCAGAAGGGAGATCTGATTAAATCCATCCACTTTTAACATTCTTTGACAGATTCTTAAGGGAAGAAATCCAAACAATCAGTTGTGTTCAGTATAATGATGCCGTACAGAAACATGAAAGCAACATAAACACCTTCTTTTGTATTTCTACTTTTGCAGTTTACCTAGAAGCCCAGTGAGCACCAGCATTGCCTCAGTGAAGCTCTGCCTCCCCGTAATGCCAAAGTGCTCGGCTTTGGTATTATGCTAACTTATGCTGGCAAAAGAGGAGGGGCAAAGGCCCTGCTTTGATAAGTCGAGCATTGCGAACGTGAATGAGGCAGCGACAGGCGAGGCAAAACACACATTCATTCCCCTCACAATGCCGAGCAGCACTTTTAATTAAACCTTATCCAACATGATGAATAATGCAACAGCTTCCTCGCAATCCTCCGTCTCCTTTCTGTTGCTCACCGCTCTGTGTTCAACCATCCAGTCACATGCATACATTAAGCAGAAGAATGCTGCACAGAGAGCCTCTGCTCTATGCGCTGAAACAGAATACATAACAAAATGTTTTACTGTTTTGCCAACAGGGAGAAAAGTGGTGTGCGGTTTGGATTTTACCATGCTGGGGTTTCGTATTTTAAAACATGTCAGAAGTGACAGGCTGGGACCCTGCGTGGCTGTTCTACAGTCAGAAGCAGGTAGAGCTTTGGAACTTCAGCTTCTCTTACGAGGGCAAAGGTCTGAGAGTGTAGACCAACTGAGACAAAGTCCAACATAACATGTTCCCCCTGGGAGCGAGATGGTCTTGTCGGATCAGACGAGACTGGCTGCTGAGAAACCCCAACTAAACCCACCCCACCCCCACCCATCTTCCTTATTCTATACTCATGGACACACTCATGAAGGAACAGAGACAAGAAGGATGGAGGAAGGGGGAGGGAGGAGAAAAAGGCAGAAAAAGAGATACCCGGAGCATTGAGGAGTGAAAGGATTGCATGGGAGAGTGAACCCATTACAGGACACACTGGCCAGGGCATGGGAAGACACAGAGAGGGCTGTGGGGAGGTGCTGGTTTGTGTTTAGCCCTGAGGGGATCAGGCAGAGCGCGGCTCTGCCAGGAAAACCTCTGGCCTCAGAGTCTCCTCTGTGACGGTCGAGCAGGAGGCCCGTTCCAAACAAAGCTGCAGTGTGTCTGGAGACCCGATTATAATGACATAGGAGCTGATGTCTGTCTCGTTTTTACCATTAAACCGTTTGGCCAATCATCCCCCCTAAGTGGCTCATAGTTATGTCCAAAATACCCAGATAATCTACAATCAGAGAAATAGAAAGTACACCCCTAGATATTTTGTGCCCACAATTTTCGGTGAAAACGAATCCCATTTTACTTCTTGCATCTTCAACCATAAGTTGTGAAGGGGCAGGGAATCCCAATTGTTTTTGTGCAAAGAGTTGGCCAAGGAGAATTGCTTTCTAGATTTTTCAGAGAAAAACCTGAAAACAAAGGGCGGGAACTGCTTCTATAAATGGAACCACATTGCACTCTAAGCTTACACATTTTGAAAGGCAAAATAATCCCTTCAGCGTCTGCTTGGAAGTGTTCAGATACCTTTGGTATGAATGGTAATTATTGCTAAGATAAAAAGTTGGAAAGACAATATATTCATCAACTGAAATGATTTTATCACCAATAAGTGATATAATGTGAAGTCTGATGCAAATTACAAAACATTGCACTTTCCATCAGTATCAGTTTCTGAGGTAAATAAAAACTCGGGTCCACTAGAAGCCTTCTCTGAACAATGTGTGGTTTCCAGGGCCGGACCAGAGAAGTTTACCCCCCCCTCCCCATAACCCCATATCATTACAGTACCCAACCCATTACTGCGGAGGAAATTCTGACCTACAAAAAGGTGACATTATTTTGTTAATGAAATTCTTTGGAGAATATACATATGCAGCAATATAAACTACATGAAATGGTTTATACATTGATGCCCTTCAAAAAAAATGGTCCAACTTACGGATGATATGCTTCCAATTCAAACCAAAAGCTGCCAATTAGATTAGCCGTCTACTCCAAAGATGCACTGCTAATGTGAAGATTTATATTGTTTATGGCAATGATCCCGTCCAACAAGAGTTTATTTCAGCTGAACTAAAACTGTCAAGTAATTTTTTTTAAAATAGCCTTTGATTTACAAACCTAAATAAAACCAATTATCATCACAAAAAGTAAGATTAGGAAAGTCACTAGACATGTCCAAAAGTAACTTCCTCTGTACACGAGTAAAAATGGAAAAAGAGAGTTTTTATAAAAGCGAAGAGAGAAAGAAGTGTGATGGAGGAAATGTAAGAGGGTATTTTTCTGGGAGAGGAATGTAAAGGTGCGTTCATACCGAACGCCAACGAGACGTTTGGAGCGAGTGATTTCCATGCTATCACTATTTAAAGGAGCTTACAGAAGTGACTTAACTGCGATGCAAACAAGGCATTTCGAGCGATGCAAAGGGCATGAAATGGGTGAACAGAGTGAAGCAAAACTGGGAATAGAGCAAAGCTAAATTTTGCTCGAATTCAAAACCAGAACTTTTCAATACACATCATGTTAAAGGTGTGAATACGATCGCTGGAAGCGGTGGTCATACACGCAGCTCCAGGGGGTGGTATTCCCCAAACCAGGTGCGTCTCTGGAGGATCTGGTGGAACTAACCACACATGTACAGTTTTCCTCGTCTTGTATGAAAATTAGCTAAGCTTCCAGGGACACAGTGTCTTATTTAAAAAAGCCCATTTACACAGCCTGCATTTAGTATTCACTAACTGGTCAGGGGTTGAGGGTCAAGCTTTCCTTCTGGCAGTGTAAGTACACTTATCTCACTGCAGGGGCAGGTCCACTGAACACAACTTCAAAAGCCTATTAATAATCATATTTCCCTTCAATCTCTCTAAACTCTAGCACTCTTCAAACTCTCCTTTAACACTCCTGCCTTTCATGTGATGACTTTCAGTCCGTTCTGCTCTTTTTCCTCTGCAGTGTGTGCTCACGTACACTGGGCCTTGTGTTTGCAGGCCACTCACTCGTATACAGGCCTGCAGTGTGCTGTTAACATGCACACTCCACTGCAGGAGAATAATTTGCGAGTCGTGTCTAATTCAAATCGAGTCAGTCTCCTGCTGACTTCCTGCCTCGGCTGGTTGATGAACTTGGGGAAAACAGATCTGGTGCAGAGAAGCGGTCACAAGATGTGAGACGGAGCCAGAAGCCAGTGTGAGGTATAACGTGACTCTACTTTTTATTAACTAGATCTGCAATTCTTTCTTCTGCTACTGAGATTATCAATCTCAAACTGATCATGCAATAACATATTCATAGTTTTGTAGAAAAACGTGCAGAAATGCCTTCGGACTAATTCAAGCCACGGTGAACTGCCCTTATTTTTCAAAGCACAGATTAGACAAGGTGTCAGAAACATTCCTCAGACCCCGTTCACACAGCTGCTGCAGGTCTGTCAGATGAACATCCATGATGCAAATCTCATCTCACCACATCCCAATCAGATCTGGTCACTGTAGAGACCATGGAAGAACAGTGAACTCACTGCCATGTTCAAGAAACCATGTAGATATGATCTCGACTTTGTGATCTGATGCATTATCCTGACGGAGTAAGCCATCAGAAGATGGGTACACTGTGATAGTAAGGCCTGTACTCAGGTCTGTGTCGTTGTAAGAGCTGGTAATACTAGGGTCTGGAGATAGTATTTGTCACACCAAAATTCTGACCCTACCATCTAAAATGTTTCCAGTCTAATTGTCCAATTCTGGTGATCTTGTATGCCTCTGGCCTCAGTTTCCTGTTCATAGATGGCAGCAGTGGTAGTAGCAGTAGTAGTACCTGATGTAGTCTTCTGCCCTGACCCTAACCCAGACTCCAACAATATAGATAAAGCGTTAACTTTCTATTACTAACTTACCTAAATGGCTCCACAAATAGTATCATTGTGTTAGGGACAATCCTCCTGGTTATCTTCGTAATTGGCAGGTATTTGAAGAGGCTACCTGCCAAGTACCAGCTGCTTCTAGTAAATCTTGCCCCAAGTTGGCTGTCTCCTTGTAAAAATCTGAGCTGAGGCCAGGCAGCAGAGATCAGAGCTCTGAGGGTCCATCTGCTGCAGGTCTCTGTTTCTTTTTTCTTTGTCTTTTTTGTGTGGCAAATACATGTTTTTGACTATGGTTGCTTTTTCTGTTTGACCACATGAGACTGATTTATGAATCTAAAATCAGAAAATGCTAGCAAGACAAGATGAAAATGTAACCAGTGTGGTGAACATTTTCTTGACTGTCTGCTTTGAGTAGATGGTCCTACAACATAATTGATACATTCTGGGCGACGGTGGCACAGAGGTTAGGGGGTTCATTTTGCAATTGTTGCTGGTTCGATCCCCTGCTCTGACTGTCTCTGTTGTTGTGTCCTTGGGCAAGACACTTCACCCGCATTGCCTGCTGGCGGTGGTCAGAGGGCCTGGTGGCGCCGTTGTATGGCAGCCTTGCCTCTGTCAGCCTGCCCCAGGGCAGCTGTAGCTACTAACATAGCTCACCACCGTCAGGGTGTGAATGGGTGACTACAGTCTTAGTCGACTGTAGTGTAAAGCGCTTTGAAGGTTGTCAAGACTAGTTAAAAGCGCTGTACAAGCATTTACATTTACTTAAGAAACCTTCTCTAGAAGGAGATGCCTTAATTAGTTCCAGACTAATATAATTTCCTTCATTTCTTATTTAAAATTCCTTACTAAATAGTTGCTGACAAAGCTTATAGTTAGAGCGGCTTAGGTTACCCTGAGCTATCTCTGTAGTAATGCTGCTATGGGCTTAGGCTGATGGAGAATATTATGACCACTCTCCCTCACTCTGCTACATTCTCCTACTACTCAGGGCAGCTGACAGCTTGGCCTGGGAAAGCACTGTCTTTTTGCCCCATTCTTTTTTATCATTTGTCATACAAACAATGCTGCTACACAGAGGAGTTCATGGTCGACTCACCAACAAGATGCCAAGATCATGTGGGTGCCAAACTAGCCCATATGAATCATATTTGATGAAAACCAAACATATGATCTCCTTTGGCTGAAGGACATTGTTCCAACAGTCCTGCACTTCATTCAGGTGCAACTGTGCAAACCATGCTGCCATGTTGTTTTTAGAGACAAGAGTGAGAGAGAACATTTAGCTCATATGGTTACTCTGCACTGACTCTTACCTTTTACCCTTCTTAGTCACGCTTACCTATTGCCTACATGTCTTGTGACAAATTCCTACAATTACCACACTTGCTGCGTGCAGGACAAAGCGCGGGAGGGAGGGTAAACCTGGTTGATTCGCTAGTTAAGCATCAAGAGCCGTTTCTTTTCCAGCAGGCTGTCAGTGCGCACAGAGAGATGGACTGTGATTTCCTTGCGACCTGTATCAAGCTCGGTGTCACGTATGAAACCAGTTGATGTGAAGACTTCTTGCCACTGAGGAGTTTATAGTGGGTTATGGATCATGTCCGCGTAAATATGTGGGAGCATGTAGGGTTAAGTATACAGTGGCAAAGGTTAGGTTTTGGGCTAGGGTCAGGATTTGGCCATAGAGAGGGTTGAAAATGAATGGAAGGATGCATATGTGTGTGTGTGTGTGTGTGTGTGTGTGTGTGTGTGTGTGTGTGTGTGTGTGTGTGTGTGTGTGTGTGTGTGTGTGTGTGTGTGTGTGCGTGCGTGCGTGTGTGTGTGTGTGTGTGCAGAAGATGAGTGTTTTTTCTGGTTTCCTTCATGTGATGGACTGGCAACTTGTCCATGGTGTAAACCCAACGACTGCCAGGAATAGGCACCAGAACCCCTCCCACGTCCACCACGGATAAGCGAGTATAACCCATGGATGGACGGATTAACTAACGGTTTATCTTTTTAAGTAGCACTAATACTCTAAGATTCTTCAAGCTCATTTTGCAGCCTATATCCAAGTAACATTTCTGAATGAGAACCATAAAGTCCGGAGGGCTTAACATAATATCTGTGGCATGTTCTAATGAAAATGTAGCAAAACAATGACAAAGGTGCTCTATACAAACAAAAACAAAAACGTCATATTTACTGCACTAGTAAAACTCTATTTGCCATCCTAATTCTGCAGTTCTGATTTTTGTTTTTACTGTTAATGATGGTTTAAATAATGCATTTAAAAGCAAATGGTTTTACCACTGAATGGGTAAAATAATGGCAGGCCTGTATGATTTTTGGAGTTTGGGCTGTAGCAGTGGCATAAATGACACATATGCAAAAAAGAAAGAAAAAAAACAGCGTACAAGATGAAGAGTGACTCTTTGAAAGCTTACAAACCCACATGAAAGGTTTATTACCGTACGTTTTTGGCAATGCTCTTCTGCTCCTTGAAGGCTGAGCACTGCCTGCAAAAACACGCCAACACTTTCACACAAAAGCCCCTCAGTATGTTCAGACTACTTCAGCAGCTCAACATTCCCTGGATAAAAGTTCTGCTGTCCAACCACGACTTCCTACAGCATGACCCCTATTTAGACATGCACACTACTATGAGATGTTGGACGACAAAGGCAAGAATGACATCCATACAGTTAAAGTGGAGAGGCCACACATGTCAGAAAAAAAGGTGCTCTGACAGAAACCCAAGGACCATTGGATCATGGGAATGTAAAAGCTTTGGATTTTAATTAGGACTCATCTTTATTCCAGACTGCTTGTGTCTAATCTGCAAGTGAACTTTGAGGATGAATGGACACCATTTTTTTCAATTAATTTCAAACGTTTAGACAGATAACCCAGTTTTAAAATCAGAAAAAAATAATCTAACCCTATTTTAAAGTGAATCCTTCCCAAAATCAATGCTGGATGATCTGGATCTACTCTCTAAAATACTCTGTTTTTGTTCTTTCCCTGTTCTACACTGTTAGCCAGACTCATGGGAATGTGTCCGTTGTTCTCCAAACTGTCCCCAGACAGTGTGATAGATTATGTGTAGCTACTTCCAAACGACCAGATTAAATGGCTTCCATCAGACTCCCATGCCCCATAAATGCAGCTTGGCAAACAAAAATCAACCAAATGTTCCCAAAAAACCTATTCCTTTAGATCAGAAATCAGCAGGGGGTCACTGTGATGGACAAACAAAAGCCACAAATGTGTACAACTTACGACCCCACTGATTCCCCAGTGCTGCTAGCAAAGTGACAATGTCAGTCTTTTTGGCATGCTTCAGTCTACTGAGGTGATGAGCTCCGGTGGCCTGCTGCTGCAGAGGAGCTGTTGGCCGCATCACATAGGAAGGACCCGCTTTTTCTTTCCTCGATGGAGGAGCAAGAAAGGAAGCTGCGAAATGTGCAGCACTCATTAGGCAAAGCCATATGGCAGAAATGAAGGAAGAAATGAAGAGGATGGAAAGATGGGAGAGATTGAGGAACAAAGGGATAGGGGCTTCTGCATTTCTAGAAAAAGGTTTTATTCCTTCCAACAACCTAAATTCACCAACTCCTTTTGTTCATATTTTAAAGGATTTTTCCCCATTTTCCTCAAAGATCAGAATGCTAGTTTGGCTGACTTGGCTGAGAAGGCTGTACAGCGTTGTCTGCAGGGTGGATACGGTACCTTTGGACTGGGAGACCGGGATGGTAGCTCTCTTTTGTAACAAAGGGGGTCAGAGTTTGATTTCTAACCAGATAGGGATTCCTCTACTGAACTGTCAGGCCAATAGCAGCAGTGGTTACAAAGACAGTATGACTGAAGGTTGAAACTCAGAATGGGGAGGAGCATCCTGTCTCTGAAAAAACCAGAGCGACCAGTCCTCATGTGTTGGGTTGAACCTGCAAATACTCACTACCATGTCTATATTGGTGTTCTGTGAGAGCTGCAAGGTTACAGGGTTTGAAGCCCCTATGAAGGTCCATTTAATGCCTGTTCAGCTAGAGGAAGAGCTTTGCACCGCCAGTAATGTGTCAAAATCATGAACTTTTCTCCAAGCTTTCAGAACCTAAATGATCTGCTACTGAAGGCTTGGAGACAGGTACCTTACCAGAACTCTACGGATTCTGCTTGCTTCGAACCAAAATGGCTCCTGTCAGTATTAGCTGTCAATGGATGTGGAACTGCACTGAAATGCTGGAGTTTTACATCTGCTATGAACATTTACATACAATGTGTTGATCACAGACAAAAAGATTTCAGAACAAAATTTAAGCTTCATCATAATCCAAGTATAACAGAATGCACGAGGTTGCATGCTTTAAGATGGATTTCAGTTTCTTCCAATATTTAACACATATGTCTAAATCTATATGACTTAGAATAGCTATATGTGTTGACATATGAACCTAAAAGCATCACTTTAAGCATGCAGAGATAGAAACATGTACTTGTGTGTACAGTCTATGTAAGGATGTAGCTGCATGTCAAATATTTCTCTCAAGCTGTTGCATCAGTTACTGAGAGAGGAGCTAATGGGAGCGAGACTCTTAGTACTCTTCCTCCTCTCTGCATGTGTGATAGAGTGTTCTTCATCACATACACTTCTCTGACCTGTCAATCAAAGCTGTCAGCAGAGAGACTGATAGAGTTCACTTGATTTGATTGAGTGATTTTAAGTGTCTGTTCTATTGTTAATATTATTTAGGTGCCTGAGGCTTTAATAGATATAATTACTGTAATATAAATCTGAAAAAAAAACACTTGCGTGACCATAGCAAAACGATAGCTATGTTTACCTGATCCACTGCCCTACTCAGGGGGTTGCAAATGAAAAATAAATGTATGGAAAAGCTACCCCGAGCTAATGTGCATGAAGCAGAATTGGAGTCTGCACTAGACAAGCTATATTTTTCTCTGATGATGCAACAGAGAGTCAGAGCTGATGTCGAGAGAGACCTGACAGTTTCCGCTATGCAGAGGGAAGGTTCGTTTTCACTGCAACTTGATTTGAAAGTCACAAGTTTGAGGTCAGCCACTCAGTCAGGACTCCGTCGTAGCACATCACAGACATGCCGAGGAGCCTGTGATGCTCAGTCGCTTCAGGATGTAGCCTTGTCCCACAAGTGTTTTCTATTACTTCTAACAGCAGCCTCTGTCAGCTCTCTCCATGGTATGTTATCAAGTTATTGATTTTGCCAAATTGGGGAGAAAAAATGAGAAAACCACAAAATTAGATTTTCGTTACATGCTAGCAACGAACTTAGCAACCAGAGTAATGTTTGTTAAATCATAGCAAGCTTTAACAAAATGCTACGATATGAGGCAAAACATGGCCCCCCAACTCAACCACTGAAGGTTCTCTCAATTGGGCCTAAAATGACAGAGGCAAATTCTTTGATTGTCTACAGTGGTCAGTGAGTCAGAGGTGAAGTATACCCTAGAAAGGTCGCCAGTCCATCACAGGAAAATGCAGGGGCAAACAGGGCAGGTAGGTGTGCACACAACTTTTAGAGCGACTAATTAAGGTAACATGCATGTCTTAGGAGGGGGAGGAAGCTGGAGGGAACTTCCAGCTTCCTCATCTCAACACCTGATAATGTGTCCTTGAGCACGGGCATTTAATCCCAAATTGTCTACGAGTCTTCATAGTGCTGTATCAATGTGTACACGTTGGTGAGTGGAGATGGGTGAGTTAAAGTGCTTAAGTGGTCATTATGACCAGCAAAGGGCTATATAAGTCCAGTCCCTTTGCCATTTACCCGACACATGCCAGGATTACACCCAGTGCCTTCTTTCTGTGAGGCAACCACTTTGACAATAAATTACAACCAAAACTACTTATCAAGCACAGCCAGGCTGTCGATTCTTGAGTCCAAATACAGACTGCAAAGCCTCATCCATACCAAAAATGTCCAAAAACCTTTAACATCTCCATTTCACTGTCGGTAGTAGCCTGGGTTACATGCTGGAATCTTAGTGTGCTGGAATACATAGGGTAGGGTTGCAGTTGGCATCCAAAGCCTTTTCAGTATTTTCCATTGAAGACAGGATGAAACGGACGCCTGCATCACTGACAGGCAATGAAAGTGCGTTTCTTGGCAGCAGTAGGATAGTAAAACCAGCGGATTTTACAGAAGGCTCTCCGTTACTCAAGGCAATGCCTCCGGTTATCCCTCCCCCCCCTCTGCTTCCCACTTCCCTTCCCTTAGGCTCACAGCAGGGAAATATTTTAAATCACTTTGTCCTCTACACAGAAAAGAAAAAAAAAAACTTTCTGACAGGTCGTTTGCTGGACGGCACAAATCTGTTTCCTCCAACTACAGATCTAAAATATATTCTGTTTCTGTCCTGTTGACTTTGGATGTGCTGGGCAGTGACAGCTTTAGTAGGCAGACATCAGTGTAGAACCACCAGGGGACAAATAGTGCTTTTAGTTTCAAGAGAAATGGCTCCAAAGCAACGAGGCTTCCCTGCTTTTTATCTTCCTCCCTGCCAAAAAAGTACAGTCACTGAGAGGATTCCTTGGGCTATTGTGTGTGTGTGTGTGTGTGTGTGTGTGTGTGTGTGTGTGTGTGTGTGTGTGTGTGTGTGTGTGTGTGTGTGCGTGTGCGTGTGTGTGTGTGTGTGGGGGGGGGGGGGGGGGTAGCGGGCTCCTCCACTCCTCTACACTCTGGACAGTACGGTATTGTTTTGCCTGTGGCGGTTATCTTCAAAGCGGCACAGTGATGCTTCGGGGCCGCAGCGTCCTGTCACAGACCTGTGATGGCTGTCTGCACGGACTGTCTGCTCTGTTTGAAGCACAGCCAGGTGACCAGCAGGACCACAGACAACACAACTCCAACACAGGACATTGTTTTTTAGGTCAATGTAAGCCCAAGCTGCACTGCAGGTGTGGGAATGTGCAGTTTCATTTGATAAGTAAAGCCAGGTTTACTGCACAATCCGGAAAAGTCTGGAATACGGTTTCAGTAGTTTTCAGGTCTGTATAACAATGAAAAAATAAAATAAGAATATCAAAACATGTCTGTATTTCCAGACTATATTTCCTGTCCTATTGTATAAATGTTCTTCTTTCTCATGGCCTGCCTTTTCAGTCCTTCCTCCATTCACTGTGTCCATCTATTCCAGGTGCCTGCTCACACCTTTCATGTTGAATTTTAATTTCTTGCGTTTTAAAGTAAATGCAAACAAATAAAAACTCATGAAAGTGGAGTCTGGAAATGTCTGGAATTTTTGCACGAGAAAAGTCAGTCATATGTGAATCTGATTTCAAATGCACCCTTGAGGACTGCAGTCACTTCTTCACATCATATAAGCTTATTTAAAAGATCAACACACGACTTTTTCCAGAAAGGCAGCATGCAGTTCTTAGAAATATTTTCCAAGTTGACACCAGGATTTATGTTATGATTAGAGAGCGTAAAAAAGAATCTGGAGAGCAAGCTCCGCATCCTCATCTGCTGCCCCACAGCCAAACACAACAACCTCCTTGCCTTGACCCACAGCTTTCCTGTCACATCTCCAATGTCCACCTCTGCCACGGAAACCTCTGCCTCTACACCTTTGTCTTCAACCAACTCAGAAGATGCTGGTTATCCCTTCTTCTTCCCTTCTCGACTGTCTGCAACTACATGTACATGGACAAAAGTAATCGGAATAATGGGCCGATCGGAATAAAAATGTGTCATTTAAATAACCAAATCGGAATATTGGTGCGCATGTGCACCCGACGTAAAAGTGACGTATTTCTGCGTTGCTGAGTGGCGGAAATACGACAAACAAAACCGTCGGGGATCCCAATACAACTTTTCTGTTCGAAACATTAAAAGAGCTCAAAATTATTTATTCAGTAACAACTCGACTGTAATTAGAAAAAGCAGCAGGAGAGATTGAACCAGAACAAGTCCAGATGGTGTCTACCCCAAAGTCCTGAAGGCCTGTGCAGAGCAGCTCTATGGGATTTTGCAGTACCCTTTCAACCTTAGTCTGACCCGAGAGAAGGTTCCAGTGTTGTGGGAGACCTGCTGCCTTGTTCCGGTACCAAAGAAAGGACAAAACAGACAAACCACCATTTGAGAGACTGAGGGCTGGTGTATCTAACCAGGTAGTCAGCACCACAGGAGTACCACAGGGGGCTGGACTCTCATTGTTCCCTTTCAATCTTTACACCGCAGACCTCCAGTAAAAGAAGAAGAAGAAGAAAACAAATGTGAATGTAGATTTTAGGAGAAACAGGATTAAGTCAAGTGGAGGTGGTGAAGGAGTATACACGTGTTCATCAGGACAAAAGACTAAACTGGAGACAGAATATTGAAACCAGTACTTCTTGAGTAAGTTACGGTCCTTCAGACTTCGCAGCAAAATGCTGCATATCTTTTATAAGTTTGTTGTGGATATAAAGACAGCACAGACCTCCTCATGAGATGTCAGCAGATCGGAGGCATCCTCCAATCTGCTGTAAGACATTCCACCATAGGAGATCCTTCCTCGGATGAATCTTTAGAGGAACCTGTATAGTATAAGTCAAAACAACATTGAATTTCCCTTTGGGATTAACAACAATTATGTTGAATTGATTTGAATAACTTTGGATAAATGAAGACATAGATCTTATGTCTTCATTTAGATTTTATATCTAAATAAAGATTAGATTATAGTGTTTTTTAAGATATATTCTTAAATCAATCTTTAATCACATAATGCTGCCACTTCAGGGTATCAGCCTCTCTATGCTGTCTCAGAAGGGAAACTGGAAAATAGAGAAAGTAGGTCACACAACATGCAGCCTGCATGGCTCTGTGGTCAGCATGCATCTACTTAGCAACACGAGTTAGGACCGACGAAGGAATGTCCTACAGCTACCTCAGCTGTTGCTATGTACACACAGAATTTTCCATTATGACTCTCCAATTTGGGAGGCAAGCGCAACTGTGGACAAACTGTGCATTCTCCTAAGAACGGAAGGTACTACAGCTATGAGGACGGGTTGAGACAAATTACAAGTCAATTTCACTCATGTTCCACCATCCGGGGTGTCGTCATGAATTTTGGGCCCATGGAAAAAAAATCGAAATCCTCCCAAAAGCTTGCTTTTATATAAGGAAAAATTCTCTTTTTTGGGGCCCCTGTCAGTCAGGGGCCCTTGGAGTTGTCCTGATTCCCCCCTCGACACGCCTGACCACCATTGTCAAACCTTTTCCTTCACCTTGCTTCACACCAAGCAAGTGTAGTGCAGAATTACATATTTGATCCCCTGCCTGTCAGCTTGCTTTTAAACAGAAGCTCACTCCATAAATGTTAGTGGTAGGTCCTCATGGAATATATGATCCTGTATCAAAGCACGTCTTAGTACCTCATGGAGAGACCTTTAATGGAAATACAGCTCAAGAAACTTTCTCTAGCTGGTCAGCAGGTTTTCACCCGTCTCTGGAGGGGTCCTGACCCGGTTCTCTGCATAGAAATTCTCTAAATCCTTGTGGTTTCTTTGCTAATGCCTGACAACTCAAAGCTTCAGCTCTGTCTGCAGATTTTCTTTCGGACTGAGGTGTGGAGACTGATCCCACCACTTTATGACCTTAGGGTGGCCCTTCCTGCGCAGCTACACTGTTGCCACGTTTGAAGACATAACCCATCAGACTTACAGTAAATGACACCTTTGTTGTCCCTTTAAGGCTACGAATTTGCTCTGCATCCCAAGCTGGAAAACAGTGAAAGCATGTGGCTTCCACCTCTATGCTTGACGAGGGAGACAGAGCTCTTTGGGTCATGCTCAGAATCTCTCCTCCAAACTCAGCTGGTTGAAAGGACGATAAAGAGCTTGATTTTGGTCTCGTGATCACTGCTCTATCTCCTAAGCATTTACAGAAACGTTCACATGTTCACTGTGTAGCTTTGTTTTAATGATCAGCCTCATCACATGAGCTGAGACCTTATATGAACCTCCAGACCGAGGCAGGTGGTTGTAGTCTAATTCCTGCATTTTTCAGGAACAGCTGTGCTAAGCTTCCAACCAATGTTCTTGGAGTTTCTTCAGATCTGCTATCTAGTCCCTGGCTTCCCCTGGCAGCTCTGAGATCTGTCATTGGTGGCAGAGAAGGAGGAACTGAAGATCTTTATTCTGTGAACTGGTGAGCGTTAATCACCTGAAGTCTCTGCAAATGTTTTGTGTGCAACTTGGGCACATGACTAATCTGTGGGAGCCTAAAACCTGGTTGAGTTTTAGGGGATCAAATGTCTATCAATAACAAGAACAACAATTTTTAACTTTTGTGTAAAGCTTTTTATCTGAGTCTGTTGCTGATATTGCAGCTATCTTAAAATGAAAACCGCCACAACACTGACAGACATTACTTTTGCTGATGTTTATTTAAAAAGGGGGATTTATTTAACTTCTGGGTCCCATTTAGACATGCTCTTGATTCCCTGAAGGCCCTGCTTGGCACGGTGTAGATGTCGGTAGTTGCTGTAAAAACGCCTGTTTACACAACACTCTAAGATAAAAACCAGAAAAAAACCAGGCCGAACCCACCTCTGGAACTGGGCTGCATTTAGCGCGGTCCAGTTGTGTCTAGCTCGGTTCAGTTCAGTTTGCGTTCCATTTACACTCGATAGTTATCTCAGTTACCGAGCTCGGACTGGTCTCGGCACGGTTAAAAAGGGGTAGTGTAAACGGGGTAAAAGAGCGCATGAGCAGACCGCGTCATCTCCTTACAGCCAGCTGAATTTCTGACATTCATAAAAATACTAGCTTCCCTACCGTGACACACGATTTCCAGTGATGATTCTGCTTAGCAGTGTGATGAACCTCAGCGTCTGTCGTTGTTTCCTGCGTCTGTAAATCCTTATTAGACGTTCGTTTGTCTTATCCACTTCCCAAAAGCCGACTCTGTCAAGTAAATTCACCAAAAGTTGCCGTCTCCGCCTGACTCTCCGCAAACAACGAAATATAACCAAGCATAACTTCCTGAATGTTACGGGCGCCGCCATTTTTATTTGCTTGATTTCCTCCTTCAATCCCAGAGAGCAGTAGTACCGCAGATCGTCACTAGGAGGCGAGGAAACCAAGGAACCGAGATAGCGTGATGTGTAAACGGTCGTCAGAACCAAGCTCGGCTTGGTTAACTGATCCATGGATCGGTTTAACAAGGGTAGTGTAAATGGGGCTATAGTATGAGCAGGTCAAGGCTTTACAAAAACTTGGAGATCTGCACAAGGTTCATGTAGTGCCCCCTCATATTTCCTTTCAAAATAAATGCCCCTAAATTGTGGTTTGGGCTGGCAGAGCGGCCGCCTCCGCTGTCTGGGCGTGTTTCATGCTCTGTCATGTGAGCACTGCTTCCAGGGCCGCTGTAGTGAAGTGTGCTGAAGCTCAGCCACAGAGTAGCCGTCTCACACTTGTGGTGGAACTGTGTGGTCATGAAGTGGACCGATGGCGAGAGCCATTGCCTACCCTGAAAACCAAGTTGCATCAGCTAATCTTGTGAATAATGTAGAGTCATGAATAAACATAGAACGGAGTGAACCACTGTAAAGGAGGCCTGTCTGCTCTCCCTCTTTGCTTCGTTTCCTGTCCTCTCCGTCCCACCTCCTTCTCTGTCCACTCCTATCTCTTTCTGCTCGTCTTTTTTCTAAACCACAAAAAAAAACACCTTCTTTCTTCCCTCCCTGCCAAAAATCCTCCCCCACCCACCCTCTTTCACACTACCTCCAGCCTTTTCTTCTCCTCTCTGTCCACAGAGATGACAGACATTGTGGTGCTGTAGTGCTGCCATGTCTCGGCGTGGACCGGTTGGGCCCAGCCCTCGCTGTCAGCTCAATAGAAGCCCGGGTTTCCTCAAAGGCAGCCATCCAGCCAGCACAAAGCCTGCCCACTGGGAAAAGACCCACAAAAGAAAGATGGGGGGGGGGGGGGTCTTTGCTCTGCTCAGTCTTGCCTCCACCACCTCGTATAAATAATACAGCACTGCCTCAACAAAAAAGGAATCCTGCACTGCTCCCACAAACCTCTGGTTCCATTTTCTCCCTCTTCTCGCCTTTTATACTTCAACTTTTACCTGAAAAACTTCAAGCCGCTGCTCTTTAAACGTCTGTGATTTGTACAACCAGAAGTACCTCTTATTCCAGCCATGTATGGTCCCTGGAAGCTCAGAAAGACACTGTTCTTAAAGCATGGACCACAGCAGTTAGGGCTAATTTACACTTAGCCAAACCCACTAAGCTCATTCAGGGTGATGAAGAGTCCGGTTCCATTACAGTCCTTTGGGTTCAAAGTTTGTGTTACAGATTCAAGTAAGAAAGTGATCCAAAGAGTCATGGCTTCTGTGGCAGCATGGCTGTCCATGCTAGTGTTAAATATAAGATGGTGCTGGAGTTTTATTTTCTTGTATCTTCCTGCATCACTAAAATAAAAGGCAGTGGTACAGCAGTAGAAAACGGATCATAACAAAAACTTTTCTTTTAATAGATGATCTAAAACTCCAGCTAAGAATGACAAAAAGCAAGACATACAAAGATCCTATATTTTATTTTCCCAAGTCATACATGACCAAATGAGCCCTTTAAAGGTTGAAAACAGATCAGCTTTGTTTTAAAGTAGATACCGCCTAAATTCTTCTGTTTGTTGACAGGAAACAGGCGTAAACCCTGTTGATGTTTACTGATCAGCTTCAGTTTGGCAAGTTACGCGAAGCTGTGAGCATGAGTAATCTGTCAGAGCATTAATGGAAACGAGTGCAAAGGGATTAGGCTGCTATCGCTGCAGCTCTCCCAGCCTGTCGGCCCTTTAGCATGGAGCTCGGACAAAGAGGCTGATTTCAATGGAAATGCAGCAGCTGAGAGGACACAACTCTCTCAGTGGGGTGACTTCCACCTTTCACATAAACACCCAGACACGCCATTACCCTCCACACACTTAAACACGCTCAGTGGAAGAGTGGAGGCATTGTGTGAGACGTATATTTTGTAGAAGGCGCTGTAGGAAGCTGGGATTGAAGAACCGATGTGGCTTTGCACCTGTCAGTGATTATATAGATAATCTTCTCCACAGCCCAGTGTTGCTGCACGTCTACTATTAGACCAACCATTATTCCCCGCATGCCTGGCCTCTGTACCTCTGATTACATGCAAATAGCAGCTCTTTATCCAAGCTGTGAATGAAAAATCCAACTCAAAAGAACGGAGATCCCTCCTCTCCTGCTCAGACTCATACCTGCATCCATGACTGCGTTTTAGGGTTCAGTGCGCTGACCAGCAGGGAGCAGACAAGTGACTGACCCACACCAGCATCATCTTCAGCTGAACCTGTCTGCATCAAAGGCCATCAGATCCAATGTAGGTGACACTTCTCCAAGTTTTTCTTTTAAATGTCAAGTTGACTTTTTGAAAGCAAATGATGTATTTCTCAGTTCAGAGAACATTATACAAATGAAAAGTTGGGGTAAGTAAAGTTGATACAGGTAATGTACAACTCCTAGTACAACTCCTACCCCATGCCTTCAAGGCCCATTGTTCCAAACCTTAAGACCCTGTTCAACTGTCTTCAGTTTGTCTGAAAAATCCTCTGTGATGCGTCAGCAGGTCCAGTTTTTAAGTGTCTGATCCTCATCCTTTGAGTCGTGAAACAAAAACCAGTCTCTTGTGAGCTCCAAGTCTTTGTAGAATCTCTGAAGGCTATAAATGTTTTAGACAGCTGTATACTTTATGCTTTATCTACACCACAAATGTGGCCACCTCTACAAAATGAACACAAATCTTTTCAGTATAATATTACATCTTAATTAGTTTCAGATAATTTATAGTAGTAGTTCACAACAAATGTCCTCTCAAGGCAATTTACAAGACAAACAGATCCAGAAATATCTAACCAAGTCAAAAACATCATTTAGACAAATAGAGTAATTCATTTCATACTATGCTGTGCAGATGCTCTGTCTGTGCGGTTATAGAGTCTAAATCCTTGAATCAGCTTGCAGTCATTCTTGTATTCTGAAAAATGCAACTATTTATCCTATTGAGGGCACTCACAAACTGTGAGCATTAAACCTTCATCCCCAGAAGGTCAGGTGATCATTGCAGGGTTTGCCCCAATGTATCAGAGGCCTGCTGGGCCATCGGGCATTACTGGCTCCCCCGCCATGCGAAGCGTTGTCTGTTTATTTAGTTTAAATATGTTTTTTAATAGACCAGTAACAGTCATATATAGTAGGGTTGTCAAAATAATTGATGTCTCGATATAATCGTTACTAAAAAAAATTAATTCTTCAAAGATACAGATTTGTGTCAAAACTGACTCTGTAACATCTGCCCAAACTGTTGTCCTTCTTCCAGAAGCAGTGCAGACACTCAGCCCATCTTCTCCTCGCAGCCGCACACCTGACCCAAATACTGAGCTGCTGCTGGAAGTCTTAAAGTCTGCTAACATGTGGAGAACAGCTAGCAGAAAACATGTGGTGCTCTTTATAGACAAGATAAACACAAAAGGATTGTTCGGAGAAACTTTCCCAGGCAGACAGACAAGAAAACGAAACGTTGAACGGTTCTACGTGCTAAGCTAACAGTATGACACAGATTTTTGAGAGCAACATGAAAAGGTCAGTAAAGCTCCTGTACCTGCTACAATGTAACAGCAAACCTCCTGGACAACATAAGCTAATGCTAGCTGTTATTAGCTTGACGGACACAGACAGCCCAATGATGTTGGTCTGACATTCAAAGCCAATCCTTTTAAAATTAAACTACCACGAGGCTTGGGGAGTATCTGCATTACATGTAGATAAAGAAAAATTATTCACAGATGTTGATGTTTCACAAAAGTTCTTCATGTTTAGAAGTACATTCTATGCTTTTAGACAAGGCAACATGCAAGGTAAGAAAAGAAACCATGTGACTTGTATGTTTATAGACAGACGTGTAGCCCTTTAAGGCTACCTTGGTGCATTTTCGTTTGAAACTTATTAAAGTAAACATTAAATAACCCACAACTCCTACACTTTCCTGGCCAACAGAATTTCAACGGGCAAAGCAGAGCATTTGAGATTTGCCCATCTTCCTCTGAAAGATCAATACCTTATATAGTTCACTGTTACAATTCTGACATGTTACGCCTTCAGCTAGCCAAGAAATTGACCTGCACACACAAGATTGTAAAATAAAAATAAAAAAACGCTGCGGGATGTGAATGGTAGATGAATGGTATTTCAATCCACACAAATGCTCTTTGAGTTTTTTGGTCTGCTGTACAGGTCAGGTTTAACTCTGTATGTCTCAGTTTCTGTTTGTGTGCAGCGCTGCAGCAGAACCTTTTCTGTGTGTATCCTGCAAGGAAATGAGCACATACCTGTCAGGCAGTCATACGCAGGACGCTGCCTCAGGTCAGTGCTTGCTGCCAGATGATGCCTTTCCGTGGCTGTTCTTCCGTGAACACACCTGTATGCTGTCCCCACTCTCTGTCTGCAGCTTGACATTTGGTACAGTGAAGATAGAAGACACTACAAGGGGAAAAAGATGCACGAAGTTTAGATAGGAGCACACTGAAGGCAGGAAAGCTTTTTTCAAGTGAGCATTTTTTTTTTTTCCCAGTGTCCTGTCTAGCAATGTGGCAATAGGAATTGATGTCTCAATGCCAGATAGAGATCGACAGATTTTGCTTTTACAAGTGGAGCGAACAGCTTTCGCCATAGTGCTCCACTTGATTTATGCTTGTAAATAGCTTTATTGTGATTCCTGCAGGGAGACTTTCAAATTATATGGACATTACAATGGGAGAGTAAAGGAAGAACAAGAAGTGAGAGAGAAAAAAAAAGAATAGAGGTGAAACAAAGAAGAGATAAAAGAGAGAGAATGATAAAACCTTCTCCGTCTGCTCCATCACCTGGAAAGAGAGATGCAAAAAGAACAGCACAACCAACAGACATAAAGCAACAGGTACAATCGAATAACACCTAGATGCCATTGCTAAATCATATATATTATTATGTAAGCTGACATGTGTAATGTGATACCTGAAAAAAGAAAGTGAAAGAAAATAAATAAATAAATAAATTATAAGCTTACTGTATATAAGTGAACATTTAATACCTGGGACCCAGCACCTGTGGGAGTTTGTGAGAGTGCACTAGTTTAGTTGAAAATTATCCAGAAGGAAATAGCTTGATAGTGGTTGTGGAGAACCAAAGACCCACCTTCCCCGAGCACAGAGGCAGGAGTGAGGGGACCCATAATCCCGGACTCCCAAAGGGGTCCCCAAAGCAGGGCGCCCAGGAGGGGCCGACACAGGATATCTGCAACCCCCCCCCCCCCCCCCCCCCCCAAGGAAAGAGTAGAGACGACCCCGAGGAAATCCCCCAGCCACCGCAATGCCGACGCCCCCAAGAGCCGCGGGGACGAGCCCGTGGGCTCCGCCGGCAGCTAGCCCCGCTGAAGTGGTCCCGGCCATGGGCCCTTGGGGCCAGAAGCCCCAGGGGCGCCCCGACCCGCGACGGGGGCCCCGGCCGCCCCCCGGGGGGCCAGGCCCCGCGAAGAAGCCGCCGGGAGTAGGCCGGCGCACGCCCGGGAACCCGCCCCAAACCCGAAGCCCACCAATGCGCCAGAGGGCCAAGGCGCCTGCCAGCGTAGCGGAGGAGGGCAGGACGTGGGGGGATGGGCTCCGCACCTAGCGGAGACTTGAGATGTTCTTGGGAGAGGGAGCGGACCACACCCATACCTGTGTATGGGTGTGGTCCGCACAATTAACCTAACATGTTTTTGGGAAATAGGAAGCCAGAGTGCATAGAGAACACACACATGCACCAGAAGAACATGCAAACTCCATGCAGAAAGAACCCAGGCTGGGGTTTGAAATAGTGATACCAGCTATGACACCACGCAGCCTGTCAGGGACACCTATCTAAGCCTTTCTGGAATGAATTTTTTTCGTGAAAATATTCTCTGATACTTGATATTTCTGCAGGTGGTATATATATATATATATATATATATATATATATATATATATATATATATATATATATAATATAAATATAAATATATATATATATATATATATATATATATATATATATATATATATATATATTAATACATTTTTATACGATATATTCTAATTGTTCTGGCTATCAGTCTAATTCGAGGTTTTTACAACTAACATAAATTAAGTCTTAAAAGCCTCCCGGCACTATGGGGGGAGTGGTGGCCTAGTGGTTAGAGTATTGTGCTTGTGTCCGGGAGCTTCTGGGTTCCACTTCCACAGATTGCCACCCTGGGTCCCTGAGCAAGACCCTTAAACCTGGATTGCCGCACAGTGGCAGCCCACTGCTCCCCAAGGGGATGGGTTAAATACAGAGAACAAACTTGATTGGAATGTATGTTGTAATGCCAATAAAGATGATTATTATTATCTATTAGACACAGACACATAGGGAATTCATAAGTTGATCTGGCTCACCATTTTCCACTTATCTGAGATGGGGTCTTAAGAGTAAGAGGGCCAGGTGGGAAACCCAGACATCGATCTGCCAGCAACACTCTGCAGCTCAGTCTGAGGGATCCTATGGCCTTCCCAGGACAGAAGGAATATATAGTCCCTCCAGTGAGTTCTAGGTCTGCCCGAGGTCCCCTCCCACAGGGAGATGCTCGCCAATCCTCTGAAGAGAGGCACCCAGGAGGCATCCTGATCAGAATACTGAAGCCCCCAAGCAGGATTAATTTTTCCCGTCATTATCTCGTGGCTGTAGAATGATAGCTAAACAATGGTTTTGATTTTAAAGCGTGTTTTACTCAAACATATTCTTGGCAATCTGACAAGAGGGATAACCTTCAGTTCAGAGGGATAACCAGACATGGGTATGCTGATGGGTTTCTGCATCACCTGCTGAAATCACAGCAGTCAGTCATAACTCAGAAAATAGAAGAGTTCTGATGTAGGATCATGGACCATTTTTAGGAACGCCTTTATTTCTCTCACTTTCTTTCCTAGTTATGACTGAGACAGGTGCACTGTCACAGAGTGTTGCAAATGGCCAACCAATCAGGAGAACCAATGCATACATTAACCAATCAGAAGCTCACAAAGCCAGGACGCCATCACCTGGGACCTCCCAAATACTTTAAAGACCTGGTAATCTGACTGTATGTGAACTTTTGACTTTGAGGAAACAGTGAAAACATTTTCTATTTTATCTGACAGAAATGCTGCTGATAATCCTAATCCTAACTCTTGCACACCTTTTGCAGTTAGGTTCTGAAACTTGAACTGAGGGTGTTGTTTGTATTTCTGACCATTATGTGTGGAAAGGTTGTAGCTCCTACTTGTATTCTTCTGTGTTTCTGTGTATGTCTGGCTGCTGCAATGAGTTGCCCTTCATGGGATTAACAAAGTTCTTCTGAGTCTGATTCTAACCGATCTAAAACAGGAAAAGTTTAAGTTAATTTAATGTGACAATGAGCATAAACGAGGTAGGAGTCTTTTTTAGGGGGAGAGGTGGCCTAGTGGTTAGAGCAGGGTGCTTGTGTCCTGGGAAGGCTGTAAATCTAGCCATCCTCTCCACCACGCCAACACTGAATAAAAGGTAACATGATCAAATAAAATGATTTACAAAAGAAATTAATCACATTTGAACTTGGACACATATAATAACAACATCATTATTTTAAGAAACTTATTTTATGGTCTCATATAGTAACTGAAACAAAGAGACCACTTCTAATTGCAGTTGTGATCCTTTGTTGATCACAAAGGATGATTTTCTGTGTTTGCTATGAATCAAACTCCATTTGTAACAGCAAACATCAAGTTTTCTTCGTGCTGACATTGAATGTTTGTTAAAGCCCATCTTTTACTCTATCCCATCTGTTTTTTAGACAGAGCTGGCCCACAATTTGAATGATTAGCTGGTTCTCAATCTCAAGCAGCTGTTCGTTTGTGTTATTTCAACATTATTGTCCCCCACAAAGAGGTAAATGAAAATACACATGTGAGTTACTTTGGTTTTATCTGTTCTAGTCCTCATTTTCCAAACTGTTTTATTCTTCATTCTCCGTTGCTTTGCCTGTACCACATGTGCATGCTGAGAACACAGGGAGATGAAGGCAGAGCGAGGAAAACAGCGAGCATGACAAAAATCTAAATGAGCCATCTCTTTCCTCTCTTTCTGTCAGTGGCCGCTGCTTTCTGGTTCTTTTCAAACATGAAAACCTGCTGGGAGCTGATAACAGGATTAATAATGCAGAAAAATCCTAATCGGGGGGGATTAAAAATGGAATTCTCCAATTAAAATTACCACCCCGTCTGTGGTGGCACACTCAGGTCAATGGAGCGGGCTTTTCACACTACTAATGAATAACAGCTAATATGTGTGTGCAGCCTGTCAAAGCATACGGATAGGTAGTCATCTCTGACATACTTTGATGAAACAACCCAATTCTGGAGGATTAATTGAAATAAAACCTGAATTCGAAGTTTTGGCTAAAGCCTCTGACTCTGAGATTCAGCGTGCACAAGGGACATCTGCTTCCAAACCCAAGCTGAAAGCTAAGAGTGGTTAAAGCTAAAAGCTGTGTGTTTCTGAAATTTCAGATCCCTGGCTTATTTAAAGAGAGCCGCAGTGTGCTTTTCTCTGGGCAAACAACCAGTCAAGAAGACAGAAAATCAAACTGAGAACCCTGCAGAAGCCAGCAGAGGACCGGCTGGGCTTACTGTCCCAACGGCATCCACATGATAAGACCGACTTTCTCTGCCTGATCAAAAACAAGCCCAGGTTGCTCCTGGCTGTCTTCCATACAGACAAACTGAGACAGAGAAGGAGAAAATGAAGACTTGACAAAAAAAGGAAAGGAGTGTACCAAAGCACAAAGGGGGGGCACAAAAGAGAAACGGAGGGAGACCTATTGTGTGACTGCCAGCCTCTATACCAACTAACCCTGGAGAAAGATGATATTAAAACAGAAATATCAAATGCTGCTCACATCTTATGCACCAGGTTTAAATGTAGCGTTCATTGTTGAGTCAGGACCAACTTGGGCACCATCTCTCCATGACTTTGCAGTCGTTCTTTATTAAGATATTTCGATGCTCACTGACATGTTGTACAGTCAGCGAGCTTAGTCAATCAGTCATGTTTATGTGTGGTTTACTGACAGAAGGGAGGACTATTTGTGCTTGTATTGCAGCCACCGGACCTCTGACTCCCACAGTCATTCAGTTCCCATTAACCTCTCTGTGTGACAAAGTATTGTAGTGGTAAGTGTGTCTGAACGCTGATATGCGGCCCAAACCGAGTCATGGACAGAACAATGTTCCCAAACACAGCAGCAAATGCCATTGTCAGGAATTAAAAGAGCCTCGATGTAGTGCAGCCAAGTTGTAAAGAAGTGAAGCAACTTCGAATTATTGCTGAATGAATACCAGTTTGGACTGGCGACCAGTGCAGGATGGACCCCGCCTCTCGCCCAATGACCGCTGGAGATAGGCACCAAGCCCCTCCAAGCAAAGATTAGCCATAAGTTCAAATACTGATTATTAATGTGTTAAGCCTCTAATAGCTAAAGTAATACATTTAAAAAAAACAGAACTGTTGAGAAGTCTAGATATAAGAATCTTATTGTGCTTGACCCGTTACATTTTACCAGGTCGAAAGCACTTTTCCAAAGCTTTACATGATGTGCAGGGAATCCCTGGAAAAGGAGATGCTGTCAGCAAAGCTCTTTTGAACATTGACCAGTTTATTTATCTGAAAACTTTTCATCGTTATGTTGACCTCTTTTTAGGTAAAGGTTACATTTAAAATAAAATATTTTTAATTCAGTTTTTTTTCACCTGGTCCTTATTCCAAGTAAAAAAAACAATACAAAAAAACAACAACTAATCAATAATTATTGATATCTACTGATAAGAAACACTTATAACATGACACATTTTTCAGCCATATCATGCTACCCCTTTTAGCCTTTAGGATCGGTTGTATTGTAAATTCAGTATCCATCTTTATTAGTCAATAGATTGGTCCATTTGTATTTCTCAGTGTTATTAACAATACATCTAATTCTTCATTCCATAATTTGTTTTTGCTCCTACTGACTTTTCTTACTGTTGATCCTAACTACATAAAACCTACACTGCAAAAAAAGAGAATAAACAGTAAGTAAAATGTTCTTGAAATTAGTGTATTTGTCCTTGACACGTAAATAATCTTATTTGCCAGTGGAATAAGATTTTGCACTTAAAATAGGAACAACCCGTCTACATCATCTTATTAGTCTATCAAATTATCTTATTTTAGGGGTAAAAATACTCATTGCATTGGCGCATCATCTTGTTTACCTGCTCAAATCAAGGACAGATACACTCATTTCCAGAAAACTTTACTTACTTTTTTTCCACTTTTTGCAGTGTAATCCGGAGGAACTATACAGACGTGATCTTGCTGACTTTATTTGTAACAGCGATCACTAAAGAGAGTGGAAAGGAATTCGTCCTTGAGACTAAATTTGAGATTATGAGAGTGATTGCTTTATAAAATTTTAAGTATTCTACTCGATAGTTATTATGCAATGCATTAACTTATGGTCCAACAGCTTGAGTAAAAAAGCGTATAAACACGTGATGTCACATACTGTCCTGCAGCTCCCAGAGCCGTGGAGGAAGGTTGCTGAAGTATTCATGGTTCAGAGCTGCCTGCGCTGATAGACGGTTCTTTGGGAAGCACTGGAGGAACCTGGAGGCCAACTCCTCAGCATGGTCCACATAGCCCAACCTGACACATGAAAACACATAATTAGATCAAATGATCAAAGGAATCAACATCATACAGAGTGCGCTCTCTTCCCCTTCACTCACACCTCCGACGTTCTCAAACTCATAGAGCTGCTGACTGCTGTTTGTTACTTTGTACGTTTGCTGACTTGAGAGAAGAAGCACATATGCAAAGACGCACACGCTCACATATGCCGCCACCTTTCTCCTGTGAGCTCGCATCACACATGGTGACTGGGTCACCGGAAGACTTAAATCCTTACAGCAAAGCCCAACACAGATGCATACTGTGTAAGTGTGTGTTGATGGTGGTGAACTCCTGAACCAGTAAACAGAGGTGGATAGTAATTAGTTATCAGCTGCATTAAGTAAACATGATGCTATTCAGTGCTGCATGTCAGCATGACGCACACACTGCTGAGAGCAACTGTAAAATCCTGCCGGTTCTGTCCCTCCATCCTCCCACCCCACCGCTCTGACAGCCACACCCCTGCCTCCTAATAGGGATCTAAACCGGACGGTTCAGCCGAAAAAGACGTGTCTACTCTGCAGCGCTCTGCACGGATGCAGAGATAAAGTTAATGAAGTCCATCAGGACCTCTGCTTGCTGCTTTCCCAAACAACTAAAGAACTCCTGCACTGACGTTTTTAGAAAGAGTATTCAGCGTTTAAACTGATGGGATGAGACCTACAGATTGCTATTCTTGATAATTAATTGCTAAGCCTTTCCACTTAGTGATGGGGAACCACAGCAGCTCAACCATGGAGGTCACCAACTTTCTCCTGTATATGGCTACCTCCAAACGTCATGTATCCTTCAGGTTAGGTCAGGAATTTCATGGGATGAGTTTCCCTGGCTGAGCAGCTGCATCCAAGCCTGAAAATCACCAAGTGGAACGCAACGCTTCAGATGCAGTGGTGTAAAGTAAGCAGCCAGTCTGGAGTGATAAATCATTCCTTTTTATCTGGGAAATCAATGGACAAGTCTGGGTTTGGCAGTTACCAGAAGTGTAATGTTTTGTGGGGAGGATTACAGCGCAGGTCTGTTTTGTCAGGAGTTGGGCTTGGCCCAGCAGTATCAAACCATTTTGAAAACTATCATGCTCCCAAATTTGTGGGAGCCCGTTGAGGATGGCCCCTTCCGATTCAAACATGACTGTGAACCAGTGAATGAAGCGAGGTCCTTGAAGTTCTTTCCCCACCAAACTCCCTCATCTATGTTTTCATGGACATAGATGAGGAGTCTGATGGGGAGATAGAACGCCTTTGGGATGATTAAGCGTGGAAACTGCAATCCAGGACTTCTGGTACCACATCAGTGTCTAACCTCACAATTTCCCTTCCTGAATACTAATCAAACATTTACATGGACACTCCTAAAGTTTGTGGGAATAATTTCCAAAACGGCTAAGGCTTATAGCTGCAAAGGGTGAAGAGACATCATAACAAACCCTTTGGATTAAGAACAACATTTTACTCAAGGTTTCAGGTGCCGTGTGTGTGTGTGTGTGTGTGTGTTTGCTTATTTTACTAGTAAAGTGAGCACTTTGATGTAAAGTGAGGACCCTTTTTTGGTCCTCACAAGACCTGAAACAGCCAAAATTGGAGAGACATCCTGGGTGTGTCATATACCCAAGGAGACGAGGCTGTGATTGGGCAAAACCTAATTGGGCTGTGAATACTTATGTATATATGATTTTGCATTAGTTAATCTTTTTTGTTCGTTTTTCATACATTTCCAAACCAAAATCTGAGAAATTAAATTTTCTGGATAAATGTAACGGTGTATGTCTGTAAGCATTTTAAGGCTAAACAAGTTTTACTTTAATGTTTGTCTGCTAGCAGAGAGTTTATCAGCAGATATGAATCAATGAAATCACCTGGATCTCAGCATGTTTGGCTTTGAAAGCCAGTGTACTGTAGAAACAGATTCCTTTCTGGTCTTGTTTCCATACAAACAGAGTGATTGTGGAAAGTCTGATAACATCTGGATCAGTCTTATCCAGGGGATGAAGCATCGTCAGTGGGGTGAAACCCTCACTGCTGGTTTCATGGTTTAGGCCTGCTGATGTCTATTCAAGAGCTTCCACCGTGTAAGAGCCTTAACAAAGACTGTGCTGTATAAAGACAAGTGTGCAGGCAATAAAAACCAGCCCTGACATGCAACTGCTCCGTTCACAGTAGTAAAAATGATACTGGGCTTAGGTTGCCTGTTGATATTGTACACAATGGAAGGGACCTGGGTGTGTGTTTGTGGTGCAAGAGGAAAGGGGTAGTAAAACCTTGCACTGAGGATGGGTGAAAGCCAAAAACAGCAACAACAAGAAGGGTGCGGCAGGCCTTTGGCGCTGGATCCAAATTATTTGGGGTAAAACAGTGTGGGCACAGGAAATCTTTACTATCAGAAAGTCCATGAGGCAGACATCCTGTCTACTTTTAAGACCATCCTTAAAACTTTCATTTTTTTTAAGAAGCTTATGGTTAGAGTGGCTTAGGTTATCCTGAGCTACCTCAGTAGTTATGCTGCTATAGGTTTAGGCTGCTGTAGGACATAATGACCACTATCCCTCACTCTGCTACATTCTACTACAACTCTCCAATTTTACATTATGTGCTAAGATCTCAGGCAGATATAGAATCTGTGTGCTGAGCACTGGATGCACGTAAACTTTCCCCATTAACCTACTTAAGAAGTGGGCCTACAGAGATAGGATCACTGGACTTCAGCCAAGTATAGTTAATTCGTTATATTTGATACATTCATACTAGAAGTTTTTTTAAATGCTTGAAAATTTAGAAAAAAAGCACTCAACCACCACTGATGTTTAACCTTTAAGCAGACTTATTTTATGTGCAATGCTCTATTTTGACCCTGCATAACTCCACTCCACACTTCCTTTGGTACCATGACGTCAGCTTGATATCTAGAACTCCCATAAGTCTGGAATATGCTGGATTGATCTGTTATTTGTAAGCTAAATAAGTAAATTCAGAGAGTGGCTTGTTATTGTGGATTAATAATGGAATGAGTAGAGAATATCAAATGCAGGACCACACAGTCACAATTAAAAACTATAGTATGGAAACATTCAGCACTGAAATACAATCATATTATTGCGTTGAAAATAACATTTTAGAGTCCACCACATCTTTATTTTTGTTTTTTCTGAAGGAGAAAGAACAACTAAACATGTGCAATTTCATATGTCGGTTAATCAAAGATCGAAGCCAAAGCAAACCAGCACATGGCTTCATGGGATTTAATACTATGAAATTCTTCAAACAGGTTGGTGTAGGAGGACATTTTAGACATGTTCTGCCATTGATGGAGTTATAGATGGAAATTTAAAAGAGTGCGGAAAACAATTTTTCTTTTTTAGCAATAAACATGACAACTATCTTATTTTCAGCAGAGATCTGAGGATTCCAACTTCTGCTGAAGCTATGGACCAGCTTTGAGATAAACAATGAATACCTTTACAATGTCAACCTTTCTGGTGAAGCAGACTGCTAAAATGTACTGTGAGAAATGTTTGACCATATGCTGCATAGGAAGAAACAAAGAAAACTGCCCTGGAAGATCAGCTGCACAGCTGTCATGTGCATTTTCAAAGCAGGAGGGGAAAAAAGTGGCCAGAAAAACTGGCTGATGGGGAGAAATACAGAGGGTAAGATGGGGGAAGCCAGCACTCAGGGCAGAGGCACAATGATTGTATATATGATCACATGAAATTTGGCGTTCCCTGGCTGAAGATGAAAGGCGGCGAAGAGGAAGTGATCATCATTAACATTCCACTTTGCTTTCTTTGTTCATATTTTGATTTCCTCTTGGGCTGGAGAAGGACTGGGGCCTAGAGCTTAAAACTGCCCGACTCACTTTACTCACCATCCAATAGTTTTATTCACACTGCTCTAAATGTGAATGTAGAAATATAATTTTTATCAACACAAGCTATGATCGTCGTATAGTAAATACCTAAAATATTGATTCTACACATGTAGGTGGTTGTCAGACTGCAGTCATGGTTAAAGGAAATACACGCTCAGTCAGCCCAGTGGGTTACATCTGGGGACATATTTAAAATATCCTGGACTTTACCAGGCACTAAAATTATTTACATCTAGCCTAAAGGGTATTAAACCCTCAACCTAACAAAAACACTGTGATTAACAAAAAAGATGAAGCCAAATTTGATCGGCAGCACCTGACTACTCCTTTCACTCTAGATTCCCATGCAGGTAGATAAAGTGTACTGAACTTTTTGCATGCAGCTTCTTCATTTTGGCTTTGTCTTTGTTCTAAAAAAGGACAAAAAAAGGACCATCTGTTGTCTATTTTGGTAAACTACAAGTTAGGACTAAAAAATAACAACCTTGTCATGAAAAGATCGTTTTTATTATGTCATGATACATAAAACTCTAGAATGGGAAGAAGGTGTCAGCCTCATCACAGTTGAGGACAACTCAGAGTACAGACAGTGGACACAAGACTTTGTGGACCATCTCCAGAGCAACAAGAGGCAATCCAAGGAGCTGATGGTGGATTTTTGCAGGCTGAGATCCACCACACTGACAACGGTGAATTGATGTTGAGATAGTGGACTCTTAGGCTACGTTTACACTGCAGGTTTTGATGCTTAATTCCGACTTTTTGCTGAAATTTGACTTTTTTGAGGTGGCCGTTCATGGAAGTAATGGTGAATGTAATTGTTTCTAGAAGTGTTCAATAAAGTTTTGTTAAAAACTTGAAAAGAAAAGAGAAGCGCTGAAACCGGACGGTATCTTGCCTTTTTATTATTAGCTGACAATTTTAAGACCACATCTTAGCAAGACAAAGTAAGGTAAGAAGAAAGCAGAACAGCTATTAACAAGGGTCTTTTATGGAGCACTAACTGCTACTACTGTGTCTGGATGTGAGACAGGAGAGTGACGTGAAAAATGGATAAATGCGACATGACCATTCAGACAGCGGACGCTTTGAAAAAAAATCCGATACGTATGCGAATTAGTACCACATATGGAATTGACACAAATCAGATTTTTTGGGGGGTGAAAAGATCAGAATTGGACCGTTCACACTGCCGTAAAAAAAAAAGACAGATATGGGTCGCCTATGGGCAAAAAGACCGGATTTGGGTCGCATTACCCTGCAGAGTGAACGTAGCCTTAGAGGTACCTGGGTGTTCACCTGAACAATAAACTGGACAGGTCCCAACGCAGATGCTCTTTACAGGGAACGTCACAGCAAAGTCTTCCTGCTAATGGGGCTGATGTCTTTTGGAGTGTAAGGGGCACTCCTGTCTGTTGGAGCAGCAGCTTTTCTGTGGCTGAGAGGTGGCAGTTAGATAAGCTCATCAGAAAGGCCAGCTCTGTCCTAGGTAGCCCTCGACCCATTGCAGGTGGTGGGAGTCCGAAGGACAACTACCCTCCCCACCCCCTCATGTAAGAAGCTGTTGCAGAGCTAGAAAGCTCCTTCAGTGATAGACTGCTGCATCCTAGATGCACAAAGGAGCACTATCACCAGATCCTTCCTCCCAGCAGCTGTTAGACTTTAGAACCATCATTATTGTTTACATCCTTGGTGGTTTTTAGAGTTCTCTCATTTCTTGTGAATATTCTACTGTTGTTTTTATACTCAAATATGCATGCACATCTTAAATGCAAATTTACATTTTCTAAATGGTCCTACCCAATTGCACACTTCTTTGAATTTGAGAATACCATTAGAGAATACTATTAGATATGTTAGAAACAATAGCTTCTAATGACCCAGGGCAGTGACGGGTGGGTAATTGATTTGCATCTGACTTAGAATGCGCCTAGGAGGATGAGCCTGAGAAGACTATTGTTAATGGCTGCACAGTAGTTTTCCTTACAGAGTGTAAATTTTCACTTACTATACAGTCTCTTGGTCTTACTTTCTGTTTTTATGATTTTGTCTTTGTTGGCTTGCCTGTCACTTTATTGCTGGTACACCTGTATACACCCACTGAGGAACAACAGCAGATATCTCTACTGTATAAAAACAATAAGGACGTGATTAATTACTAAATCTTTATTGGGCCTGGTGTTAATATGAGCAAAGCTACCATTGTAAAGAGTGTCTTAAGATTCCCATTTATGCAAAAATAGAGTACTTGGAAGATGATGATCAGCCATTTGTGGAGATCTTTTTACTAATTAGTAACAAGCAAATTCTTTGAGGATGAACTACACCAATGACCTCTTTAAATATACTAAATCACAGGAGGCACCATGTCTAAGCAGCCCTGTATGATGTGGCCTTTAGTTTAGTAGTTTAGTGAGGATGTCTCTTTACTGTAGCAGTTTCACTTTTTGATCCCAGATGATCAGGCTGCTGAGGTTTTACTTAAATCAGCTTCCCTGTGGAACACAGACACATTGCCCCTTGCCCTCGGTGTTCTCTGCTCCAGATGTTCGCCTGAGGCAGACAGCACCAATCATCTCAGAGCAGCCCAGACGGTGCCACCGTGCCCTTTTCCTGCCATATGTACCAGCTGTCCCACAGCAGAAACACTGATGCGAAACACTGATGTGAAGATTGCAGGAAAGATCGAGGCTCCATTACTGTTGCTGATGTATGTGGAAAGAATGGACTGTACTAATAAGGTATTTATTGCCCATTATGAAAAGCCTTTAAAGCATACATCAGGTTTCAACTTGTCATATAATACTTTCTCGCACTCTTGCTCCATCACACACACACACACACACACACACACACACACACACACACACACACACACACACACACACACGTTATATGAGTTCACTTACTTATTCCAGGCTTGTCTGAGCTTCTTGGCGCTGTACACTGTGAAGCGTTCTGCAATGAGAACAAAAACGATCAGACCTCCTGTTCGATCATTTATCAAAGATCATCAAATAAAACACAAAAAAACATAATTTTGATATCCACCAGCAAATGAGGACGAATCTAATTATAAGCAACATGAAATACTGCATAAATATCACAAGTCTCTGCAGTTTGTGGTATTAGTCTAGGTTGGGAATCTACCTGATTGAAATAGATCTGCTTACACCACTGGCCATAACATTACAACCAGAAAACAGAAACAGGTGTTGGAAGCACGAAAAAACTGGGGAACAGAAGGATCTGAGAAAGATCAAGAAAGAAACACTTGCAGTTTTTTATGACTGTTGAGTGATAGACCTTGAACGATTTAGCTGATTTGTCTTGTTTAAATGTCAGATTATCAAATAGATGTTATTATCAGACAAAGATAAACTGAATACACACAAAACTATGTTTTTGAATTATGATTTAATTTATTAAGCGAAAATAGCTACCCAAACCCTCCTGGTTTCACGTGAAAAGCATTTCCCCTTTTGTTAAATGTTTTTTATTTTGTATTTATTTGTTGTATTTCAAAAGCCAGACCCAGGTTTGCAAGAATCAACAAATAATTTGAATAAAACTGGTTTAACAACACCAAGTGGGGTTAAAGATCCCAGACAGCTAAAAATTAAGTCTAGGTCTGAAGAAATTTAAGAGCAGATGAGAAACTATATCAGTCTGGAAAGGGTTCCAAAAGGCATTTCTAAGGCTTTGGGGAGCCACAGTGAGTGGCTGACCAACCAGATCTATTCCAACAGCTCCTCAACAACTCATCTAGGAGGTCACTGAAGAACTCAACACGACAAAAACACAACTGCCTCAGTAAAGGTCAGGGGTCATGATTCAACAATAAGAAACAGAGACTGGGCAGAGTTTCGTACGGAAATGCTTAGGTTTGCAATGCATTGTTGTTGTGCACCGCCAGTCAGCTGACGGGCTACTACACAAAACCATTTGTTGAACAGTTTTTTACAACATCAACAGTGGTGGTGTAAAAACTGAAAGGGCACCATCGTCGTTTCTAAATTTGGCTGATGTTTATTCTATATTTTTTCAAACCGCAACATAAGAAATGATAATGACATTTTTTTCTAATTGTCAGAATATTACATGTGTGGGAGTCAGAATAATAGTTGGTCTTTCTGTTTTGAATAAAAACAGATTATTTTATAAATTTTTGGTTTAAATGTCCATGTTATTACAGTGATACTACGTAACCATACTAGCTTTACTGAAGGTTATGAGGTCATAAGTATCCATACTGAGCCATAGCTCATATCAAGGGGTATGTTACGATACAGTGTAACGCTTATAATCCTCAACCCTGGGTCTTCTGGGACTTTGATTTACTGTCTAACTGTCAATGAGTGAAGCACTAGATACGTGATAGTAAAACACAGAAAAAATGCCAAGTTTTAACAGCTTTCCTCTACAGGTCTTAAGAATAATGTCAGTGTGATGCAGTGTTTAGTTAGCAAAAAAGCCAGATGTCCTAAAATAAGGTCTGGTGTGATAAAGTCTTATGAAAACCAAGCAGAACCGTTTCTGCAGTTTCCTGGAAGAACAATGTTCATTTCAGCCTGGCTTAGTATATAAATCTGCCAAACTGAGGACTGACTGATATCAGTTCAGATAAGTTTTTAAGCAATACCATCTGAGCTATGTGCTTCAGCTACGAGGCCAGACCACATGAAATTGTCATATTTTTGACGAGTTTGGTTAGGCAGCCTCTTGATTTTTCCACAGCAATGTTTGCTATGCTGACAGACCGGGAGGCTCAGCCCTGCTCTCTTAACTCCAGCCAAAGCTGCCATGTGCACTCACAGTCAGCCTGCCAGCTGACCAGCTACCACACAACCTTAGCCAACCACCCAGCAAGTCAGTCACACACAGAGACCCTAATCCTCCTCACCAAACACCCAGCCGTGGTCCACCATCAGGGCCAACCTGCCAACACCGAGTCCACTCTCCCAGTTCGCAAACTGGTGTGGTCACAGCTCCCAAAGCAGCAGAGCAGAAGGGTCCCAGCCATTCACAGAAGCCAGCACAAGACATGTGAGTGTTTTCCAACTGTCTGCACAGCAGCCTACTTATATAACAGCCTCCGTCTGGTTTAATGTAAGTCTAAAGGCCCGTTTCAAACCAAGATTGTACGTTATGATAGTAACTAAGAAAATATCTTTGGAACCTCTAAAGAATCACAAAACCGAGTCAAGATCAGGCAGATATGACTTCTCCAGTCAGAAGAATGATGTCTAATACAGAGGCTGCAGCTGTGTCTGGGATCAAAAGAAAGGTAGGGAGTATTAATGAGCACACACAGGAGTAATAATGAATAATGTGATGATTCAGGAGCAGAATCTGTGTGTTTCTGTTCTAATGGGCAAACCACTGGGAGCTCAGAGCTGGAGCAGATACCATTCCACAGTGATGCAACACTGCCACCTGCTGCTGACTACTGTCCCCGCAAAGACTCACAGGTGGGTTTATCTATATGTTAACTACTGGCAAACTACCCTGCACAGTTCCAGCATAGGTCATATACCATACTTTTCCCTTTTCTGCACTTACTGATTTACAGTCTGACTTGCAAATGTTAGCTGCTGATTGCTAAATTCAGTTTACATACCACAGTGAAAGAAATATGTAATAGAAATAACTATGAGCACTAGAGCTAGAGATACATTTGGTAGCTTCTTTTCAGTATGTGGGTTGTGTATGGAGTAACTGTTATAAATACACATGCCCAGCTATTGGAAGGTTTTACCTGTCAAATATTTTGGGTTCTTGCTTGAGAATTTGGTGGAAAAGATGTTTTCAGAGGCCTGAGAGAAACTGCCTCAGTTCCTTTCAATGGCTGACCCCTGGTACATGGACCTCTTCTTTTACAAGTATATCAATGTCTCATATACACATACAGTAAAATTAACAACTGCATGACCAAAAAGTAACCTATAAAGCCTTCTGGTGCTCCACTGGTTCATGTAATACCAACAGATCCATATTGTTTGACTTTGACACTGCATCATCAGGTAGTAATCTTTCACATAAAATCTCTGGGCATTTTATTAAGTACACCTATTTAATAGCTTGTTATTAGAACAAGTGATCAGCAAATCACCTGGCAACAACTCGTTGCATATTAACCTGGGGCGTCTCAATAATCCAGGTACAAAAATCAAACGTTGAGTAGGTCCTTCTTTGTTGAAACGTTTTGTCTCTTCTCCAACAGACCTCAGTGGAGTTGTAGGTAAACTCAGCCTTATAATCAGTGACTTTGCATAGTGGATCAACATGTTTAACGATGACAATCACAATTGGTTCTTCTCATACAAAAGAGGAGCATCAGCACACCTACCGATATTTAATACTCTGATGGCCACTTATAGTTCTCTGAGGGCTGAGTCATGCCCCCAATAACAGCATTGTAAGAGGGGGACAATTGAACCCAGAGGCCTGCACCCCTTTTTATGCCATTATCATATTAGTTGAAAAAGGTCTCCAAATGACAATAATATGATTTATCACAAAAAGTTTTAGAAGAAATTATGGTCCAGCAAAATGTGTTATTGTGACAGGTCTACCTATTAAGGTTCACATAGTTCATCCCACACAGTGGAGCTGAAGCAGTCTCTCAAGGCTTCTTTGGCCTCAACAGACCATTTCCTCACTTCGTGTCACAACTGGTTCTCTTAGCACAAGGGTTTGTAATCAGGCTGTAGGTGAACCAGGTTGTGGTCTGAGTAGTTCAGCCTCTCTACCTTTAAAATACTGTTTAAAGGTAGAGAGGCTAAAGGACAAGGGATACATGGTTAAAGTCCCCTGAGATTAGAAAAAAAAGAGCCTGGGGTGTTTTGTTTGCGTTCTGCTCACGGCAGTGTGGATGATGTCACAGGCTGCTTCAGGGTTTGCAGATGTGGGGCACATGCACTGCTAATGTGTGAGAACTCTCTTGGTATCATGTAAGGCCTCAGCCTAATAGCTAGCAGCTCAATATCCTTATTGCAAAGCGTCTCTTTAATTGAGATTACTTTTTATTTATTTTTTTACTTTTTTAATTAACTGATACATCATAAAAAAATCATCTTAATGTATCTCTATTCTGTTTTAGAAAGCAGTTCATTCATGGAGCGTTTAAAGTAAGTTGAACTTTTTTAGGGAACCAGATAAAGTGCAATAATAAAATAAAACCTAAAGGTTAATGATCTTCTCAGGCAGATCTAACCCAGCTGCATGAATGTGAATGTGCATGATCTTTTAGTGTTAAAGCCAGTTCTTCTTTTTAATTCCCAGATAAATGTTGGGATGACAATACAATAGGGTTTATTATAATCATTTATTTCAAATTAAAGGTTGAGGGTATTTTTTCTCTACACTGTGATTATCATAATCTTCCTGAAACTCCCAACATGCTGGTGGTACCTCGCTCAGGCTTTTCAAACGCCATCATGTGGTTGTGTCATAACAGACCGTCTCAGATAGCATTTCATTATGCATGTATTTGCTGAAGGAGAAGCCATAATAAGCTCCAGTCTTTGAGCCAATGCCAGGTGGAACAAAGTGTATCGCTGTGTAGTGTTCAGAAAGAGCTACAGTGTTTTTTTACGTTTAAAGCTCGGCCAGATGATGTTTATACTGAGAGGGGGGTGGGGGGGGGGGAACACAGAAAGATACAGTTATTGCAATATCTGCAGATGGTAATAATTAATTAGAGACTAGTAGGAGAATGTAGCAGTGAGGAAATGTTGCCATAATTTATTTCAGCAGCATAACTACAGAGATAGCTCAGGGTAATATAATCCACTCTAACTATAAGATTTGTGAAAAGGGAAAGATTTAAGCCTGGTCTTAAAGGTAGACAGGGTGTCTGCCCCATGGACTGAAATTGGGAGGTGGTTCCACAAGAGAGGAGCCTGATAACGAAAGGACCTGCCTCCCATTCTACTTTTAGAACCTTTAGGAACCAATTCTGAGAGTAAATTGCTCTGTTAGGAACATATGGAGCAATCAGATCTCTGTTGATAGACCTTGATTATTAATGGTTTTATATGGAAGAAGGGTAACTTTAAATTCTATCCTGGATCTAAGAGTGAGCCAATAAAGGGACAGTGAAATCAGAGAATTTTAATGATGGATCTGATGATTCAAGTCATAGTTCTCCATCATTCTGGGAGATGAATTTTGGAAAGGATGAGCAGGTGATAGAAGGAAGTATTGGAAGCCAGAAAAATATAGGATTTAAAGCTCATGTCCTGGTCAAAGATGACTTTAAGGTTCTATAAGTTATTACTGGAGGCTAACTCAATGCCATCCAGAGTGGGTGACTGACTAAGCAGTTGTTGTTTTTCCCCCCAAATGTTCTGGTCCAAAGACGACAACTTCTGTCATCAGCAGGAAATTAAAAGTCATCCAGGTTTTTATGTTTTTTAGACACACCTGTAGTCTACCTAACTGTTTACAAATGCATGCTGTCACCATAGCCACAGGATGTGAGCTCACATTAGCATGAGTTGTGTGTGCATGTTGGTCTCTAATTGGCCACTGGAGATTGGAGGCTGGGTCACACACTGTAGCTCAGTGATGGCTCCCTGCCCGCAACCCTCACCTCTTTTTATCTGTTCTAGTCTGCCCCCTCTCTCCTGTATCAGCTGAGACTAATCTGCAATCGGTCCATAAAAAGCCATAATGAGCTCCCAGAAGGCCTGGCTAGCAGCTGGAAGAGCCAGCCTGCTGCAGTTGCAGCTGCTACAGTAGGGTACAGTCGATGTTTCATGGTGTTTTCAATACCGGCTTTTATCCTTGCATGCTTGTGTACAGACAAGTCCCTATGTCCAACTATCAGTGTTGTTCAACCTAAATTCTTTTAATCTTCTGAATTCTGTCTTAAGGAATGGTTTCATCCAGGGTAATTCAAAGTGCTTTGCAGAGAGAACAGAGATACAATTTAAAATATCTGTAGATGTACCTGTTTGAAAGTAGAAACATTAAAACGGCAAACACTGAAACAGATAGAAAGTGGAGACATGATGGAAGTGATTTATTGGGCTTAGGCCAAATGGGTTAGCTGCAGAAACAGTAATGTTTTCAGTCCTGGTTTAAAGAAATAATTAGTTACAAGTCTCAGGTTTTCAGCCAGTTGGTTCCCGAGAGATTTCTCTCCTCACTTCGTCTTTGAGTTAAGAGGTCTCTGTCATCCTAAAGGCTCTACATCAGGGGTATCAAACTCATTTTGGTTTAGGGGCCGCATACAGCTTAATCTGATCTCAAGAGGGCCACACGAGTAAACTCATTGCAAGATTAAATAGAACTAATAAGTGGACTTGTTGTTGATTTTTATATTAAATGGATTTCACTTTTACACAATATATTATGAATAACCTCAGCGTTTTTAAGAAAAGTATGTGCAATTTCAACAATACTTTTACTCAGTTAAACATTTACTTGTGCATTATGCATAAGAACTGATCACAGTGATTGTATAATGTTGAAAAACATTTATTCACATTTTTTGGAACTTAAAAACACTGTCCTGCATGACAAAATACATCAAACAGATAAAAATTAAGAAATGATTTAAAATCAATTTTTCCACATCTGAAGTTCAGTGCTACCATCTGCTGATTAAAACACAGCACCACTCGTGGACAATATAGGAACTGCAGATTTTCAATTAAACGAAGCACATGTTTTTTTCAATAATTGTTTTATCATTCTCTTCCTTTTATCTCCTCTTTCTTTCACCTTTTCTTTTTTTCTTCTTGTTCTTCTTTTCCTCCCCTACTTTCCCATTGTAGTGTCCATATCATTTGAGATATTCCCCGCATGAATCATAATAAAACTATTCACATTCATAAATCAAGCGGAGCACTATGGCAAAAGCCGTACTGCTCCACTTGTGAAAGTCAAATCTGATGAGCTCTTTTTGGCATTAAGACAACAATTCTTATTGCCACATTGCCAGACAGGACACTGGAAAAAAAAGAAAAGAAAAAAAAAATCATTGTTGAATAATGATAATGCATTTAGCCACCGGGCCGGACTAAATTGTCCGGCGGGCCGGAGCCGTATGTTTGACACCCCTGCTCTAGACAAAAGATCTGAGAAGTTTTTGTTATTTTAATATCAATTAAAAGGGAGCCTTTTTTGAATGTTAGAAATTATACTTCCCTATTAGGCTACTATATAGATTAGTTAGCAAAGTTACTAGCTGTTGAAGCAGGTTTTATGTTATAATAACAATGGGGGTGTAACATTACACATAAGTCAGTGGGGGGACTGTTTGTTCCAGTAGGATGAAAACCCCATGTTAAATCTTAGGTTTGTCTTAACTATTTCCTACAGAAAAGAACAATTGCAGAAACAGAGACAGAAGAAATACGAGTCTTGCTAGTGATAGAGCTCCTGGGTACCAGGATATGGTTAATTCACTTAGAAATTAAACCCATTTCCATAGTTTTTTACATAGTTTAAGCCTGAACAGTAAACTGCTGGTCCTGAGTACAACTTATTTGATTATGTTCGTGCTGTGTAATGTTGTTCTTTTCTTTACGCTTTGTGTAGAGCAAAGCAACAGTAGTGAGTGGTAATTCCAACTTAAAACAAAACTCCACCGACCACAACAGTTTTTTTTTTCATATTTAGCAATCCTATGTGAGCCATAAAGCTGTTTGTTGTTTGGTTGAAGGATGACTTCAAAGTGTCTAAATTAACACAGTGTCTTCTAAAAATAATTCAAGTCCATCCATCAAAACAAGAATGTGCCACTGCTTTAGAGCAGCAGCTGTCAGGGGATGAACAGGAGAAGGACGCAGGAGATGATACCACCTGAAAAAAGGCAATGTAAACCGGGTCTTTACCAGGGACCTGGTTAGACAAGCTTGTGGTTAACATCACAGACCTGCCTTATATAGGAAGCCCAATAGTGTTTAGAAATAGTTACAGTTCAATGCCTACTACATGACTATTATTCACATGAATCGGTTGAACCCCAGGGAGAAAAACTGCTCATCACCTGTGTCCACTGTCTGTAATCTGAGTGGTCCTCACCCTATCGCAGTCGAGGATGACTCAGAGCTTTTGTATTTTTTTGTAAATAGTCTGTGCTGTTTTTACACACATTTATGCATGCGGACTTTGCACATTTCATTTCTCCATATGAAGGCCTGAGATGCCAGTCGGTTGATGCTGGGCAATGTGAGGACAAAGGTAGACTGCTAAAAGCTCTCTATTAGTGTGTAAACCAGTTCGAGCTTCTTGGTAATACTCTGACAAACCTTCAAACCTAATTTGGAAATTATGTAGGGATTTTTCTATGGCAAAAGCCATACTGCTCCACTTGTGAAAGTCAAATCTGATGAGCTCTTTTTGGCATTAAGACAACAATTCTTATTGCCACATTGCCAGACAGGACACTGGAAAAAAAAAAAAAAAAAATCATTGTCGAATAATGATAATGCATTTAGCCACCGGGCCAGACTAAATTGTTCGGCGGGCCGGAACCGGCCCGCAGGCCGTATGTTTGACTCCCCTGCTCTACATGCTTCATACCTGACTATCAACTCTCAAATGTATTAAGTTGTTCACTAAAATCTCTGTCTGTGTGTAAATGGTGGGAGCAAACAGGGATGAAAAATCAGAGTGGATGGAATGTTACAGGTTCATTCCTCAGTCATTGGCCCCAATGTCTTATATGTGACAGCAACATCATTAAACTGAAATCATTTCTATGGTTTCACCCAGGAAGGGGCCAGCTTCCTGGAGGTGACCCTAGCAATTGCAAACAGGCTTGCAAACCGGACATTCACTCAATATTTCTGAAAACGTTTCAACACCTGCAGTATCCAGGAGCCTTTGTCAATTCTGGTGGCTTTCAATTGAGCAACCTGCTGTTGGTGCACTGCTGTTTTTAAGGACATGGAGGCCCATCCTCCTAGGCACATTCCAAGTCAGATACAAATCAATGACCCACCTGTCACTGTCCTGAGTGGTTAGAGGCTATTGCTTGGTGTGATTGGGGTACTTGGTCACCTGAATCATGATGACACGGCTAATGTAAGGTTGTGGGTTCGATTCCAGCTTCCACCTCTCACATGTCGATGTGCCCCTGGGCAAAGACGTTAACCCAATGTTGCCTACCAGCATATCGGTGTGGGAATGTGTGTGTGTCAGTGAGTGCAAGTAGGTGAATGTGGCTATAGTGTAAAGTGCTTTGAGTGGTTAATATGACAAGAATAGCGGTATAAAAGCTCAGTCCATTTACCATTCCAACTGCAGGTTGCTCAAGGGTGAGCAACCAGAATTGACTCCTGGATAGGCATCAAAACGTTTTCTAAAAAACTGAGCTCTGGTTGCTTCCGATTTAAGCCCATTTGTTGTTGCCATGATCGGAATAATTGAGAACTTGCAAAGGCATGACCCTAGCATTGATTACCTGATCATTAGTGTGACCACTTCTGTAAAAGATAGTGTTGTGGATGTTTGCAGCTCTGAAGCATAGACGTGTGTGTTTGCGCAATGCTATGGCCTCATCCATGCTGCTGCTGAATAACCTGGGAAGGTTTACACAATCATTTCCAAACGACTTTGAATCCAGTGGAGAACATTCCAGACATTCATGCCACCACAGGATCTGGACACCTTCAGTTGTTTATCAACTCATCTGTAAGTATTCTCCTAAATAGGCTATTCTAGAGTCAAATCTGAGGTAATATGTCAGGTAGTTAAAGTGTGCTTTAAAAAGGGTAATCAATCATGACAATAATCCCAGATAGATCCAATTAAAAAAGCAAAGGTAAAAACTGAACAAGGGAGAACTTACTTTTCAGAGCATGCCTTTGTTTGTATGCTTTGTGTATGCTCAGATAGCTGCAGATTATTGATTTTTTTCAGCATTAAAGGGGTGTGACTTAGGTCTCAGGTTGGAAAACAGATCAACAGGGTAACATTTCTCTACTTTTTACTGTCATTTTCATACAAATCAATATTGAACTTGTTGGGTTTTATTATCTATATGTTTCACAAATGGTAAATGGCTTGTACTTGTACAATACTTTATCTAGTCTGATGACGCCAAAGGACTTTACACTACAATCAGTCCTTCACCCATTCACACACTGAAGTATGGCAGCCTCGCCTGCCATACATCGGCCCCACTGGGCCCTCTGACCATCGCCAGCAGGCAATGTGGGTGAAGTGTCTTGGCCAAGGACACAACGACTAAGACGGACGGAGCAGGGGATCAAACTGGCAACCCGCCAATTGAAGGACAAACACCCTAACTCCTACACCATTGTCTCCAGTTTCTAACCATGATCTAACAGACTGCTGAATGCTAAACTAAGCCATAAAATCTGCATGTTTTCCATGGGTCTCTGTTGCAACACACCTGATTCAAATGGTTGCATGACCTCCTCGGCAGCCATCAAGGGCTGCAGAAGCTTCTCAATCACTCATTCATATAAGTCAGGTGTGTGGCAGCAAGGAGGCACCCAAATCAAGCAGGATAGGGGTCCTTGAGGACTGGGGTTGGAAACCACTGCTGTTGGTGACTCAAAAACACAATTATAAGTGAATTGGGCAAAAACGTGAGCTCAGTAACAAGTTGCCTTTTACATTGATTTGAACATAAATCAATCAATCAAACATAAATCACTATCAATTTCCTCTTTTCTGTGGGTCCTCGTGAAGAGACCGTCTACACGGGAGACCTGGAATCATGCACAGGCTGGGCCCAGCTAAGTACAACCTGCCTTCTTCAACATAGAAACCTAAGCAGTTTGTCATCTTTCTAAGTGCAAGAGAAAGCTGACCCCGGGGGACTGAGCCACTCCTCTGCCGTGCAGAGATTCACCCGCTGCGGCATCCACAGCCCGAGCGCAGCCTACCAGAGCCCGTGTAGAACTCATCCCAGGCTGGGATTCACAAGGACTGAGACCAGCTGCTTGCTCGCCTCCCCAGCCTGAAGAACCAACGTCTTCTAACTGGATTGCCCAAAGTCAACCGAACGGACACAGGCAGAAGTTTGGCAGAAATTATATGGGAAGTCAGGATGGGATTAATCATTTAAAATGGTTTACTTTTAATGTGTTTTACTGTGTTTTGGCTAAGCTACCCATTAGCGACCTTTGAAACAATAATATGCTGATTTGTTTTGGGTGTGTTTTAAGGTGATAAAAAACTTTATTTACATAAGGGTTTTATACACCGATGGGACATTAATGTTTGTGTTTTCTGGTCCGCTAATTACAACAAAATATAGCTTAAAAGTCTTTTTAAGTGAGCGGTGAATGGCCACTAGCCTTAACCCGCTATTAGCCTCCGTTAATAACCTTCTAGTAACCCTAGTAATCCTAACTATGGCTTGTTTTGAACATCATGCTTGTCTATTTTTTTCTCGCTCTGCCATCACTCTGTTTCGCTTTGCCATCGTTCAATTATTTCCTCAAATAATGTTTTATATTGCTTGGAATTGCATTGTGAATGGGTTGAACACAGACCAAATGTTCTAAATTAGTTAAGCTAATTTAACCTCATTCCATATTTTTTAAGATGAACTTTGGTTCTCTTAGATCTGCAGTGAATCCAAGATTCACTCAATCATTCTTATGACGATGGTTTTCAACTATTACTTTTGCTCTTTTATGTGTACATAGTTCCTTAGTTTCTTTTATCTTAATTTTAATTAAGTAGTTTAGTTAGGTTTCACTAGCCTGGGAGGATTTGTTGACTGAAATATAGTGTTAATTCAGATAAACAGCATTCTATAGTCATTTTCTCTGGATGTTCATTTTATTTCTGTTAATAAATTCTTGACCTTGAAGAGAAGTTGTCACTCATTTATTCCATTTGTGTGCAGAGTTTGCTGTTAAAAGAATTCCACTGCTTGAATCACTCTTTCAACTATTGTCCTAATATCAGCTGTTTGGGCTGATATTCACCGGACAATACCTAACAGGCCGAGACTTATTTAACAAACATTAAATAAATTAAAACATGCATAATGGCACAACACTTAATTTTCTTTTTTCCAAACTTTGCCAGATTAGAGCGTGTGGAGGAACCACAAACCCAGTTACAGGCCGTAGCACAGCTGCAAGATGAGAAATGTCCCACCTGGTTTGAAGTGAGGCAAGGAGTTGACGCCAGGCCACGTTTCCTCAGATGGAGTTCCAAGAACCTGACAGGGACAAAAACAAGTAAGAAGAAGTCAGTAAAAAAAATCTTCATACCACTTAGATTTTTCATATTTCTTGATATACCACTCTAAAGTTATGCATAATGTTAAGCAGAAGGAAATTAATTCACGTTGTACAATTGCGTCAATCTAATCCATCCCATCATACAGTATATATGACTGTGTGTAGGGTGCTTGTCCAGCGGGAAGGAGAACATCCACCCCAGTCTCAGTTACACTCCAGCCTCTAACAGGTTTTCCCCCTGGTTTGTCTCGGATGTAGCTCCATGCATCCTTCAACAGACTCTGACCAAGCAGAAGGTGATTATTTTCTCACAGCAGAAGAAAAGCATCCCCTTACCATGATACTGCCACCCCATGTTTTACTGTGGGCATGGTGTCCTCGGGGTGATATGCAGGGTTACTTTCCTGCCTCATCCAGCATTTTGCATGAGGACAAAAATGCCTCATTCTCTCATCTGAGAAGAGACACTTGTCTCAGTAGCTCTGCAGTTGGTCCTTCCAAAGTTTGGACCTTGTTTTAGAACCTAACCCTGCTTCAAACTGCTCCACAACTTCCTCCCTGGTCCCTGGTCTTCATGATGCTGTTTGTTCTCTAATGTTCTCTGAAGAAGCCCAGAAGCCAAAAACAGAACAGCTGCAGTAGGACTCTCAATAAATAACACACGTGGGTGGACTCTCTTAACTATAATGTGATGATTTCTGAAGGCAATTCGTTGCAAGGGTTTTTTATTTTGGGCTATCAGAATAAAGCAGGCTAAATACAAATGAACACCACACTTTTTAGATATTTAGTTGAAAAAGAAAATAAAGTTATTTGTCATTTTCCTTTGAATTCATGATTACGCCCTACTTTGTGTTGGTCTGTCACACAAATTGAGCTTTACTCCAGCCAGATAAATATATTTAAATTGCTCTATATGTTCTATAAGTAATTGACAGGTTACTCATCTTAGAACCATCTAAGACATGTAAAAAGTCAGTGTTCATACTGGACCCAGCAGGCATCAAAGTAAAGAGGTTAAAATTCAATTCAGAGCTGTATGGCTGGTATTACCTTGTGCCTACCAGTAAAATGTTTTATAAACAATAATGTGTCCTACTGATTAAATAAAAATGTTAATCCATGTAATTTTATGATGTTAATAAACAAGGAAATAAAAAAATCAGCCCAAATAATTGTGTTGTTAGTGGGATAACCCTGATTGCTGCAACTATTATGAGAAACTCAGGCTGAGTTCTCACGCGCCCAGGCTAGGTTTATGAGGAGAAAACACAGAGCAGCGGACATGCCTTAGACATGACCCATCAGAGCTTAGCAGCATAATGGCTTCCAGATTGCCTGCATGTCTCCGATCAGCAGCTTACTCCTCTGAGAAGAGTCGGGGAACTGCAGATCTGAGCAACTTACTAAGAAAACCACCTATGCAAAGATTGGCTGAAAGAGTGTTTGTGGGAAACATCTGTTTAAGATGTTTATATCGGAACAGCAGAGAGACAAGGAGAACAAAACAAAAAGGCAGTATGATGTGTGCTCAGATGCACAGTGTTTATGGGTCAGGGTCAGCCTACCCTGAGTATCAGTTAAGCAGCTCAGTGGTAATAAGTTCCATATCATTCTCACTTAAAACTCCACATATTATATATTAAAGATTTTTTTCTTTGAAAGAGTAACAACAGATGAAAATAATCTGCAAGCTGGGAGCCAGCTGCTGCAACTGCGACAGTTGGTGCTGGCACACTAACAAGACTTAACCACCAGAGGGCGGTGTGAAATCACAAAACAAACATCAGAAGAGCTGGAGTCAGCATAACTGTTCCTGAAAGGAAATAAAAGTCCATTTGGACGGTCGAGTTATTTCGCACTGATACATACAACACGTTACAGTGATCTCAGGACAGGAAACATGAAACTCCAAACACTTTCCTGCACTGTCCTAACATTGAAAGGGGGGAAAAAAAGCCTGTTTAACTGACTTAAAGGCAAGCTGCTCATCTTCCACATGTAAAGCAGTCAGCAGCTGCTGTTCATGAGTCTAATCAAGATGTGTCTTAGTTGTCTCCAATTAGCGGACACCGGGGCATATCCCCCAAGGAGGAGTGTCTAGGATAGACTCTGAAGACACTGAAGGGACTTTATTAGCTTTCTGTTCTGGAAACGTCTGGAGAGTAACTGGGAAGAGACATGTCTGGGGTTTCCTTTCTCAGACCCACTTGCTAATCAGAGGAGAGTGGGTGGCTGGGTGGACGGACGGATGGATGGATGGATGGATGGATGGATGGATGGATGGATGGATGGATGGATGGATGGACGGACGGATGGATGGATGGATGGACGGACAGATGGGAGGATGGATGGGCGGACGGATGAGTGGATCGATGGGCGGACGGACGGACGGACAGATGGGTGGATGAACGGATGGATGGACGGACGGATGGATGGATGGATGGACGGATGGACGGGTGGATGGATGGGTGGATGGACGGACGGATCATGAAGCGCAATCAGCATTATTTATTTATTTATGGATTAAAGTTGAACTTGAACAAACAGGACAAGTAGAAAATTCTGCAGAAAACCCAGGACCATTTTAGTGTCCTCTGGTTATTGTTTCCCAGTCCAGTCCATTTTCGCGGCCGATGTTCATGAATTAATTGACAGTTTGTCATCTTAACAGCAGGAGAGGGACATGTTACATATTAGATGAAACTGTTGAGGGGTCCGATAGGCGTGAGTGGATCTTGGTCTAAGTGGTGGAGCCCAACTTCTTCTGTATTATTGATTCAGCCCCCGGTTAACCTGTGAAGTGATGGGAGGGGGTCCAAGGTGCAGAGCACGGCTATGAATGTTCCCATCTTTATAAAGACACCAGGATGGAGACAAGGAGTAGCAGCAGAGCTCAGGATCAGCCATATTACCGGCTCCCTTCCAGAGGAGATGTGACTCTGCATATCTAGCTCTAGTTGTGCGACTTAGTTTTATATGACCCCCATGTGTACTCTCTGAAGTGAACAGAAGGTTAAAATAAAAACTCCTATGAGCAGTTTTCACCCACTCCTCATCAGCATGACTGCCAAATTTATTTGGGAGTCCTAAAAGTAAAAAATAGAGTGCAGCACATGCTTTCTATAGCCGTCATCAAGCTCCTGGCATCGTTCCGGCTCCATATGTCAACTCTTGCTGGTTGTATCCAGGCACTGATGCAGCTTTCAAGCTTCGTTCGCACATTTTCAACGAGGTCAAAGCCGGAGAATTGACAAGGCCTTTCAAGAAACGCAAAGGGTTAGTTGGGATTTTTAGGTGCCTTGCCTGGAAGAGAGCATGCTATCATATCGCAGTCAACTTGTCATGAAGAACTCACTGTGGTGACTCACAGTTAGCCAGAAATCCACCGCCTGTTTCAGCTGACTGCAGCAACTTAGAGCAACTCAAAGTGAAAATGTTCATAGGAGCGGGATGCAGTGCTAGCTCAGCAGCTATTTCACAACAGACACTGCTTGCTTTTTGTGCTGTTTGTGTAGCCAATCAACATCCTCAGATGCAGACCTCATCAGTCCGCCTCATCAGCTGACCAGTCCTCCAGGACAGCGACAGCTGAGGGTCTGTCTCCAAATTTCAAAGGTCTGACATGTTCTTGAGAGTTCTTTGGAGCTTGAAGAGACTGAACAACATTAGTTTCATGTATCTCAGTATGGACGTTGATTAGGACACTCAAAAACCCTTTTTTAGGTGTCTTTTGGTAACTATGAGATGGGTTTTTCTGTTCTTTTGGGTCAGCAGTGATTCTGCCCTTGGAATTCTCCTATTGAGGCCATTTGTGCCCCCTCTCTCTTTCTTATTGTTGAATCATGAACCCTAATCTTAACTGAGGCAATGAGGCCTGCAGAGCTTTAGATGGTCTTCTGGGTTCTGCTGTGACCTCCTGGACTTGTGCTTTCTCCATTGTGTGGATAATGGTTCTCCCTGTGGTACTCTGGGGTTCCAGAGCCTTAGAAGTGGCTACGGAACCCTTTCCAGACTGGTAGATGTCTGTGACTTCCATTCTCATCTGCTCTAAAATATTTTAGGTGAAGACATGATGTGTTGCTTCTCAGCCTACTTTGTGTTGTCAGAAAGGTTATGTTCAAGGGGTTACTTGGTTCTGCAGGTTCTTCATGATTCTTGTGAATCAGAGCTAAACAATGAGGTACCAATCATATTTTCACAGGGGGCTCAAGGGATTTCCTTACTAAGATAACTGGATCAAAGTTTCCTGGATGCAACACAAATATATATTTTTAATAAGAGGGCAAATGTTGTTTTATGGTACTATATATGCATTTGGAACAAGTGACCCCTGCTTGTGTTTCTGCAATGGGACATCTCTATTGCCTGCATCCTCTATGTAAAATATCCCATCGTTTCTCCAGGGCAGTGAGCTCCACCCCAGACATCCCCGGAGTAAAGGATATTAGGAAACAGCACGATGGGGGAGCAGGCAGGGCTGGATACATCCCTGAACATGAGCCAGGGTGGGGAGAGGGTATAGATGGAATTCATCTGAGGTCACAGGTCATGACCCTGGGCTCTAAACACACCTTCTGCTGCACACAGGCATGCACACCCCCCAATTCTCCACCTCCGTCACACACCCAGGATATGTTACAGACCACCCAGCCAGCCAGGCTGCCACAGACAGCGCACCTGACCTTCACACAGGCACCCCGATTATATCTGTGTTGCGAGAGAGATTGAATGAAGAGATCGGAGCGATGTGGCTTGGGACTGCACTGAAAGCAGGCCAGGCGGACAGCTGACCGGACGGCATGGGGTGTGATGGTGTGTTTAGAACATAAAACCTTGGACTATATCTGGGTCGCAGACTCCATTCTGGTTTCAGTTTTAGTACGACGATCATGGGGTCCATTTTCCAAAGCAATGATCGAAAATCCTATTTAAGCAAAAACCTTGGAAAAATCTGAAAGCATATCAGACTGTAGTGACAAACGCTGGCACAGCATGATGTACAGTGCAAGCGTCTAGCTCCGCAAGATCACCGTCATAAGTTCACATTGTGAGTTGAACCCAGTGTAAGCCAGTGGAGGCCTTTTACTGGTCCTCTCTGCTTCTCATGTTTACCCGCTTCACTTTCTTTGCAGTTGTGTCTTTATGCGATGCTACATGTGGAGCACAAAACCTACAGTGGCATGTAACTAAACTGCATTTAGTCTGGTGTCAAAACCGCTGTCCATCTATTGGTGGATTTCAGGCATTTCATGTTTGCCTTTGTCACAGTGGTGGGTCATTGTCAGCTGGGAGTTGTGTTTATCGGCACTAGAAGAAGGGATTCAGTGTTTTTAATCCCAGCATGGCTTGCTTGAATCAGGATCTGCAATCAGCAGAAACATTCATTTTACCAATCCACGCTGCAGCTTTTCTATACATGTGGTCCTACAGGCTAAAGAAAAAGACAGCTTTTCACTTTGTTTTTTTATATTTAGTGTTATTTTCACTATTAGAATGAAGGTTTCGTGAACCTTAAACTCTGATTAAACTCTGATTTCAAGAATCTCTGATCTGTGCTGAACTGTTAAGATTAGTCTATTATAGATTATTAAACACAGGTCATGACCCTGGGCAGTTTGGAAACAAAAAGAAGTTCGAGGTTTCTCGTGTTTCAGGCAGCTCAAAGACTACCAGCTTTCTGGCTTTAAAACACAGATACAACAGTGTCAAAGCAATTCCCTCTATGTTGGGGGCTTATATTGGATCAGCATACAATGAGGTTATGCTGCCGGCAGAGGTGCATGGGACATAAGATAATGTGTGTGTGAAACAAAGCTGGAGTAATGGAGAGACACCTGGACGTTGGATATGTAGCCCAATAAGCCGATCTTATTGGGCTACAATAAGCTCGGCTTAAACTCGAGTCACATCTAATAACTTTGAATTAGACATGATCAGATCACAGAAGACTCAAGTAATTGCTTTGGTTTTCTAAACGGCCAGCCTGGAGATAGAGAGAGGGAAGAGAATGCCACCAGCGGTGGTATGGACATTTCGTCCAGGATGCTCGAGGTACCACAGTGTGTTGGGCTATGGTTGGCCTATGGCCTCTGCTCGACTCAAAGATAGAGAGCCCCTCAGATATGATGCATGTTTTTATCTTCAAAACCAAAGGCATTTAAAAATGTTTTTAACAGGAGTGTCACCCACAGAAATAACCCATTTTGTCTTATTTCAATCTCATTTCTGTAACACAGGCAGAAATATGCACTAGTGGGAGGAGATAACACCTTAGTTCCTTTCCTGAAATCACCACAATCCAAACATCTTGTGAATCAAATCTAGCGTGACTAATATAGCTTAGTAGCTTGCCAAAGTGACAGACTTCACTTTGGCAAGAACTGTCATAGTTCTTTAATATCACAAGATCTAAGTACACCCCTATGTATTTCTATCACACCAAGCATCAGTTCTAGTTTTTGGAAAATGAAAGTTTCCTGGGATTTGCAGGTTGGAGACCAAACCATTCCTGGATTTCAGCTCTTTAATCCACACCTAAGCCATCCCTCTGACCCCAGTCCCAGCTCCATCCCGCCCCTGCCTTGTCCATATTCTCTAACACTGTCCTATAGCTGACCCCATGTCTCAGCTTCTCTGTTCCAACAGAAATTTCCTACTCACTTATTGGGGTGACCCCTGGGTAGAGGTCGAACCAATCAGAACCCCAGCCAAGTGGATCAGCCGTATCCCACTGTGACTGGGTGGAGTGTGTCCTGTAAGTCCCGGCCAGCCTGTCAGGGTTTCAACAGAGATGGAGGAGAGCCAGACCCAGTGGCTGGCTGATGGAGAAATGGTGTTATTTATCTCCGCACCAGCCTGCAGCCCTCTCCTGAGGGTAGAGTGTGTCACAGCTTACACTTCACTAGGACACACACACATACACACAAGCTTCTCTGCGGAGACAAGATAGCTATGGGCACCATGAAGCGCCTTCATGTGCTGTAATGAAGTCCTTCACGGTGTTTCTCAACGGTAACTTGTGCAAATGCTCGACTTAAAGTACGCTCTCTCCCAAGATAACCCAGATATGGTGATGTTTCATATTTTTCATATATTACCAAATCCCATAAAAAGGCTCCACCTTCAGAAAGGTGAAACACATGCTGTACATGTAATTAATTAGAAAATAATTAAAGAAACAAAACTATATATATATATATATATATATATATATATATATATATATATATATATATATATATATAGTTTTGTTTGTCTGAATCGAAATCCCTAGAGGCCATTAATACAGCTATAATTGATCATTACTAGGGTGAGGCTGGTATTATTATTGTTATTATCATCATTTTAATGTCAGAATAACAGACTTTCGCTCCTGTTTCCTTATAGATATATCCCAGTCAAGAGCAGAGCGGTCCAAGCAGCCACAACGAAAAATCTTCCCTCAAACCTGTCAAGGAGACAGAAGAAGATGCTTTTCTAAAGACTGGTACAACACACGTAAATGGCTTGAATTGAGCCTGGTAACCAGAGTTGGAGACTATGGATCTTTGCTGGGAAGTTATTTTTGTAAAAGTAATTATTATTTTTGTTTCAGACTAAGTAAAGGTATAACTGTTTCTTACACATACTGTACAACCTTGTAGTCAAAATATGACTGTTGTTCCTTGTTTTCCCTGAAATTCCTGTTACATAAATAAAGATGTCGTTCTGTTCTTGCTTCTATTTTTATCTGCCAGTATCTGCTTTTCCCCAGTATTTTTTTGTATTCAATAAATAAATAAATTTACACCCTATTCCTACATGATTACACAATACAAAGCAATTATTGTTCAACTCAAAATGTTAACTGTACCGTTATTGGTCTATGTCTATGCACATTAGATCATTAGTAACATTAAAAATCACACAATAAACCAAAATATATCAATAGGTGTTTACTTAAGTCTTTCTGATAGTTTTCTACAGGAAGCTTTACTACAACTGTAGAATAAAATCTTGAAATTATGGCTTTTAGTTTTGGTGCCACCCCGAGAGTTTTAAGTGGCCCCATCTGGCCACCCCTATGAAATATTTCTGGAGGCGGCCCTGAATATCAAACTACTGGAATGAGGAGCCATTCACTTGTGCACAGAAGTAATAACGAAAAAACGAAGCCATTTGATAAGTAACTTGTCAGCATCTTAATTGCTGTAAAGCCTCACTCTAAGTCATTATCATAGCGGGAACATTAGAATCACACATACTCAGTCAACATCTCCCAGTAAACAGATGTTCCAGACAAACATGAGCCATCACGTTGTCCACGGCTGTCAGCGCTTCTACTTTACCAGGATCGGCCTGCTCTAATAGAAGGAGGCATATTGTTGTCTTTGCAGTACAAACGCACACTTACATACAAAATCATTCCACACACACTCCTGAGCACAATCACCTCAACCTGACAGCCTGTTTCCCGCAGATAGACCTGTCCAGATTCATGTACATCTTCCGGTGGATGTAATCTTTAGTGTGCTGACAGCTGGTTAACCAGCTCCAATGAGCCTGGCCTCGTGCAGCATATGCTTTAATCCACACAGACGTGTGTGTGCGCATGTTTGTGTGCAAGAGATGGAGGTATGGAGAGACACAAAGCCATGTAAACATCGATCTAAACACAAACACCGACACAGAGTGTGTGGCCACAGCTATTCCATTACGTCGGGCTCTGGGACACTAGGAATAAATAAAAGCATGCCTAGATGTCATGCTTGATATGAAGAGTACATGTGGCCATGTATGAATACTGATAAGCTCAGAAAATGGCACAGACTCAGCGCTGTCAGGAGAACTAACCCTGCAGAGAGGTGGCATTGCAATGAAATATGGACAAAACAATGCTGAAGAAATACAAAAGCTGTTCGAGCCTTTCTCCCTTTGTGTATCTATTTGCCACAGACTAGGGAATCGTTCAGCATTTATTAGTAGCAATAAAAAAAAGGTTTAATTGATTTATGCAGCAGGGGATGGTGCCGTGAATTGCCTTTCACCAAGATCTCATCAGAAATCTGAGAAACTAAATTAGCACACCTAAAATTCATACGTCAGGCTAAAACTGCATGACAGAGTTAACGAACCTGCAGCAAAAGGTGTTATGTGTAATGTCACTGTAATTAACCCATGCAACAAAAAACTGCACCTACAGCATCAGGATGAGACTCAGATCTCACCTGAAATACCTGCTGAGATTTTAAAACCATCTATAGATGGTTTTAAGGTAATAATCTCTATGAATAATACAATAGTCTTTTTTAACATATGAACATCTAGGTTCCACAGAGGAGCAGTGGCTGGCACTGTCTCATCACAAGACGGTTCAAAGCTCAGCAGGGGGTTTTGTGAGGTCTTCTTCTATGCCTCATTTTAAGATGAAATATCTGTATTGTGCTGTGTATGCGCACATGGCTTGTGGTCTCTGCTTCCATCATTCTGGCAAATATGCTCAATTGGCTGAAATCAGGGAAACTGTCAGGCAGCTGAGACATCTAAGGTCAAAGTTAGTAATTAAGGAGGAGAGGAAGAGAGTGAGAGAGAAATTGGAGGCAGCAGAGGAGAGAATCGCAACGGATCCGGGAGAAGAAAACGAGCGAGAATCAAAAAATGTCTCTTTCTCTCTCCTGACTTTACGTCGTTTTTGTGAGCAGAGGAAAAATTTAATTCTGGCCGAAAGTTTTATTTACGAGATTAAATTGAGTGACCGTCTCTATCGATTGCGTAGTGCCTACAAACAGCGCTGCTCATGGGTCCGTGATTGAACCCGTGACAACCACTGATGCACATGTCACGCACACACCACTGCAGCCTCCGCTGGTGCTGGGAGGGATTAGTGGTGATAGACGCAATTTCTTGATTATGCTCATGCACAGAGCTGTAATACTTTTCATTGTGATTCAGACAGGTGCAGTTCATTTTAAAGATGCGGTTTTAGCATGTATTCAGACAAAAACAGGCAAACCAGAGATGGGACTGCAGAGAGCTGAGGTGTGTTGCCCTGGGCATGTTTACCTGCTGGATGTAACCGCTGTGACACAATCAGAAAATAACTTTTTATTTCTCTGATTAATAACATCTTTATGGAGCGCTCTGTTATTGTTACTCTGTGCTGCTCTACCAAAGTGTGGCTCGCTGACTCGCTCGTCATCGGACACAAATCAAATCAAACTTCTTCATGTTTCTATTTTGCGGCGTAAATTGTTAGTCAGACTCAGATTTAGAAGCAGTTACATGAAATAAATAAAGTGAGAACACACACAGGTAGATCATCAGAGTTTAATATGTGAATCCACTCGGAGGGACTCTGATTCAGAGATGTTTCAGGTTGTGGAGGATTGACCGATCTTTCTCTGGCTTCTGCTTTGAGGGTGCGTCAACCCGGTTGGGACACGGAAGGGGGTGCACGGCTGAAAAAGTTTGGGAACCCCTGATCTATCACATGAAGTTTGTTGACATTTTATTTTTTGCACTTCTCAACATTAAAGAGGTGTGACTATTGTTGCCAGCTTATTCAAGTGCGCTTAGAAAACATGGATATAAGTTTGAAAGCAACTTAGCGTCTATGATGCCGAGAAGCAGCTGCAGTTATCTTCCCTTAAGCACAAGGCGAAGGCCAATTTGGTTTGAGGAAAATGCAATATTGAAGAAAAATATACTCTGACAATACCATGGCACTATCAGACACAGGTCAAACTTTAAAATGACAATCTGTCATGAGAACCATCCATTGAGCAGGAGTAAACACACAGCATGACTCTGGGATCCCCACAGTAAAACAAACATCCCAATTCACTGAAGGTTTTAGCCACCTAGTGACAATCCAGCTTTCTGGGCGTCAAGTGCAATGTGCCGACTTGGCTCCTGGCAGGAAGCCTCTGAAAGTTTGACGGAAACTGACCTTTCTCTCCCTCTCATCAAACAACATGGCCTTTCGAATGCCTCTGACTCCGCATAATTCATTGATGGTGCCCTTCACACAAGTCTCTGACCTGTCTGAGAGGATGGCAGTCGACACACGGGGCTGCAGAGAGAAGCAGGCAGGATGGATGGAAATGTCAACATTAGGACAACTCTTGATGGCTAAGCAGCTTTTCGGGACCAGAGACCTTATTTCCATCTTCGCCTGTCTTTTCCAGACTGAATTCACCTGAAGCAGTATAATGGTGAATATAATGGTACCGTGTACATTTGGCTCAGAATAGCAGAAGAAGGAAGCAGTAATATTAAAGAACATCACATTAAAAATTTTTGTTTTAGACATCTCCTCTAACACAGTCATACAGGGTTTGAAGGCAAACTGCAAAAATGTTTTGCTCATTTTTGTATGTTTGGATCTTTAAACAACAGATGAAAAAAAAATCAAATCCCAGCCTGTGGTCCTTCTACATTCAGTTTCCATGTTCTCCCCGTGAAGGCTTGGGTTCTCTCCAGCTACTCCCAAAGTCCAAAAACATGACTGTTAGGTTAACTGGTCTGTCCAAACTGCCATTCGGTATAAGTGTGTGTGCCCGGTTGAATGTCTTGTTTGTCTCTGAGTTACCCTGTGATGAACTGGCGACATGTCTTCACCAGCTTTGTACAGCTAGACCCTCAGAATGCAAAACTGCTCAAGCTTAGTCTGATTGGATGAACAGTAATGTAAATATTTTCCCACAGGTTTTCATGTAAATTTAGCTCTGGACTTTGACTGGGACGTTCTAAATGTATATGCTTTGATCTAAACCATTCAATTGTAACTCTGGCTGTATGTTTAGGGTGGCTGTCCTCCTGGGAGGTGAATCTCCACCCCAATCTCAAGTCTTTTGCAGCTTCCATCAGGTTTTCTTACAGGATTGTCCTGGATTTAATGAGGAGGTTGTTTTCACAGTGATGCACAGTGTTATTTTCCACCACATATACCACTGTGCGTAAAGTTTTCATTCTTCCTGTAGGTCTGCAGGTGGTCCATCCTCGCTCCATGTTCAGATGATGGATTGAACAGAGCTCTGAGAGATGTTCAAAGCTAGAAATATTGTTGTAGAACCTCACCCTGCTTTAAATTGAGCCAGAACTTTCTCCACGACCTGTCTGCTGGGTTCCTTGGTCTTCATGATGCCTGTTGTTCTCTACTGTTCTGTAACAAATTTCTGAGGCTTTCCCAGATTTATACTGAAATTAAATCACAGACAGCGATTGTATTCAGGAACATTAGAGTAAAGGGGGCTGAGCAAGCTAAACTTTTCAGAATTCTATTCACTAAACCAAAACTGTGTAATTTTTCTTCCACTTCACAGCTATGCCCCACTATATGGGGGACTGGTGGCCTAGTGGTTAGAGCAGAATACCTGCGTTCTGAAAAGGTTGCAACTACCTGGTTTGAATCCCACAGAGTGCCATTACGGATCCCTGAGCAAGACCCTTAGCCCCAGATTGTTCCCCGGGTGCTGTAAGCTTCCCACTGCTCCCTAAGGGATGGGTTGAATGCAGAAGACAAATTTTGTTGGAATGTACAATGACAAATAAAGATTTCTTCTTCTTCTACTTTGGTCTGTCACATAGATCTTAAATAAAACAATAGTCAGCTATTCTGTGTCGGACATAAGGCCAGTCAGTTGGGGTTCCTGGCATCTGTCTGCCTGGGGCCGCTGAAGACTGAGGAAGTGTTGCTCTTTTTGGGTTGAAATACTGCAAGGTTACTACTCTTCTCACCATTATGACATCTTCCCTATTCCAGCTGACAAACTAGCCCACTGTCATGTTCTGGCCTGGCTGCCTGTGTGTCTGCTCCTGCATCCAGTAATTAGGATCATCGTCTGCATCTGCGCTCCTCTGTCACAGCATACTTAGGTTCACTCAATCCACCTCTTCACCTGCCTTTATATACGAAACGGGGTTTCCTCTGACAGCCCTTGCCAGATTATTGAAAGTCATAATGCAAGTGGATGTCCAGCGTTTTCCCTGCCTGACTCCAAGTTTTGACCTCGACCACATCTTCATGGAGTCTCCTGTCTTGCCTAACCCCTGTTGGGCATTTACGATGCTTTCTGTTTTCTGGACATGACCTGGACTGATATCACGATTCTCTATATGGTATAACTGAAATGCCACAACAGGACACATGTGCTGTGTACACAACAGAACATGACCTTTGATCATGTGCTGAAAAAGTTCATGATTGAAATTGTACTTTGTTGTACAATTCAGAAACTGTACCTTGGGGTGCCACTTGATGTGATGATCCATGGGTCTTAGTGTTTCATGACCTTGGTTTGAATTATTTTGAGGTTGGGATTCTATTTGGGTTTCTGTCACAGTGTTCCATAATTGGTTTATTGTTGCTCTGCTCTTCGTGCATTCATTTAGGTTTCCACTTTGGTGATAGTCTTGAATCTTTGTTGTTTAGATTCTTTTATGTTCTTTTAGATCCATACAAGTTCACTTTTGTGTTAAAGGGATCCATGATTAGTTGAGCATGTTGGCCTAAATATGTTGTAATTTTTTTATTAACTTAAAAATTGCTGTGATGCTTAAAAACTCATTACTTCAAACATTGTATATTCTTTGTTGTATTTTTCACCCATGGAGGTCGCCATTTTTTTAACCTGCACAATGCATGCTGGGTTGATGACGTGGGTGAGGTCCTACTGGAGTGGAACCTACAGAGTTAACACAGGAAGTTTAACATTACTCAAGTTGTTTTTTGTCATATTGCATTGGACTGGTGTAAATTTAGACAATGCCACACGGTGTCGCTCTTGGCTGTAATTTCAAAACAAAAAAGCAACAGAAAAAGTGAGCTAAGTCTTCGTTGTTTTCCACATGAAAAAATAGAAGAGCTCCGCTGGAAGAACAAAACTTCCAAAGGACCCACATTTGTGCTCTCAACACTCCAGAAGACTTTGAGTAATTTTTACCAACAAAATTGATGACAACAGGTGGGCGTCACTAGGGCTGGGTATCGATTCAAACGTCAAGAATTGATTCTATTAAGATTCTCAAGATTCCGAATCAATTGTTTTCGAGTCAATTTGATTCGATCCGATCTCAAACTGGATTGCTGGTATTAAAAAATATTTTTAAGCTGTTACTTGAATTTCATGTAGTTATGCAACATATTGATACTAGTATCATATTAACATTCAACAGCAAATTAATAAAATAATGGTAGTTGTTAATAATGTTATGGTGGCAGCTGTAAGGACCAAACCCTCTCCCTGAATGTTGAGACAATTGCTTTCACAAACATGCTGTGGTTCAGAATACCCAAACAGATCCAGGGTAGAATACAGAGGACACCAGAGATATCTACAGCTGCTATTTCTAATAAATGCAATTCAAAAATACTTTACCAAACCAAATGGAACACTAAATTTGGAGACTAACTGGGTGCATCATTAAAATATAACATTAAAAATTCACCTCCTGTGACGTATGTTGCGTCCATGCTTCCGACCACTAGGAGGAGCTTGGCGCTTTGTTTTGCTTTTGTCCTGCTGAGGAACTAAGCTAAAGTCGGCTCTCGGTGTGCTTTACTGATAAAAAGTTAACACAATATTACAGCTCCCGCATACTTGGGCCAGCTGTGCGCAGACTGTGAGCCGAGCGGTCTCCGCTCTGACTCTCTGGACGGTTTACCCGTCATAGTCGAGTGTACCCGTTGTCTACATTTCTTGTGACAAATACAATTCCCACACTTTTTGCCAGTGGGACGAAGCGGGGAAAGGATGGTTAAATATTGAATTAGCATAGCTAGTTCAGTACGTAGAGGCTTTCCTTTTCCAGCTGGCATTCACCACACATCTGTCAGTGCACACAGAGAGGGACTGTGATGCTGCACATCCTGGCAACCACCTGCTTGGAGCAGCTCAGTGTATCAAGCTCGGTGTCACATATGAAACCGTTCAATGTAAATACTTCTTGCCGCCGAGGAGTTTATAGTGTGACACCATGTAAGCGTTCGTATAATTTGAGCTCTGCACCTACCTCTCAGCATGTAGTCCGCGGATTCATGCCCCAGCAAGTAATGCCAGCTCACACATTTAAATATCCAGTGGATAATCAATTTTTTTCAAAATTGATCCTTGGTTATATGAATCGATCTTTAGGAATAAATGTGAGAATCGATTCACAATTGGAAAATCAATTTTTTTAATTCAGCCCTAGGTGTTACCCTCGCAAGCTAAAACCAACTGCTGTGCCAACTATTTTTATCCATAAAGTGCCTAAACCCTGCCGCCTTGCGAGCAAAACACATTGGGAGAAACATCAGAGACAGGCAACACTGGAACTCCTGCCGGCAGTACCGAATGTGAAATCACGGATCCGACACCAGACCGAAGACCAGACCCTAAACAGGGGTTAACAGTTGCGACAGTGTTGCAGGAGTTCATCCTGCAATTTGCAGGTTGCTGGTTCGATACCTAGCTCTGACCGTCTGAGTCGTTGTGTCCTTGGGCAAGACACTTCACCTGAATTGACTGCTGGCGGTGGTCAGAGGGCCCGGTGGCACCGATGTATGGCAGCCTCGCCTCTGTCAGTCTTCCCCAGGGCAGCTGTGGCTACTAACATAGCTCACCACTGTAAGGGTGTGAAAGTGCGTGTGAGTGGGTGAATGACTGATTGTAGTGTAAAGCGCTTTGGGGTTGTCAGACTAGTTAAAGTGCTATACAAGTACAAGCCATTTACCATTTAACGGACCGAAGACTGGACTGATCAAATCCTAAGCAAGTGTTATTGGACCTGACAGCAGACACAGAGAACTACTTGCCGGGATCACACAGTGTCATTCATCGATTCATTATTATTATTATTACCTTACTACATAGTCATCAATGTCAACGTGCTCCCGTTCAAACTGAAAAGGTTTAACGTTGCTCATTGCTGTTTTGGCTGGACTGAGCGAATTCTAGGGCCTAGTATACGTCATTTATCCAGAATGCGTAAACAACATGGCGACGTCCGTGTAACAATATGTTTTTATTTATAAAAACTAAACAGGCCCTGTAACAGACTGGCGACCTGTCCAGGGTGTACCCTGCCTCTCGGCCATTGAATGCTGGAGATAGGCACCAGCAACCCTCGCGATCCCACAAGGGGCAAGCGTGAAGGAAAATGGATGGATGAAAACTAAACAGCTTACAGTATTTTTACTGTTTTGTTTTTACATCAAAAATAGGTCTTTCCCAAATAAAGTCCATTGTTAAAACTAATGGTGTATCCCTTTAATTCAGTTTCAAGTTGCTTTAGTTTATATTGCGCTACTTTGCAAATTTCAAGGCACTTTACAAGACAAAGAGATCCCATTTATGTAGCAACATTAGGAAATTTCCTTTAACAGGTATAAACCTCTAGCAGAACCAGAATACAGTGTGGGGCTTTGAGAGGACAGAGCAGACTCACTAAAAGCCCAGAAACACTGATCCAGGAGGGCTTTCTAATTGGCCGTGATCCCATCAGCGCCATTGTTCAGGTTCTCACACAGCTACTCTGTGTTCTGTTGACTATTCTCATCTGGTTCTCATGTCACTGACATGCGAGACATGCGACCCAGTGAGTATCAGTGTAAGTCATTTTCTTGTCTTACTGTAGACACACCAGTTTGCCATTGGTCTTCTGTTTCCATGATGAATCAACTGTATATAGAAGTTCTCATCTCATTAAACCATATCTCTATTACTGTGATCCTGCCATCCTCATGTAATTGGGTCCATTTGCACCACAACATATGGCATTTGATGTTCAGGTTGTCATCATCTAGTGTTTTTTTATAGTTGTAGAATTTTGTCTGGACAGAGATAATTCCTCAAATAAAGAAGACATATCTGTAGTGAAGGCCCAAAGCAGCTCCGTCCTTCATCTATTGGGCAACTGAAGTGGAAGCAGATGTGTTGGAGAAAGCTGCTTCTTCTCTGTGCAGAGAAAAGCTCTTCTTACCCTCCTAACCTCAACCACCACCCTGCCAGATTCAGTCTCGTTACAGGCTTTGAAGCAATATACCAGCCACTACTTATTTGCAATCAGCATGTTGAACATTGGCTGACTTTAATGAGTCACCATCTTTTCCTTCCCTAAAGCTTGGGCCCCAGCCAGTCTTGGCTGCCAACCATCCAGCCACGCCTCGGTCTCCAGTCCTCCACCTGCCAGCCAGACTTGGCCCCTGGCCACTAACACCAGCCGTGTCTTTAGCCTTTTGTTGCCCCGCTGGCTTCTTATGGCCAATGTTAGGAAACTTCACATATACACACACACACATATAAAAAATATATCTCTATATATATATATATATATATATATATATATCTATAGATATAGATATATATATATATACATATTTATACACACACATACATACATACATACATATATATAGACAAGTTTGCCCCAGCGTTTTAAATCTATGAAATAACATCCTTTTTACTTCATCCTAGTGATTCCAGGACCTAAATACTAAGACCAACACGTTGCTGCTCTCTCACTTCCAAGACAGTGAGAGAACAAAAGGTTGTGTACAGAGGTGCAAGAATTGCCAGGACTTAAAGTTCCTTTTATGAAAACCTTTCAAGCTATATTGTGCCTGCCATCTTTAGCCACAAGCCTAGTGGTGCAAAACTGATTAACATTCAGCAGATACACAGTGGAAGGAAAAATGTTTTCTTCTGATTTTGCTGATTTGTCACCCCTAAATCAATTAAAATTTAACATCAAAGATATTTTAGTAAATAAAAGGTGCTTTTTTCATTTATTGATTTTATTTCTTCAAGGGGGAAAAAAGATGTGTTGTGCCATTACGCACAATTTAAATTATTTAATGTTTAATAAATAACTTCTGGTCTGTTATTGTCCAGTGAATATCAGCCCAAACAGCTGATATTAGGACAATAGTTGAAAGGGTGATTCGAGCACTGAAATTCTTTTAACTATTTAAAGAGCAAACTCTGCTCACATATGGAATAAATGAATGACGGCTTCTCTTCAGGTATAATAATTTATTAACAGACATACAATGAACATCCAGAGACCTTCACTATAGGATGCTGTTTATCTGAATTAACACTAACCAACAACTTCTCTCTACTAGGCTAGTGAAACTTAACTAAAACTACTAAGCAAAACTAACATAAAAGGAAATTTACACACAAAAGAAACAAAGTCATTTTAAATAATATGGAATGAGGTTAAATTAGCTTGACTAATTTAAAACATTTTATAAGTGTTTCAACCCATTCACAATGCAAATCCTGAGTTAAACACTATTTGAGAAAATAACATTTTAAAGATGAATTCCTCAGTAAAAATCAATACCTTTGGGACACTTGATTTTTTTATGCAATTATTTCTCCAGGAACCTAATAGAGCTATGCTAGCGGACATTCAGCACTAATTTAAAAAGGCTTTTAATCTCTATTTGGTCGTAATAAGCGGACCGAAAAACACAAACATTAATGTCCCATCAATGTATAAAACCCTTATGGAAATAAAGTTTGTTATAATCACAAATCACACTTAAACTCATCAGCAAAGCTTTGTTTCAAGAATGCTAGTGGGAGCTGGCGCAGTTAGCTCTGCCTAGCTTGGTCAAACTTTGACACAAAACAGTAAAGACACATTAAAAGAAAACCATTCCAAGCTTTCCCTGTTCATTTATCTGCCAAACCTCTGCCTCAGTGTCTTTTCAGTCGATTTTCTGCAGTCGGTTGGAAGGAGCTGCTTCATGGTGAAGCTTGTTGTCTGGTTGTGGCGAAAAGGCAGCATGTATGAAAGCAGTTCGGGCCGTCCGGTCTGTGAATCCCAGCCTGGGATCAAAATAGTTCTTCCTGGATCTCCGGTAGTCTGCATTCCCAGGTCGGCTTTCTTCTACACAGCTTAGACAGACCACCACTGATTTGATTCTGATGTTAGTTTCACAGAAAACAGAGTTTACTCAGCTTGGTCGACCCTGCTTGTGAGTCTCTGAGCCCCATGTGGCCCTCATGGGTGGCTTGTCTCCCCAGTGTAGAACTCCTCTCTCCTCGAGGGTCCACTGGCAAATTGGGAGATAGATCCGAGGGGTTTGGTACATAGCAGTTTGTGTACACCCTGATGTGATGGGGAGTTCCTTGACGCCTATAACAGTCTCAAATTTCAGTGGCTTTAAACTTGCAGTCTGATTTTATTCCCCATGGCTGTTGCACAACAGGTGATAAAACCAACGTGACCCAAAGGAGAAAAAAGAATTATCCATGAACCTAGACTGGTTGTTCAACTTTTGGGCAACAACAGTTGGCATCACAGTTTTTGGATAATTGTTTAGAAGATTTTTTTAAATCACTCTGCAGGGGTTTTAGCCCCCTTTGTTTAGCAGAATTGATTTAATTCTTACACATTGGAGGGTTTTCCAAAATAAAAAACTGTTTCTGATGACCCCACAGCTTCTTAGTTGGATTTAAGGTGAAGAGCAGAACTCATGGTTCCATCAATACCAGCAGGTCACACAGGTCCTGATGCAGTGAAGGACATCCAGACAATCCCGTTACCACCTCAATGTTTGACTGGGGCATGATGTTGATAGTTTTACTCCAGCTGTTGATGAGCGCTTGAAGGAATTTCGGTAGGCTGCCCTTTCCTGAGAAGCTTCACTACTTCTCAATGTGTTCTCCGTCTAGATAATGGCTTTCACTGTGGTTCTCTGAAGTCCCAAAGCCTTAGAAATGGCTTTGCGACCCTTTCCAGACTGGTAGATGTCAAAGACTTTCTCATCGGTTCTAGAATTTCTTTCAATCGGGGCATGACATAATGCTGTTTAAGGTCTTTTAACTTCCTTCATGTTATCGAGCAGATTCAACTGAACTGTTTTCTTGACTCTGCAGCCCAAACAGTATTCAGGTTTATGTGTGATTAGTGAAACTTAACCCAGCTTTAGAAAAATGTGTTTAATCTCAGGTAATGCATGATTTAACAAGAGGAGTCAAGTTTGTTTGGATAGCACTTTTCCCTGATTAAATAAAATCATCATTTGAAACAGCATTTTGAATGCACTCAAATTGCTTTTCTCTGATATTAACATTTGTTTGAAGATCTGACAAAAACTGTAAGAGGGACAAAAAAGCAAAAACAGAATAAATCTGAAAGGGAGCAAAGACTTCTTCACATCAATCTAGCAGGACGGGACCCTTTCTTTGGTTTCATTTTTACATCAGGAGACATCCAGTTCTCTTGTAGACCCCCCTGATGGGGCCAGAAACTAAAAACGGAAGTCAAGAGTGGTGTGCAGCTGAACCTCATTAGTCTGGCCAGCAACCATCCCATAGCCTTTTTTCCCCTGTTTCTCCTCCCATCTCAGAGGCTCTTTGTGTCTACGAAGCTAGATGAAATGGGGGGATGTAGCCCCCTTTCCTCCCTCTGGCATAAAAGACATTCAATAAGAAACATTTTTCTCCCTCTCCTGCCAGCTTGGGGGAAGACCCTCTGGCTGCGGGACTTCCTCTACCTCTCCTCAGCCCTTCATCCCAAACCAAACTATTCTCAGATGCCTGTCTGTAGCCTTCAGCCCACAGGCCAAACAGCAGAGAGCAGCCTTTGTCTTCACTCCTGAGAATTTCCCTTGTTCAACACATTTCATCCTCTCATCTCAGTAATTTTTGACATGAATTATTTAGACCCTTGCAGCCGACAGACATAAATCCATTATGTCTGCCTCAATTAAGAGACTGGGCATGAAATTAGAAGGGATGACTGCATGTTAAAAGGATTTATGAGAGCTCACATCATTTTAAATATTCATACAACCCATCTAATGCAAAGAGACACGCACTTTTTTCAAATATACATAAATGCATTTATCTATTGTCCACGATACAATTCTTAATCTGCATCGATGTTCAAGCTAAGCAGGGTTGCAATTCTGGTTTGAGTCCTTCTTCATTCAGTGCTGGTTCTGTGTTTAAAGAAATGTGCCTGATTTTTGTACTTTTCCTACTAATACCTATCAGAACTGCTTAGTGAGACTATGTGCTCCCCACCTCTGGCGACACCCGACCTCGATACAGCCAACTTATTACCCATGGTGCTAGGCCAAATTAAATGATACACAGCACAGATATAGACGCATTATGTTTTAGTGGAGCAAAACACAGCTCTGTGCTGGGAGAAAACCAGTTAGAGGCTGTAGAACACCTAAAGCTGGGGACGAGGTTCACGTTGCAGGAGGAAAATTATCCTAAATGCTCAGCTGGAGCTACAATGGAATGGTTTATATCAAAGCAGATAATTGCACTAGAATGGCCAAGTCAAGACCTAATTCCAACTATTGATCTATTGCAGGACTTGAAAACTGATGTCATCAATCTGACAGAGCAAAGAAGAATGCAAAAATCTACCATCCCAGGCTGGTGGAGACATATCCAAACACCTGGAGCTGAAACTGCAGTGAAATCTGGTTCTACAAAGCATCGACTCAGGGCGCTTAATAGAAATACATGCCACAGTTTTGTAGGGATATTTGAAAAAATATCTCATTATTCTTCTACTTTAACAGTATATTGTGTTGAATCGTCTTGGTCCTGAAAAGTGTTATATAAATAAACTTGCCTTGCCTTGAGTTGGTATATGGCATAAAGCACATCAAAGTTTGTAGTTGTGACAAAATGTGGAAAGGTTGAAGGAGTATGGAAGGTTTTACATAAAAGTATTAGCTGTGGTAGAAACAGGATGAGTCCGTATTGTCCTAAACAGACCTTTTCACTACACGCGTTGTTTCAAGTAGGTTGATGATAAAGTTATTTGTCAAAGTGAGGAAGCATATAACCACAAGGAGCACTAAAACAGAAAATAGTGGATGACAAAGCTCCATCACCTACAGCTGCTGTAAAGGAGTGTTGGAACTTGATTAAGAATATTGTTTTCTGTTAAAAAAGTCCATGCTTCAAATAGTTAAATAATTTTTTTGGCTTCATGTTGAAAACTACACTGGCCTGCAAAGCTATGCAACCACTTGGCATTTTTCACGTTTTTTTTGCCCCACAACCTGAAATGAAGATCGATTGTGTAGGAGTTTCTGTCACTTCATTTACAGAACAAGCCTACCTACAACTTTGACGGGGTGTCTTTTATTAGGCCATTTCAACACATTTAACTGTTTCTGTTAAATCACTCAAATGTTGCTTTAGCACTATGCTTCAGGCAATTGTCCTGCTGGAACTTGAACATCTGTTCCAGTCTCAAATCACAGGCAGAGAGAGACAGCCTCTTCACACCTCACAGCATTCAGCATTCTGAGGTGAGTGCAGACAAAGTATTTGCATATTTAATGGGTGCTTGGTGCAACATTTCAGTGGCAAGATTATATCTCTAAGTTAGGGAGGTTCATGCGACAGTATTTTTCCACGTTTTCAAAAATTCCTACTTCTACAACATCAGATGCAAAAAAAGTGTTGGAACTTTATTTTTGAAAAGATGTGGATCTTCACAGTAGAGGCCCAGTAAATTCAGCCCGACCTGACCCAGGCCCGCGGACATAAAGCCAGACTCGACCCGAGCCCGACCAACAAACTTGAGTTATGGGCTCAAGCCTGAAGAAAATAAATACGTGAATATATATTCTATTTAAGGTATAAGGCACTGCTGTACTGACTGCGTACGTAAGGAACGCTACGTTAAACCGCACTCAGCCAGTACAGTGCACTCAACAGCGAGCGCTGACCCAGGGCAGGTCTGGCCCTGATGCGTGTTTCGTGTAATTCAAGCTCAGAGCAGAGGTGAGCATATATATATATATATATATATATATATATATATATACACATTAGGGCTGTCAAAATAACGCGTTAATTTCGATTAATTAATTTAAATAAAATTAACGGATTAAAAAAATTAACGCAAATTAATCGTATAGGGTAGTTCACTGCTATTGTTTTCATCCGGGTTTTTTCGCGCCTGCGCGCCGGACTGGAAGGCAGAAGGCGAGCACAGCGGCAGACGCCAACAGAGCAAACAACAAGTTCTCGACGTATTTTTCTTCTTAAGGTAACGTATCACAAGATCGTTTTAAGAGTAAGTTGATGGTTGCGCTGCTCAACGTGTTCGTGTGTATCGGCCGGTGGACGGACGGAGAAAATGCGTGACAGCTTCTGCGGTGGCTGACGGCCGGCGGTGCGCGAAGGCGCTTGGCTGCAGGGCCGATTGACGCCGCTTGCGGCTTTAATTATTTAAGCAGAACAATAACCAGTGCAAAATTAAGTTGTATTTACCGGAGATGAAGTGTAGACTGCAAATTCTTTCAGGGTATGATGGCTCCCAGTCCATTGGGATTTTTTTGCCTGGGTCCTTTTTCACTGAAAATATCCATTTCTTTCTTCGTCCTTCGGTAAACGAAAGAAACGTACATCCAACGATTTGGAATGCCTCTGTGTGGCATAAACTAAAAGCACGCTCTAATTCACCCGTTTTGTCACGGTGTTTGGCGAGAACAGTCCTGTTTTTGCCTACCGGCGTAACCCGGAAGTAGCGCGGACGTCACTTTACTGTTGTGCACAAGTGTTGATATTGAGGGGAGTGTTCATTTATTTTCATTGTGTCCCCTACGTTACAGTGTGCCACATATGCCACAAGACACATTAAAACGTCTGAAGGCATGAAATGTGAATAAGAATTTTTGAACTTTAATTTATCTAATGCTGATTATTCATTGAATCATTTGAATTTAAATATTTAAAATACTTTCACAGCAAAAATTATATGCGATTAATTTAGATTAATTAATTACAGAGTATGTAATTAATTAGATAAATTTTTTTAATCGATTGACAGCCCTAATATATATATATATATGTAAATATATATGTGTGTGTGTGTGTGTGTGTGTGTGTAGTCCGAGCGGATCCAAATCAAGTGTGATGTGGATGAGAGAAATTGATCAGATCACTGGGCGGGTCCACTTTCACTTCTCCACTGTAAGCTCCGCTCGTGCCTAAGTACCTGCTGTACCTGACTTTCTCTCTTTTCACAAAAGAATAGACAACTAAATTACTCATCTTTTATTCTATAAAAAGTGTAACCACATTTTGTATCCACTACATCTAAACAAACTAAGATATATGGCATGAGAGAGAGAGAAAAAAAGCCCACACCCGACCGTGCTGCGTGATAGCAAGGCCCGGCCCGAACTGAATTTTGGGTTGGGCTTGGACTCGGTTCTAAAACCTATGCTCTACTTCACAGAACATAGACAGGAAAAACAGACATGATAAGCATGATGTGGGTAAAAATAAAGGATGTCATAAAGTTGCTTGTAATGAGGTTAAATGAACAGTGTCTCTGTATGAGATCTACTCATATGTAATCATTGAACAGAGACAATGTGATGTATGCTGCTCATTAGCAAAGTCTCTCAGTGGCTGCCAACACAGTTCAACACTCACCAGGAATATCCTCTCCAGCTGGTCCTGAATGTCCTTCATTCCAGGAAAGGCAGCCACTCCTTGGATCATCTCAATAAAAATGCACCCCACTCCCCTAAAACAAAGAAGAATTCATTCAGCGTACATCAGTTGAAGGCAAATTCTGTAGACCAGTTTTTAATACCAAAATTAACCTACACAGTTAATTTCCTTTTTAACTGTATTTTAATGTTAACTGTAACAGTCAGAGAAGAAGGTGTTGAGTTTCCTTCTTAATGTTCTTTTGGCTGGAAACCCTGAAAAATCATGTTGATCAGAGGAGAGAAAGAACAGTCTCTCTCACTGTGAGGAGTCAGAGCTCATTTGTCAAAGCGCTATCATTTTTTTTGACAGATTCACTTTCTGCATCAGAGCACAGCAGCCATAGCTGCAAAGAGACAGACATATTACCAGCTTTTCATCCCATTCAAGCTCGTACATTCAGACCATTCAACTGAAGCAGATGGATTCATCTCCAACATGCAGCTCTGACCTCAGCATCCACTATATCTACTGGCTGAGATGGAAAAAGGTCAACTCAAATAAATAAAAATTCAGACTCAATCTTGTTTCAGTTTTAGTTTAGTTTTTTGTGGTCATCATTTAACATTTTGGTTATTTTGTATTGTAAATACTGTATCACCAGTGGTGGACCGCTAATTTACTAACAGCTAATAGCAGAACTAACTTCTGCTTTGTGGATTAGCTGTTTCACTAACTTTGGAAATCGGTAGTGGAGCCTTCACTACATTATATTCCGCTAACGGAAGTTACAAGATTTTTTTCTGTCTGTGTGCATGTTCGTGCATGTCTGGGTTTGCCTGTATTAGGCACACTATCGGCTTACAACAAGCTCACTGTGGTAAGAGCAGCAGCTAACTGCCTGGCAGTAACACAGCACTGAGCTGTGGCTGTAGCCTGCAAAGTAGTTTTAACATCAACTCACTCACTGGTTCACGTCATTCCTCGACTCAATTGATAAAGTATGTAACCAACCAGAAGTCAAATTATATGCAGCACGTTAACATCATAGACGGGATATGTCCGTCAATTGCAGCAAAATTTCAGGCTTCGTTATCCCATGCAAACGCGGAACATAAAGCGCAGACGTAGGGGGGTACGTTTTTTATTACATGGGGTCCCAAGATAATGCTTATCCTGTGAGAATAGGGCTTTAGAGCCCAGAATGCTATGGTGGGCTGAAAGATTGTAAACCTTTACAGTTTGTCAACTACATGCTAGCGGCTGTGCATATGTTGGAATTCTTTATTTTTGGCAGCCTGCAAGATGATGAATGCTGTTAAAAATGGGAGCCTAATCTGGATTGCAACATATGTTGTTACTCTCACATCTATTAATGCATTGGCTGACTTGATATGCTACAAAAAATGATCACTTTATTGTTTTTTATGTGATGTGGCCGACTCTTTTCCAGCTGATCAACTTATAAAGATTTTACGGCTGTGTGAGAAAGATAACTGTTAGATTGATCTAGAGTGGAATAATTTTTTTGTAAGTTGGATATAAATGTTATTTTAGTAACAGGTAACTTTTTTCAGTTTCTCTGATGCCATTATTGGGAAAGTGATCTTTGTGTGATGGTCATTTGGTTGCCTGATTGCATACGTTGTGAAGCCTCTCCGTACAATCTTTTTCATTTGCTGTAATATAGTTATTTGCCTGTGACGTGTCCTTGTGTGTAATAGTTTTAAGCTTTTTAACATGAGTTTCATGAGAGGATGAGATTTGGGCAGGTTTTTATTGAGGCGTGTTGCTTTAACATAATGTTGTCAGTGGAGGGTACAGTTAAGCTAATTTGAAAACAGATAATCGCCGTGCTAACATTTTGTTGATTGCATAATCGTTCACACTGAATTTAGAAACTGTTTGGGACTGGTTAGTGCCCACTTTATAGGGTTTTGATACCTGTAAGTACGATTACAACGTACAAGATATTTATCCACTGCTAACATCACTGTCCTGGCTCTCACTACACACCCACACAACAGTAGCAGTAGTCACGGCTCCACAAAAAACATTGTTAAAGGGGAAGTCCGGTCAACAAGGAAAAATCAGGGGACCATTAGCTATAACTAAAACTAATACGTTTGTGGTTATTTAATGAACTTACCTTTAATCAATAAGAAAATAAAAACATAAATTGTCATCTGAATCACTGTGTATGGGGGCGGCCATTACTGCAGTAAGGGCCGTCTGACATCACATCCTGCGACGTGGAAAAGGGATACCACATGTGATGCCCCAGCATGTGCTGGAACGCTTTTATATTTTAATATTTATACAATAATGACCACCTGCCCTATTTACTAGGGGGCAAATATAACTCAAGTCACTTCAGCGCGATCTCTCCTCTGCTGCAGCGCCGTAAAGCTGTGTAGCAGCGGAGATAAAAACATCAGGCAGCTTACTCCCTGGATGCCCTATGACAGTCCTCGAGGGACATTTAACCAGCGTGTATAAAATGTTGGTAGGAAAAACTTGTTTCTACACAACAATGATGAAACAGATTTTTATTTATGCTTTTCAATTCAAAAATAGTGCACATTGATATAACAAAATTTATATTACAACAATAAGAACTCAAAAGAAATAATCATGATTTATTGCATGTTAAAGAGTCTGATAACAGAGAAGAATAGAGATCTCCTGTAAACACTGTTCCTGTCAGGATCACTAGGAGTTTGGTTACTGTTTGTAGCTCCCTGGGGATCCTGCAGCCTGTTTATGTTTAGCACCTCTTTATTTCTTGTTTATCCTTAGATCCCTGTTTCTGTGATTAGTTTAGTCTTCTGTTCAGTATTTATGTTAGAAGTGTATTGTATCTGCTAGATTCAGTTCCTGTGTTAGTCAGCGTCTGCTCATTATGATTTCAGTATTTGTTAGTTCTCTACTTTCTGCCTGCCCATCCTTAATTTAGTTACTGTAGGTTAGTCCTTAATCTCTGGCCATTCTTCCTGTTTCCTTTAGATTCAGTTCTCCCTCTGCATCTGCCAGCTCACCACCCTCCTTTTCTTCTACTTAATTGCATTTTACTTCTCTTACCTGTAAAAATTTGCTCCACCTGATGCTCCTCCTGTCTCTCTTCCTATATAGCTCAGCCATAACCAGTTGTCAATCCACCCTGTTTTGGTCTCATGTATGCCATCTTCTTCTCCCTGTCTTCCCTGCATCTTATAAGCCCTTATTATCTCAACTAAGTCTCACATTATTCGACAAACGGCTTCCCGGCTCTTGTCTGCGCTTTGGTCCTAAACAACCCAACACAAACATGACAGTTCCAGGCTTCCCGAAGTGTTGCCACGTCCATTTATTATAAGCAACTTCGGGCTTGTTCATTTATAGCCTACTGTTTACAAGGTAATAGAGCTGGCTGCTTGTTTCTCTTCCAAGAACTGTTAACACTGGCTGCCCACACTCACCCCATTTTTTCTAAAATGCAACTGCCTGGGCACAGAGGGGCATAGAATTTTGGTCTCAAATCTTCAACTGCAATGTAAAAGGTCAAATTTAAAAGTAATTTATTCTGAAGTAAAATGACTGTCTCCACAAATATGCAGCGCTGGGCACATTCCTCATGCGACGTGTGCGTGTGCAGCACCTTTTGTCTGAAGACATGTGACACAGACTGACAGACGTTGGTTAGCGGCTAGTGTTAGCTTCCTCAAATTTCCTTATTTATCATTGGTTTCATGGTAGTAAAGCTAATATTATGTTTTGCAGATGATAAGTTTGTGAACTTTTTGGTTAGCTATGCCCACCACTGTGTGTTGTGGCTGAAAACTGTGTTTGAACTGGTAACCCTGAGGGACGGTCGTCTTAGCAGTTAGCGTTAGCTTCCACTAATTTCTTCAACTGTTAAAAGTAGAGTGGTAATTTTTTCAGAAATGTAGGTAAGAAATGGCCAAGTTCCTTTTGTACAACTGTGCATGTGCAAGACCATCCTACCTGCTCTTCTTCTAATACAGTGAGAGCTGCGGTGCTGCTATGAATGGTTAACACTGAAGCTAACTGGACACATAAACTCTAGAAGTGCACATGCAAAACCAGTAAATGTGCATGTGCACGCACATTGGCGTTACTGAGTGCGTCACAATGATTGGCATGTGGGACAACCAATAGATAAGGTAAGAAATGGCTTAGTTAGTAAAGCTAACTTGCTGGTTAGCTGTGCCCACCAGTGATGGTTCAATCTTCTCTCTCTAGCTTTATTTTTGGTTAAAAACAGATCACTATGGACAACTCTCGAGTCTGGGCTATTAAACCAAAACCTGAATCTGAAGTAGACCAAGATCAACAATAGATTTCAGAAGCGGCTGACATCTGATGGGTTTTATCCTTTTCTGCATGAAAATAAATTAAGTTTCCTTCTCTGCTACAGTTGAGAAGTGCAGTAACTGGGCCTGAACACACATCTTACAACATGTTAGCATTGCTTCTGCTGCTAATGGACTGTGTAATGCTTTGTGAATGGTGTAAATCAGTCAGCCACTTAATCAAAGTTAATCAAAGTTCTCTTCATAAAAGTAATCCTTGGCAGGCCAGCTGACAGCTTTGCTAGTGCCCGGGACAACACAGTCTTTTTGGGCCCCCCCTCTACACCTGCCGCCACCACACACACACACACACACACACACACACACACACACACACACACCAAAAAAAGTCAACTTAACCGTATACTTCATGCCCTGGAAATCTCTGTATTTTATATTGGATATTTTCAACCCATCTATTGAATTTAGTGCACTAGTTGATCTTTTCTTCATAAGAGAACAGCAAGCACTGCAGCCAAAATATGGCTTTTTTTGACCTGCTGTGTATTAGCCAGTCCCTAACATTTCTTTCCCTTCCATTGCAGGAGGTAGAATATGTTAGATTCTTTGGGAATTCTCTGCCCTCTGAATCTGCTGGCGGTTCATTTGCCATCTCTGCGAAAGGCTTCCTTTTTGCCATTAAACGCACAACATTCATTCGATCAGAATCAGTCATTTTTGTTGGCCATAACGCGGGATCATTGAAATTAACAGTGTGATCCATCTCTGAGCCACTGCTCAGACTATCCAATCGGGCAGCAAGCCCCTCCACCTGCACTGTCTCTGTTATCGCTAGGGATGGCGCTCTCTCTGTCTCCTCCTCAAACACACGCTGCGTCCCCCCCCCCACCACCACCACCCCCCAGCTCCCCACCTCAGCTGGCTTCTGCTCCGCTCAGTCTTTCAGATTGTACCTGGACCTCTGCCCTCTCTCTGCTTTCTGCTCTTTTGGCGCTAAGCTCAAGTATTTCTGTAAAAGAAAAGGTGTTTCCCCCTTTACACTAGCTAGCGGATGCTATACTTTAAAACCACATTGATAAACACATTGCTTCTTACCTGGCTCTGGATGGGCATCATTCCTCTGCAATTCCGTTCCTAGACCTGTTCCTGACTCATCCTCAGTTTTTAAAAAATATTTATTAATAAAATCCCTCAAGCCTTTCATATCATCTCCTCTTTTTCTCTTTTCTGTGCACCTGTGATTCTTAGTTTGCACCGGAACGAACTTTCAAAGTTGCAGCCAGCTGTTGTCCTGATGGTCAAACCATTTTATGTTTGGGTGGGGGGAGTTCTAATGGCCCCTTATTTAAAGAAAACATATTACATATACCTAATGCAGAAATATACATATATTTAGTTACTCTAACATCAAATATTTTTCACACAAATATTTTCTGAAAAATTACTTCTGCCTGTATTTTAATGGTCAGAGTGTCAGTGTTGGGTCCCACGTCTGTCCTGGGCCTGAGACAATTGGCCCGTTTGTCCCCCCCTGTCAGCGGGCGTGATCCTTGGCAAATTAGGTGTGATAAATCCAGGGCTGTTTGTTCACAGATAGCTAATAAGACTGCCCGATGTCTGAGGTTTAAAATGTGGCAGGAAGGTACTAGTCTCTGCGAATGCTTCACACTCTAAAACATGTGAATCAGAGTAAAGCTGAACTCTAAAGAAGAGTGAAGGAATCCCACCCGTTTAATTTCGATTATTCCATCGCATTTTAATCATAACAAAGGAAATTTCACAAAACGTTAGATCAGAATTTTTCATCCAACCATCATGGGCATCAATGTAAGATTAACTTTAGACTGGTTCATCTGCCGGTTTCTTCCTGTTAAAGGGGAGATTTGCTCTCCAATGTTGCTACATCCCTGCTCAGTATGAGGGAATGCTGTAAGCCAATGACTCGATGCTGGGTTTATTTAGATTGAAAACGTTTAACAAGTCATTCTGTTTAATTTGATTGAATTTACTTTGTAAAGTGCCTTGAGATGACGTGTTGTTAACTGGCACTATATTAATACAGTGAATTGAATCAACAGCTTCTACCATAATTTTTGTTGGATATTTGTCCATTGTTCTTGGCAGAGTTGGTAAATCAGATTTGTATTGGCTGATTTCCTGGCACAGATCTTTCAGCACAGCCCACATATTTTCACAAGGACTGAGGTTAGAACTTTGGTAGCGCCTATCCAGAACAGTAATACTGGCTGGTTTTGATGTATGTTTTCTTTTCTTGCTGAGTCCAAGTCTCTAGCTATTGATTTGAGGAGAAGATTGACAATTTAAATGTGGTCCTCTTTCATTATTTCAGCCATGTTGTCCAATGCATATGTACCCCACTGGTATTATAACTGTCCTCTAGCACCAACTGCTTGACAGTGCGGTCTGAATCATTTTGGGCTTAAACTTAAGTTTATTTTTAAGCCTGTCTGTATAATTTTGTCTACAAGTTTTGAACAAAAATCTTTTGTCTAAAACACATTGTACTTATGGGTTGTATAACTATTGCACCCTACAAACAGCAGGGATTAGGAAAAAACCTTAAAAGCTAAAAAAAAAAAAATCAAACAAATCATGTGTATGATGAGTTTATGAACACTTCAGACCACAGCTGTAATCTAAAATGTCGTTAAAAACTGGATAAGTTAAGGGTAGAAGCACGCTGAAAGCAATTTAAATCTTACTTTCATTTACCCAATCCATCACCTATACCTGCTTATACTTCCAGTGTCACAGGTAGCCCAGTGCCTATCTCCAGTGGTCAATGAGTGTGTCTCAAGTTACATCATGCCAGTCCATCATAAAGACAAACTAGACAAACAACTTTGTACACATGCACTCCTACTGTGAGGGCATACCAGTTCAGAGTACCTGGAGAGAACCTATTATGCACAGGGAGAGCACAAAAACTCCATGCAGAAAGACTCCAGCGGGATTTAAACCGAGGACCTTCTTGCTGCTGGAAGCAAGAATTCAACAGTGTTAATGACTGCACTACCATGGAGCCCATTTCTTTTCTATTCTCACTGTTTTCAAAACCAAAAACCCAGAGATTCTCTGAGATCAGATGAACATTTTAATTAAGCTGCAGTTTAGGGAAGCAATCCATTCCAAATATGACGATCAAACAGCCCACTGTACAGAAATTATATTTGAAATGACTAAAGTAGATATTTTTGATTATTAACTTTTGTCTTTCACATATTTAACCAAACATTGAGATGACCTCTGGTGTTACAAGCCAAACCAAACCTGTGCTTTCAAATGTGTACAACACAGCAGATCCTAGTTTTGACTCTGATTGAAAGTGAAATTTGCAGCACAGTGAAGTGCTGATGAAGGTAAAAATAGAACAGTTCCTCATTCCCCCTCCATCACATTCGTCTTCCTCACAGCCTGTAACCTGCAGCCTACCATGATGGATGTTTCTCACCACAGGAAGACAGATCTGTGCAACATTATGGGGTCCTAGAATGGATGCTTCTTCAGGGGCAGCTGCTTTCTGAAGTGGCTATACGGGGTGAGGCGAAGGGCCTATGTCACAGGGTGATTCTCACTGGAATGGAACAACACCCTGTAAAATCGGCCAATCCCTGAAGAAGACCCACTCTTTAATGAGGGAGCAAACACTGTAACTGGGCCAGCAGGGATTTCTGCCTGTCCAGACAGAACTGATACCAAATCTCTATAACTTGGACCAAGTCCACATCATTGCAAAGAAATTTGCCCGGCAATGTGTTGGTTGAACTCTAAGATGGGGTATGTGTTTAAAATATGACTGAAATCCTGATTTAGTGTTGAAATGTGTCTGGGGAACATTGAAGGAAGTTTGTAGTGGAACCTTTTCATGTTTACTTCAAGATGATGTAAGCTGAGAGATGTTTGTTCGGTTTTCCTTCTGGGGAAGACCAACAAACATCTCTCAGCTTACATTCTAGTTATTGTTGCTGCAGTATCTAAAGATCTCATGTGGTTTTGTGGCAAACACAGAATCAGACCAAAAAAAACAAACTGTCCACATTAGAAGTGATTTGAAGCTCTAATGATGTGCATTTTTATCCAGATAAAAAGAGTAAAGAATCAACATTTAGAGAACCGAAGGCATCTTGTGAAATCTGATCCCTTTTTATCCTTGAGGACCTGCCTGCTGCCAGATAACAGCTGAGCCCCTCAGATGACCGCCTGCTGTATTTCTATCATTAAAGTGTGAACAGTCACATCTCAATAAGCCCTTTGCTAATCTTCAGCTGCCTCTCATGTCTGAAGTGCTTTGCCTGTTTGTAGGTGTCCTGCTTTAAGGCTATTTCCTTCACTTGGCCCCTGTTTCCTTTAGGGCCCATGACAGTAACCTGCTGCTGGAAGCAATCAAGTTCAACTAGCAAAGAGCCACAGAGAAAGAGACAGTATTACACCATTTGTTTTTCATCTGTGTCCAGAAATGGATTGTGAGCTTCAAGTCTTTTCAAGGTTTTCAATGAAGAAAGTACTGCATATATCTGGAGAAATCGGCAGCAAAAACTGCTATAAAACGATTGCTTGCCATCATATCTACATGTACAGTATACATTTAATGATATGAATGCTTTTTTTAAAATGTGGTGTAACATGTTATATTGCTCTCTCCCTTTCCTCTCCTCTTTCACCTTTTCTCACTTTTAGCATTTTGTCTCATCTGTTTCTCTCCTTTTTTCCTCTTTTACCTTCCCGTTTCAGTGACCATTGAACATGAAACAGTCCCAGCATAAAATCTAGTAAAGCTTCTTGCATACATAAATCAAGCGGAGCACTATGCGGTTCCAGTTCCAGTTTACAGAGTTCCGGGCCCCCTTTGCCCATCCTGGTTGGCTTTTTAATGGTTTGGACTCTAATCGTCTTTCATCTGCCTTTGAGGGGGGTTAATGTCATGGTCCAAGGGTGTTTGTGTTATGCATTTGTTATTTTTGGATCATGTCTTCTTAAGATATTTATTCTTTAGTGTTTGTTTATTTTCATGTTTTTATTTAGTTCACCTGCCCCCCTGCTTTCCTCTATGCTCTTCCCCTCTATTTAAACCACCTGGCCCTCTGCCTTGTCAGATCATCTGTTGTGTCACCTTCCATTGTGTCACCCCTTGTTGATCTCTGCTCCGTACTTAAGGCTGTACGTTTGTTCCTTTTATTTATTAAAAACTCAGTTCATCTCATAATGCTGCCGCCCAGCTCTTGTCTGCACTTCGGTCCAGTTATCACACCACAAACCATGACAGTGAGATATAAACCAAGATGTAATCCTTGTATAAATAAAACCCCTTGTTCTGCCAGAGGCTGAAAGTGTCTTATGTTCAGAAACTTTGTGTACAAGAATCAGGATAATGTAGAAGCAAAGTTTTACTCTAATGTTATTGTGAACAGTTCCATCAATCTTCAAGTTCCTTCTTCCATCATTTACTCTGTCCTGAATACCTCTCAAGCTTCTTGTGTTGATAACTCCACAGCCGTCTGTGAAATATTCCTGCAGTTGTTTTTACCAACAACTTAAAAATATCTTTGATCACTGCTCTTCATACCATCATGACTTCCACAGTCTTTATTTAGTTTGAATTAATTTGAATCAAATACAGAAAAAAAAGTCCTCCCAACATCCAAACTATGTTGTTCCTGCATGTTTTTAAAGAAAGTTTTGAAGGTTGTCGGGTCTGACAATTTAATACATTTTAACAGCAGTCTCAGTTCAAGAGTTGTGCCATGTTGTAAACATGCGGCTGTGCAATCTTCACTTTAAAAAATACACATCGAGTGATCTGTCTGTTCTAATTTAGAGCCATTTCAAAACATCCTTTGCTCTCAATGATTCTAGAAAAAGAATACTTTAGAATGATTTCGCACTGGTTTCAAAGCTGTACATAGAACAATAGCTGCACTGCAGTTTTTATTCATGTTTTATTGGGTAATGATTCAGGAAATTCTTCGGTTCTTTTTGCTTTTCAATCTAAGAACTGCCTTTAACGCTGTTGACTACAGCGACGTAATGTCTCAGCTAGAGCCCAGGGGCATCAGAGGCTCTGCATTAGATTGGTTTGTGTATTATTTGTCTGACAGGATTTTCTCCTTGAGCTTTGGATAATCTGTTTCTTCTTCATCCTCTCTTGAGTTCCTAAGGGCTCCATTGTTAGGTTTGTTTTATTTTCTATTTCAATAATGCCTTTAGGTTTCTTTTTCAGAATATTTAGGAATTATTTTCATTTATATGCTGATGATATTCAGAACTACCTTCAGTTGGAGCGCATTAGTTACATCTCCTTAACACCATTGTTTCAGTGTCTCACTGAGGTAACAGCTACGACGGATTCATGGTTTTTTTTCATTCAGATCTGTATAGCCTCGAGTTTTTTCTACATTAAAAATTTGGGAATTAGATTTTATTAAAATTTTGACTTTGAAGAGCTGATTTGTTTTTTTGTAAAGCGATCCTGTTTAAACTTGATGCTTTTAGCTTAGGGGAAATCATGTTTATTTTTTAAAGATTTTGAAAGGGTTATTGGTGCTTTAATTACATCCCAAATAGATTATTGTACTTCTTAAAATGTTTCTTAGTCAGGATTGACCTGTTTGGCTGCGGCTGGTCCAGAATACTGTTCCAGAAGCTCATCTTCTGGCACAAACTAAAACCCTGAACATATTTCCCTGTTATCTGTAGATATGAGTTTAAAGTTCTATTGGGGGGGTTGCAGAACGAGGAAGCACAAGGAGCGTTGTGTCATACAGTTCGAAGGAGGGGTGCAACACAGACGTAATGTGCGTCGAGCTAATAACAGCTAGTGCCTTGCCTTATTTAAACAGGGAGGTTTAATATGGTGGGGGGAACCCTGATACACACACACACACAGACACACACACACACAGACACACACACATACATATATATATATATATATATATATATATATATATATATATATATATATATATATATATATATATATATATATATATATTAGGGCTGTCAAACGATTAAAGATTTTAATCGCGATTAATAGTTAACTCAAGATTAATAGCAAATTAATCGCATATTTTATCTTTTTATTTCCAAAGGTGTAATAGCCTATTTGGGCATTTTAATATGCAAGTTTGCAATAAATGACACTAATACAAAACATGCTTGTACAAAAAATATTTTTATTTTGTTATTTTTCAAGCACTTTTCAGAATTGGAATGAATACATCCTAGTGCCATAAAATGTTAAACTCTGGCCAATAATGGCTAAATCACTAATCATGACACCCTGATGTTTACACAATGTGTAAACAAATGTGTAAATAAATACCTGTTTTCATGCCAATATATTTTTTTGCCTCTTAAACAGAGATAAACATGGTATTACGCATATACATATAAATTAATAAAAAATTTACATTTCAATATAGTTTTGTTGTTAATTTTTTCATTCTCTAACACACATCTAATTCTGAGCTTTCATACCAACAACTTCTTTGAATATCTTTGCTTGCTGTTTATAGCCATGTTCATACAGTTTAAACCTGGAAAAAGGTTTTAAATTTTCAGGCCATTCCAGTCTTACACTTTGCTTGCAACTGGGCAGGAGCTTAATACTCTTGAAAGAGACTGTTTAGCAACTGTTTAGTAACTCCAGGTACTTCGTTTGGCACTTAGTTTGTCAAATACAAAGACAATTAATAAGCATTCCAGTATGGTTTATGGGTTGGGTTTCTGCAATGTTATCAGCATGTAAAAACTCATCTTCAGAACCAATCTCTGCTCAAAATGGTGATCTGCACCGCCTAATCTACTTTCAGCAGTTACCACCGGTTATTGCAACCGTAAACTGCAAAAAATACGGGCAGAGTTGCTCCCAATGCTTTTATTCTCTGGGCTCCTATGGCGGAGGGATATTTCATGCAAGCAGGTCTCTTAATAACCCCTTTTTCATCACTTAGTTTAGAGCCCAAATAAGCAATTTCACTTTCAGAAACATGCCCAAAAAACCCGCAACCAGCGACTCATGAAATTTACAAGCGACTTTAGAAAAAATAAGCCCAAGTCGCATGAAATAAGCAGTCTTATCAACAGTGAGCGCGGGTCTGTTTTGCTACAGTCTCTAGCACTCTTGAAACTACGGAAAGCGCCGAGGGTAAAAGAAACACAATCCGGAGAGCGCGGCGGGGAAAAAAAACATTAGGATTGGTGTGTGTGTTTTGACGCGCTATTAACGCTGACAAAAAAAATTAGCGCGTTATGGTCTAACACAGTTAACGCATTAATAACGTGTTAAAGCTGACAGCCCTAATATATATATTTAAATATTATTAAACAATAGAGTGTACTTTATTTTGAAAAACCAAAAACACTACCGCCTCCTGTCTGTCTGGCTGTGAAGCTGGCTACTGTGCTGTGCCCTGCTCTCAGGAGTGCAGGAGAACTAGAGACAGACAGTCCGAAGTCGAGGGAGAGAAAAGTCGAAAGAAAGGTACCCAGGGAAGGTTAAGTTGAATAAATTTTTAGTTCAAGCCTATGAAAATGACCCTTATGTTAATGCATGTTGCGTTTGAACAAGAGTAATTAGTTAATATCGTTTGGCCTTCATGAATAATGTTTCAGATGCGCATGACACGGTTGCCGTCATGTCATCCACATCTCATCAACCCATCCCCCAGCTCTATATAGTTCATCTCTACAGCATGCTTTTATTTTGAAAGCAACCCGCCAGCTGCTGTAATAATCCGTGCTTCTGCAAACTGAAGCATTCTCTCAGTTAAACAGTCAACCCGATGCAGTCCCAGCTAACTAAACTATCTATTGCGAACTGTGCTACTCTACTGCCAAATCCGCAACACTTCTAAGGTCATTAGACAAAACATGATAGAGGTTAGCCGCTCTAATTAGTCCCTTTCCACAACCAGGCACTTAGCAGCTTTTTCCTACAGGCTTGATCTCGGCCAAAAGGCGAGGTGGTGACACTGGTACAAAGATCGCTCCTTGTTTTTACATTGCCAGCTGCACAGTCAGACCACATGAAAAAAGACCTAGTGGTAAAATACATAGCGAAAAAAGAGGGGACGGAAATAAAAGGGCTTGGGGGGAGTCCATTGGGGAATAAAATGCTACAAGGATATATCATAGGTGGAAATATATCAGTGTTCCAGAATAAAAAGGACAATAAAAATTGAGGTATATATATTTTTAGCTACTTTTTGGCTCTGTGTTTATTTCATTGAGTCATTTATTTCTGTATGTATTCTGAATTATGGGAGGATTGGTCCTCTTACAAAGCAAGTGCAGGTAGAGATAAATGGATTTCAGTTTTATGTTATTGATGTTATTTTGTTTTTCAGTATCCCTTAAGAAAGTGACGTTTAACTTGATGGTTCTACCTGGATAAATCAAGACCAAATGAGATAGAAAGGCCAAAGGCTGCGAGTACCCACCACATGTCCAGGCAGGTGGAGTAGTCGGTGGATCCCAGCAGGACATCTGGAGGCCGGTACCACAGGGTCACCACCTCGTTGGAGTATGTGTGGCTGGGGACTGACTTGGCTCTGGCAAGGCCTGAGAGGGGATAGAAAGCACAAAGACGACATCTTTAGTCCTTTAGTACAAATTATTGATATTTACAGTTTGTCCGGTGCAGATTTTGAACCATTGCTGAACCTCAGCAATTTTTGAAACACTGAACTTAGCGTCTAATTAAATTTGTCACAATGAGGGCCTTTTACCGCAAAGTCTTCTGAGAAACGTTTTTAGTCTGACTTTTATATAACCTGCTGGAACAAACCTTAAATCCACTAAAAATGACCTTTTAGGTGGATATGAATATGTTAGTCATTTGAGGTTTCAGGGAAACCCTGAGAGAAACAAATATCTGTGAGATACACCCAAAGGACACAAAAACAGTGTTTCAAACATGCAAATATGGCCATTAATGGGAATTTCTAGACCAATCTAAGGATGGTCTACAGCTAGCTACATTTGTCTTACCTTAATGCTTCTCAGGGGTTTTATTACATTTATGAGCTTCACCAGGTTCCTCCACTTCTAGCATTTATCAGTTTGGTGACACAAACCCAGTTAATGGTTGAGTAAAGTGCAGATGCAGTGAGCTTTAATGAGGCTGATGGCGTTACCTCTTTGTCTCTTCCCAAGTGGTAGGACAGCTTAATTAAAGCATTTAGCTTTGTAAAAAAAAAAAAGACTTCCTGCCCTGCAGCGAGTCCCCTGTGAGGGGGAGGAAAAAGGGCAGAGGGGGAGAATAAATGATGGGAGGGAGGAGGTATTTAACATTTCCTTGTGTCAGAACACCCACAGGAGACAGGAGCTTCAGCCGACAGTCATTACCCAGCACTGTAATTTCCAAACACTGATCTAACGCAGAATAGGGGTCATCAAACCTCTCATGGTGAGAGGCTATCATCTCCACCACAGCATTGTGTATTAGTGTGTGTGTGTGTCAGCTTCATGGGGAGGATGTGGTGGTTGGAAGTTGGCATGTTTTAGTAGCTTATGCAGCTGTTGTACGGATGCGAAACAAAGCGCGTGTGGAAAGTCAGGATGAAGGAACACCAAGCCGTTCAGCTTCCTACTGTTCCCAGCACGCCTGTCAACACTTCCAGCAGGCCCATATGCTGCTCGGGCCGAATAGGTGACACAGTTGTACTGGTGCCGCTTTGATGGCTTCAGGTTGAATGACAGTCTCTAAAGCTGTATGGCTCTCATTCATTGGTCTGGCAGCAAAGCTTCTTTAAAAGAATATCACCTAATATTTCTGTTTTTTTTCCAGAGATAATGTCCTCCATGATGTTGAATATTTGTCAAATCATTCAATCATCCATTGCATTTTCTACAGTCACTTTACTATGTATGTGGGGCCTAATCCATCTGCAATGGAGAAGACACACATCAGGCAATAATTCAGGAATACTACTACTACTACTACTACTACTACTACCACTACTACTACTACTACTACTACTACTAATAATAATAATAATAATCCCACTGAGTACCTTCGGTAATAAAATGCTTCAATCACATCCAGGTTGTCTATGGAGATGAAATTAAGCTAGGCTTAGCACAGCTAAAATAAATAAATGGTGACCAAACCCACCAACCCTGCAAGAATTACCAAGCTGAGCGGCTTCCTAACTTGTATATCACCACCACCATCTGAACCACTGAGCAGGTGAGGGTCAGCTGTTGTTAAAAAAATGTGCTTCACAATTATTGTCATTTTCTTTAAGAAATATGAATTTAGCTCCAACCCACTGCAAGACAGTTGGGAATTAGTATTTATGCTCACAACTGGCATATTACCTTTACAAATATAAATTTCACTCCCAGGGGAGTTAATGCTCCCTGAGGATCTCCAAGGGGCATCATGTTGTCGGACTTTACAGTCGATTGTTTCTGTGAATTTTTAAATGAAACAGAAAGTCCTCGCTACCAATGCGGCCCAAATCAGTGACCAGGTCAGGCTTTTTAGAACCATTGGGATTGCTCAGATCCAGCCCCATATCATAAGTCCAATTTGAGCTACTGCCAAATGTGTTCCTGAATCATACTCGTTTCTGATCTTTTCTTTCTTTTTTTTTTCTTTTTTTCTTCTTTTTTTTCTGATCTTTTGGAATGAGACTCCAGTGGGAATAACCACTTTCCATCGACATTTGTCACAACCTTTCACCGGCAGCGGCTGGACGGTGAAAGCAGTTAGCATTAGTAAGACAGACGGCAGATCCCTGCCACAGAACTGCTCAGTAAAAGGACAGCGAGATGTTAGACCTCATATGGAGTAAAGCCTCTATCGGAAGGTTCATATAGGAACCGTTTGGGTTTGGATGAGGGACATAGCCCACAGTCAAGCACAATTTGTGTACACGTTGGAACATGTGTTGGAAGCGGTGATGGATGCCTTGCTGGACAAAGCCGAACACCACCTTTACCCCTATGGTCGATGGATTGACAAGGGAGATCCTACTATTTTAATCAGGTTGAAAGTGCACAACCAAGAGGAAAGAACAAGGAGTTTCTTTCCCCTTTTTTTCCATCGAAAGACAAGGCCGTCTCTTATGTTTTTGGCCGAGCAGTTAAAAGACCACTGAGAGCTGACCCCACACCGGTTTGGAGCTGGTAGCTTAGCAGCCAAAGCTAGCTCATTGTAGCCACTAGCCTAGTGGTAGACCTTGCTTTGAGGCACCATCACATCACTCCTGATCCATTTCCATGTTTACGCCCTTTACAACTGTTTTAATGGTAATTTTTCAATGCTTAAATAAGCGAAGCTTAATTTAAGTTAGAAAATTACTTAATGGTTTCTGCATCCCAATTTGATCATTTTTGCTGTTTTACTTTGTGGTTTATTTTCCTCTTTCATGTAATTGCTATTATTTTCATCCATATGTTATGTGTGTGTACTCAGTAGTAGTATTAGTGTGTTCAAGTAGTATTAGTATTGAATAGAATAATTGCTGTAACAGAGAATTATTGGTTTGATAAATGTTAACTAGTTTAACTGTGGTTGTCTGTCATCTTTATATCGGTGATCGATTTGTCTCTAAGAGTACAAATTACCCCCTTTTTGGGTTAACAATACGAATACATAAGAGGCATTATTTTCCTTTGCTTATGTTTAATGATTAATGGTTCCAACTTAAAGGTTATAAACATTCTTATGGTAAATAAGTTTAATAATTGTTAAGTAATAAATAATCAGCAAAGGCTAGTAGCCCTTAATCACAAACATTTGAAACATTCTTCGTTGTTGTAATCCTTTGATTAGAATAACATATCAATTATAATATCCAAATATAATTATTAATACTATTCATAATTAGTCAGGTTAAATTGCACAACAGAGGATTTTGCAATTCCGAAGGCATTTTCACTTGTTGCAATTCATTGTATTTTATTTCAATGGAGCCAGCGTGTGATATTCTGTCCCTGTTGCACAGCAATACAATGAATTTCAACAAGTGTCCTGCCTTTGGAGTCGAGAGGAGAGGTGCTGACATATACAGGACTGTCTCAGAAAATTAGAATATCGTGAAAAAGTATACTAGTAGGCTATTCAACTACTCACTTGAATCGTCTAATTAACTCGAAACACCTGCAAGGGTTTCCTGAGCCTTGAAAAACACTCAGCTTGGTTCAGTAAACTAAATCACAAGTATGGGGAAGACTGCTGATCTGACTGCTGTCCAGAAGACCATCATTGACACCCTCCATCAGGAGGGTAAGACAGAAAAAGAAATTTCTCAAAGAGCAGGCTGTTCACAGAGTGCAGTTTCAAAGCACATTCACAAAAAGTGTGTTGGAAGGGGGAAATGTGGCAGGAAACGCTGCACAACCAAGATCTGGCACCTGCCCACAGTGCCAAAACCACCAGTAACTGGTGTACTGACCATGGCATTACTGTCCTTGATTGGCCTGCCAATTCCCCTGACCTGAACCCCATCGAGAATTTGTGGGGTATTGTGAAGAAGAAGCTGAAAGACACCAGACCCAACAATGCAAATGAGCTAAAGGCCGCTATTGAAGCATCCTGGGCATCCATAACACCTCAGCAATGCCACAGGCTGATTGCCTCCATGCCACGCCGCATTGATGCAGTAATCTGTGCAAAAGGATTCCCAACCAAGTACTGAGTGCATTAATGGACATTTTCAAATGTTTGATTTTGTTTTGCTGTTATAATTTTTTTTTTACTTGGTCTGAGGAAATATTCTAATATTTTGAGATAGGATTTTTGAGTTTTCTTCAGCTGTACGCCATAATCAGCGATATTAAAACAATAAAAGGCTTGTGATATTTCAGTTGATTTGTAATGAATCCAGAATGTATGACATTTCATGTTTTTTAATTGCATTACAGAAAATAAAGAACTTTATCACAATATTCAAATTTTCTGAGACAGTCCTGTATAATTAAAGGTTTCCTCAACTCCTAAAGTTCTGCGTGAACTTGGTTTCTGTGAAGTTGTTGACATCCCTACCCCACCATTCCTGGCTGTTTTCCCACATCCAAACAGACCTCTGTGTAAAGTGGCAGCCAAAGCTCAGTAAAACGGCAGAATACAGAGTTTCACTCATTTGTACCTTTCCCCATTGGCACCGACACAATAAATGGCTTCCGTTGGACACTTAAATCTATGACACCTATTTCTTCCATGTTTCCTGGACCAAAGTGTGTTGGACATGAGCTCTGTAGCTAAAAACAGTTCACACTTGAGTCACATATAGGCAACATTTTAAAAGTAATGTGAATCACATCGCCAAAACATCCGATTTCAGAAGAAAATTGGAATTGAGTATCCTGTGGTGTTTTCTTCTTGCATATTCTGTAGAAGCAATTTGCTGTTTCTGTAAGATTATGCACTTTTTTGGAGAATTTATTTACTTATGTATTGATTACATTCCTTTGTTCCATGATGCAATTTGAGTGAAGACAACAACCACTGGTTGTTGCATTTTTAGTACTGCTAAAATAATTTGAATAAGTAGGGTCAAGACCAAACTGACATCAAGGAGTCAGGACTTTGGCTACTGCAAAGCTTAAAAAGAAAAGAAAGGACCCAATTTGTGTGATAAACCGCATAAAACTGATTACACAACAGAAACGTGCAATCAGCAAGCTTGCACGTGGAATTAGTGGTAGAGCTGGTTCTCAGCCATCACTAACCAAGCGCTAGTTTGTTTTCCACCCACAGACACTGGAGGCAACCCACATGCCTTAGCTGACCATTTGGAGCCCTCACTGGAAAATATGTCATTTCCCTAACTGTTTAAAAGTCTAACACTGATCACATGTAAAGGAGGCAACATTGGTCTCATATAATCAGACATTACCACACTGTAGTGTAAGAACATCTGATTCACCTTGTGCACACCTAGAGGCATTTTGCAGCAGAAATAATGGCAACAGCAAAAAAGACAGCTTGAACTTTCCCCCTATAAATCCCCTGAATCCCATCATAAAGAGGAAAATGCTTCAAAGGTCTGACCTTTGGATTCAGACACACTCAGACCTTCAACCACCTTCACTCGTGCTTCTCCGGCTAACCTACCTTCCTATGCAGGTAGCAACCGAAAGGAAGGTCACCAGTTAATTATACATCCCTATCTTTACACTCACTTCGGGTTCAACAGATATATGGCAGAGAAGGTGGGCAGAAAGATGAAAAGGTGGATATGGAGGACAGGGTGAACAAAGTCGTGTGGAGAGTTAAAATGGGTTGCATCTCCTGAAGAATAAGCTCTTTGTTTCATGTTTTGGGGAGGCTTAGGTTTAAAGAAGTCTTGAGTAAGGAGTTTTCACAAGCCGGCCACAGTTAAATGTGGCTGCAGTATTTATATTGTAATATTGTCCCAGAATTTGTATCACAGCTCTTATTAACAGTAACTTGAGCTGACCAGGTTGTGGTCTCATCTGATCATCCAATCTCAAAATAATTTTTGCCCAATCCTTATTCCAACTTTGCTTCACTTTATTGATGTTTGCAGATGTGTTGTTCTGACCGGCTCAACAGATTGGCTCTACAAGCTTTTTCCATCACTGTTGGGATGATAATATCTACCTGCCCCTTGAAACATGTCAAGTATTAGTCTTAGTTCCTCTACTTCTGCAAATATATGCTTGCGACACACAGAATCTAAACACTCTTATACTCTTTCCCAGGCTCTTTGATTAGTCTGAATGTCATGCTGGATGATAATGTGTTATTAAGGTTTAGGGGCTGTGTGTGTGTGTGTGTGTGTGTGTGTGTGTGTGTGTGTGTGTGTGTGTGTGTGTGTGTGTGTGTGTGTGTGTGTGTGTGTGTGTGCCAAGCCCTTATAATAAGCACTCCGTAGTGACATTGCAACTCTCATCATTCAGCTATGTAGGCTGCTCCGTTTGGAATTGACCTGCTTAATTTTTTTTAATTGAACAAAAACCTCAAACTGTAAATTAGAAAACCCAAATCTATCAAAACATCACTATACTCCTGCATTTAAAACCCTTGGAAAAGTAGCACTGCTGCTATTGGGCATTGAGGAGAAGACGAACACTCTAAAATCCAAAAATACAACTATAATTCAGTAATTTATTTATTGAGAGAGCACATCGAAAAGCTGGGCTGCACGAAAGTAGGAGTAGGCATGAATCAAGTCCATAAGGCAGGCAGAGTTCATACACAGCCGGGCTGATGGGCAGACAGATCCAAAGGGCTTGGCAAAGATTGTGGTCTTGAAACAGTCCAGGTCGTTAAGGTGTCTGAATGAGGGTAAGGCGAGATGAGGAAATCCAGAAAAACAAGAACTTGGTCAGGATCAGACGAGGCAGGCAAAGAACACTCTAGGTTTTCAGTAATCTGGCAACAGCAGACTGTAGAAGTCCAGTATACAAAGGTGAAGGAACAGATGAGCTGGGTGAGACTAATTACACCATTGGGGAGCAATGGTGCGGTGGGTTGACCTGACTGCACTGAGGGAGAGGAGCGCAGGTCCAGCCAGTGATCCTGATTACTGAGTGCAGAGGTGAATACACAGACAGCCTGGCCAGAACATGAGATGCAGGTGATTAAATCAGTTAAAGACATGTAGAGTTTTGTTCTCCACCAGGGTTGTGCTTTCAGAAGCTGTTGAAGCTGTTCGTATTTCTGGGCAGGTCTCCCATCAAACTGTCTAATGTTTCGTACTTTAGGTGCAGCCGATGAACTGGCTGTGTCCCTTTTGTTTTCTAGCCTGGGCTCAGGAGCTTTTACAAGTTCTTTGTTTGAAGATCTCCAAGCAGTGCTAGGAACGGGACATTAAAAAAAAAACAATTTTGATATACTAAAACTGGGACAATGTGCTTACAAATTTTACAGGATGAACACTAATACAGCACAAATAGAAAAATCAACAAAAACAGGACTGCATAATTTCAGGAAAATATTTAATTGTGAGACTGTTGCTGAGTTTTTTTTTTATCTTGATGGTTGTTATGATAAAGCCACATTTTATTGACATTTTTCTCTCTTTACCATATCTCCGGGCACATTTAGGATTCAGTCTTAAACTTCAAAGTTTGAAGGAGCTAAAGTACATCAAGAGAAAAGCTTCAGTAAGACTGACCTCTACAGTGAAAAGAAACCTAAGCAGCAGTGTTAGTGTGTAAAGCAATACAGTAAAATATACCGGACATTCTGTAAATCGGGGAGGACACAGAAAGATTACACCAGCCTTTCCTGTGCTACCTGCCCAGCGTCGGTTCGGCTCGAAGGTTTAACACCTGTGGTCTCTCCTGTTCTGAACTGAAAAGGGCAGTAAACTCTAGCATTCCTAAGAAAAACAAGCCTTAGAGGTGACATGTTGGATCTGGTTATGAACTTTTTTTCTTCCAGTGCTAACTTTTGTCATTAAATCTCTTTATTCAACAGCTGCTTGGGGCCTCTTTGAGCTAATAAAGCAGCTTTTAAAATAATTTAGAAACTATCATCATATTTCATATGACATGCAGCTGGTGGACGGTAATAACGTATACCCTGGTATTGTTTCAGAATGGCTTAATAGTCTCAGAAGATGGGAACAGCACAACCCTGGGATAGGGTTTGGACAATGTGGCATCCATGCCCTTCAATTGCTGATTCTAACTGCAAAACCAGTCAGCACAAAATATCTGACGTAACTTATCCACAGCTATGTGTATATCTATATAAACATGTTAATGAATTGGGATAATGCCACCTGCCTTGGTCAAAGCTCATTTGCCAACACAAAGTAGACTGTAATGAGCTCGGCATGATGATGCAGTAGTCTGCAGTGAGTCAGTTTAGCAATTACCAATACACATCCACCAAGCCAGCTAATCTCAGCAGTTTATTTCTGTTATTTTCCTGGTTTGGACCAAAGCACACACAGATCAGCAACATTTCATAACCTAATGGACTTCAAAAAGACCATCTGCATTTGGGTTCAGGCTCAGTGGTGCTGTTGCTATTGCTGCATACTGGGGAGATCCAAACAGTCCGATCCGGATGCCTGGGACATTCCTCCGGCTCCATTGTCACATTGCTTGACTCTTCACACATCATTATCCCAGCAGCTGCTACTCCACAGAAACTCCCCAGAAAATAAACACACATCAGTGCATGTTAGCTAGCTGCAGCAGTTACAGCACACTGGATCAACTAGAGCTCAGCGCAGAGAGCTTCGAGTATGAGTGACAGATGAGTTATAAACAGCTGCATATACCTGCTCATCCTTTTCACATTAGAGACATGAGTGGCATATTGTACAAAATATGGCTCTGACTTGATTCCAAAGACAGGAACGATGCAAATAAATTGGATTTATCTCTAACTATGCTGATAAAATAACATCCAGTAATAGTTTTAACCTTTATCTACCTACTTATTATTCTAGGGAATACACAGAATAAACTAAGACCCTTTCAAGTGAGTAATGACATTATATTTAATTTGTGAATCTTTCTTAAAAAACAGACTGTCTAAAAGTTAATGTTAAATGACTTTTCAACACGTGAATACCAGAAAATGAATTTTCAAAACCATGCGGTGAAGCACGACCTGCCACATGGTTGCTCCATGCAAAACGTAAAGAGATGAAAGTCCCACATTATATGCGGACTTCTTGATATTTTTCAACAAGCAAAAGTATCTTAAGAACAGACAGATTTCTTAGAAAGAAGTATGAACAACCAAAAATACCCACAGAGGACAACCATGTTTTAACCGCCCTCTGGAAAGAAGGACTTTGCCATTAAGGTCCCTGTCTTTTCCATAGCAGGACTATGTCGAATGTATTTATTTAGCATATTTGAAAAATACAAGAGTTGACCAAAGTCTTCACAGTTACCCCAACAATAAAAAAGCAAGTAGAATAAAACTGTTAGATGGATAAATAAAACAGAAGAGTTAAAGCTATAGTTGGTAATCCTGTTCAGAAACACTTTGTTTTACTGGGTGAAAATGTCCTTCCATCCTGAAAGTAGTCAATGCATTATGTATTCAGAAAAAGGAGGACAATTCAACTCAATTCAATTTTACTTATATAGCGCCAATTCATGAAACATGTCATCTCGAGGCACTTTACAAAATCAAATTCAATCAGATTATACAGATTGGTCAAAAATGTTCCTATATAAGGGAACCAGTTGATTGCTTCAAAGTCCCGACAAGCAGCATTCACTCCTGGAGAAGCGTAGAGCCACAGGGAGAGTCGTCTGCATTGTCCATGGCTTTGCAGCAATCCCTCATACTGAGCAAGCATGGAGCGACAGCAGAAAGAAAAACTCCCCATTAACGGGAAGGAAAACCTCCAGCAGAACCGGGCTCAGTATGAACAGTCATCTGCCTCGACCGACTGGGGGTTACAGAAGACAGAGCAGAGACACAACAAGACAGACAACAAACTTAGATCTCTGTGAGAACTGCAGGTCTGTGAAAACTCTGACCAATCCCTACCGTTTGGTCCAAATGGCAGGGATTAGTCAGAGTTTGGCTCTGCCCACAACCCCTCTGTCCCTGAAGTTCTGGGGTATCACCTTATCTATTGGTTGTCCGACGTGCCATCATTCTGAGGCGCTCACATATCACCAATGTGTGTGCACGTTCCTTGTTAGCTCCCGCCTGCTGGCTGCGCATGCGCACTTCTAGTGTATTATAAAACACACCAACCTTACTGGAACAGTTAGAGTTACAGATCCTTTGGACTATGTTACGATCAGCCGAAAAAAGTTTCCTTAAATGTAAAGACTCAAATGATAGATATGCTTAGATAGATTTTACAGAAGACAAATCAGGAGAGGACAGTCCCTCCAGTTAGAGTATTTGCAGATTAATTCTAAATTGCTTTGGAAAGAAATTAATAAGTTAGGTCCTGAAAAAAGTAAATTAATTCTAATGAAGATAATATCAGATAGTGGAAATTCATGTTCTGAAACAGATAAGATTTTGTCAAAATCAGAAAATTATTGTCTCTTCTGTGGATGTGATCGATTTTTGTTATTAGACAAACAACCTTTCAGTCAATTTTATAAAAGGAAGTTAAAATTAGAAACTGAGTTGTTAGATATAACACTGGACCAAAATTGTATGTTAAACTATGATATTACATTAGGCAATGTACAAAGAGTAATACGTGCAGCAAAAGTAAATAAAGCAATGGGTATTGACAGGATCTGAATGAGGCTCTCAAGGCACCATCCTTCGTTCCCTTTTTGCAGTATCTTTTTCAAGCTTGTTTCTCAAACTCTATTATTCCAGCACAGTGGTACCAGTCAACAATAAAACTAATACCAAAATCTTTAAAGGTTAATCCTAGAGAACCATTAAACTATAGAGGCACTAGCCTGATCAGCACTGTCTAAAAAATCTATTCAGGTATTCTCAATGACAGACTGAACCAGTATACAGAAGCACACAATATTCTGGCAGATGAGCAAAATGGTTTTAGAAAAGGTAGGGCCTGTATTGATCCTATTTATGTTTTATCATCAGTGGTAAGGGCCAGACTATATGAAGGAATACATACATTTGCTTGTTTTATTGCTTTTCAGAAGGCATTTGACTGGGTATATAGATATCTTCTACAGTGCAAACTATTAATTTAGGGCATCTCTGGTAGATTTTATAAACCAATCAAATCTCTGTATAAAGCTCCAATGCCAGGTGAATGATTTGAGGATCGGCTGGTTCCCTACTCCCTTTGGGGTAAAACAAGGTGATGAATTATCACCTACTTTTAATTCACTGTACATAACGATTTAGTAGACGAAATTTAAGAAGCCAACCTTGGTATTTTTATTGACAGTTTAAATTTAAGTTGTACTCTGATGATATTATCTTGCTTGCAGAGGATGAAGTGAAGTTCCAAAAAATTTTAAATATTTGAATGCATGGTGTAAAAAAATGGAAAAAGCTAAATGGATTAGTGCTCTTCAGAATAGAGCAGTCAGATATTTTTTAGGTGTCCACAAGTACACAGCTTAATTTGCTGTAGAAGATGACATGGGATGGGTGCACTGCCTTACAAAGCAAAGAGCAGAGACGATTTGTTTATTTGTTATTCAACTGCCAGATGATAGGCTGACCAAGATGATTTTTATATGGGATTGTTCGAATAAGTATCCTCAGGCTAATGAAATTGCTATACTGTTAGCTACTTCTGATTTTAAACTATATATTTCTAAATAAGCTGCAGTGTAATTTCAATTCCATAAACAATACATTTCTTGATGACTTCAAAAAACAATGGAAACAGGCAGTGTTCCCTCTAAGCTGCGCGCGTGCGCAATCGCGCACAGCATCTGGCTTCAGTGCGCACAGCAAAGTTATGCTGCGCAGAAAATAAAATCCAAGCTAAACTGTATAAAAATAAATAATAATAAACCAAGTTATTTTGTACAATTTTGCAACTCTGGTGAGACGGTTTTCCACGGTCTCGCTCTGTGAGCGCCAGGTGCTGATCTGAGCGCACCGCTGATTGGTGGGTGGAGCAGACGTAGACGTAGTTGGGAAGGTTGCGGTGTGCTTCTTTGTTCTGGACTCCGTTAAAGAAAAAATGGCCGGTCCACCCGAAGTAGAAAGCTGCTGCTCTTAGTAGTTCTACCTCACTCTGTCATACTCAGCGTTTCCAGTTTTAGAACAGCCGATATCAGTCAGGTAACTAAAAACAGCGTCCGATCAACCATGAGTTGAACGCGAGCAGGAGCATGAAAAAAGCCCTGATCAATGGATCGCAGTTAACCTGATTCACCATGGCAATGGCAGGAATCAGAAGCTTCGAAGTGCGCATTTCCCACAAGTGGAATTGGAAATCTTTAATGAAGGTATATAGAGAATATTAAACCATAAGCAATGATACTGTTGCTGCAGAAAGAACAAGTTGGTGGCAGAGAATGTTATGAGAATTATTTGATGGAAAATTAAAGCTTCACTCATTCAACACAGAAAGGAGGCGTTTTGGGGGGACGCATTGATTAGGAAAGGCATTGAAAGGACGGGGCAGCAAATGATGACCAAGTATGAAAATACAGTTTAATCAAGTAAGGTTAAGTTATAAGATTTTTATGTTTAAAAATGCTCAACTAAAGCATTAATTGGCTATATTCAACAAATGCAAGTATGGTGTGAGTTATTGAATAACTGATATGTACATCTTTTTGCAAGCATTGTTCACCCATCCTTCTACAAATGAGTTGACATTAACTGTCTTGTGACAACCTCACTTTATATTAATCATATAGGCTATATGTATAATTCCAGCTGAAGTAAAGATAGTGTTATTTAAGTGAAGAAATGTGCAGCAGTCCTAACGGTGTTGGGGGAAAAATAGGTGAATGGAAACTAAAATATATGAATAGAAAAGTAGAGCTGGAATTGCCAAAATTTGACAGAATACATTATTGCTTTCATTCTGTAAAGTTCTGTTATTAATCTTGTGGGTCTCTGACTGTGGAACACCTTTAAACTATAACTGAGTGCAACAGTAACATTCCTGACAATACGACATACAGCTGCCTCTGAAAGATTTTATTAAAACGTTATTAAAAAGCTGCCGTTGGCATAAAAACAAAGAGCAACACAAAGAAATTGTTCAGAACTGAGAACGTTCCCTTGTTGTGTTAGAAAAGCGATGTGTGGCTGAGAATATTTAAATAAATCATCTGAAGACCCCAAAGCGTTTTACACTGGTCAGTCATTCACCCATTCATGCACACATTCACACCCTGACGGTGGTGAGCTATGTTAGTAGCCACAGCTGCCCTGGAGCAGACTGACAGAAGAGAGGCTGCACGCAGCACTAAATCTCACGTCATTTAAATCCCATATTAAACAGGTTTCCAGAGTTTCCTTTCCTTTCACCTCCAGAATATTGCCAAAATTAGAAAAACTAGTCCATGCATTTGTTACTCTAAGGCTGGACTATTGTAATTCTTTACTATCAGGAAGTCCACAAAATGCAGTTCAAAGTCTTCAGCTGATCCAAAATGCTGCAGCAAGAGTTCTGATGAAAATCAACATGAGGGATCATATGTCTCCTATTTTAGCTTTCCTTCATTGGCTTCCTGTTAAATCAAGAATAGAATCTAAAATTCTCCTTCTCATGTATAAAGCCCTTAATAATCAAGCTCCATCATATATCAGAGCTCTGATTACCGTGTATGTACCTAACAGAGCATTCACTTCCAAACTGCAGGTCTGCTGGTGGGTCCTAGAGTTTTTAAAAGTAGAATGGAAGGCAGATCTTTTCGTTAACATGCTCCTCTTCTGTGGAACCAACTCCCAGTTTTGGTCCATGAAGCAGACACCCTGTCTACTTTTAAGACTAGGCTTAAAACATTCCTTTTTGACAAAGCTTATAGTTAGAGTGGCTTAGGTTACCCTGAACTATCTCTCCAGTTATGCTGCTATAGGCTTAGGCTGCTGGAGGACATCAGGGTCTATTTGTCTCACTTGGCTGAGTTCTCCTACAGTTCCCTAATTTGCATTGTTTGTTATTTCAACTTTTAACTTTTTCTTTTCTGTCATTTTTTTCTACATAATACGTACACCTGGTCTGACGTTGAGTTAGCTGTGACACCATCCAGGGGTGACAGATCATCCACTATTACCATATAACATAGACCCCGTTTACACTACCCTTTTTTAACCGAGCCGAGACCAGTCCGAGCTCGGTAACCGAGATAACTATTGAGTGTAAATGGAACGTAAACTGAACTGAACTGAGCCAGACACAACCGGACCGCGCTAAATGCAGACCAGTTCCAGAGGTGGGTTCGGCTCGGTTTTTCCCTATCTCGGTTATCTGATAACGAAGAACGCATGAGCAGACCGCGTCATCTCCGTGCGGTCAGCTGACATTTCAGACATTCATAAAAATACTAGCTTCCCTACCGTGCCACACGGTTTCCAGTGATGATTTTGCTTAGCAGTGTGATGAATCTCAGCGTCTGTCATTTTTTCGTGCGTCTGTAAATCCTTATTAGACATTCGTTTGTCTTATCCATTTCCCAAAAGCCGACTCTGTCAAGTAAATTCACCAAAAGTTGCCGTCTTCGCCTGACTCGCCGCAAACAACGACGTATCACCAAGCATAACTGCCTGAATGTTACGGGCGCCGCCATTTTGATTTGCTTGGTGCCGCCTTCAAACCCAGAGAGCAGTAGTACCGCAGATTGTCACTAGGAGGCGAGGAAACCAAGGAACCGAGATAGCGTGGTGTGTAAACGGTCGTCAAAACCAAGCTCGGCTTGGTTAACTGATCCAAGCTCGGACCGAGCTCGGCCTGGATCGGTTTAACAAGGGTAGTGGAAATGGGGCTATAGACAGGATTCCTGGATCTTCTTTAACCTCCAGTCAGTCGAGGCAGATGACCCTTCACACTGAGCCAGGTTCTGCTGGAGGTTTTTCTCCCTGTTAAAGGGGAGTTTTCCTCTCCACTGTCGCTTCATGCATGCTCAGTATGAGGGATTGCTGAAAAGCTAGCAACAATGCATACGACTGTCCACTGTCACTCTACGCTCTTTCAGGAGGAGTGCATGCTGCTTGTCAAGACTTGATGCAATCTACTGGGTTCTTAGATAGGAAACCTTTTGACCAATCTGTATGATTTGATTGAATTTACTTTGTAAAGTGCCTTGAGAAGATATGTTGTGAATAGGCGCTATATAAATAAAATTGAACTGAATTGAATTGACAGAATTTAACCAGCTGACCACCAACAACCTACAAGTACTGCAATGCAGTCATAACACAAAGCAAAAAAAAAAAAAGAAAGAAAGAATGAGAGACAAAAATACATGTTCTCTCTAAAACAGTAAATCCCCTAAATTTATATAGATCGCGAAATGGCTAACATAGTTCAGGAGATGTTTGGAAAGAAATACCCCTCAGCAACAAAGCCAGGTCTGGAATAATTACCTGTAGGTGAAGAAGATGTGTGAGCTGAGAGAGAAAAGCAGCTATAATGGTTCACACAGCTGCACTACACAAACAGTCCACATCACCCCTCTACAAAAGGCTTAGTTGGCCTCAATTAGCTGTGTCCTTGATATGAAACATAGGCTTATTTAAGCCTCATTTACAATGTTGGTGCTTGTTTCTGCTCATTAAAAAGTGAGTAAACCCACAGTGGGGCAGAAAGGAGCATCTGGACTAACTCCGCATCCAGCAGCAGGGATATGGAACTCCAGCTGCTGTGGCTGATGAGAAATTGTTGCTCCGTGGATAGGCTTAGCCTTCTGAGCCAACTGTAGATGCAGATAAGCATGGAAAGATAAAATAATAGAATAAGTAGGAGTAGCTGTTAATGTCCAGCCTCTCAACTTCCTGTGTTAATATCAGGCTGCAGACTCTTAATGCTGCTTTTACGACTCCAACATTCTAATAATACCTTCCAGTTCACACAAATGCAAAGGAAATTCTATCTTACTGTTTCAGTTCTTATATGCACAGGGGACAATAAATGCCGTTATTTAAAGGAAACATATCTTGAAAAATCCACTTTTCTAGGCCCTAAATGCATTTTATTGTGAACTTGGAGCCTCTAGGAGTGCAGAAAAGTTGACTGTCGTTTATCCAGGTGCTGCATAAATATATCTATATTCTGTTTGGGTCATATATTTCAAGTTGTTCAGTTTCCTCTATTCTCTATTATGTTTCTTGACAAATTACGTCACAATATTTACTGCAGTACTGCTAAACAAGGTCTTGGACTTCTGGTTAAACAATTTTGCAAATCCGCCATTTTTATTTCTCACCGCAATTTTGTTGTCCAAGGTGACGTATGCTGATGCTACAAATGGAGAAGTAAAAATGTTCGGTTGTTCAATGTGTTAACCGACAAAATTCATTACACTGTCCCCCAGCATACTAAAAAATGGCTGAACGGGGGGTGGAGTGGAACATTCCACAACCTGAATCGGGGCGGGGTGGGAAGTGCCTCATTTACATTTAAACTGAGCTGCTCTCAGATGAACCTCAGAACCTCAGAGAATGTCCAGCCATCAGTTCTTGACAAACACATGGGTTTTCCAGCATCAATGATCTGAAGCTGACCAGCAAGATGCTCATAAAAGAAACAGGCGGAACTGATCATATACCAGTTGTACTGAGCAACTTTTTTATACTGGAGAATTAATGTGTCGGAAGGGAACAGTGTGCTGGTGTTGCAAAAACTTAGGCAGACACTTTAGGAATAGGAAAAGGTCCAAATACCATCACTAATAAATAAAAAAAACTAGTTGGAATACCAGAGAAACCATCTGTTGATCAAGATCAGTTAGTAAATTACAGACCTATATCTAATCTTCTTTTCTTATCTAAAATTCTTGAGAAAGTAGTTGCCAATCAACTTTGTGAACATTTACAAAGTAATGATCTACTTGAGGAGTTTCAGTCAGGCTTTCAGAGCTCATCATAGCACTGAAACAGCTCTGGTGAAGGTCACTAATGATATTCTCATGGCCTCAGATAATGGACTTGTGTCTGTACTTGTCCTGTTAGATCTCAGTGCTGCATTTGACACAGTTGATCACAATATTCTCCTACAAAGACTTGAGCATACTGTAGGGATTAAGGGGAAAGCATTAGGCTGGTTTAAATCTTATCGGACAGATTCTGATTTGTTCATGTTAACAATAAATCTTCTTCAAACTCTAGGATCACTTGTGGAGTTCCACAGGGTTCAGTGTTTGGACCAATTCTCTTTACTATATATATGCTTCCGATTGGCAAAATTATCAGACACCATGGGATTAATTTCCACTGTTATTCTGATGACACTCAGCAATATTTATCCATAAATCCTGATGAATCCAATCAATTACTTCAACTGCAGTCCTGCCTTGATGTTATCAAAAGCTGGATGACTTTAAATTTCCTGCATTTAAATTCTGACAAGACAGAAGTTGTAATCTTTGGACCAGAGTCCTCAAAAAATAAATTTCTTAATCAGTCACTTAATCTGGATGGCAATAATTTGGCCTCTGGTAATAAAGTAAAAAATCTTGGTGTTATTTTTGACCAAGACATGTCATTTAAATCCCATTATAAACAGGTTTCCAGAGTTTCCTTTTTTCACCTCCGGAATATTGCCAAAATTAGAAACATTCTGTCCAGGGGTGATGCTGAAAAACTAGTCCATGTATTTGTTACTTCAAGGCTGGACTATTGTAATTCTTTACTATCAGGAAGTCCACAAAATGCAGTTCAAAGTCTTCAGCTGATCCAAAGTGCTGCAGCAAGAGTTCTGATGAAAATCAACAAGAGGGATCATATTTCTCCAAATTTAGTTTCCCTTCATTGGCTTCCTGTTAAATCAAGAATAGAATTTAAAATTCTTCTTCTAACGTATAAAGCCCTTAATAATCAAGCTCCATCATATATCAGAGCTCTGATTACTCCGTATGTTCCTAACAGAGCACTTCGCTCTCAGACTGCAGGTCTGCTGGTGGTTCCTAGAGTCTCTAACAGTAGAATGGGAGGCAGATCCTTTAGCTATCAGGCTCCTCTCCTGTGGAACCAACTCCCCTGTCTACTTTTAAGACTAATCTTAAAACTTTCCTTTTTGACAAAGCTTATAGTTAGAGTGGCTCATGTTACCCTGAGCTATCTCTATAGTTATGCTGCTATAGGCTTAAGCTACTGGAGGACATCAGGGCCTATTTTTCTCACTCTATTGAGTTCTACTGTTCCCCAGTTTTGCATTGCTTGTCGTCATTTCAACTTTTAACGTGTGTTCTCTCTCTTTTTTCTTCATAGTAGGTACACCTGGTCTGGCGTTCTGTTAGCTGTGACATCATCCAGGGAAGACAGATCACCCGCTATTACCATCTAATGTAGAATAGATTACTGGATCAATGTGTGCTTCTGTGCTTGTTTGTCTCTCTTGTTGTGTCTCTGCTGTCATCTCTAACCCCCAGTCGGTCGAGGCAGATGACTGTTCATACTGAGCCCAGTTTTGCTGGAGGTTTTCCTTCCTGTTAATGGGGAGTTTTTCTTTCCACTGTCGCTTCATGCTTGCTCAGTATGAGGGATTGCTGCAAAGCCATGGACAATGCAGACGACTCTCCCTGTGGCTCTACGCTTCTCCAGGAGTGAATGGCATTACATTTATGTCAAAACTCCCGCGAGCAAAATAAACCTACTCGCATCTATGTTAAACTACTTCTGCGCATGGTTTATCTACCGCCGCGTGAGAAACTGCCGCTTCGAGAGGAGAAAATCGCTCTCTGCGCGCGCCAGCTCCTCCCACGTGCGCTCTGGATCTCACCGCGCGCACGATTTTCTATCCAGCGGCCACGCTGGAGGATGGCTGCGCTCTCGAAAGCCTCTCTGCGCTCGGACTGATTTTCTCCTTGCGCGAAGGAAAATGTGTTTGGACAGGTTGGGCGGAGACAAACCTCTTCTGTAAGCCTCCTCCTGATTGGGCCTTGCAGACACGATCACACAGGAAGTAGTGTCAGGAAGCTTTTGACTGACAGTTCGTCATTCATCAGTGTTAATACTTTGTTTTTACTTTATATTACATATATTACATATACACTGGGTGCGATTTGCTGGGGGGGATTTACCCCCCCTCTGTTTGTGATGTCCCCCCCTCTGGTCATTCATGTTTTATCCCTGGGGGGGATACATATTCCTCCCCCCCTCTGGTCTGAATAGGTAATATTATGGATTTTTAAAAATTTATATAAATTAGGGCTATCAGTTTTAACGCGTTATTAACGCGTCAACTTTGTTAGACCATAACGCCGACAATTTTATTTGTCGCCGTTAATCGCGCGTCAGAACACACACACCGTTCCCTAATGTTTTTCCCCCCGCCGCGCTCTCCGGACTGTGTTTCTTTTACCCTCGGCGCTTTCCGTAGTTTCAAGAGTGTTAGAGAACTGTGGCAAAACAGACCCGCGCTCACTGTTGCCAAAGACTGTTTATTTCATGCGACTTTGGGCTTCTTTTTTCTAAAAGCGCTTCTAAATTTCATGAGACACGGGTTGCGGTTTTTTTGGGCAGGTTTCTGAAAGTGAAATCGCTTATTTGGGCTCTAAAATAAGTGACGAAATAGGGGTTATTATGAGACCTGCCTGCACTAGACGCTTTGAGTGTATCCAGCTGAAATATCCCTCCGCCATAGGAAGTAAAGGCAGACAGAGCAACTCTGCTCGTATTTTCTGCAGTTTACGGTGCAATAACCGGTGATAACTGCTGAAAGTAGATTACATGGTGCAGATCACCATTTTAAGCTGAGATTGGTTCTGAAGATGAGTTTTTACACGTTGATAACAGAAACCCCAACCCATAAACCATACTTTAATGCTTATTAATTTGTTGTCTCTGTATTTGACAAACTAAGGCTGAATCACGTTGCCAAACGAAGTACCTGGAGTTACTAATCAGTTCCTAAACAGTCTCTTTGAAGGGTATTAAGCTCCTGCCCAGTTGCAAGCAAAGGTTAAGAATGGAATGACCTGGAATTTTAAAACCTTTTTCCAGGCTTAAACTCTATGAATATGGATATAAACAGCAAGCAAAAATATTCAAAGAAATTATTGTTGTTGGTGTGAAAGCTCAGAATTAGATGTGTGAGAGAGAGAGAGTGAAAAAATGAACAAAACTGATGACTTTATTGAAATGTACAATTTTTATTAATTTATATGTTTATGCGTAATACCATGTCTATCTTTGTTTAAGAGGCAAAAAAATATATCGGCATGAAAACAGGTATTTATTTACACATTTGTTTACACACTGTGTAAACATCAGGACGTCATGATCAGTCATATAGCCATTATAGTCCAGAGTTTAACATTTGGCACCAGGATGTTTTCATTCCAATTCTGAAAAGTGCTTGAAAAATAACACAATAAAAATATTTTTTGTACAAGCATGTATTTTATTAGTGTCATTTATTGCAAAATTGCATATTAAAATGCCCAAACAGGCTATTACACTTTCAGAAATAAAAGGATAAAATATGCGATTAATTTGCGATTAATCTCGAGTTAACTATCGACATTATGTGATTAATCGCGATTAAAATTTTTAATCGCTTGACAGCCCTAATGTCTTGTGTCCTTCACATTTGTTAATCATTTTTTTTGTTGTCCATTTTTAAAGAGTTTTAATACGTTTAACTCGAAGCGGTTAAAGTAAACTAATACCCACTCCCGAGTCCAGACAGTAGATGGCGCAAGTTTAAAAACAATAGTTTAACCTACTGGATCTAGCTATTTACCTGAAAGAGCAGCTGCTAGCTAACCAAGTAATGAATGAGAACGTGTGGCAGCATGAACGTCAACAAAGTATTTTGTCATATTTCGGCTCGAAAAATCAACAGAAAAGGTCAAGAGTAGATGACGGGACGAACAGCCATGGTAATGTTACAGGATGAACTTTGGTGGATGATGAAGATTTGCAGGCAGCGTCACAAGACAAGAAGCAGCAGAAGCCGATTTCTCCACCCTCCCTCCCAGGACAGGTTGGAGGCTGTCTCGAGCCAGACCGCTTTCTAAGATGGAAAGCTGTCTGGCGTCAAGCATGCAGGCCATATAACCTTGTTGTTATGTTCATTTATAAAACACTTGAAATGATCCCCCCCTCTGTTTTTTTTTTGCAAATCGCACACTGCATATACAGAAAGATAAAACAGCTAACTAAATAATGGTACATTTGTGATTGCTTGTGATATCTTTTTCTTATTAACAGTGCATATTTAAACAACTCAGAGCTGCATGTTAAATATAAAAAAGGTGTCTGACTTTTACACTCACTAGTACTATATATTATTGGCATCAGTTTGTTATATTTTGCAACACTTTCTGTCTACATGTAGAATTGAACCAGCTGCAGGAATTTGAAACAATGTTTTGGTCTGAAGGACCTTTTAAGTAGTTCACCTAAATTTAATTTAATAAATTGATCAAACTCTATAACCCTATCTTATTTCTATAATGTGGAGTTAAGGACAAGATTATTTTCTCATCATGATGCAAACCAGGTGGAAGCTCCCATAGAGGGTTCAGACATAACGCTAGTCCGCTCTGCTTTTCTGTTTTCCATATGTTGTGCTGTCTTCTGGGTCCTGCTGATTTGCGCAGTAAGATGGACTGATCCAATGTAGTGGAGACTCAAGGGTCGATCCCAAGACACATATTACAATAACCAATGTTTAAGGGATTTTAGCTAAAGGAATTTAGTTAAAAACATAATATGTACTAAAAATAATATCTATATTAAACATATTTTTATAAAAGCAGTTTTATGCGGTCCCCAGGAACTTGGGGCCCTAGGCAACCACCTAGTTTTACCTAGTGGTAAGTCTATCTCCGAAATGAGCACCCAGATCCGTTATGTTAACAATTAAATAGTCGATAAGACTATAAGGATTCACTACAAGTCTTCACTCCTTCGGCAATAAGCACAATTCAAATAGGAGTCACCTAGTTATTTCATTTTTTTCCCTCTGAATCAAAATTATTTAAATACAATCACTAAAGTTTTCAGTGCACTTTATCTTGGATTCAACTGAAAAGTGCATCCAAACTTTGACTGATTGCAGTATGAATAAGCCAGTGTATGAATTGTGCTTTATAAATAAATTTGCTTACCAGTCTACCGTGTATTTGTTTTTATGAGTTGCGAAAAACTGTGACAACACTGTAATCCCCACTCTATCCAAGTTAAAAATAAAATAAAATTAACTAATGAGAAGACACGCTGGAGGGACTATGTCTCTCGGCTGGCCTGGGAACGCCTTGCAATTCCCCCGGAGGAGCTGGCCCAAGTGGCTGGGGAGAGTGACGTCTGGGCCTCCCTACTGAAGCTGCTACCCCCGCGACCCGACCCCGGATAAGCGGAAGAAGATGGATGGATGGATGGATGGATGGATAACTAATGTGAAGACACATTATTAATAGTACATAAGGGTTAGATTTAAAGAATTACATTAACTTGCATGTTTAGAAACAACAACTTTATCAACCTGTTACATGTTCCGTTTATTTTAGCACAATGGGGAGCAACGTTGTGAACTGTGAGCCATATACAAAACTACTTTTGCTTATTTTCCATGGTAATTCAAATAACATTCCATCTATCTCTAAAAATCAGCATTTATAATTAATTCTGATGCACAAGGTAGGATACACAAAAAGGGCATAAGCTGCTGTGGAAATGTTTAGGGACCTTCTTTAAAGCATTAGCTTCTGATTTTCCTGGAACCCAAGCTCTCCTGCAAGTTTAACATTTTCTATGGTCTTGCATGACTGGGATGATAACCAATTAAAATGTCCAAATAAATCCAGGGATATTGTCTGAAACAGACATTAGCAGCCAGAAAATAGTGCATTACTTGTGCATGATCTCCCCTCCACCCACCAAAAAAGAAAAGTTACTGTATTGCTTTGTTTAGGGTGCTCTAAGTCTATCAACAGGCTACAGGCAAGAAGCTCACACTCTGGATGGATCACCAATTCATCACAGTTTAAAGTACTGATCTTTGAGCATAATTATTTCAGTATAAATTTGGGCCTGGAAACCCATTTAAAAAACAAACCATTCAGCTTTTATTGCCCTCTGACAAAAACTTATTTTTTTGTGTTGAATAGAAAAAAGCAGAGTCGTGGCCATAATGGGCAATGTTTATTTATGTCGGGTCCAAATATGTCATTGTTCATTTATAGGCTACTTAGCACCTGACAAAGCTGTAGTCACATAGTAGAAAAAGTTCTGTAGTATCACTCTCAGCTTCATTTTCAAGCAGCAACTGCACCTCAGCCAGTTGCTGTTCATTGAGTGGACGTGGAAATTCAGGGACCACTATTGCACCATCCACATGTCCATCATACTCAGCAGCAACGTCCCAGTCAATGTCAGGCTCTTGGATGTCCTTATTAAAACAAAAACAAGAAAATTCAGGAGTTACTGCACAAATAAATAATACAATAAGTCTTGTGTTGAGTTATGTGACCTAAAATGATACATATTCTACACAAAGGTTTTTGTTTAAGGAAAGTCCCCTGAAATGTCTGTCACATTATAACCTGGAAGAGTTACAGTAAGATTGGAGCAAGGGACATGAACATTAGTTTGCAACACCCATTTATTTTATGATGGGGTTACAAGTAGATCAAAGCTGCAATCAGGAATAAGGTTTTAAGCATTTCACAGAGTGAAATCACAACTCACCTTCCCTGCTAGGAATAAATTTTAACTAACAATGAAATTAACATGCATGCATTTGGACAGTAGAAGGAAAATAAAGGGCAACATGTAACCTAACAATGTAAACTCCAAGCTGAGGTTGAAACTATGAATCCCCCTGCTAAGAGACAACAGTGTTTACCACATCACTTTGTAGCTTGAGATAATAAACTAACAAGTAGAAATAAATGAGGCCTCAGTGTTTCCCACAGGTATCACAGTAGCCATTTGTGTACTGTGATACAGTCACTATAATTACTATGATTATATATCTTAATATTACACTTGCCATTTATGAATTTATATTACATTGTTGATGATCATACAAGCTCAAACATGGTATTTTACAAAATAAGACAAAAACCTCAAGATTCTCTGGCTGATCCATCGGGTAAACCATCATTCCGGTATGCCAGAGCTGCTCCGGAGTTAGATTACCCTCCGTCCTAATTGGATGGTTGTTCTAGCCTTCCACAAAAGCCTCCAGGTCTGCCTTCAATTTAGGAAGGATGGTCATGTGAACTGAAAAAAGGTCCTCTGTAAGGGAGAGGAAATGTTCATTAGTTTTTTTGGGGGGGGGGGGGGTATACACTTTCCTTCATTATTCTTTGATGCTTCTACTGGTGTGATATTCCAGTCAGTACTGTTGAATAATATTCTATGTAAGATGTTTGCACTGCATTATAACATATGCAAAACAAAACAGAAAAAGATGAAGGGCAAATCCGTCCCTTCTTCCCAATCATGAAACTAACCCCTGGAGGAAATATCAAGAAGGTGATCAGTCTCTAGGTTGTGTAGTGGGCTTTAGTATTTTGAGGTCACACAAGTTCTGACATCACGCCATAGCCGTTCAATCCTACACACTCAGAAAATAACATAATTATGTTTAACTTCAAAGACTTGTCAGATAATAAAATATCAGTATGGTTACAGTCAACATTTTTCTGTAATTATATCTGAAAGACATGCAGAAGCGTGAAACGTTTGATTGTGGACACTTTTTCCAGGAATGAAACTTCCTCGATCTGTCTTTCACACACTGTGAACATGTATTGGGTTATTTCAACATTCTCTACCCCTTCGTCAGCTCTGACCCTGCAGCGCATTCACTAAAGATCCAATAGCATGACTAGGAAATTATACAGCATTAAACTCAGGCAAATTATTTGCATCATCTATGTCTGTGTAACTTAAGGTGAAGAGTCTAAATATGATAGATTTTGACCAGAACACATTTAACCAAGTTAGCTTCTCCTATTTTTAGCATCAAAACCTGAGAATATCCCATTATTGATTAAATAAACAATTTACTACATTAGTCTACAGGTAGAAGCTGTAAAAGATAAAAGGTCCCATTGATGTATGTCCACTTAATACAACATTTAGATTTTTTAAAGAGATAAAATTAATGTTTTATCAGTTTATGCAGATATGTATGCTAGGCTACCATCTGTACTGGGATAAGTGGATGGTGGTGTGTCTAACCTGAGTTTCCAAGTTTATCTACGACTTCAGTGTGTTTAACATTCTTTTTGAATGGGTACTGGGTAAATACAACTTCTGACCATTACAGTACATTGAATTAGCATTTTACCTTAGCACTGTAAGTTTGAGTGTCATCTCTGAATGTGAATATCATTAGTTTAATAAAACCAAGACCTTTGCTGTCACTTACAGGCAAATCCTCAAATGTTGCTGACATATCTCTATCAATTACTTATCGTCGAGGGGTGAATGTCAATACTGCAAAGCCAAAATGAACCACACACATGCACAAACAATCAGAGAAAGAGAGAGAATAATTTAAGCCGTGAAAAACACTACAAACATTGAAATACAAGTTAACATCAGAGTTAGTGTAACTGGTTCACCCTGCGTTGTGTTTAGTTCGCGTGTGGCTCGAAGAAGGACAGAGGCTGGATCTGGGTTGACTTGACATTTAATCTCTCTCTGGTTGAAGAAGACAGACTGCGATGAGTAATTATACAATTTGGTCCAAAACACCTTCCTGAACAAGAAAATAACGTGCAAAATAAAGAATAATTAATACAAAATGTCCGCTAAGCTAACCGTATCTCCACTATAAAACAACAATGCAAGTTAGCTTATTGTACATTCAAACAACACACTGACTTCGACTCACATCTGCCATTTAACACTCAGTGGATAATCAAAATGCATTCAATTAGAGGTAAGAATATATCACCTATGAACTGTAAATCAAACAAGAAAAATGTTTTTATATCAGGACCCAAAGTTGTGCAAGTCTTACCTCTAACAGCCGAAAGCAGCATTAACCCGCCCCTTATGAGTGTCGGGCTACGTGCCTGCCTGCTTGAGCTGCGATCAAGTGCAGTAGGACATTGCTCTTTTCTAACAGCTACTAACACAATAAAACCTGCTTACGTAACATTAATCACTTATTTGGTGGAATTTGAAGCTTAACCTAAGTCATATTATTAACCTGTTACGTTAGCATCGGTTAGCATCATCACTGAAGCACCGCAGTAGCTAAGGCTACCATACAGCAGTCAACATTTTTCTCTTGTGCCCAAACATTGTAACTGCTAACTATAAATCCCTGAACAATTCCACCAAATATAATTATGTCTTTCTACGGCTGTTTATTCGAAGATAGCACTACTCCATGAGGAATAATTGTGCTTTTTTGGGGGCAAGAACGGTTGTGAATTCCACTTACCCCACGTACCGCAAACGTTGGAGAAGCCATCGCCATTGTCCCGCCTCCAGCCGTCGTCTTCCCTTATGGATGACGAGCTGTCAGTCAAAGGCTTCCTGACACTACTTCCCGTGTGATCGTGTCTGCAAGGCCCAATCAGGGGGAGGCTTACAGAAGACTCTCCACCCAACCTGTGAAAACACATTTTCCTTCGCGCAAGGAGAAAATCAGTCGCAGAGACGCTTTTGAGAGCGCAGCCGTCCTCCAGCGTGGCCGCTGGATAGAAAATCGTGCGAGCGGTGAGATCCAGAGCGCGCGTGGGAGGAGCTGGCGCGTGCGGAGAGCGATTTTCTCCTCTCGAAGCGGCAGTTTCTCGCGCGGTGGTAGATAAACCATGCGCAGAAGTAGTTTAACATGCATGCGAATATGTTTTTTTGCTCCTTGACCTATGACATAAATGTAACGCGATAGAATGCTGCTTGTCGGAACTTTGATGCAATCAACTGGGTTCCCTTATATAGGAGATTTTTGACCAATCTGTATAATCTGACCCAATCTGTATAATATGATTGAATTTGACTTTGTAAAGTGCCTTGAGATGACATGTTTCATGAATTGGCGCTATATAAATAAAATTGAATTGAATTGAATTGAATTAAAGATATAAGAGATAAATATCAAATCGAGAGCAAAATCTCTCTCTACGCTGAAGATTTATTAGCATGTGTGAGCGACCCAGTCACCACCAATGCACATAAGGAGAAGGGAGGGAATAAATTTGGAAATTAAATGGAACAGAGTAACTGCCCAAACACAGCTGGATACAACACCAATAATGGGTAAGCATTCCTGAAAGGCAGCTAAAACACACGAGTGGGTAAAAATACACTGACCCTTTGGTCATCGGCTGGTGAGAGAGATCCTAACATTCCCCTTATCATTATCTAAATCTATGAGAACAGCCCACAATATTGAATTTTTACTAGATATTGGCTTTTAAAAATGAGGGGGGGGGGAGTACTGGTTTCAATGGATCAGTATATAGAGTGAAGTATAGTGTGTAGCTGTCCTTTCAACAGCTACACACAAAATATAATCTATCAAATGAATTTTATAAATATTTCCAATTTAGACATTGCTTCTGTATGGATACTCAGATACTTTCTGGATCTGTATAATATGATTGAAGTTGACTTTGTAAAGTGCCTTGAGATGACATGTTTCATGAATTGGCGCTATATAAATAAAAATTGAATTGAATTCCAGAAACATATTATTCTCTTACACATAACTTTTCTGTACATATAAAATGCCTTTTCTAGTTTGCTTCCACATTTCTGACAGATGTCAGGAATATTTTCATTAGTTTCTGTTTATTATGTACTATCTGCACCATCAAATGGTCAGCTCATTGTCATTGTTGCTGCAACATATACTTGCATGACTCATTTGGTCTCAAATGTAAAAATGTACATAGTGAAAGTGCAGTTGAAAGACAATAAAGCTAGCCTAAGTCACAAAGCATGACATAAAATACCTGCACCCCTATCCACAATTGAACATTTTTTCATATAAGTAAAGGATTTCTGAAATGGACGTTTATTTCATGGTTATATAAAACATTGATAGAAGAATCCACAGTTTATAGCTCAGCTGTCAAGGAGAAATGGTTGATGAATGCCATTATCTCTGATGAAGATTGGAAGTGAACACCTAAAGAAGGAAATAATACCACAAATAGCCCTAACTGGAGGGAATTTGTATGGAAAAGAAAAACAAGTCTTTAAAACACCTCAAGTTATATCTTATATGAGTGACTTTTCCAGTCAGTCATTTTTGAAGGGGCTGTAGTCAAAATGGTGACCATATGCATTACTTATGAGACTGCCAAGATATAACCACTGAAAGCAAGAAAAGTCTGGGTATGGAGGTCTAATTGGATCCTTATGTATGGATACTCAGATACTTTCCAGAAATGATTGGTGATGTTTCAGTCATAAATCACCACAGAAAAGCTCCTTCTGGCAATTCATAAATTGCAGGTGGAGACGGTGAGATCCTTCATAGCTGCAAACTTTCAGAACCGAAGTCGGCAGTAACCACCCAGGACAATGACGGGTGGGTCGTTGATTTGCATCTGACTTGTAATGTGCCATGGAGGATCGGCTTCTGTGTGCTTAAAAAGTAGCAGCGCTCCAACTACTTGTTGCTCAAGTGCGTGCCACCAGGATTGACAAAAGGCCCGTTTACACTACATCTAAAAACCGAGCCATGCCGAGACCAGTCCGAGCTTGGTTCAGTTATCCAAGACAAGCCGACCCGTTTACACACAAAGCTTATCTCGGTTCCTTGGTTGCTCCTCCCCCCTAGTGGCGATCTGCGGTACTACCGCTCTCTGGGATTGAAGGCGGAAGCAGCAAAAAAAACAGCTGCGCCCGTAACATTCAGGAAGTTATGCTTGATATTGTGATATTTCGGTGTTTGCGGAGAGTCAGGGGAAGAAGGCAACCATTGGTGAATTTACTTGAGAAAGTTGGCTTTTTGGGAAGTGGATGAGACAAACGAACGTCTAATAAGGATTTACAAATGCAGGAAACAACGACAGACGCTGAGGTTCATTGCGCTGCTAAGCAGAATCATCACTGGAAACCGTGTGGCACGGTAAGGAAGCTAGTATTATTATGAATGTCTGAAATTTGTCTGAATGGAGTGTGAATCGGGACGTGCAGCCAGACTGCCAGAAAACCCGCTGACAGTCAGCTGACTGTAAGGGCATGACGCGGTCTGCTCATGCGCTCTTCGTTATCAGAAACCGGGATAAAATAGAACCAGGCCGAGACCTACCCAAGAGCTGGTCTGCAGTTAGCGCGGTCCGGTTAGGTTTAGCGCGGTCTGGTTCAGTCTGCTGACCGTTTACACACAAGAGTTATCTCGGTTACCGAGCTCGGACTGGTCTCGGCTCGGTTAAAAAAGTGTAGTGTAAACGGGCCTAAAGACTGCTGGATAGGCGTTGAAAGATTGAAAACTGAGTGAAAGTCCAGTTGCCTGTTTGAGGTTGCCATGACCTGGAAAACTGAGAATTTGCACAGTCAATACATGTGGTTATTTGGGTAATAGCATAGCAAAGCCTGGACTTCACTGTCTTCACTAATGTTCCTATTTAAAGGAAAAGTCCGGTCAAAATCAGAATTCAAACTGCTGAAAGTACTTTAAATATAAAACTATTACATACTGTTCAATAAATGATACGTTTTTTTAATTAAGAGTAATTTTCATTTAATCATGTTTATGTGGAGGCGTCCATCTTGGTCAAGAATAGTACTGTCACCTCTCAGTTTGTGACGTCACATCGCGGGACCGGCTGTTGAGCAAGTCCCAAGCCTCTATCTGTTGTTTGTCACTACGCGCTATTATCCGAGATGGCGACAACCAGTTCTCTATACTAAGCAGAGAGTGATGAATTAATTAGCGACACCGATGGGAGTTCCGTGGAGTTATCATCATCTGATAGCGATATGGATTTTTTATAAGAGTTTCTTGACAGCAACCGGACTTTTGACGGAATCCAGCTGTACCAGATTCAGCCAAGGAGACCAAAAAGGGATTATGTGAGTTGAATCTGTCTGCTGCGACACCACAGCCATCTCATTATTTTTGTGTTATTCTTCTCAGTTTGTTCTTCTTGCCGATAAAATATCTCAGTGTCAATATCAATTAAAATTAGTGCTGTCAGTTTTAACGCGTTATTAACGCATTAACTTTGTTAGACCATAACGGCGCCTTTTTTAACGCGTGTTAACAGCATTATTTTTTTTTCCCCCCACCACGCCCTCCGGACTGTGTTTGTTTGTTTTTTTTCCCTCGGCTTACGTTGTTCCAAAATTGCTAGAGACTTGCATAACAGACACGTGCTCACTGTTGCGAAGCCCACTTATTTTATGCGACTTTGGTCTTCTTTTTTCTAAAGTCGCTTGTTAATTTCACGAGTTGCGTGTTGCATTTTTGGGCTTGATTCATTAAATTCATTAAATCACCACAAACGTATTCGTTTTAGTTATAGCTAATGATCCACTGATTTTTCCTTGTTGACCGGGCTTCCCCTTTAAATACAGCATCCAATCACAACACAGAAAGGAAATCTTATGGGTTTGGCACATGAGATGCTAACAGCTGAAAGTTTTTCTCTTTTTGACTTCTGATGCAGTATTTATCAGCTAAAATGACCAAACATAGTCATCTTCTGTAGTCACCAAATATCTATTCCTCTTCATCTACTGAATCCTATCTGCTGCCTGTCCCTGATCCAGAGAGAGCTCTGCCATCTCTCATTGTTCATCTCAGCTTCCTGTTTGTTGACAACCCACCTCCATCTTTCAAGTAAACCCCAACCAGAGGCACAGAACTCAGCTGTTGACTGTTAGTATTCCTGCTGCCAAGCAGGGACCCCCGGGAGCTCTGGCGGCACACACACCCAAACCATATGCAGCCTTCACCTTCCTCATCTGGCCCCCCTCCGGCCAAGGCTGCTTCTGTGATTTTGTGTGTGTGTGTGTGTGTGTACTTGTAGTTGCTGCTCAGTGAGGACTTTGAGGTGAAGTGATTATTTTTGGTCCTCACTTTCTTTTGGGCTTAGTTTAGGACTAAGGTCTCAGTCAGGTTTAGGTTAGTGTATACTGGTAAAGGTTAAGCTTAGAGTCAGGGTTAGGTCATATATAGGGTTGAAAAAGAATGGAAGTCAACGGATGTCAAGCCGAGGTCCTCAGTGTGTATTTAAAACAAGGATAGGTGTGTGTGTGTGTGTGTGTGTGTGCGTGCGTGCGTGTGTGTGTGTGTGTGTGTGTGTGTGTTGATGAGCTTCCAATGCAGCAAGCCCAGGGATTTTCATTTTTGCTCATTTGGTATTTTGTCCATTATTTTTTTTCTCCTGCTCATTTCCCTCACAGTAATGTTTCTGGACTAATACAAGGTTTGCATTATTGATGAAGCCGAAGCCCCAAACCCCCACCTCCTCCTTCCATCTGTCTGGGCAGAGGGACAGGGGGCGGAAGGGTGGAGAAGATGGATGGTTAGGAAAGAGGGAAGAAATGGGTGGATAGATAAATTAAGTAGAAATAGACAAAAGACACGCCCGGTTGAACGGATGAATGGCTGGAAGGATGCATGGACAGACAGATGGACAATGCTAAATGAGGTAGCCAGTCTAGTTTGCCTGCCCCCCAGGAAGCCACACAGTAGACTGTGCTTACTGTACAAGGACCCACGCCATATGGTTGGGCTACACACACGCTAATATGAGGATAGGTCTTAAAACACACTGACCAGAGGCAGAAGACAGCAAATTACATTTACACGAATTGAACATTTATGTAAATTTGTGTAAATTTTAGTCATTTTTAGTGTATTTGCAATAGATTTTCAAACCAGATTTTTTTTATATTTTGTTTTAAGTATTAAACTCCAGTACATTTTTAATCATTATCCGACATATGCGAAACAAAAACAAAAAATTCAAAGTTTGATTTAAAGTTATTGGTATGAAGCATGCACTCAGATGGCCCTGGGGAGGAGGGGACATGACCCAGGGTACAGCCACAGGGGAAACAGATTGCATGATCCCTAAAGTTTTACCAAATAGGTGCTTGAAGACCGGACATTTAATAAAGCATAACAGAAGAAGTAGGCTATCTTTGGCTGCATTTTAATAATATATACAGATAGTGTTTTACTGCTCTAAATACTTAACACAGGGAAACCAGCTCAAGTCAAGAGTACCTATAGGCCCAGCTATTTAAAAACTGGAGAGGAGGAAAGCATGACAGGCATTTTTACATCCTTTGTTGAGTCTGTCTTTAGAAAGTAAATTTGTCTGACTGCACTGTAGGGAATTCTTAATATTAACACTAGTCATTCAAAATCTGAGTTTTATTTACAGTATGCATACTTATTTTTGATTTGTTTTAATATGCTGTTCATACAACATTATATTTTGATGGGTAAATTGTATTCCAGACAATAATAGCTTTGTGATGTATGGTCGGTGTTGATCTGGTTAGGCCTTTGTTCAATAATGCTTATTGTTGTCTTCAGATAATTCTAGAGTGACCTCTGGGTGGCCAGTTCAGTTTTACATTGGGCCACATGAGTAAATGTGACTATTGTGGACCAGAAAAGCAGCCTGAACTCATTAAGTCTAATAATTTTTAGCTACAGTAGATACAGCAAATAATAAAAATATGACCCATCCTACCATGTGTTACATATTAACATTTTAAATACCCAGTACACTTAATCAATTATAATACATAGACCCCCACCCTTCGGTCAGCAGAAAAGGAATATACTTTTTTCATTTCTGAAATTAATTTTACTTTATTATGTTCTAAAACTTGAACGTAACTGGACTCTATAAAACTGACCGGAGGTTTGGTTGTATTTCTTTGACTGAATAAGGTGATATAAGCAGACATAGCCATTGCCTTGACAGATTGATTATAAAAACTTTTAAAAATAGTCACTGTTAATGTTTTAAATAAGCAATTTTTAAATAACTGTGCCCATATTTGAACATAACACATGTTAAGTCACTTTGGAGTTTTTTGATATTTTGACATCCTACTGTCCCAGCTGTAGTTGAATGCAGCATGAAAGTCCTCTCTCACCACTGGAGATTCCTTTAGATGTCAAATGGCTACCTGATTACTCTCCAGTATCTGGGACGTTTACATTCAGAGCAAAGCGAAGATGTTTGGCCATCATGAAAAACTAAACACAGCATATCAGCATGTACACCTCATGCTAACTGTTGTACACTGTGATGAAGGGAGAAATCTAGCATTGATTCTTAGAAAAATTCTGAGAAACATCAGAGCATCAGTTTCCAGCCCGCTCACCAAAGTCAGCCAGTTTCAACTCTCCTGTGTCACTGATGAGCAGGTTTTGTGGTTTCAGGTCACGGTGAAGAATGTAACTCTGGTGAATGTAAGACAGGCCTCTCAACAACTGGAACAGGAAGAGCTGAAAAACAACAGAAAAAAACAGATGAACAAAGGAAAGGAACTTTGACAGCCTTTTCAGGGGGGAAAAAACCAGCAAATATGCAGCAACTAAACCAAGTCTGTGTTTTTATCATCTTTAAATGGTGCTCCAACCCATCTGTATCCACCTGAACCTGTACCTCTCTGCAGAAGCACATGGAACTTATCTGTACTGATTCAATCCTTCGTCAGCAGGCATTAGCCCTGCATGTAATTAAGAAAAACAGTTCAATAAATGACCTCCTTACCTATAAATCCCATTTAATGAAATCATACCGATCAATGAATACGGAAGGACAACATTGCTTGTTCAGATTTGATCCCTATTGCTTCATAATAACTTCACGAGAATAAATCACATTTTTTACTTCATATGTACACTGTATTTCTTACACTTGTTGAAAATTTTTTTGTGTCTATGGATGTGACAGATGTTGCTGAAAAAACAGTCCCTGAGATTCGTTTCTGCAAAGCGTGGAAAATGAATGGAAGAAAATCTGTGAACTTTGACCTTGAAGGGAGATTTTCTTTTCTCTGCTCACCTTGTCTATGCATGGCCCTCTGCATCAATCGCACTGCTGAATATTGGATTTTTGATCAACAGTTACATGCAAATGAAATAGGCGGCAAATTAATTTATGCAATGATGTACGGATAGCTTCTTATTCTCTGCACAGACTTCCTCTTCTTATTGAGGTTGTATTTTATCTTTATGCATCAAAGAGAATTTTTTCTATGGTTTGCAATTAAAATCTGAGCATAAATAACTTTAGTGGTCTTAAAGCGCACTGATAGCTATGGCTAAAAGAAAGATAGTTTCAATTTAAATAAAAAAATTTCAGTATTAATTAGATCTAACCTAAGTCTAAAGAAACAAACAGCAAATTCCTCAGTTTGCTGATTAAACAAAAATGTATCCCTAAAACTGAGAAGAATTAAGTGCACCTCATGACCCAGCACCATGTTTTGTTGTGGTTTAACTTTCTCATTGTCACTTTGTTACGGAGACATTTTGGCCTTCATTTCACTCAGGTTCACCAGTGTCTGCATCAGGTTGAGGGCTGAACTTTGAGCCGTTCCCACACAGTGATTCTTCATGTTTCAGTCTTGTAGATTTGCTGCTGTGTTTGGGACTAATGTCATGTTGTATGAACCAGTTCAAGCCAAGCTTGAGCTGGCAGATAGACGGCCTCATATGTTGGCCTACAGCAAGGCTAGAAGTGAACTGAAAAGGCATCCAAAAGGCAAAGAAATAGATACAAGCAGCGCATCGGGGACAACTTCAGCAGCAATAACATGACATACGGACCATCTCAGACAACAGGCACAGAGTCTAGCAGCCCAGCAATGACCCAGCTCTCCCTGACACCTTAAAGAGCTTCTTTGCACGCTTCAATTCTCCAAGCAGCAGGGAGCAGGAACATCATCCTCAGCCAGAGGTACAGCATCTGCCCCTGGTCCTACAGCTACACCAAGTGACCTCCTCCTTAAAGAAGGTCAACATCAACAAGGTAGCAGGTCCAGACATAATATCGTGTCAGAAGCTAAAATCACGTGCTGGCCAACTTGCAGGGGTTTTCTGGACATCCTTAACCTCTCCCTGAAGCTCTCCATAGTTCCAGCCTGCCTGAAATCGTCCATCATCGTGTCTGTTCCCAAAAAAGACAACCGTCACCTGCCTCACTGACTACCGTCCTGTTGCTCTGACCCCCATCATCATGAAGTGCTTCCAGAGGATCTGCCTGAAACATCCCTGCTGGCCTGAACAGCCTGCAGTTTGCCTACAGGGAGAATCGCTCTACAAAGGATGCTGTCTTGTTAGAACTTCACACTGCTCTGACTCATCTCCAGCATCCTAACACCTATGTCAGGATTCTATTTGTAGACTTCGGCTCAGCATTTAACACCGTGCTCCCAGACATGCTGGCTCTGAAGCTCCATAACCTGGGACTATCCACACCTCTCTGCTCCTGGATCAGTGACTTCCTCACCAACAGGCACCAGGTGGTGAGGATAGGGAAACGTTCATCTGCTCCACTGATCCTTAACACAGGAACGCCGCAGGGTTGTGTCCTTAGTCCTGCTCTCTTCACTCTTTTCACCCAGGACTGTTCTGCTGTCCACCCCACAAACACAGTGGTGAAGTTTGCAGATGACACCGCTGTAGTGGGTCTCATCTCCAACAATGATGAGTCCCACTGCAGGGATGAGGTCAGCAATCTCACACAGTGGTGCTCCAGGAACAACCTGATTCTGAACACCAGTACGACCAAGGAGGTAATAATAGACTACAGGAGGTCCAGGAGGATTGAACACACTCTTCTCTACATACAGGGGGAGATGGTGGAGCGTGTGGACATCAGAGGTGTCAAAAGTATTCATATCTATTACTCAAGTAGAAGTATAGATACTAGGGATTGAAAATACCTCTGTAGAAGTAGAAATATCAACTCAAAGCTTTTACTCAAGTGAAAGTCTAAAAGTACCGGATATACAAGTACTTAAAGTATTAAAGTCGAAGTACCCCAACTCCCCATTACTATAATTTTATAGTTTGATGTTAGTATTGAAAAACGTTGGCATTGGCTTTTTCACCCACATGTATATCTATTGAAAAAAAACATTTAGTACTATACAGATATATTAAAGGTGCATATATGTGCAATACTGAGTCAACAATACAGTCAACTGAGTTGTTGCTAGTTAAACGGGTCCTGATGCTGCAAAACAAGCCAGTTGGTCAGTTGGTCCAGATGTTCTGCCTGGTTTAGGCCAAACATCTCTACTTTGATTTAATTTGTTTGTTGTCAGAACCAGCTTGATTTGCCAGGCACGTGTAAACATAAGAGAAATTATTGTACAATGCTAACAGAGTGCTTACTTATAACATAACAAAATAATACAGTAATAAAATCAAACACAGTCGGCGGTATAGAAAACACGTGACCACACTATAAATAAGCCGACAGATTAAGACAATAATGCAACAATGCAATGTGTAGAGTGCAGAGGATGCAGGAGTAAATTATTATGACCATTATTTTTATTGTTATGCACATGCTGGAGGTGTTAGGTGTTTCCCTGCCTCCACACACTTGTCTTAAATAAATTGGTGGTGAGGAGGCCTCTGCAGCCCTTGATGGCTGCTGAGGAAGCAATGCAATCATTTGATTCGGGGTTCTGGAGCAGAGAGAACATCTAAAGCATGCAGGACAGTGGGTCCTGAGGACCCCCAGGGGGAATCATGTATTGAGTATATTTTAACTAAGATACCGTGTTTACAAAAACACTTCCTAATCTATTTCTGGGATTTTTCTTCGAACATGAACAATCATTTATTGTTTTAACTGCGTAAATGTTACACAGTTTATATATGATGTGTAAAAGGTGGATTTAGTAACCACATTTAGTAACCAGACTGAGCTGTATTGAAACATAAGTGAAAAAATTAACAAAAGGTTCTGGCACCAATAAGACACATCACCCAGGTTTGAAAGAAACAGCATCAGAAAGCCATTTCCCTTAAACATCTTTTTTTTCTTTTTTTACAAGTTTGCTGTATTTCAGGGCACGTGTTTCTTCTTGTGTTTTATAAAAGACACTAGAAGTCTTGTTGCTTATAAAAGTATTGTTTTGACACAAACACATGCAATAAAATTGTTTCTTTTACAGTACTTTAACTCACAGAACCATCTCATCAAAACGCCTGAATGCATATTTGATGACATGCCAAGAAGATTAAAGATTAAGTTACATTCAAATTGACAATTTTTAATTCCAATTAATGAACTCCACTGTTTAATTTATGCAATGCTCCTCAAGCTGCCTCCAGCAATAGTCAACCTAAAGAGAAGCTGCAGTTCTGTTTTTTAAGACATGCTTACCCGCTGCTGTCGCTATTATCACTTCAAGAGGTAAACAAAACCCTAAGCCCAGAGTCAGATTGTGTTTTGCTTTTTATGCCTTGGAGATCTGGCAGTGTATCAACCTGCTTCTGTAGACATGTCAGTCAATAAATAATGAGGCGTGCACAAAGCAGCTCTTCATTTTATTCCAATTCCAGCAATCCCCTCTCATTTCTCTCCTCTCACTGATACTCCGGTCGTGGCCAATTAAGCTGATTGAAGCACCGTGGAGTCCAATCAGGACTGGGGCCCTGTCTGGCATCTGGAGTCACCAGGTCAACAGCTTACTATTCCTCCGCTCGGCGGGGGAGAGATGAGCCACGGCGAGGGAAATTAGCATGGGAAATGTGTGTTTGCTCATGTATATCAAAGACCCGTCTGAAAAAGCCTCACCCTGTCAGGGCTCAAATAAAAGCAAAGAAAAATCTTTCTTTTCTTCTCCTCTCTTCAAACCCAGCCATGAAGGAGCAGGTTTCCTTTTCTGCTGTTTGACTTCAGCTGCAAACACCTGACTTCTATTTGCATTTTAATGTTGCAGTGAAGGAGGATGAACGAGGCTATTTATGCAGCTTTGACTGGAGAAAATTACTCAGCTCTGCCCCCGACATGAAGCAGCTTTCAAGGTAAATAATGTACAAAGTCCTAATATGAGGCCTGAAGGTCTGGTCACCATGTGGAAATGATTCAATATGGTGTTGTATGGTGCTCGTCTTGTTGACACGTCCGTTGTGTTGCTGGCAGGTAAGTGCGTTAAATCTGAGTTTGAAGGTGGAATCTCCAAGTGTGACGGCATAGAAACACATTGAGGAAAATAACAAAGTTAAATTATTTATGTGCCAAATTAACAGCAGATGTGGAAAACTTTTTTAATGTAGAGGAGGCGTAAAATAACACGGCTACTTTGTAGCAAACCAGTGCACTCTTTGTTTTGGTTTTGTCCCCAAGAGATAAATTATTCACATGGGAAACTAGCAGAGCCGCCCTCACTTTGTTCCTAAATTAGCGTCGTTGATACTGTTGTATTTTTTCTTCTCCAGAACCGATTCACAGTTTTCTTTATCTGATAGCGCCACCCTTGGACTCAGGGTTGTATTGTCGGATGTGTCAGAATGCACAGTCCATGTGTGGGAAGTGCGTGAACCGAGCCATTTGAGTCAACAGCGTTTCTGCTGAGTCTGCTGTTTCTGAGCAGCAGATAGCATTAGGACTCCTATAAGCCAGATTTAAGCCGATCTTGGACTAATAATTCCTGATTCAGACTTGTAAATTAATTTGTTCTATTTATGGTAAATGGCCAGTTCTTGTGTAGCACTTTACACTAGTCCAGTCGTTCACCTTCCTATACCAATTTTGTCTACCGATCTGCGTATCGGTGTACGAATGTGTGTGCGTTAGTGAGTGCGTTTGGGTGAATGTGGCTCTAGTGTACAGCGCTTTGAGTGGTCAATATGACTGGAAAAGTGCTATATAAGTTCAGTCCATTTACCAGTTATATTCCTTCACACATTCACATGCTGAGGGTTGCAAGCTACCTTGTAGCCTCAGCTGCCCTGTGGCAAACTGACAGAAGCTGGGCCACACAATCGGCGCCACCAGGCCGTCTGACCACCGACAGCAGGCAAAGCAGGTGAAGAATTGGGGGTTCGAACCGGATTTGGAAAGTTGGAGTATGTCTGCCACCTATATAACAACTCTATGCCTGGAGGCACATGTTAGCACATGAAGCATTCATAGTCATAATGCTTTGGCTTACTAATCTAGCCCTTATTGATTAATACAATATCTCTGAACGATCTTCAGTTAATGTGTCCATGTGTGAGTTTGTTTAATCATGATTTATTATCAGTTCCTTACTGTTGGAGAAATGAGCTGCCTGACTGGAGTTAAATCAACCACTAACATAATGTATCACCTGAGGAATGACCCTGCTGTAAGGAAAACAATCCATCATTAGCACACTGATAAACACGCTTCCATTTTTCTAATGATTAAATACTTATTGTAGTCATACCCTGGGCAATCAGAGCTCTATGTCAAGATAACCATTATGAAAAAGTGGGTTGCCTCTGTGTTATCCATGTGTAGAATGTAGTAGAGTGTCTGCTTTGTCTGATATTCAATGTGCAGCAAAGAATGAGGCAATGCATCAAAGTGACAGCACTACACAGGGGTTCATAGTTAGTTTTATACATTCTATGGAACAAAGTAAAGCTAAAAGGAGTCAGAATGTAAGGCAGCAGATTAAATCCACCAGAGCTAACAAGTCAGACATGAAGGTGCTAAAATGAAACATAATCCAGCTCCCACGTCTGGTAACACCCTCATCAGAAAACGACTGGTAGGTGTTTGGTAAAAATGTCTCCACTACCAGGAAACAGAAGGCCTCCCAGCAACTCTGCCATTAAATTAAACATCAGTTACCTACATTATCCAAAACTTTAGATAATGTAAGAAACTGATGTTAAATTTCTAAACAGCGACCAAAGAATCATGTTCAGCTATTGTATTTTGGAAAGTCCAGCCATTCCCAAATCATCTGGAATAAATACTGTTATCCACCGAATAGTTCTGGGTATCTGCTCAGGTGGTGATTCCCAGTAATCTCTGGAGAAAACTAGACAGAAGGCACCTATACAGATATCCAGAGCATCACTGCTGACTTCTAAATGTATTCAAGACCTTTCTACACTGACTATACAGGTTCTGAAGTATTAAAATCTAGCAAAAGACACAAGCAACCCTTAAGGTTAACACTTAAAGTAGGTCGTAATAATTAAGATATAATCATGATGGGAATTTTACTTCAAACGTGTGAAACAAGATCTAAAGGGCGGGAAATCTTGCACTATTAAAACTGCAAAATATATCTTGACAAAGTGAAGTCTGCAGTGTTATTCAACTATTTTCAGCACTGCCAGCTATGAAGGAGAATGATTTAACTTTGACTGCCTGGACCTTTGCTTCAGATTTTTTTAGTTGAGCTGTTGCCCTGTTATATTAACATAACAGAGCTGTTGCCCTGTTATATTAACATAACAGGGCAACAGCTCTGTGATGCCATGAGACTGTGATGCCATGCTTCCTTGCGACCGCCTGCTTGGAGCAGCTCAGTGTATCAAGCTCGGCGTCACATTTGAAAAACTTTGATGTAAAGACTTGCCATCAAGCAGTTTATAGTGTGACCCCACGTACGCATATGTGGTCGTAAGATTTGAGCTCTGCGTGTACCTGTCAGCGTGGAGTCCGTGCATTCATATAAATGTGAATGCACTTAAATGTGTGAGCCAGCATTACTTGCGCGGAAGTAATGCTGGCTCACACATTTAAGTGCACGGTGTAATACTAATTTTTTTAATACATTTTTGGTTATAGGAATTGCTCTTTAGGAATAAATATGAGAATTGATTCATAATTGGAAAATCAACTTTTTTAACTCAGCCCTAATCTCTCTCCATGTTTTGGAACCTGATAGCAGACCCCTTTGGACCAGCCATCGAGAAGCCATCGAGTTACTTGTAAAGACAAGGCCACATTCACCCCTCTAGATTATCCTCAGAGTCTCCCAATGAAATGTAAAGGGGGAGAATAAGGCAGAAGCAGGGCTCAATCTGAATACCCTTATATACTAAAGACTCTTTGGCCAAAGCGGAAGTGCGTCAGAGGTCACCATGATAAGTGCTGTCCGACTATATCAGCACAGCCCCCTCACAGAAATTAATGAAGATGTCAGGAGAGAAGAGAGCACACACTTTGTAGTTCATTTTCACAAGGCTAAAGGCCCAGATTTGACTCACATCATCCATGACGTCGGAGTTAAAGGCTGTCCAAAATCGGAATGGGGCAGACCACAGGCTCAATCACCTGATTATGAAAGGCTGCAGGAAGCTCAACAGAGGATAAGAGCTGACATGCAGGTTTATGAGCTATATTCACTATGTTTTGTAATAATAACCATGGCCATGACAAACTTTGACTCGAGGATGAGAAAAGTAGAAACATGTAAGGTTAGCTCTCGTGTTTAAGGGGAGCTCAGACTGTCATAAAGCGGCGCTCTAGGTCACATGACCCATTCAGAACTGTGTTCTGAAGGTCCATCATACCCATCGGTACGGCATACCTTGGTCAATGAGCATGTGCTGCAGTGAGACCTGCATAATTTCACATGCATTAAATTCCATTCGTCATTTGAGCATACCTCTGACAACAGGTGGTTTATGTGTATCACATTGCATTTTAATTACACATTACTTAATTGCACACTATGTGAGAAATGAACACTGAAGTTTTCTATATTTTTTTTAGCAAGATGAGCTGTAAAATTGTTTAATCTCCTGTTAAATCGTTCACTCTGGTGTTGGTTCAAGATTTATTAACGTTTAGCACCTTGATCGGAATTAAACATGTCAAAATCGACGGACCATTTCCCTTCATTAACTGTATGTGTTATGAAACTAAATTTGTCGAAGCAGCATAGCCTTTCATAAATTGTATTTTCTAACAACCACCATCAGCATACCACTTCTCAAAAGTATGCTGTTTTGATTAAAATAGTCTGACAGACTTGATGTCAAAATCAACTGCTGGTTTGCTAATCTTATAGGGCATGCCACACCGACAGAACACCAGATCCACACCTCTCAAGTTACATAGGTACGTTTTTGAGAAAGACAGCTTGCACTCGGCATCCATGCGTGCCAAGTGCTGTATATTGACCTGAGAAAGCATTTAATATATCTCAAATAAAGCAAATACTTGGGTCAAAATTTACACAGTGCTGCTTTAAGCAGGTATTAAACACACATTTCTGTATTAAAGGCACAGTGTGTAGCTAATTTGGCATTTAATTAGCAAAACATACATATTCTGGCAAAGTCTAATAACCTCACATCAAAAATAAAAGTGTTCACCTAACTTAGAATTAGTAGTTTATAAATACATAGTTGTTGGTGCACCCACTGGGACGTGCCATGTTGCGTTGCTATTTATGATTTCAGTAGCCAAAAGGGTCCAAGCTTGTCAACCATACGTGTTTTACCTATCTGTGTGAAGATGCGCTGTCGTGGTGGAGGAGTATAAAACAAGCAAACACGACCGTGGATCATTCTATTTTCCTTTTTCTGTTGAAATTGAGGACCACCTATAATCTTTGCCCAGCGAGAGGAAACAGAAAGTAACCAAGAAAAGAAAAAGTAGTAATAACCGGGAGAGTCTATATTGGCGCAGCTATTATTACCAGGTGGAGATAATTCATGAGGGAGCGGGGATTTAAAATGGATGTGGAGGTTGCAGACTTTCATCTGGACAGGTAAGTTAAATTCAATATAAGAGTGAAGTTTATTTTGACTTTATATGAGAAACAGCACAGCGCAGAGCAGGAACTACTCTGTCCTCCTGGGAGAGAGGGCTTGTTTGTTCGTCTCTCCCTCCCTCTCAGGGAGAATGTGTGTACACAAATATCCCTGAGATATCGCTGAAATATCCCTCCGCCTCCCCGCGGAGGGATATTTCAGGCTCAGCTAGCCGGTTCAAGCGTTCTGAAGTGCAACAACAGAAGCGTGTCTCTTTACTGGTGTTTATAGTCACTTATATTAGACCTCAAATAAGTGACTGCATGTTCAGAAATGAGCCCAAAAAAAACACAACTCACGGGATTTGCAAGCGACTTTAGAAATAAAGAAGCAGTCTGGGCAACAGTGGCGAAAACCATTTCGCAATGACCATAGCCATTAGCTATTAGCAGTTGCTAATACATGGAGGACATGTTGACGTTGTGACATTTATGATTTTACCCAGCTTCTGTAGTAGTTATTACCAGTGTTGTATAAAGTACTGAAATCTCGGAGTCAAGTAAAAGTATAAGTACCTCTCCAAAATATGACTTTGGTAAAAGTCCAAGTAACTGACTGAAATGTTACTTGAGTAAAAGTCTTAAATTATCTGAAATGTCTTGTACTTAAGTATGAAAATTACTGTAAAAATAGATGTACTCAAGTAATGTAATGAAAAGTATAAGTAAAAAGTAAAACAAAGCACATGCAGTTTGAATGACATTTTTTAGATTTTGGTAAACTTTGAAAGTCAAATTCACTTAAAATAATATAAACAACCAAGTGCAGGAGAAATTTAGACCACGTTTATACAGAAAATACAACCTTTTTGTAAGCTTTCAGTTTTCCTTCTTCAAGTAAGGTCAGTGCTATGCAACCAACACACAACCAAGTGCAGGCAAAGGGGTGTATACTAAGAACATGGTGAAGTGATAAACCAGGCTTAGTTAACCTACAGGAAGTGGTAAACCTGCTAATAGATACACCTGCAGGCCGGCCAGCTGACAGCTTTGCTAGGGCCCGGGACAACACAGTCTTCTTGGCCCCCCCTCTACACCTGCCGCCAACACACCACACACACAAATCTCTGTATTTTATACTGGATATTTTCATCCCAGCTATTGAATTTAGTGCACTAGATGATCTTTTCTTCATAAGAGAACAGCAAGCACTGCAGCCAAAATATGGCCTTTTTTGACCTGCTGTATATCAGCCAGCCCATAACAATTTTTCCCTTCCATTGCAGGAGGTAGAATATGTTAAATACTTTGGAAATTCTCTGCCCTCTGAATCTGGTAGTTCCGGCCCTGGTTTATACTAATTTATTAATGGACAGTGTGGAAATCTATGTACAATAAAATCAATGTAAATAGTGTTCCTTTGTTTTATTTGTCTTTATCCTAATTCTAGAAGTAGAAATAGTCAAATGAATATCACTATTATTTTGTAGAACCCTAATCATACTATTATAACTACGCAAAGGTCTAAACAAGAGTAGCAACTGCCTCAAATGGTCGAAAATAAATGAAAGCAACAATAACAACGAAATAATGGTAAAAGTGACACTCTCACCTTTTTCAGACGGCTGTGGCATGTAATAGAAAACAGCCAATCAGGAAGAGGGAAGGCGGCACAACCAATGAGAGTGGAGTTAAAGGGGGGTCTCTACATTGTCAATCAAAGGCCAGGCGCGTTAGTGATTGGCTGCATGGAGCGCCAGGCCCCGCCCCCGCACAGCAATTTTGAAATGACATGGCGAGCGCTTCAAACGGAGGCGCTCCGGTGCATGTACGCACGTCTGGCAGAGCCAAACCGACACTTTTTTTGTAACGAGTAACTAAACCAAACATTGAAAATGTATCGGAGTAAAAGTATGCAATTAAGTTCGAAAATATAGTGAAGTAAAAGTAAAAGTAATCAAAAAAAATTATACTTGAGAAAAGTATAAAGTACTCCAAAATATACTTAAGTACAGTAGTGAAGTATTTATACTTCGTTACTATACAACTGTTGTGATATTAAAATAATGGATCTCAGATTGGATTCTGAACAGTGGAAGAGTTTAACAAAGGAATTCCACTCTGGCCGTAACACGAGACTCTCAAGGCGTAGACGGCCCTTTTTCCCAGCAGGAGGTCAGCTGTGACCACCTCCCTACAGACAAAAAGCCACAGCACACCTCTGCTCACTCTCTTCTCCCACTTCTTCCCACTTCTCCACACGCTCCTCAAGAGATGACCAGCTCCCAAGGAGGGGGGTCTTCTTTCTTCGCAGCCATGTGACGGAAGGCCCTGCAGGAGCCATACACAGGCCTGAAAGAATGCCTGGACAATGAGGCCTGGTCAGGCCTCACCGACACACCAGCCAGCAGCTGAGGGAGATTCCCGGAGCAGCCACGCTTGACCCAGGGTCTGCTAGACCCGGCTGCCTGCTTCAGCAGAGGACCTGACTGAAGCCGGACGAACATGTCCGGGCAAATACAGAGCTAAGTGGCTGTCTTAACCCACAATCAGATGCAGGAGCAAAGATCCCTGCATGCGAAACAGATCTGTGTATTTTTCCTCAGCCTGTACAGGGAAGTGAACACCAATGGAGCTGAAGGCTGGATGCTGAGGAAAACCCCTGCTTGGACTGCATCCCGGTCGAAGGACCAGGCCCCCAAGCTATCCAGACCACGCCGTTAGCCACATGCGGCTGCAAGGCTAACACTAGCCTGCCAAGAACCGAGCGCTAGCCCGCTAGCGCTAGCCAACCATTTCCTCCTTCAACGCTTCTTCCTGGAACGGCCAAAGTGGACAGAACTCACACATGAGGCATCAACAGGTTGGGCAGCGGTCTGAGGGTGAAGAAACGGTTTATTGGGAAATGTTTGTAAACCGTGGTGTTTAGAACAAAGGGCTAACCGGTAGGTCGCGCTAGCCAAACGTGCTATTAGCTTGCTAACATCCGGTTTCGGACATTTGAAAAGGGAGTTCGTTTTAAAGCATAAAGCGTAACTGTTCTGCTCCGCCATCCTCCGATGGTGTTATCTGCCTTATTCCCGCATCAATATGGTATATTAATGCCGGTTTTCAAGGCAATTTTGGGATCTTTATGTTATAACCTCTTAGCCACCGAGTTGCTGCAGCGACCCCATGCGCCCGGAGGGAGAATCGCATTAACAAACTTGGTCGTAAGGGTTTAAATGATCTTACAGGACAAACAGTCCTCAGAATATTATTTCAACAAATAATATTTTGTTTAACTTGGGCTTTGCATTGTGAATGGATTGAAATACATGGCAGATGTTTTAACTCCACTCCATGCTTTTGAAATCAGATCTGTAGTGAACAGGGATTCACTGAATTAATCTGATTATGATCAACCACTTTTGTTTGTCTTTGTTTGTTTTTGCATGTAAATAGTTCCTTAGCTTAGCTTCTTTTTATCTTCATTTTGCTTAGTAGTTTAGTTAAGTTTCACTAGCCTAGTAGAGAGGATTTATGAATCGAAATATTGTGTTAATTCAGGTAAACAGCATTACATGGTGATGTTCTCTGGATGTTCATCTTATTTCTGTTATTAAATTCTTGGACTTGAAAAGAAGTTGTCACTCCTTTATTCTATGTGTGTGCAGGTTTTGCTGTTAAAAGATCGCTAGTGCTCGAATTCACCCCTTTCAACCATTGTCTTGATATCAGCTTAAGAGCTGATCATCGCCAGACAATACTTAACAGACAGAGAGTTATTTATGAAACATTAAATAACTTTTAACAGTGTATAATTGCACAACACAACACTGGTTATTACAGCACAGTTGTTTGTAATTCATTTTGCGCACAACTTGATGGTGCGCCAGAGTGAAAATCTTAAACAAGGGGCTTTAAAAATGTCTGTTTTATTTTTTATTTTTTTGTTTGTTTTTTGGTCTGATGTCATATTTCAATCCTAGATGTTGTCATAAGCTGGAAGTGGATAATCATCATAATTAATACATCATAATCATTCTCTGAATAATTCATTTCTATAATATGTTTTACTTGAGACACTGAAATAAATTAACTTTTCAATGATATTCTAATGTAATTAATATGACTGTATGTGTATTGTTGGTGCTTAATGGAAACTAACAGTCTCTATTTCATTTAATATTGTTCATATACTCAGCCAGTAAGGGATTAAAAGATTTATATGTCAGCATTTCTCTGTAAATGAAAATGCTAAAGTTGGTGTCTGCTATGTGACTTAATTTTGGAGCTAAACTGAAGGGAAATTTTAGCACTTTTTTAGGAGGCTGGGCTTCATCTGATCTCCTCTACAATGCTGAAGCTGAGTTGAACTGGATAATACTACATGGACAGTAAGATTCATGAAAACCAGATTGTATGGATGAGAGCAGAAAGAGGGTAACTTCAATACATCTTTGTCATTAGGACCATCATAAAAACGAATTAGCGTTAAAACCATGGAGGGTGGACATGTCAAATTTTGTCTGAAATATTCTGCAATGACACCAGATTATTTTAACATTTTCTCTATGAATATTGTTTTAATTCAAAATTTGTAATTTTTCTGTGCCAGTAAACAGAACCAACAGGCCACAGAAATTCCGACAATAACACAACAGAAGTTAGCATCATAGAAACAAGTACTCTCACTGACAATTCCCCTCAGCGTTGTTTCACTGAAATGAGTAAACATGGTGAAATCAGTGAGGGATATCATAAATGAAGGAGTGTTAAATGGAGTGAAAGGACTCTGCCATCTGCCAGCAGGCACAGAAAAGAGCTTCCATCTTTTCCACTAAGCATCAGTAAAGCGTTGCCTTTAATGGGCTGAATCAGTGACAGAATCAACCTGCTCAATCTGAGGAGTTGAAAGCAAACAGCTATAAAGCTCCACATAGGCCCAGAGTCATTCTTGGCTCATGCTTAAATGTTCAGCACTGTGTAACTCTACACCTGCTGAAACACCAATACACATGAGATATACAAACACAAAATATCAAATGTTAGTTTCTGTGGAGCTATCATGGATTTTATTATCACCTTGCCATACCAAACAGTTGGATAAAAAAACACTGCAGAAGGCAGAGAGTTCGAACCCAGCAGCTTCAGTCTAAGAAGAAAACAAATATGAAAAATCCTGAAATTAGTCATATCATCGGAGGCATTTCATCTAGAAATTTAGATAAACTTTCCAAAATAAAAGATTCAGAATCTAACATGACAGAGACTGAAACAGTACTTTTACAATCTCCAATTAAGGTTGTTTGCTCATACAGAGTAGCTTCCATATTTATAGAAAATGTAAAATTTATATGTTATGGCAGAGGCATTCCACCGCCACCACAACCATACAAAAAAAAAACACAGAAAATCCAACCTTTAAAATTTGTACATTATGTCAGCAACATAAGTTTTAAGATCCTGTGGAACCAACTCCCGGTTTTGGTCTGTGAGGCAGACACCCCATCTACCTTAAAGACTAGGCTTTTACAGTGGCTTAGGTATTGCTAAGCTATCTCTGTAGTTATGTTGCTACAAGCTGCTGGAGGACATAAAGACTAAATTCCCTCAATTTGCTACATTCTTTTACCACTTTCCAATTTTGCATTATGTGGGGCTATTTCAACTTTTAGCTTTATGTGCTCTCTATTTTTTCATGGTAGCTACATGTGACCTGCCGTTCTATGACACGTCCTCAACATTGGATGTGCTATGGCTGCTTGTTTGTACTTCCATAGATGATACACGTGGCTCTTTCTTTCAATGTTTAATGCTGTCTCTCTCCTAGACACAGCTATTGGCTGAGCTTTGACTCTGACTAACTGCTGGTGCTCTCTTTCATCCTCTAGACTTGAAAACAGACTTAAAGCGTATCTGTTTGGCTTTGTTTTTTGCTAGATGAAACCACTAATGCAGCTGCTACCATTAACTATTTACTTTTCTTTAACAAAAAAGGACAATCTGAATAATGACTGAACTTGACTGCATTGGTTGATAGGAACAAATTGGAAAGTACGAACCTGACTTTGAATCTGTCAGTATGGTTTGATTGAATGTTTTTTGTAAAGTGTCTTGAAACTACATTTGTTGTGAATTTTATCCATCCATCCATCCATCCATCCATCCCGGGCGACTGGTGCCTATCTCCAGCGGTCATTGGGTAAGGGGCGAGGTACACCCTGGACAGGTTACTAACCCATGTGTATTGTGAATAGGTGCTATATAAATAAACTAAATTAACTGAATTGGTCGTATTTTTATTAAATCAACATGTCATATGTGATACAGACAGAAGGATTTTCAACTCCTTTCTTCTCACACATCTCTACTGACAATCCAGCCTTTAGTTGACCTCACAGGTATTAATATCAGGATTTTGGTCTTTGGACTGAGAAGAGAACCATAGCAATGTATATCTGGCCAAATGTTTTGGATCATTCTCCTACTGAAAGACCAAATGATAACCCATTTTTAGCTTTTCCATCAGACCCCACCAGGTTTTATATAAAATATCCTCTTTTAAGTAACCATCATTTTAAGTTGGCTCATCATAAAGAGCCAACCAAGGTTACCCGGACCTATGGAAGTGAAACAGGCCTAGAGCTTCACTGATCCTATTGTAACAGTGGGAATGACACCAAGTGCTTCTTCATAAGCAATGGGCTTTATCTTGGCCAGTTACCAAAGCTGAAAGAAGGTTTATTTTGCTTTGAAATATAGGCCAACCGTCCATTTTAAAACCAAGATTTTTGGCTGCCGGCTTCAGAAACTGGCCAAGACACCGTAGGTTAAAAAGCAGCGCCTCTAAGGCCTAGTCCACACGTAGCAGGATATCTGGGAAAAACTAGAAATTTTTATGTGGTTATGCCTTTCAGCCACATATATATTGAGTTATACATCCCTTAAAATTAATCATCCTAAAAATTAGATTTATAAACGCTCTGGTTTTGAGCCTGTGTGTGTACATGAAAAGATGGATATTAATGTCTGGAGCATCACAGTATGCAACAAATATTGCTGTACTTCGTCACGCATGTGTGATCATTGTTCACCTGGCCATATGGTGGAGTTAAAAACGACTCCCCATCAACTTTGCCTTGAGTTTTATTAACTTTATATTTTAATATGGTGTTTAAAAGAAGCTGAACTTCTTTCTCTGTCCACAGGATCAAACCTCCCATGCGCCATGATTCATTCCTAACAGGGAGTCTTGGTTGTTTTGAAGGATTCTGATTGGCTGACATAAGTTTTAGCTTTGTGGTACACTGCCCCCTATGTGTCTGCCGTATTTTTAAAAAACACTAAGTGGCATATAACTGCAGGTTGGTGTGAATGAAAATTTTTCTAAAAAACCTATGTGTATTGTATTATTTTAAAAAATGGTGTAGGGTAGATATTTGTTGTTTTTTTCAACCCTGCTACGTGTGGACTAGGCCTAATATGCCACCAAATAACATTGTCTTAATCTTTTTTTGTTAAAATGTAAAAATTTTGAAAGCTATCCAGTCCTTCAAATCCTCAAACAATTATGAAGGGGTCTAACAGAGTTTGTATCACCCCTAAGTGGCACTTATTTTTGACAATGGTCTGCATAAAAATGAAAAGGGACACCTTGCTTTCAAAGAACAGATTCAAGCAGGAGCAGATAAAGAGGTAAAAGAAGGGGGCCCAAAACTGAACTCTGAGGAACTCCATATAAAAGAGGTGCAGTTGAGGACAGAGTTTTCCAGACTGTCAAGTAAGACCTGAACCAAACCAGTGCTGTTCCTCGAATGCTCAGCCTTCCTCAAACGCTGCAGTTGAATTCAAGAGCACAAGAACAACATAGTCACCAGAATCAGTGGATAAAAAGATGTCAGTAAAAAAAACTTTAAAAAATAGAGACTCTGTGCTGTGCAAAGATTTAAAAGCGGCCTGAATTTTTTTTACTAAATCCACAGCAACTACAGTGTTGCTCAAGATGTATGTGCTTCAGGAAAAAGGTTGCAGATTGTGTTTGAATATAAATATCTGGGGATGGTAACTGATTCAAAATGCTAATTTAAGTCACACATAAAAACAGTCTGTAATCAGATGAAATTGAACTACAGTATCTTCTGACACTTTCGTCTCATGTCCTTACAAGCAGCAGAAATGTACTTGCGTTCTATGATTTTGTCCCATATTAGTTATTGTTTACCCATTTGATCTCAAGCTAATGTTACAACTCTGAAACCTTTGCAATCATTCCGTAAAGCAACTATAGAAATTCTGGATAAGAGAACAAATACATATTATCACTGTCCAATACCACAAAAATACAGATTACTCAATTGGGAAAACATGGTCAAATTTTACTTATCTATAAAATTATACATGTTTTATCACCCCCCTCACTTCACCAGTTCATTAATCTCCAAACATTTAATCACAACAGAACCAGAGGCGCAGTGGAGGGAGATTATATTAGGATATCCTAATATTATTTAGGACGAGTGCATTTGGCCAATGCTTTTTCTGTTCCAGCTGCTACTGAAGGGAACCTTATTCCAAAGACCATCAGAAATGTAAACAAATGTAATCCATTTAAGATACTAAAGAAATGGCTAATTGATAATCAGAGTTGTCAACATTTACTTCCAACTAGACTCACTCCTGCTGCTCTCTGCTATCTTCTTGTCTCACGTTTATTGTCTTTGTCTGATGCTTGTCTGATAGTTTGCCTGTGTGTTTCTAATGTACATTTAACTTCATAATACCTTAACTAAATGTACTGTAATTTTTACATTGTTTGTTATAAATATGTAGTTTTACTGTTGTTTCTTTTTTTAAGGGTGAGTTTTAACAAATGTCTAGGGACTGCAGGTGAAAAACAGCCTTTTGGCTAACCCTGGCATATTGACAGAAACGCACTGTCCCTGTAATAAATTAATAAAGATTTTGAGACTAGTATTATTAAAAGAAACACCATTAACTGTATATAGACAATCTTCTCCAGAATCTTTGATATAAAAGCAAGTTTTAATAGTGGTTTAGAGTTACTAAGAATTGCAGCATCCACACAATTTGTTTTCCAACAGAGGCTGGACTACTGCGTCTGTAAAAGCTGAGAGGACAGCTCCTGAAGATAGACTGTTGTTTATGATGGCCGGGACGGAAGACCCTGTTATTGTCATCAGTTCCTTGAAAGGTCTGGCAGGAATGTAATCTTTTGGAGAAACAGAGGGCTTTACATGGGAAACAGTCTCATCTAAAAAGGACAGGCTTACAGGCTCACAGGCTCGAAGCTGTGAAAAACAGCAGGGCAGGAAAAGGAGACTGATCAGAGCCCTAGTCGAAGTGACCTTTGAAATGCAGAAAGTTTTCATAAACAGCAGGTGTGGATGAACACAAAGGGTCTGTGGGTGTAACACAGAATCAATCAATTTAAACAGTACAAGAAGATTCAGTTAATTATTATTTGACCCCTTAGGGGCACTATTTCAACTTTAATGCATATTGCTCAGTCGATCAATAAATATAGAAAAAAACGGTGAAATGCCAGAAAAGTAACATACCTCATCAGAAGGCTAAGGTTGGACAAAGAAGATGCCTTCAGAAGTGGGGACAAATGCAGATTCAGAGATGCAAAATACAAGTTTAGCAGGGCGGTGAAGGAGGCTAAACGACTGTACTCTGAGAAGCTGAAAAACCAGTTTTCAGCCAACGACTCTGCTTCTGTCTGGAAAGGGCTTAGGCAGATAACAAACTACAAGCCTAAAGCCCCGCACTCCATGAACAACCGACAGTTAGCCAACGACCTGAACAACTTCTACTGTCGTTTCGACAGACAAAGGGACAGTCCTGCATCCACACCCCACGACACCACCCAACAGATCACCTGCACCTCAGTGACAACTCTTTCCATTCACAAGAGAGACGTTAACAAACTATTCAGAAAACAGAACCCGAGGAAAGCCGTTGGACCAGAATCCGTGTCTCCATCCACCCTGAAGCATTGTGCTGATCAGCTGTCTCCAGTGTTCACAGACATTTTTAACACCTCACTGGCGACATGTCACGTGCCAGCCTGCTTCAAATCCTCCACTATCATCCCTGTTCCCAAGAAGCCAAGGTCCACAGGACTTAATGACTTTAGACCCGTCGCTCTGACCTCTGTGGTTATGAAGTCCTTTGAGCGCCTTGTGCTTTCACACCTGAAAGAAATCACAGATCCCCTCCTGGACCCCCTACAGTTTGCCTACAGAGCCAACAGGTCTGCAGACGACGCTGTCAACCTGGCCCTTCACTACATCCTCCAACACCTGGACTCTGCAGGAACCTACACCAGGATCCTGTTTGTGGATTTCAGCTCTGCCTTCAACACAATCATCCCTGCTCTGCTTCAGGAGAAGCTCTCCCAGCTGAGTGTGCCTGACTCCACCTGCAGGTGGATTACAGACTTCCTGTCTGACAGGAAGCAGCACGTGAAGCTGGGAAAACATGACTCTGACTCACAGCTCATCAGTACTGGTTCCCCCCAGGGCTGTGTTCTTTCTCCTCTGCTCTTCTCCCTGTACACCAACAGCTGCACCTCTAGTCATCAGTCTGTCAAGCTCCTGAAGTTCGCGGACGACACCACTCTCATCGGACTTATCTCTGATGGTGACGAGTCCGCCTAAAGGTGGGAGGCTGACCATCTGGTGACCTGGTGCAGGGAGAACAACCTGGAGCTCATGCTGTAAAAACAGTGGAGATGGTTGTGGACTTCAGGAAGAGCTCAGCCCCAGCTACCCCCATCACGCTCTGTGACTCCACCATCGACACTGTGGAGTCTTTCCGCTTCCTGGGAACTATCATCTCCCAGGACCTAAAGGGGGAGCTGAACATCAACTCCCTCACCAGGAAAGCCCAGCAGAGGATGTACTTCCTGCGGCAGCTGAAGAAATTCAACCTGCCAAGGACAATGATGGTGCAGTTCTACTCCTCCATCATTGAGTCCATCCTCACCTCCTCCATCACCATCTGGTACGCTGGTGCCACCGCTGTGGACAAGGGCAGACTGCAGCGTGTCATCAGGTCTGCAGAGAAGGTGATTGGCTGCAATCTTCCATCCCTCCAGGACCTGTACGCCTCCAGGACTCTGAGGTGTGCAGGGAAGATTGTGGCTGATCCCTCGCACCCCAGTCACAGACTATTTCAGACACTTCCCTCTGGCAGGAGGCTGTGGTCCATCAGGACCAGAACCTCACGCCACAAGAACAGCTTTTTCCCATCTGCTACCGGTCTTATGAACAAGGCCAAGAGCCGCCCGTGAAACTGGACACTGTCTCTCTCCCCCGTTCAGGACTTACAAGCTTCTGCGCTACATTAACGCACAGTCTACTGAATGTATATTACTTCTCTGTATATATATTGATTTTATTCAATTTTACTTTATTTTATTGTATTCTTATTTCTGTCTGCACCATCAACACCAAGTCAAATTCCTTGTATGTGCAAACCTACTTGGCGATTAAACTTGATTCTGATTCTGATTCTGATCATGAGAAAGAAGAACACATTGAATTTTACACCCTTTATCCCAACATACACCCACTATACCAAATATAGGTGCCTCAAAAGACACAGACAAACTTGAGAGATTGGACATAACTAAATGTTCTGCACAGTATGCTCATTTCTTCTCATTTCTTCTTAGACCCACATAACACACGTTTTCCAAGACACAAACATTCTGTACATGGCAACATAGGAAACAGTGAGACAGCAGCTTTCCTAAAAAGCATAATCTGAGTATCTTCTGACCAACGCACACAGTTCCAGTTAAACTGCCAGTACAGTTTAGCAAACGCCACGTTTTCACACAGGCATCAGAACTTTTTTTATATACTGATCTATGTTTATTGCATCTGTCCCTAACAAATGCAAATAAACAAACAAACAAATAAGTGATGGTGAGACAGAGAATACTTTTTAAGCCTGTTTCCAGTCATAGAACCTCCTGAACAATCATTTACCATGCAGACACAGCTAAAGGCTGGTTCACACGGCAGGATTTTAAAATAGTCGGACAATTTTCAAAGCCTGAGAGACAGCACACGTAACGTTAAAAAATCTTAGATAAAACAGGTTTGTTCGTACAGAGTGAGGCGTCTGGTCAGACGGCAAGATCAACACACCACACACATACAGATTTCACTTAAGATCATTCAGATACAGTATCAGATGGGAAATCTTGCAAATCCTCTCAAGATCAAGGTAAATAGTAAAAAAACATGGGTGACCAGGAAAAATGATGGTGATAGTTGGTGGACTGATTTTAACATAGAAAAAACATAAGAAAAATAAAAGGCATTGTGGTTAAAGAAGCTGAGACAACACAACTCTGCTTGCTGCACTATGAAATGGAGGCGAATTGCGTTTTTTTCCTCTCGTGGAATCATTCATCTCGCTTTCTGATTGGCTACACGTCACATTCAACAGGTTCTGTGCTCGCATGTCTTCGGGAGACACCACACACGCTTGGATATTGGGGCAAGACAATCCAACATGTTGAATATCCCCGATATGAGGTCAGAACAGTCCCGACGTTCCACCGAGTGGACCTGATCCCTCTTAACCCATCACACACGGCAGGAATATCTCTTAAGATTATCTGAAGAGAGACGCTGATAATCGGCGCCTCTCGGACGGGGGATATCAGGGAGAAAATCAGGCTAAACATCCTGCCGTGTGAACCAGCCTTAAATGTTTCTTATGGAAGCCGCTCTTAGCTTCACTTGTTTCACAGTGAAATTAGTTTTCAAACTTATCCTCACCAAAGAATTGCCTTGCCTTTGTGTTACACTCTGATCATCTTGTACAAAAAAGGTGCATCTAATTGTTTTAGCAGTGGTGATGATAAATTGTGCCACCAGTGTATTAAAACAATTATGTCATGGTGCAAGGTCTTCCAGATTAATTATAATGTCACAATACTTGATAAATTAATTTTTACACATTTTTACCAGAGCTGCATACAAGTGCGTGTGTGTGTGTGTGTGTGTGTGTGTGTGTGTGTGTGTGTGTTTGGGGGGCCTTAATATTAACCAGAGGAAAAACAACAACAACTTATTACAGTAAAATCTTCCACATCACTTTTTCCTTGAGTGTATGTAGAACTTTTAAAAAGAAGTGAGAGAATACAGCAGGGATGTTGAAAGGATTATTGCAGTGACAAGCTTTGCTGACAACTGAAGTGTCGTTAGCTCTCGCTAAACTTAACTTAATTATGAGGGACAAATGGACCCTGATTCTGGGCTTGTAGGCATGGATTGTGGGTATCATTTACCACTGATATATGAGGGTGCCAGTGAGTCAGGGCCCTTCATTTTAGTGGGCATAATGTAATAAAAAGAGCACTTCAGCTGCAGTCTGAATGAGGTCATCCTTGCTGGTGTCAGATTACAGCCGTACTGCTAACAAACTGCAGTCAAGCTCATGGGGCACGAAGGGTTAATGACGCTGTGCCACAAGACAGTTTCGCCCAGGATCATCTATCTCACGCACTGACTTAAGCACTGTTTCAGCTGAAGCAGGCTCACACTTCTGTGGTGGATGGCCATTAATTACATAAGCGGTGATTGTTACAGACGCGTCTCTGCATGTTAATTTGATCCAGCTAATAGCTTTTATGTAGCTGATCAGTAAACAACAGCACATCTGTGGGACATTAACCCTCTTTGTGGTGCTAATGCTCAGGTTGGTGGGAGCCTGTGGCTGATTTTACACCAGTCTGCCTCCTTTAAGCTCAGATGTGCTAAAGTGATGTGGAAGATTTTACTGTAATAAGTTGTTGTTGTTTTTCCTCTGGTTAATATTACGGCCGTAATGATTACGCACTATGGAGTTATTCATTTAATTCTAGCTTTACATGTGGAACCTTAAAAAAGGCTAGATGGATGGATGGATTACACTGCTTTACCAGTCCAGAATAATTCTTAAATCAAATTTCATGCTCTTCCAGACTTAGCCTGAACCCTGCCAGCAGAGCTTTCAACATCACGCTGCAAAAATGTACACCACTTAAAATCAAATTGAAAGTATGTGGGTGGAAAGACTCCTCTTACAGAATGTATTTAAATAAAGAAAAAACTGGGGTGAATGTGGCTGGCCCTAATAGGAAGAGGTGTCCGTTGTCAGAACAGGGGACATGATGACATTTAGGTCGCAGACACTGTAAGTTGTGATTTTGGTAAATGTTTTAAGTGCTTACTACACACTTCACTGATCCTTGGATGCTCTGGGCAGCAGTTATGTTAGTTATTTTTATCAGTCTATAGCTGGAAGAAATTTAATCACCTGAAATTCAGAAGACAGCGTCAGGTCTCCATAGAACAAAAATGGCAGCAAAGCCTTATAAAATATGCCATCAGAGTTCTTCAAAGAGATCACACGAAGCGCCCAGGACTGTCACTGGATGGAAGGTTTGTCTGATTTTGCCTTTTGTATGCTGATTAAATACATGTTCTATTATATCCAGTAGAAGATAAACCATATGGATATAATCAATCACGTGAAAACCTTCATTAAACCTCATTGTAATTTGCTTTATTAGACATATATCAGTACAAGTCTAAATTTGAAAGTAAGCTACTCAGTTACAACGAGCGAGGCAAAACACACCATTTGTCTTCTCAAAGCAAAGCAGAACTGTTTGTACCACAACTGAAGTGTTGGCACCAGAGCTGACATAAAAAGAAATACCATATGTTTAGTTTGAAAACAACAGCCCATAGCTTTTCTTGACCATGAAAAAATTATTTCCTTTTGGCTCCATGTACTGTGGTGGGTTCTTTTTTCCCCAGTTATTGATAAAGATAAGGATGACCATAATGATGCGTGGAGGAGGGTTAACTTGGCCAAGCACGATCAAGCCTTTTATCCTTTAGTATTTGTTTATTCTTTACCTTTGTTAAGCCCAGACCAACAGAGAACCCGTTGTTCAAAGCAGACATGGTGTTGTGCTTTAACAAGGGTATTAATAAACTAACCAGAGAAACTGGTACAGACAGGAAAAAACCTCAGCAGGAATGAGCACAAGTCTGGTGAGCCTGAACAGCGCAAGGTGAACAGCAGTAAAGGCAGTGTAATGTTCACAGCTCTGCTGTGTCTGTTCTCTGCTGTAGTGTGCTGACATCACCCTCTGCTCACTGAGCTGCACCTGCAATTTCCCCTGAGTGCTTCCACCTGCGGCAGCTCTAATTACTGGAACTGTCACACCTGGGAGGAGCAATACTTATACCTGACTCTCCCGGTATGTAGGCGCCATATTTTTGAAAACCCTCAGTGTGAGTAGACCTTCCAACGTTCCTTGACTGCCTTCCTGTGTGTGACTCTAATCGTTCAATGGATTCCTGCCTGTTTGCCTTGCCCCTGTCGGACTCTCTTGTTTGGTCTTCAGATTCTGGACAACGACCCAAGTAAGTACCCTGACTCTACCTCTCTGAGCCCTTTCTGAATAAAGACCCTGGACTGGATTCTGGACAAAGATTTCAGGATTTTTCCCTCTGATACCTCTAATTACTCGAGCGTGAACCGTTCCCTGATTAAACTTTCAGCATCTGGATGTAACTGGCTTGCTCCCTTGACTGACAAACACACCAACACCGACAACCTGGATCCACAGTTTGGATTCTGTGCCACCTTCTGGATTTAAGAAAGGTTAGTGGCTCACATGCAGTGCACACTGCTCCCCACTGTTTGTCCTGAAGCCACTAACCTGTCCCTCTCCTTTGCAGTGTCGACTGAATTATCAGATCCAAAACTTGATTCTTTACAGGCAGAGGCTGAAGACAGGTCTGTGTGTGAGACTTTGGGTTATACACAGTGAGGCAGGTGATAGCTGACAGTTCGATGGGCTTGGCATGGTTCATGGTCAGGGAACAATCCAGGACGATGTCCAGAAAAACAGAAAACCAATGACAAGAGCATGACAAGATGAGAAAATTCTGGAACTTGGTTTAAAAAAAACTTGGCAAGGCAGGCAGAAAATGTTGGACATCTATTCACAGAATGCTTTCAATAATCTGGCACCGTCTGTCTGTGGAGCTTCAGTATTTAAAGGCAGAGAAAAAGATGCAGAGGTTTGATTTGATTGTGCTGCTGGCAGAGGATTACAGGTGCATGGAATGATCTTGATTGCAACATAGCTAGAGGAGGGGGAGGGAATGTGCAGACAGTGATTCTGATTACTGAATGCACAGTCGGATATAAGTCAGTCATCACATGACGCATTTCAGCCGTCCCTACTCAGTTTGGCCAGCCCAGCTCAGCTGCTCTCTGCTCAGTTTAACTGGGTGAAGTTTGTGTTTCATCCGTCCTAGAAATGCCTCCTGGGGGTGGCTTTAGCCCCCACCCCATGCCCTTCTTGCAACATTGATACTTTTAGAAAATCTGTGAGAAATGGTGTGTCAGGAGGGAGCTTTCAGGCATCCGAGTACAAGCTGCTTTCAGTGGGCACATCTGCGACAGCAGTCCGTTGCTTCCTCCGGCTGTCCTGTCTCTGAAACGCAGACAGCCGCTGCTGTCTACCACATGAGGTGGATGGATGGACACTTCAGAGACAAAACTTAACAGCTTTCAATGTTAAATGAGAGAGAGCCTCAGTAAATCCGCGGATCTCACACAATGCGTCTGGGTATAAAAAGCTGAAGTGTCCTTTTTCTTTTCATGGTTTGTAAATAGTAAAATTATATTTTGGTTTGACCCCCTCTGTTCATAGTGATCTTTAATTTGAATGTGTCATTCTTCAGGATTTTCTAGACTTCCTTGGAGAAAACCTTGTGCGGTTTGACCCTGGCCTTGAGTAGGCCAAGAGAAACCCCGGCTGGTCCTGAAAAAAAACGCTCCTGAAACACTCGCAAATGGGTGGAGGCGAGGGTTGCGCGGAAAGACAGAGCCGGTGGAGCTTTAGTAGATGTTGTTAGTTTATTCTGTATCATTTTGCTTATGTAAAGCTTGATTTATAATCAATGCATTGAACAGGGCGTGAGAGAGCACACGGCAAAAGTGATGCAATTGTGCCATCCCCGCCCTCCCGTGCGCCACTGCGGTGCAACATCGTGCGCCTATGTACTATTGTAACTTGGCATGGATCACACGGAAAATTTTCATTCAAAATAGCCCTCGCCAAGCAAGTTTCAAGCAGCACAACTTTGTTAAATGCGATGACGTTACTTTTTCAATCATTATTCTGTGATTGAAAAACAGCACATATTATAGGCATACTTTCAGGGATGAGTTCATTGGCCAAGTTTGTGGGTACAAACAAAGATTTTGATTTCTGTTTCAATCACTGACAGCTTAAATCAAGTTCAAAACAACAACCCACATGTAAAGCCCATGTAACGCCACTAGCTTGTATTTAGAAAAGCAAAGTGTTTGTTTAAACCTTTCATTTAAAAAAAAGGATCTCTATGGGCTTTCCAGACTTCACGTCTTTCTGTATACAACGGGTGAATATCCAATCTTATTCTACGTTTATTTCTATTTAGCTACCATAGACACACCAACTATTCTTCATGATTGTTTATGATACTGCGAGCAGCCATTTTGAGTGTGATGTCAACTGTTTCGTCTCTTGTTTACTGCATTTCCACTAGTTGAGTACTGCCCCTCTGTGTTTTTGGATAATACGGCACGTCCGCGTCAAGTATAAACGTCTACAGCGCTTCTATGGGCTCAGGCGTAGTCCGCATAGACCTGTGCGGCACACCAACGTGCAAGTATAACTCAGCCATTGGCCATCTGTTTCCTCCTGTTTCTGTTCTCCCCGTCCTCTGCTCTCTACCTTCATTGATCACAGCTGCTCCTACTTACATTTGATCACTTCACCTGGATTCTCACTCAACTATCCACTCTGTCCTGTGTATTTATACTCCTGGCTTCCTCCCACTCAGTGCTGGTTTGTCTGCATATGTTTGTGACTTCTTCCCTTGTGCTTCTTTGTTTCGCTATGCCTCTATTCAAGTTTCTGGACTGCAACATTTTTGTAAGTTTCTTATTTCTCAATTAAAAATGTTCAGTTGCCTATGTTCTGCATCTGTGCCTGGGTCCTTCCACCACTGTAGAACATGACATATGGATTATTTGCAGCTGTAAGTACACACAGGCATTCAGACGAAAAAGCTGTGGCTCGGCTGTGAGATGTCTTGGTGCTGTGGTGAATATATTGTTCAACTTTAACAATAATGAAAGTAATCATTGGCAAGTAAACCATGGTTGCTATGGAGACTGAACAGAGACTGGTGGAAGAACATAGTGCTTTCCAACTTCTTGGGAAACTCCTCCTGCTGCTGGAGGTCTTCAGGAGAAGTGAGTAGTTCTGCTCATCTCCCAGATACAGTTTGATTTCCTATATTTGAAGAAAAATTTTCACAACATCCTCCAAACAGGAGGAGCAGTTTGCTTCATTGTATATGTATGATACATAGCAAAAGGAAATATATTAAACTGTCTTTTGTTGGAGTTTGAGCTGGACTGCATTTGATGACCTAGTTGAAAATCAGAAATATTTAGACTTGGACTTTGAAATTATTTCAAGAAAAAACTACCGGGTTTTGAGACCTTTATTGTATTTGTACACACACACAAAGGTAGACATTTAATGTATTTTTTAATGTTAGGACAATCTTAGAATCAGATAGGCATAAATGCCAAAACATACAGAGTTGTCAAACCTGGACTGGATTTTTTTTATATTGTTTTTTTGAAAACGATATTCTTATTAGAACTAGGGTTATATTAGTTAGACATTTGCTTTTTGTCGGAAAAAAGCAAAAATCTTGCCTAATCCCAAACTTGTTAACCAAGCCAGTATCATGTATCCTCTCATTAGGTCAATCAACTTGAATTAATTTGAGTAATAAAGGCATCAAAATTTAAAACTTATCTAATACCACACTGCATGTGCTACACAGGACATGCTATAGTAATTTACCCATTATTATAATGGTATGTGTAGTTCAAAGCCACAACATGCTGTGTCCACATGGAGTCAAAACCACATGAACCCTATCAACACATTGGTAAGTACATGGCAGTAGTCTCATGGTTAGGTAACAAAGTTGATGGGTGCAAACACCCCGCTCTGCTCTCTTGTAAGAATCTCACATTATCCATGTGACTCACGCGGCTGCTGTCAGCAGGAGAAACACACAGAACGTCTGTAAATCTGTAGTGTTGACAGGAGGGAGCTGTTTGAAAACTGATGAAGCCTGAACTGTCACCTCCCTGCATGACAGAACGTCCTAACACCCCCTCCACCAGCACCACACACCACCAAGTTGCCTGGTTCCCACTGTTATCGCGTCTTCCCAACTGTACATTTATGTTAGCTTTGCAGTCCACAAACACAGGGAACAGTAGTGACTCAGAGCACTGCACTGCCGCAAAGGAGACCCATGCAGCTTCACCAAATAAAGACTGGCGTCCCTGTGTTGTCTAAAGATGATGAAAAAAATGAATGCTTTCAGATGACAGAAGAGCTTTCTAGCACTGCTCCAATAAACATTGGAGCAGTGCTAGAAAGAGCATCATCGACAGCCCAACATCACAAAAGCAAAATCACCTCAGAAGCTTGATGTGAACCAGCACATCCAGCAGCCTGTAACTACACTGTTTACCACAGCTGTGTCGCTCATTGTAGTTCAGGTGTTGGCGACAGAGAAACTGCAGACGTTTAACCTCAGAGTAGACTGACCATCAATATAAAGGTTTAAATTGCATATTGTAATGTTGCCTTATATGCAACGAAATTTTGTTCTGTACGCACTCTGTACATACAAAATGACAATAAAGTTGTCTAAATCTAAGTCTAAAGTCTAAGTCTAAAATTGAATCATTCATGGAAAAAAATTATAAAAATTTGTCTTCCTGGCAGAGACAGGAGCTCTTGTTCCTATCATCCACGATCACTAGACCCAGGTTGATCATTGACTAAGCGAATTCAGCTATTCAGGGTTAAAAAAGAATAAAATAAAAAAATCAACACATATGCACACGTACCTTCACGTTGTCCGGGTGGAGACCACCTGGGTGTTTGTCCATGTACTGACACAGGTCTGTGTGCTGAAACAAAGGAGAGCAGGAAGCAAGACATTTTCAGTTAGCATTTTTATTTTACTCAGTCTCATAAAATCAATAAATACCAGAGTTTCATGTCTACAGTAGAGAAGCGTAACAAACACTTGTTGCTGTTTTCTGTCCCTGTGCTGCGTCTTCAAGTCAATTTGGGTTGGGGAAAATCAGGAATCAAGTATTTCTCTAAGGCAGAAGTTCCTTTAGCCGAGGTGCTGCATTACTGTGTCTGAATACAGTTGTCATTAAAACAGTTGAAAGTTAGGGCGCGGTGGCAGCGCAGGGCTAGAGCACGGTACCCATGATCAGAGGCCTCAGTCCTTGACACGGCCGTAAAGGGTTCTAGTCACGGCCCGTGGACCCAGCGAACGGCCAGCCAGAAATACAGCAGTACAATGGCACCATCTAATGACCCTTTCACTTAATTGCCACTCCAGTCTCCTTACTCACAATATTTATGCATAACACACATTTAAAAAAATTTGTTTCATTTTGGAAACAATGAACCAACTTCCTTCTACTTAACAATAACCCCACGACTTTGTGTTGGTCCATCAAATTAAAATCTAACACAATCTACTGATGTTCGTGGCTGGAGCAGGATGAAATGTGAAAAGGTCACAGAAATGAGTATGTGAACAGAATTTCTACTTCGTCAAAGTTTAGCGCCTGTCCTAACTAACAGTAACCTAGACGTGTTTGGCAGGCATGCAGCGTTGTGGTGGTCTGAGCCTCACCCTGGTGCTTTGTGAGCAGATTTGTGGATGGGAGAGGCAGTGGTTCAGAAATCACAGTGATATTTACAATCTCCCACTGCTGCTCACACCAGCGGAGCCTGCTGAATAATTCACACGGATGCCTCGACACAGACATGCCTGTCCATCTCCCTCAAAACCATGAACCGCATCCCTGTTTTCATCTCCTCCCTTCTTATTTCCATTATCTCTATCTCTCCATAATGCTTGCCTTTACCCCATCTGTTGGCTGCTACAATCCTCTCTACGCATTTATACCATCTCACTCTCACTCCCCATTAGCTTTAGAAAGAAAACTGAGTTTATTTTTTCAAGTATCAATTTTAACCATTTGTTGACTCAGTCATTAATCAAAATTAAATGCAATTTGAAAACTTTGGTGCTTGTGTCAGATCTTGGTATTTGATAAGACAAAATTCAAATGACCATTTAATGAATGACAAAGCCTCATAATTATCAAATATGAATTTAACTTCAGTTTAGAATGGTTTAAATCATGCCGTGATTTAACAACAGTTTGATGTAAATGGTGAGTAATCTTCATTTAGAATATGAACACAGGTGTAGCATAAGGCTCAGTTCTCGATCCACCTCTTTGTCTTGATGACATGGTTTACCATATTCATATCCTGGTGCAGGATTCCAGATGTATGCTGATGACATGGTTTTATACACAACTGGTAGAGATGTTGAAACTTTTAAGAAGCTGTCTCCATTTTTGGAGTTCTGTTGCAGCAGAATTTGTAAAGTCATGCTTCACATTAAATGTAGCCTAAAATATTTTCTATTATACATCTAAACATCAAGAGGCAAAATATTAAACAGGTCCCATCATTGAAAGATCTTACAAAGCCTCATAATGCTGGACTCTCTTAAACTTTGACAAGCATTACAACATGGTAAGCAGAGTAGCGAATGCAAAATTGTACTGTAAAGTGCAACTGCAATGCTTTGGTCTTAATTCCTTGTTATTGTTGCCCCACAACCTCTCTTTTGCCCCTGACCAGAGAGACTGAGAGACTCGTTTTGGTGTGGCCTCTTTAAATCGAAAGGAGGCACTTAACATCACGCCCCCCCTCCAGGTCGCAGAGTGTTCCACTCCACCCCATCAGCCATCTTTATAGTCTGCTGGGGGACAGTGTCATGAACAACCAAACATTTCGACTTTTCCACTTGTACCGCATCCTTGAGCTTGGACTACCATATTTTTTGGACTACAAGGCGCACTTAAAATCCTCAAATTTACTCAAAAATTGATGCTACGCCTTATAATCCGGTGCGCCTTATATATGATTACCATACCTGTGCTTAATGACCGATGTTATGTGTACAATGTGCTCAAATATATGTTAAAATCTTTAAGAACGACTTTAGTTAGCAACAAAGTCGCTCCACTCAATGGATATTTGGAGCATTTCGGTACACTGCGTCACTACCTGAGTCTACAAGACTGCCTGACAGTAATGTCTAAACTAGAAGTGCATTCATGTAAGGCAGTCCGCATCTGGAGTACGCATAAGCACCAATAAACCTAGTAAGTTAATTCAATATAAAAGTTACGTTTATTTTGGCCTTATGGTAGAAACAGGGCAGTGTAGTCCAACTACTCTGCCTCTCAGGAGAGAGTTATGTACGCAGAGATGCACACTGCAAAAAGGGAACTAAAAGTAAGTAGAATTTTCTTGAAATTAGTATATTTTTCCTTGATTTGAGCAGCTAAATAAGACCATTTGCCTAAAATAAGATAATTAGATATCCTGCGGTTGAAATGAGATGATCGAGATGAATTTTTCTTATTTTAAGTGCAAAAATCTTATTGCCATTTAGTCTTATTTGCCTGCTCAAATCAGGGAAAAATACCGTCATTCCAAGAAAATGTGACTTACCTTTGAGTGATATTAAACACTTGGGAAGAATATTTAATGCGCCTTATAATCCAGTGCGCCTTATGGTCCAAAGAAAACGGCACAAAATCGCGACAGGAAAAAATACAGATGGGGAATTGTTAAGGTCCATGACCTTGTTTAGAAGTTCCACAGCAAATACTGTGATATAATTGTTCAAGAATTGTAATAGAGAACAGAGAAAATAGCAGCTTGACAAGTATGACCCAAACAGAGTATAAAGATATCTACGCAGCACCTGGACAGACTGCATTATACATTTCTGAACTCCTAGAGACTACCAGTGCACAAAAAAATTTATTTAAGGGCTAAAAGAGTGGAGTTTGCATATGTTCCCTTTAAGGGAAATCTGAAAAAAGCCCAGGCTCCACCATTACCAAAGCACTTTAACCAAAAGTTTGCCCGTCACACAGCTGGTTAACTCACCACATACTCAAAGACCAGAGTCAGGGTTTCCTTGGTGTGAATGATGTCATGGAGGAGCACAATATTGGCATGCTTCAAGCCTTTCAGAAGAGACGCTGCAGACAGAGGACAGCAGAGACAAAGACACATGTTTATGTTCTTGTAGTTCGATAACTGTGGTTTCTCTGTGATCATTAGCTGGAGTGTTGGAGAATTCCAATACCTAGAGGGATTAGGGAAGGATAATAACAAACACAAAATGTAGGCTGGATTCAACGATGGTTGTCACGCTCACCTTTCTAAACCTTTGTGATGGAAAAGGTGTTTGTAGTTAGCACTGAGAAGTTCTGGGGAGATGTTTAATTTATTCAATGGGTTTATGGTTCATATAGTGGGTAAAATAGGCATCAAACCTGTCAATGTTTTTTTTTCCGTTTAGTAATCAGGGTACTCACATTTACTCATTCTTCACGAAAACAGTGCTGGCGCTGAACCAAGTTCAGTGAATTATTAGTGCAAGTTTTATCTGCTTTAAATGGCAAAGCAGCAGTAATGCTTTTTCACTCATCTCATGCTTAAAAACATCTACTGTCTTGTCTGTGAAACTGTTCTGAGAAATCACGCAGAAAAGCTTTTGAAGCATCCGCTACTGAGATGCAGTTCAGTCAAATGGCATTTAACGGAATTAGTTTAATATGGACCAAACATTAGAGCCACATAGGCTCAGATTATATACAGAGGGCTAAGTGGGCTTTTAGAAGGCTGCCGATGGGATTAGTTGTGCAAACACTAAGTTCTCTTTCAAAGGCACAGGGAAGCTCTGATGGACAGATCTTTGGAAAGTTGCCTGGTGACAGCACCTCATGAATACATTCATCCTGCATGTGAACCTAAAGGTTGTTAAAAAATGATATAAGCAGATCAAAGACAAGACTCCTCGCTGCACGCAGGCGGTAAATCCGCAGCCTGATACCTCCAAGACCCAGGGACTACCTCTTGTCTGTAGAGACACGCTCAGCATCCCTGGACATAGCTCTGACAAACACACACACACGCACACACTTCTCTGGGTGTAGTAGTTTGCGGAGGGGCAGTGTGTGATGCTGGTCACATATCTGCACTGTAGGCTTCTTCCTCAGAAACTGCTGAATTAGTTCAATTTCAAAGCGCCCATCTGATCTGTTCTCAGGGAGAGTTGGCATCTGTATGATAGCAGTGTCTTCTCATCTGCATCTCCTTACCAGCTGGGCGTGTGGAGGAGAGTGGTTTTACTTTCAGCAAAGTCAGTAAAGTAAGGAACTTTTAGGGTTTCTCTGATAGCTAATGGGACAGATGAAAGCAGAGCACCCTGCCTGTCTTTATCCACAGGGCTCGGAGAACATACAAAACAAACTCCAAAAAGCTGAAACCCTGGGTATGAATATAAATATGGCAGAAAAAAAGTGCACGGCAGAGAGGACAGTTAGTGATGTTGCTTCACAGCTAGAGAACCATGAGTGGAAATCGAGGCAGGGGATTTAGATATCTGTATCTGATGTACAGTGAAGTTATGATCACCAGTAGTTCCCCAGTCTATAGAAAGATGCCTTATCACTGTGATCACTAGCTTATTTGACCAGTTTCAAAAATGTCCAAGCGCAGCTGTTCATATCCATGGGATACAACGCAATGTTAGTGGATTTCAGCAGATGTTCACCACCTAGTGTTGTTTCCTGCTGTTGTGTTCAGCTGTTTCTATGAGACAGTACGCTATGCTGTTTGACTCTGTGGGCTGTATCACTCCACCAGAGCAGCAGTGACACAACCAGGTCGCTCCAGCTCCATCAACAGCCAAGCAAACTTTGGGATTTTACAGCACAATTGAAGACTCTATGCTCCTGGCCTTCCCAGGTGCCGTAGAAGTTTCCGCTGATTCCCCTGATCAGTTGATGAGGAGGATTGATAGAGCTACGTCTGAATAGCTGTTCAACATATCTTTACACTACATGTAATGGAGCTACTGTCATCCCAGAACCTCATAAAACGCCTAACCATTAACCAGCAGAGGTACCAGGACAGTGCCAGTGTACAATGCCCCTCTGTGTTTGTATCGCTGTCATGGGTTTGTATTTTATTATGTGGTCATATCAGCTTTGCCATGCCATGGCGGTGTCTTTGCGGTTCAATCCTATGACCCATGCACTTTGCTGACCATCAGAGCATCTATGGATAAAAGCTGCAGGCAGTTTGTGTGTCTTGCATTTGTGTGTCCTCCCTCCTCTCCTGAACTGCTGGTCCTACTCATAGCCCAGAGAAATTGCTCTGCCGGGCTGGCGTTAGGACCAAGGCAAAAGCAGCCTTTCCAGGAAGCCGCTGTCTACTGTAAAAGTGGATTACGCACTCGGTTTTTGTTACCAGCTTCCCTTTAGAGAATGGTGAATGACAATAACCTGTTTTCACCTCCCTGGCTTCTCTTTACTGGCCTCATCATTAAAAACAGCCACATAGAGCTTTCAGCTCAGTGGGAATCTTTGCAGCCAACAGCAGGCCAGTGGAGATGTTCTTGCACTGCCTACAGATTGTTTAGATCTTCCCTGTGTCGCTTTGTCACCATTTTTTCTTCCTACAGTAGCAAAAGATTGCGTTATTTATTTATTTAAAGATGACGCTGCGACCGCACAAGTCTTTTGTTTAGAGGCATGATGCCTTCTGAAGTAAGAAGTCTATAAATGCTGAAGTTAGCCCGCGTTCTCTCACTAATGCATCGATAATGGTGGAGAGTCAACAAAGTAGCCAGGAGAACGAGAGCGGGCAGCGTGTCACACCCTCTATAGGCTAATCCAGCCTATAGAGGCAACTGTGGTAAATAGAGGATAACTCATTTTAAAAATTATAGGGTCATGTATGGGAAAGAAAATAAATAATACCTACCCTATTAACCTTTAAAGATGTTTGGCAATATACTAACAGAAAAACCCTACTTGGTTACAATTGTTCTGAAGTAGCAGAGTTTTAATAAATGTGCTAATCTTCAAATATTCTGACAGTATACTGATGAATAGTCAGACCATACCTAATTGTGTCAAAAGTGGATATACTTAGCGCTGTTGCTCTAAGGTCAAACAGCAGACTTCATGAAGCTATAGATTACAGCACATTTCCTGTTTCAGGCTCACAGCAATAGGTTTTAAACTAGCAAATACTGCTCTAGTTTTACTTTCTTAGCACACTGAGAGGAACCTTCTAAAAAGTGTGATGGTAAACTACCATTGCTATTTTGCTGCGCATTAATATTTACTGACAGTGAGCTTTGTTTCAGTTACCTTCCCTTATGGCTGTGAAGGGCGTGCCTTCCTCCTCCTGCAGACGGATCACTTTCAGAGCCACCAGCTTGCCGTTCACCCTGATGACAGCACAAAAAAACAAAGTGCCATAATCTGCTAGACTTTTTTTGCTATGTAACAAAAAAAAAAGAAAAAAACGAGACCTTTTAAAAATCAGCGTAGCCGGCGAACAGAGAGCATAGATAAGTCAACGAAAAGTAATTTAGCAGCAGTGGAGTGAGACGTGGGTACAAGGCCACAGGATTACAGCTGAATGAAGCTCACCCATCAAAACTGGTGTGTTGAAGAACGACACAAAATAACATCATTAGCAAGAAGATTAGAGTCTGCGGAGTTTTGTGCTTACAGTGTGGGACATTTTAATTTCTAACAATTTAATTAGGAAAACCTGGGAGCAAAGCGTGGGGAGAAAATCATCCATTCTGGAGGAATTACACTAAAGGAAAGAGATCTGTACTGTATGTGAGGGATTTTACACTGATCAGTTTTTCATTTGCTTTATTTATTCAGATACAGCAGCAGGAGACAATATTCAACATATCATTGCATGCGCGGTTGAAGGAAAAACAGGAGTGACTGAATTAAAAAGAGGGATCCAATGTGCTCGCACTACTTACTTGCTCTTTCCCTTGTACACTGTTGCATATGAGCCCTCTCCCAGCTTCTCCAGCTTTTCGTACGAGTCTGCCTTTCCAAATTTGGGGCTTGTGGGCTGAGTGAAAAAGAGGAGAGACAAAAGTATAATATATGAGGATGAATTCACGAAAGAAGAGAAGAAAACCCTCTGAGGGATTCAGAAAAGAAATTACAAGTCTGTGAGAGATATTAAAATCTGAAGGTTCCCCGCTGAATCATCAGGAAGGTGTAGTGTCACCGAGGAGAAGTTCATGTTGAAAACTTTCTTAAGAGAGCTTCTTTTTATGTTCTCGTCAGCTTATAACTTTTAGAGACGTATTGACCCCTGAGAATCGCAGCAGTAAGTTTATGAGAATGTGTGAAGAACAGCTTCAAATCTAAATGCTAAAAAGCAGATGCAGGCAGAATCTAATCTTTACTATATACTGACCAACAAACAGTTATTCACCAGCTACGCATCCTCAAGGAATGGCTAGACTTGCAATGGGATCCGTGTAGACCAGTGACGATAGGTCTTTATTCAATTTAAGAGCTGGTATATGTAGAATGGACACCAGAGTGTAAGTGGGGCCACACCCAAACATAGATGCTCTAGCAATATTAGCTGGCAGTGGTCGACACACCCAGTTGAAACAACAAGCGAATGTCATGATCTGGCCTGTCTGCTGTCTTCACCCTGCCACTGCTCCCATGGTGCGTTAATTAAGCTTATTTCTAACTGATGTGAAATAAAGCTAATTTGACGGAGCAGAACGTAGTGAGTGTGAAGCCAGCTTTAACCTGGCTTCACACTCACTATGTTCCTGGTGCGATCCGTCCGTCCACCACAAACTGTGCCGCACAGCAATCCAAACTGGATCCGTTCATGCATCCAGACAGTCCCTCCCATAGACATAATATAAGAGTAGACCCCGCATTGACTGTCGCTGCGCAGGAATTACGGCCGCCATCTTGGGGCGGTCGACTTGCTACCCTAACCTGCTGATTCAAGCTGAACACACTAATGATGCCTCAGCACTGTGCGGCTCATTTTTGTTTAAATCGAGGGACTATTTACGTCAGGGCTCAAGGAATAACTTTTCACAAGTAAGATGAACAGATATCGTTTATATTTTTGATAAGAATGTGATTTTTCTAAAATTAGGCAGAAAGATACAGGTCTACACGTCCAAGTCTTTGTGACTTGGTCTCTCCAAAACCGCATCTGCTCCGTGAAGGTATCAGAGCTTTGTTAGACATTAGTGAATAAACAGCATGTATATATATATATATATATATATATATATATATATATATATATATATATATATATATATATATATATATATAGAGAGAGAGAGAGAGAGAGAGAGAGAGAGAGAGAGAGAGAGAGAGAGAGAGAGAGAGAGAGAGAGAGAGAGAGTTCATTTGCAAAAACAGATAACTCCGTTTTTATAAATTAAGAGAACATACTTTTTATTTTTTAGTTAAGGTGATACCAGTCAAACTAGCCTACCTGATGAATTTGATCAGGTAAGTGCGACATAACAAAATAATGGCATCTCAAAAATACACCTTCATTAAAAGGACCCCCCCACACACACAGACACACACACACACACACACACACACACACACATTTACATTTTAGTTTATTTGGCTAAAAACGGAGTTATCTGTTTTTGCAAATGAACTCTTCATATATACAGTGAACCCTCGCTAGATCGCGGTTTCCCTTTCACGGTCTCGCTGCTTCATGGATTTGCATTGATGAGCCGTTCATTACAGTTCTCAAACATAATCGATGGTGGCATGTCGGTTTATTCCAAAAATGAGAATCTTCACCTGCATGTCGGTTTATAAGATTCTTTTTGCCCAGAAGAACAACAACTACCGATAACTATGTTTTTTCTCCCTAAAACACACACCTGCACCGCGGGCTTTAGAAGAAAAAAAACGCTACAGAGCGGAGTCGGGATTCAGCGGCTCAGTGAGAAGAACAGTGAAATACACGTGTGTCACTATTTGTCCTACTGTACTTTGTATTTTTTTCATAATCATTTTTCATTTTCTCCCGTTCTAATACAATGACTCGGGTCGCGGTGGGGCGGTGCTGATCTCCGCAATTTGAAGCATTCAGTTCGTATTGATGATCAAATTAGTATTTTACAGCGCAGTAGTTATTTGTAAAAACAAAAACAAAAAAACGTTTATACAGTACTTTTATTTGTTAAACAAATACTTGGGCCTGTAAAAAGGTTTTGTTCTTTGGTTTCAATGTACTATGGAGTATTTCATTGTATAATAATTGTAAAGAAAATAAAGGTTCAGCTTCACAGATTTCGCCTTCCACGGGTTCTTTTTGGAACATATATATATATATATATATATATATATATATATATATATATATATATGTATATATATATGTGTGTATATATATATATATATGTATGTTTTTGTATATAGTGATAACAAAAAAAATTATTAAAGTGTATGAGTGGCTGTGTTTTGCAGCATACATAAATTCTGTCAGAATATTCAATTACTTTTACCACACTAAGAACATTTAACTGCACTGAACCATTTGTTATAATAGCTATAGCTTTAAAGTTTTCAGAAAAAAAACAACGTGAAAATTAGTTCAATAATCAGCAAGTATAGTTGACTTAAATTGATTCTGCACCTGGTTAACACATTACACTGAGCTGAGTTCTCGACCGCCCCAAGATGGCGCCCCTAAATCTCGTCCGCGCCTATAGGTGAGAGCGGTCGATGCGGGGTCTACTCTTTATATATGTCTATGGTCCCTCCCTCCTTTATTTTGAAATATTACGGGATCCGCTTTACACTTCCTGCATCTGATTTCCTGTCTGGCTCATCTGGTTTTTAGAAATGTACGCATTTCGCTCCGTCATCCGTCATAAACAGACTCTATCGATATTTCTGACGGACTACGGAGGATGATTCTCTGTCATGCAGTAGCGCCACGGAGCTGGTGGGAAATTCCCTATTGACTAGAAGGGCTTTTACTTGTGACGTAATGGAGAACACACAGATGGAGTATGTGTGACTGAGAGGGTCACTCGGCTCCATTGCTTCTTCTTGTTTACTCATACATATTACAAATGAATCCAATAATAAGAGATAGCATAAGTTTCACTGTCAGGTTCATGCGTCCAGCATCCTGAGGTGAGTAGAACACACACACAGCATAGTGTGAGATTAAGACATGTTAGCATCCAGCCATTGCTGCAGTATTTGAGTTGCAGGTGCATTTATTTTGCAGCAGTGGTGCAGATGTGTTGTTTACATGACGTGAATCTTGTGGTACTCATGTGGCAGGATTTTTCAACATGTCTAGAAAATTCAGTGCCACTCTGGATCATGCGGGGACCAAATGTTGTATGCTACAGTGTCAAATGTGCTGAAAGGAGACGTGAGAATGTCACTTCCTGATATCATGTTTTCAAACACATCTGAAAAAAGGCTGAGCTGCAATAGTTTAGCAGGAACAACACAGCTGTATGTAACATCCCCATCATACTATTGAGTAGCTGTCCTGCGTTTTACTTGCTTATAAAGATTTAAGTTAGTAATGTTCCAGCCTGGGGCTTCTGTGTGTCAGAGGCTGCAGCATTCACAGGTTAATCCCCAGCTAAACAAGGAATTGTTGGACACTTCAAAAATGCACAAACGCACCAGTGCTTCGGAGATCTGCGTAAATTGGATGCAGATGTTGGAGCAATCACTCAAGGATGTCATCTCAATATACACCTAACATATTAAACGGGGGAACATCCCAAGCAGGATAGAACAGGAATTTCTCTCATAATTTAATTAAATTCTTTCGGCTTTACCCTCATGTTCAATGCATTTTTAGACATCCCAGCATTATAGCCAGGTAAGAAATGGTGTGACAGCAACTTTAGGAAAGACAAACACTTGCACGGTAATAAAAAGATGTGCTGACGCTGCTGAAAAGTAAAACCAGTCCTTTTGAATACATCTGTATAAGAAAACACACACATTAGATAGTACTATATGATAAACCATGCTGCTGACCCTGAATCGTCTACTTCAATAACTCAACTTCACCTATGATTTAGCTCCTGAAAATCCAGATAGTCCAGATAGTCCTTTTGCTGGATCACTTTTTTCACACTTAAGTGTATGACTTCATTCTTTAACAAAGTAATGCAATCTTTCTCTTTTATGCACTGACAGTTGTTTGATTGTTGCAGTTAATCCAAGCCTTGACCTGAATGCTACAAGTGTGAATGTATCAATCCATAATGTGCTATAAACTCATAAATGATCAGAGTCCTTAAAAACTTAAAGCATGTTTTGTTGCCAATCTAACAGCCAAAGAAACCCCAACATGAATTTCAGCTCCGAAGGTCTTCAACTAACAAGGCAAATGAATCTCAGGTCTTTTAAACAATGTACTTTAAGAAAGTGGTTTAGCATAAATAGAAATGTCCTCCATTCTATCCTGGACTTTTAAGGGCATCTTTTACAGCTGCTTTGTGTCAGCAAGTCTTTTCTTTTTAATGATATAGAAAGCCTGTTTGTCATTCCCATATTTTGCCCAAAAACATTTAGTTTAGCCAATTATTATTCATACCTATGACAGATTTTTTTATGTATTATTTATTTTACATCACATGCCAAAAATTATATATACTCTTGTCAATAATCAAAGGAAAACCTTTATTGGCTTTTCCATTCCTTCTTATAACCACCCAGCAGCTTTTCAGTGTTTGGTATTTTGATGATTTATCTTAGGGTGATGGTCTCACTAGCTACGCATACATGGACAAAAATAATCGGGAAAAAAAAATACATCATGTAAACACTGTTTACAATCTGAATATTGTGATCGGATTAAGCACAATTGGAATGAAATTGCCGATTGATTATCCAATCAACATGCATGTAAACGCTTGTCAGGATCAAGTTATTCCAAATGTGGCAAACTGACCTGAGTGCGCATGTGCGGCCAACGTAAACGTGGCGTATTTCCGCGTTGTTGAGTGGAGGAAATACATCGGGAAACAAAACTGTTTGTGCTCCTGATGCAACCTTTCTATTGGTCATATTAAAAGAGCTCACAATTATTATTTATTCAGTAATGTTTCAACCGTAATTAGAAGCTGGTGCAGGTCCAGGCTGGACCTCAGAAGACAAACGAACTCGTACAATACTGCTATGTTTGCTATTTTTTGTTGTTTAGCAAAGAGAGAAGTTCTTCCTCTTCTGTGTTTTTTTAAGGCAATTTGATAACTGTGCTTGTCAGAGGGGTTCTATTTTGAATAAAGCGAGGGGCATATACACGCACATTATGATCGGATTAATTGATTGTGTGTCCATATAAACGGTACAATACAATCATTTTTTTAATCTGAATCATGAAATTTTGTGCATGTAAACATAGCTATTGACTTCATCCTAATGTTTAGCTACATTCACAAACTCTATCTTTTTGTTAAAGCAGAATTCTCCTCTTCACTGTTGCTGCATGCTCACTCACTGCAATCGGCTGGGTTTCCTTAGATCATTTTTTTTTATATAGAGTTGAATAATAAACTGATTATAACTGTAGTGGTAAATGGCTGAAATCAAATTAAATATGATTTGTTTTGTTTTATTGTTTTTTTATGTTGAGAGAACATTTGATGTGAATTCTATATGCTATATAAATAAACTGAATTGCATTGGTTTGAGTTAAGGTTGGGACTATGGTTGGACCACAAAATATTAATATTACATTCAGAAGAAACATGTTGGTCAAATATAAAACTGCCTCAGTAACTGACCTGATTAGCCTGTTTGATCAAACGAATAAATTAATTTTCAGCCACATGTAGACATCAGTAGATGTCCTTATACGGACGTCCCTTTTAAACCACACACATCAAACAAAATACTCTGATTCTCTGATCGGGTCAAACAGACCTGCCTGGACACAGTTCTACTTTAAGGTCGAGAGTAGTCTATAATCTCTCATTAATAATGCTTGCTTTTTCAGTTTATTTGCCAACAATGCAACCTTGCATTATTAAGAAGTCTTTAAGCAGTTTCCACATTCATGTTTATAAAAGGCCTAGAACAAGCTCAGCAGAATGTTTCATCTAATGCTTAGTGCTTGGCCGCACGTGCACCGTCCTCACTGTCTAACCTCCCCCTCCTGTTATCTCGCCGTTCTCTGCAACACTAATAAGCTCAGCATTTCTCAGCGCTTTTCTAAACAAATTACACTTTCTCCAGGGATCAAGCAGGAAGTGAAACTCTATCTGCTAAGAGACTCAAACAGTAAGATGCTCGTGTTCTGGCGGCCTAACAACCCTCTCACTAACCGTGAAGAGTTCCCTTTTCAGGCCTTTTTTTTCATCCAAACTCCAGTACAAGTGAATACAGATCCTCAACTGGAAGAATGTAACTATAGGAAAATATAAAATAAATAAAATATGATATTATTAGAACATAGAACGCTGCACAATGAATGTCAATTCAGGGATACTATTTATCTGTGGGATCTTGCACAATAGTTAATGGCGAGAATAAACACAACACTCTTTAATTTCTATGTAGAACTTGTGCTCATTGTAGACTTCCATCTATCTAAAAACATCTTTATTGCCACAATAGAAGGAGCAGAAGCAGTGGTCAATGATGTCTTCACAGGTAAAACATATCTATCTGCAAGGAGAAACCAAGCACTCGTCAGGACAGGGTTCATACATTTATTTTAGAATAAGTCTCATTCACACTCTAAAATATTTTATTCTGTATTGTAAAAGGTAGCCCAGGGAGAAGGCCATCAACCAGGGCAGAGACCAGGCTTTACCACTGACAGTCAGGGAGAGCCTGCAGACAGTGACAGAGCAGGGGATGGAGCTTTGATTTATTAATTAAATTGTGTGATAAGCAATAATTGCTTACAGGAATGTTTTTTTTTCAACCAAACATCTCACTTTCAGTGTTTTTGTGTGGCATCTTATGATCTGGCTACCTTGTAGATGTCAGAGGGTCATTATGTCAACTCAACCAGAGTTTGGCAGCTAAAGCTTTAGATTTTGTTAATTTAAAGAACTAAAGTTGGTTGCCTGGTGTTGCACTGTGGCTCTTGGTGATTACGTGGTTCCTTAGTCACTAAGGAGAGATGCGACAGAATGATAAATCACTCAATAGGCTTCTGAAAAAAATATGTCCCCCTCACTTCTGAGATGACGGTTATGCCCTTGTCAAGGATGAAAAGGCCCACAATATCATAGAGATATCGCCCCTCTTTTAGTACAAAATAGAACCGATACGTTTTATTTTATTTTAAAATATTAGAGGAAATCTTTAAGTAGTTTTAAGGTAACTAATACGGTTGTGCAAGTTAATAGTTTAGCAGTATAACTCCAAACCTCAGCAGGACAAATAGGAAGAGTTGTGTGAAAAACCACATCCCCATCTTATTAACATGCAGAACTGCTAGCAGCAATACCCTAAAGTACTGAGTTCTAACTTTACTGGTCTCCTTTATGGTGGAGAAATGTAGCCCCACTGTCTTTTACAACATTGCATTTGGTTACTGAAGTCTGGACCTGCTCCAAACTCTCTTAAGGTCCCACCTCAGGATTCACAGTCAAGTTGAGGTCTGGCGTTCATTAGGAACTCAATGACTGCAAAGTACTCAGGTTCTCTAAGCACCCAATCATCAACCCTCCACCACCATGTTTTATAATTACTATGAGGAGTTGTTTTGTTAAAACAAAACTTTTCAAGCTTTGCAGCTCAGAATGAGGATAATTTCTGTTACGGCTCTGTAAACAAACAGTTCTTTGGTAAGAGACATCCTCTCCTTTCAAGGTTGTCCACTGTCTTCATCTTTCCCAGTTATGTGTATAGTCTTTCTTCTCCCATAATAATGAACACCTTGCAACCCCTCACAGATTGTTGAGCACCAGCCACTGGTTTTCTAAGGTCATTGCTGATGTGTTTCCACCCTGACATAACAGTTACTCAAATCTGAATTCTCCAGATGAACAAAATGATATTCAGATTGTTCATTCATTTAATTATTAGGACCTGGCTTTTTTTTAATGTGTCCTGTCTGGCGGCTTAGCATTAAGAATTGCTGTCTTAATGCCAAAGAGAGCCCAGCAGATTTACTTTCACATGTGGAGAATTACCGCTTTTGCTTTTGTATTAGATTTTATTTTGGAATTATTTCAAATTCAATGGACACAGAAACATAAACGGAAAAGAGAAATAATGGAAGAGAAAAAGATGAGACAAAATACTAAAAAGGTGAAAAGGTGACAAAAGTAGAGTAGAAGAAAAAAACGGAACCAACACCCTCCCCCCTTCCCGATCAACCTGACCAGCCAAAAGAGAAAAAAATTAAATAAAAATCATGACTACCACCCCCCACCCCCACCCCAAAAAAACACTCTAGTCAGCCAGCCTGCCTGAGCCATGCAGTCCCCTCTTCTCCAGATAGAGTCAGCACCGAAATTCGCCATGAACCAGGAACAAAACAGGGAGCTGGAGCCGGACACAGAGCCACCCAAGCACCCCCCCCCCCCCCCCCCCACCCCACCCAAACCACATACGACGGCAGACACCCAAGCTGGGTTCCCCGCACCCCCACCTGGCTTTTAACATATCAGAACACCAAACCAACAGCACAAAACCCACGACCACTTTTTATTAGTACGCTACCTTAAATATTAAGTAATAGATGTTGTAAAAATTTTAATTACTGACCCCAATAATGAGAGAAAAAAAAATCATAGTGCAACTGCACAAACTGGCACAGAATCCTTCATGTTTAGTAAAAACATACAGTTTTGTCAAAATCTGACTTACAAAATCTATCATTTTATCTTTATTTGAGGCCTATAGGTAAATTGCTTCAGTGTGTTTTGTGTTTTTATATTGTTTATATCTGTTAGGATTCTGATTGCATTTCCTCAGTTCCGTCTTTTATGAAAAGTTACCCTATTTTATTCTAGTATATCTACTTTTATCATTATTATGTTCTTAATGAGTGCTAGAGATAGGCACCAACCTCCCGCAACCCGTCACGGATAAGCAGGGATAGACAATGGATGGATGTTCTTTACTTCATTTGCCATTAATGTGCTTGTTAATGATTTTAGGCATTTCTTATTTTAACTTGTATAAAAAAAAATTGTGTTAAGCCTGGTTGTGTTAAAAGTGCTCTATAAATACACTCTGATCAGTTGATTCTTATTAATTCAGGCACTTAATTCTAAAAGCTTGGTTAAAATTCAAACAGGTTGAACTTTCTTAGCAAAACACCTGTTAACAGCATAATTTGCGCATTTTCCTAATATGGCTGAAACGATTCATTTGTGCCTTGCAGTGATGCTGGCAGGAAATTAGTCAACCTTCACACTCTTTCTGTTAAACCCTGTTTATGTGCATGTTTATTAGGCCGATCATATTGGGAGCTAAATTAAAAAAGGAGCCCTGTATAAAAGCAGAAAATCTAATTTGCATGATTAGGAAATTGATGTATGGAAACCGCCTTCAGTTAAGCTTGTGGGGGGCAGAGATCAGCAACTAAAACAAAGCAGCTGAGAGAAAAATCAATATCTGGAGATCTGATACAATTTAAAATGTCGTGACACTTTGTGGGTTCTTAACATTTACAATATTTAATTAAAAATAATTTAACCTATTGTGTTTGTCTCAGCTCTTTACCCTCAGCAGGATCCCGGAGGGTGCATGGGAGTTTGTCCAACCAGTCTACATGTGCTTTGTGGATCTGGAGAAGGCATTCGACCATGTCCCTCGGGGGATCCTGTGGGGGGTACTCCGGGAGTATCGAGTACCGGACCCTTGTTAGGTCTCTGTATGACCGGTGTCAGAGTCTGGTCCGCATTGCCGGCAGTAAGTCGGACTCGTTTCCAGTGGGAGTTGGACTCCGCCAAGGTTGCCCTTTGTCACGGATTCTGTTCATAACTTTTATGGACAGAATTTCTAGGCACAGCCAAGGTGTTGAGGGGATCCGTTTTGGTGGCCTTAGGATTGCGTCTCTGCTATTCGCGGATGACGTGGTCCTATTGGCTTCATCAGGGCGTGATCTACAACTCTCACTGGAGCGGTTCGCAGCCGAGTGCGAAGCGGCCGGGATGAAAATCAGTGCCTCCAAATCCGAGACCATGGTCTTGAACCGGAAAGGGGTAGAGTGCCTTCTCCGGGTTGGGGAGGATGTGCTGCCCCTAGTGGAGGAGTTCAAGTATCTTGGGGTCTTGTTCACAAATGAGAGGAAGATGGAGCGGGAGATCGACAGGCGGATTGGTGCGGCGTCTGCTGTGAAGCGGGCGCTGTACCGATCCGTTGTGGTGCAGAGAGAGCTGAGCCAAAAGGCGAAGCTCTCGATTTACCGGTCGATCTACGTTCCTACCCTCATCTATGGTCACGAGCTTTGGGTCGTGACCGAAAGAACGAGATCCCGGATACAAGCGGCCTAAATGAGTTTTCTCCGTAGTGTGTCTGGGCTCTCCCTTAGAGATAGGGTGAGGAGCTCAGTCATCCGGGGAGGACTCAGAGTAGAGCCGCTGCTCCTCCACGTCCAGAGGAGCCAGTTGAGGTGGCTCGGGCATCTGGTCAGGATGCATCCTGGACCCCTCCCTGGTGAGGTGTTCCGGGCACGTCCCACCAGGAGGAGACCCAGAGGAAGACCCAGGACACGATGGAGGGACTATGTTTCTCGGCTGGCCTGGGAACACCTTGGGATTCCCCTGGAGGAGCTGGCCCAAGTGGCTGGGGAGAGGGACGTCTGGGCCTCCCTACTGAAACTGCTACCTCCGTGACCTGACCCCAGAAAAGAATGGATGGATGGATATGTCTGTCTCAACAATAAGTGGTCATAGCATCATTTGCAGGTAAATGTGATAACTTTTAATAGTGATCTTAGACAATTCTAATTCCTTGACAAAAAAACGATAATATTCAAACAAAAGAGTTGATATCATGAAATTATATAAACTCAGATGAGTGATTTTAGTAGCTATACTACAAAAACACTAGTCTCATTGCGTATACCTTGGAGGAGATCTTTAAGTGAGATTTCAAAAAAAATATCAGAATCTGCTTTAAATGCCAAGTTTGACCTGTGCTTTTTGTGAATGAGGTAGATAAGGAAAGGTAAGGTAAGGTAAGTTTATTTATATAGCACTTTTCAGTAACAAGACAATTCAAAGTGCTGAACATGATCAGAAAAACATGACAGACATACATAGGAAAAACAAAGGAATAAGCTAAGTAAATCCTTGACTAGAATTCTTTCATACATTAACAAACATACAGAAAGACTTAATTGTTTCAATTAATTAGGAGAAATAAGCAAAGTTTATTCTTGGGGAATTTTGTTCTAACGCAATTTTGCCCAAACTTTCCAAAACTACAAACAGAATAACTTATTTTGTTTCATTCTTTCACTGGAACGAGCCTCATCACTAAAAATTCTAAGCTTAAATGTTTATATTCATAAAGCTACAGCTTGAGGTCTCTGATCTGACCTTTCCGACACTACAGCTAAAACAGAAAGCAGCATAGTAAGGGAAGAGAGCACAGTAGATGTGTGTGTGTGTGTGTGTGTGTGTGTGTGTGCCTGTGTGTTTTAGTGTGTGTGTGTGTGTGTGTGTGTGTGTGTGTGTGTGTGTGTGTGTGTGTGTGTGTGTGTGTGTGTGTGTGTGTGTATTTGTCTGTGAACTATGGCAGATAGCACTTGAAGCCATAGGCAGTTCAGTTCAGTGCACTCTTGTTCAAGGTCACATATGTCACAGAGTCTCTTGTTTACATAACATCCAGGAGAAATTAAGATTGCAGGGGAGCCGGTTTGGATAGCAGCATCTGTTTTGGGCAGGCAGACTCTTGTTTTTCTGTCTGCCTTAAAGTCTCACTGGTACATCTCAATGGCGATTCCAAAAGTCCAAGAGTCCAGCTTCCAGCTTCCTCTAAGATCGTTCCCATTCTGCCATCAAGTTCAGGAACGCAGCTGCCCTGCAGTTCTGCTTACACAGCATTTCAGTCTGAGTATTGGTAGTGGACATATCCCTCACATAGTTCAGGCAACCTTGACATGGGCTGAAACAGCTGCCGACGTTTTCACAATTTCTAGATACTCCAGGTAACTGCCATAAATTCGATTTTAAACACATTTTTAACATCCTCAACTGACAAAATGGACAGACACACGATCCTCCCCCCACCATGTGTCCAGCTGCACATGTCCCATCGGGCACGGGGGCTCTCCTTCGTCCTGTCTTGTCATTGAGAAAATTTGATAAATTGCATTGAGAGTCCAGCTGACCAGATCCATAATTTAAAATTTGGAAGATATATAAAAAGAGACTCCAAAAAAGATTGATAGAAGCAGGCAGTGAAAGGGGTGAGGGAGAGGAGAAAATGGGAGGAAATGAGGAGAAGAAGAAAAAAAAAGTCATGAGTGAGTCAGACCACACTGTGATGGACAAATACAGGATGAGCTGAAGTCCATAAAAAAGATTCTGGCATTTGTCCCATTTTGGTCATGGTGGTGCAGGATGTAGTTGACTGCATCATCTGCCAACATGTTTTTCTTGTCACATAAACTGCAGTGGGGGGCCTATGATGTGCTTCAGATGCTTCGTCACCAGTTGTTCAAAGGATTTCATGGCTGCAGACATCAGGGCGACTGGTCCATAGTCATTTAAACCTGTGATGGTGCATTTTTACGGGGACCAGGATGCAGTGACGTGCGGTAGGGTTCATAGCTGGTGAGGCACTGACGTCATCAGAGTCAGATTTACAAATTTATACAGGACTGTCTCAGAAAATTAGAATATTGTGATAAAGTTCTTTATTTTCTGTAATGCAATTAAAAAACATGAAATGTCATACATTCTGGATTCATTACAAATCAACTGAAATATCGCAAGCCTTTTATTGTTTTAATATCGCTGATTATGGCGTACAGCTGAAGAAAACTCAAAAATCCTATCTCAAAATATTAGAATATTTCCTCAGACCAAGTAAAAAAAAAAATTATAACAGCAAAACAAAATCAAACATTTGAAAATGTCCATTAATGCACTCAGTACTTGGTTGGGAATCCTTTTGCACAGATTACTGCATCAATGCGGCGTGGCATGGAGGCAATCAGCCTGTGGCATTGCTGAGGTGTTATGGATGCCCAGGATGCTTCAATAGCGGCCTTTAGCTCATTTGCATTGTTGGGTCTGGTGTCTTTCAGCTTCTTCTTCACAATACCCCACAAATTCTCGATGGGGTTCAGGTCAGGGGAATTGGCAGGCCAATCAAGGACAGTAATGCCATGGTCAGTACACCACTTACTGGTGGTTTTGGCGCTGTGGGCAGGTGCCAGATCTTGGTTGTGCAGCGTTTCCTGCCACATTTCCCCCTTCCAACACACTTTTTGTGAATGTGCTTTGAAACTGCACTCTGTGAACAGCCTGCTCTTTGAGAAATTTCTTTTTGTGTCTTACCCTCCTGATGGAGGGTGTCAATGATGGTCTTCTGGACAGCAGTCAGATCAGCAGTCTTCCCCATACTTGTGATTTAGTTTACTGAACCAAGCTGAGTGTTTTTCAAGGCTCAGGAAACCCTTGCAGGTGTTTCGAGTTAATTAGACGATTCAAGTGATTAGTTGAATAGCCTACTAGTATACAGTACTTTTTCACGATATTCTAATTTTCTGAGACAGTCCTGTACACTCTACAGAGTAGACTCATTGCAAAGTGCTGAAGGAGACTGATCAATCACCAAGAGACATGGAAAAAATATTGATTCTTTGATGAAAAAAAATAAAACTAAATTATTTGTCATTTAATTGGTAACAGTTTATGAGTTATGATGGATTTCTGCATTTGTAACACATTCAAAAACTATAACACACATTACGCACATTTCATTACGAAAACAAAACATGAATAATTATCGCTGTCCTACCTCTACTATGAAGTCCATGCTGCGCTCTTTCTGCACAAAAATATCGGTCACTTTCCGGTAAAAGTTCTCTTTATCTTCTTCAGTTTTAAAAGTCTCTCAGTCTCAGTGGAGCTCACTGCCAGGGAGGAAAGCCTTCCCTGATCAGTCCTGTTCCAGCTGTATGTTTAGAGTCTTTTTAGTGCTTTACTTGTTTAGCAAAACTCGCTAATAAAACATCCATAACTTGCTGTCACTCTACAGTTTTGGGATCAGAAGCGGTGCCCCTTGAGCGCCCTCTGCCTAGAGGCCAAGGAACTGCCGGCCTCACCTACAACCAGTTCTTTGCCGTGTATTATCGCCCAGCAGCACACGAAAACACACAGTATGATGACCAAAACACAATTCGTAATCCACATACATTAAATTGTGGAAAATCAGTTCATAACTGTTTGAACAATTGAATTTATGATCTAGAGACAGGAAGATGCATTCACAGAATGGAAGTCAGCGCAGTTAACATGGGATTGCGCAATCCCAGGGGAGGCCAAGCTCGCTGCGGCCTCACCGGCTTTGCTATGAAGCGCCACCAAGGATTTACATGGAAAATAGCGAAAAGTCTGCGATTTTAAAGAGAATATGATCAAAAATGAGGAAATTAGATAAACAAATTACTTATTACAAATGACTGAGTAAATCACAATTTATATTATGTTATCATTATATATTTTCTTTCTTTCCATGATGACAAGCGAGGCCTGGCCTCACTTGCCTCCCCTGACTGCACGTCACTGCCAGGATGATGGTGAAGTATTTAAAGCAGGAGATAACTTCACACAACTCCAAAGACTTGTTAGGTTGGTGCATGAGTGCAATTAGGATGAGTTGATGTGAGGTGTGAATGGCAGGTTTTCAAACCTGCAATAGAAGCCATTGAGGTCAACTGCCAGAAAAGGATTGCTTAGGGATGGGGAATGGGCTCCTGTGGGCAGTGATGTCAAAGCATTCCAAACTGTTGCAGGGTCATTACCTGACAAGCTGGTTTTAGCCTCTTGCTGTAGCTTCTCTTTGCAGTCTTGATCTCCTTGATGAATTTGTTCCTGACTTGCTTATACCCGCTTATAGGGCCGGTCCCCATGACTGTAAGAATGTTCCTTGGTCTTATGCAGCTCCCTCAGATGTGAAGTGAACCATGGTTTATTGTTGTTGTATGTGTGAAACATCTTGGTTTGCACACGTCCTCAACTGCATGAAGTGACAGTTTCAGCAAACTTATTCAGGTCAGTGGATGGAGCTTCAAACACACTCCAATCTGCAGTCAAAGCAGGCCTGTATCATCTGCTTTGGCCCATTATTCCACTTCCTAACGGTCTGAACCACAGGCTTACAGGTTTTCAATTCGCCGGCCAAAAGACAAAAACATAAACAAAGAGCACTCCCTCTGTGAGTAAAATTATCTACAGTCCATAAAACAATGACTCCAGGTAAGGGCTACATGTCTTCTGTAACAGTGTGACATCAATGTAACAGCAGATTCTACCTCCTGTCTTTTTCCTCAAGACCGGCACACTTGAAAACAGCTGGAACCCGGCATACGAAGTGTGCTGCCTGGGTAGTGTTCAGTGAGAGAGGCTGTGGGGGTGCGGAGGGTGTCAAGAGAAGTGCCCGTTTACGTCATCTGCGTCTGTAGTAAAACCCATAGAGCAGTGGTCTTCAGTTCCGTTCCTTGGGACCCACTGTCCTGCATATTTTACGTAGGTGTTTCCCTGCCTCCACACACTTGTTTTAAAGGAGAAGTCCGGTCAAAATCAGAATTCAAACTGCTGAAAGTACTTTAAATATAAAACTACTACATACTGTGCAAAAAATTATACGTTTTTTTAATTAATAATAATTCTCATTTAATCATGTTTATGTGGAGGAATCCATCTTGGTCAAGAATAGTACTGTCACCTCCCATTTTTTGACGTCACTCGGCGGACCCGCTGTTGAGCAAGTTTCAACGCTCTGTTTGTCACGGCGCACTATTTTCCAAGATCAAACTCAGTCGGGTCCTACAGTATATATCTATACACGCGCGTGTGTGTGTGTGTGTGTGTGTGTGTGTGCGCTCCGCGCAGCACGGCTTTGCCGGTGCTGCAGCAGAGCGCGCGCACACACACACAGCGGAGGAGAGATCGCTGAAGTGACTTAAGTTAGCTGATTATTATAGTATAAGTATTAAAATATAAGAGCATTCCAGCACATGCTGGGCTGAGCACGGCTTTGCACCGGCGCTGCAGCTGAGCGCGCGCACACACACACACACACACACACACACACACACACACACACACACACACACACACACAGCGGAGGAGAGATCGCTGAAGTGACTGTGTTGAAATAAGCAATGTTTTTTCCTCTTTTACCAGTTGTGTTGGAACATCCGATGGCCATGCACGTGGGCTTCAGCAATAGCTCTTGGGAATGTCAGCGGTGAAGTCCTCTGGAAATCCGAAATAATTATTGATGATCGCAGCTGTGTAGAACGGCTCCTATTGACTTTGCATGGAAAGCGGAGATAAATACTGTCGCCGCTTCCGCTTTTCTACGTCGCAGGATGTGATGTCAAACGCCCCTTACTGCCCATATTTGGGCAGTCATGTCAGCCCCCATACACAGTGATTCAGACGACAATTTATGTTTTTATTTTCTTATTGATTAAAGATAAGTTCATTAAATAACCACAAATGTATTAGTTTTAGTTATAGCTAATGATACCCTGATTTTTCCTTGTTGACCGGACTTCCCCTTTAAATAAATTGGCGGCGAGGAGGCCTCTGCAGCCCTTGATGGCTGCTGAGGAAGTAATACAATCATTTGATTCAGGTGTGCTGGAGCAGAGACACATCTAATACATGTAAGACAGTGGGTCCTGAGGACCGGAACCGAACACCACTAACATAGAGCACCAGTACACTGCCAACCAAGGCCTGACATGCTAACCACATCTCAGTAAATTTTAAGTCAATAAAAATGGAGAACAAATGCCCAGAGAGGACTATCTGATCTTTGGGAGTTCCCGAGTAAATGACGTTGAAGAGAGTGAAGTACTGAGGCTGCCATCCACTTCAAACATTTCCATGACAGATAGACCTGGGAGGCCAAACAAATAAAGCAGAGCACTCCATTAGGCCTTCCTGTTATATACTAAAAGTCTCAGTGGCTCTTATAGCCTGAATAAACCGCACAGTTTTTGTTTAAACAGTTTCTTACATCTCTAACTCTTCTGACTCTATTCAACCTCACTGATACTGAAACGTTTTAGTCCTCAGCCCAATTGTGTCTTCACTCAAAAACATGATGATGCTTGTGTCAGTGGTCAGACTTAATAGTGTACTTCTTCTGTTTGCAAAATAAAAGTGCGCTTTGAGGTAATAATTGTAAATATCACCAACGTGACAGACAGGTCCAGGAGGCTAAATGACAAACCTGCTGCTGGAAGACTCGACATCTCCTCATGAAAAGGTTAGGTGGAAACATGTCAAAAGCTCTTTAACTGAACTCTTGTACACAGAAAGAGCAACTACTCATGTTAAATGGAACACCACTGTCCAGCCGTCATGATCAACATGCTGAGTTTAAGTATGAAGCTGAAATTCACCAAATAGAAACATCAGCTTCAAAGCTTTGGGGAACTTCAGATTAAAGGCAAACAAAGGATGGTAGATTCTTTTTTATTTCTGCTCTTTTTGCAACTCTACTTAAGGAAGAGCCGGTTCAGATAAACTTTAGTACGATCTAACTGTCTGTGGTACATACACTGGGGAGTCTGTGTTACATATCAGTGTGCTCCGTACATCCACTGTCTGTAACCGCTTATCCTTACAGGGTCATGGAGGGGCTAGTGCCCATCTCCAACACACACTAGGCGAGAGGCGGGGTATATTGTGGAAAATGTTTGCCTTTTTCCTTCTTGAAACTAAAGAAAAACAAATTGAAGGCAGATTCCTGAAGCGTCCAACCTAAAACCCTATGCCTGCTGTGCCATCACCACCTGCTCCCCACAGAGTAACAATCAAGGCACAGAGTGTGTCCACATCTTGGCATGCACCTCTTATCATACATGTAATCACAGGAAACATGTTTTATCCTGCAATGAATGCAGTGTTCACAAAAAGGGCTTTAAAAGAGGGGAGCAGTTTTAGGATTTTAGTTTTTGTATATATTTTGCTACTAAATGTATTAGAATGGGAGCTGCTTCATAAGGAAACCGTATTAACACAAACCATATGAGAAAACAGAGCTTTGCTTTGGTTTGCTGCTACATTCCTGACAAATGTCATAATATTTGGATTTGTTTGTTTTTCTTTTACGTACTATCTACAACATCATATGGACTCTTCACTGTTGTAATACATCCTGCTGCTACATATACTTGCACTACTCATATGGCCTTACACATCTAAAATGTCTTTTTTGGTTAGCTGCTACATTTCTGAAAAATGGCAAAAACTCATGTTTATATTGTTTCACTTTTGACTTCTGTTTTTCCTTGGAGCCTTGCAACGAAAATTCCCTCAAACGTATATTGTGAATGTGGTGTTGGATGAGAATAGTGTCCGTCTACGCCTTAGAACAGAAACAGAAACAGTTAAAAGGCAATGCAAACACAATCTGCTGTTGCAACAGAGAGCTGAAACCACAACTTTACATAAACTGTATAAAAAGAGACAAAACACTCAGCCATTTCATCTCACTGTATGACACAACGTCAAACTTAACTTTTTCCTGTTTTAGGTCACACAGGATTACCAGAATTATTTCTATCTGCCAAATGTTAGACTTGTTAGACAAACCAATGGATGTGTTTTAAGGCAACACCTCAAACACTCTGCTTCCTCCAGTTACATCATGGAAAAATCCAAAGAAGTTCAAAAATATGTCAGGAGAATTATGGACCTCCACAAGTCTGGTTAATACTTTGGTCCACATTAGCAGATGTCTGAAGCTTCCACATTCATCTGTTCTAACAATGACATCCTCCTTTTGGCACCTTCTTTTGATTATTGAGCCAATGTGACACATGAATTTCTCCACTGTGAGATCAATAAAGTCTATCTTATCTTATCTCTTATCTTAAGTATAAATAGTACGGGAATGTCCAACCATCGTATAGCTCAGGAAGGACATGGGTTGTGTGTCCCAGTGATCAATGGGTGTCAGTCGGAAATAATTCAAACAAAAGACTTTGTGAGGATGACGGCTGAATCTAGTAAAGTCAGTGAGTGCCCTGTATCAACATCAGGCAGAAAGGAAGAACCGCAAAAGCGACATAAAAAGCCAGACTCAAGGATGCAAATTCATCCAGAGATTTGACTTTTTGGAAACATGTCTAAAATTGAAGTGATCGGACATCCAGTTAATTTCAGTTAATTTTTTATTACATTTGGATAAAAAGTGGCGAAACTTGTGGGGCCGAGAACACCATCCCAACTGTGAAGTATAGACGTGGCAGCATCAGGTTTTAGGAGTTATTTACTGCAGCAGGGAGAGGTTCACTTCACAATATAGACAACATCACCAAGAAAGAACATTATGTGTAAGCATTGTCGCAGCATCTCAAGACATTCCCCAGGAAGTTAAAGTTTGGTCACAAATGGGTCTTCCAAAAGGACACTGACCCTCAGCTTACCAGCCAGTTAGTAACAAAGTGGCTGAAGGACAACAAAGTTAATATTCTGTAGTGGCCATCACAAAGTTCTGATCTCAGTCCCTGAGAAAATTCGTGGACAGACATGAAAAGTGTGTAAGGAAGGAGGCCTACAAACCTGACCCAGTTACTGGTTCTGTCAGGGGAATGGAGTTATACCAAATACTGAGGAAATAGTTGAAAACCTTTGAATCTGAAAAAGATCAAAGGACCCTCTAAAATCATTTGGTAACTAATCTAAAACAGAGAAAGTTTAGTCTGATAAAAGATCAGAGTAATTTGAACTAAACTAGAAAGTGCTTTTGTAGGCAGTATGTGTAAAGATTAGGTTTCAACTGTGTGAAAATGATTCTCAAACATTTGACCATTGTTTTGCTGTAAAACTTAATGTGAACAAACTCAATTCAGGACATAGTGTCAAACCTTTCGATGGCAACCAATGAATGTGTTTTCAGTCAGTTTTAATACGTAGGATCTGAATTTGAACTAATTCTAGTTCAGTGCTGTGTTGTCACACCAGCTGTCACCACAACAGAAGAAACGGTAACTCTGGTTGTAATTTAGTTGCCCTTGTTACTGGAGACTTGTCCATAACTTGATTGAGATGGAAACTGATGATGTCTATAACGTATTGCCTCTAAGAGGTTGCAGCTTCGCTTGCTCTCGCCGTACGGTGAGACTAAACATCTACCAGTGGAGCATGGTGCTAATAGCTCTATATTTGAAGATTTTGTTGAAGGGCAAATACAAAATGACTAATTGTGAACAAAAGAAAACTTCCCAAAGCAAAAATCTGTGTTTCCATGGCAACACCTACATTACTGTTGACTGCTCATTGTTGTTCAAACAGAACAGAAGTGACTGCTCATCGGCAACATTCGAGGTGGTGTGCTCTGTTTTCTCTTGTTCCTGCTAAAATGGCGGGGGCTCTGTGGGAAATTTGGACCTAACAGCAGATTGTTTTTAATGCAGTGGAATATTCTGTTTAAATATGTCCTTATTACACTGAACAGAATCCCTTTGCTATGTTTTACCTGCAGTTTTTGTATGGGAAAAAAATCTGATTCACATTATTTTAGGTAGAATAGTGCAGAGCAGTCCATTTGTAAAACTAATAGGGGCAAAATACATTATTCACCAAGGCTTAAAATAAGTTGGATGCAGGTAAGACAGAAACAGCCTTCGTCATATCTCCATTCGACCTTCTTGTACATTCAAAATAGATACAAAAGTAAGTGCAGACTAGATTCCAGTGTTTTACCTATCAGGGCAATAAAAATATTCTGGTATTTGTGTGACCTGAAGTGGAAAAACACAGATTCCACATTTTCATTCTTTATCAAAAACATCAAAAGTGGAATCTGTGCGGGAGTTTTGGTGGATGTCTAAGATCAGCAATGAGCTCAGAGAAGCATTGAACCCTGCCAGTTGCTCTGGACAGGGTCTCGTCCCAAACTATTGGATGTCTGGCATTCTATAAGGAGATTGATGTAGACGGTGTCTTCTTAGAAAAGTAGGTTCCAGCAAATTAACCAAGCTGTCAAACATGAAAAAACAGCAAAAAGGAGTACCATCTCAGACTCCTTACTATTGGGTCTCAGTTAGCATGTCAAATGTGAATGTTCCTGACAGGGCAATTAGAAGAACACAGATCATGTGTGGCTTGTTTGGAAGGGCTGACAGGAGAAAGCCTTCTTTCTAAAAAGAACATAGCAGTATGACTTAAGTTTGTAAAATTGCATTTGGATGAAGTTTAAGAGCTGAAATAGGCTTAAAATCAAAGGCAACCAGATTCAGTTTTCTTTGTAAATTTGCTTCAACACCTATCCATATCCATTCTGGTGGCTCGCAGTTGAGCAACCTGAAGTTGGGGTGCTGCTGTTTTTAAGAGCAGGTAAGACCAGTCAGATGCAAAGAAACCTGCCAGTCTCTCCCCTGGGTCATTAGGGTCTATTGTTTGGTGTGATCCGTTTAATTGGACACCTGGACTCTATGAAATGAGTTTCAATGCCAGGTTATAGATGATGGAAAGCTGAAACCCCAACCCTCCCCCTCTGTTCAGTGTAAGCTTCTGTCTTTTGACAAAGATGGTTTCCTTCGCCCCTCTTTCAAACCATCTATTCTCTCTGTATAAAATCTGAACATGATTGTCATCAAAAGTGTGCCCTTTGTTCTTTAAGTGCAGGACTGCTGAATCTTGCCCCTAACTGCCTTTATGAAATTATTGTTTGGTTTTTCCAAAGTAAGAGCAAAGTAAGTCTTCGCTGCGTTGGACAGCATAAACCACTCTGCTCAGCTTTGCTTGGGTTGTTCTGACCTTAGGAAGAACCAGTCTTTGTCGGAGACTGCTGTCTGATTTGAAAGTTAATGGTATTTTGAGAAGACTCTCCAGAGTTTCTCAGAAACTCCTGCCACATTCAAATTCAGTTCAACTGAAAAACACAACATCCCAAACAGACAAATGTGGGTGTTTTTGTGTCTGTCTGTCTTCTCCTCTGAGAAGCTGTGCTGCTCTCTGCCAGTTTTGTTGGCTAACCTTACAGAGGCCCAGTTTGGAAAACACCGTGTTTTCTTGACATGCTTGTGTTCTTTCGGTTACTCCACTGCTTTGGTAGGAATGTTGTCTGGCTGATAACAGACACGTTGTGTTCCAGTGGGTGATGTGAATCACAAGCACCTCCCAAACTCTAGGTTGCTCAACTGTGAGCCTTTAGTATGGGGCTTGAAAGGGTGACGTAACAGCGGCACTGCATCGTGGGACAGCTTTTGTTTGTACACCCTGCATCTACAACGCAGCCTTTCTTTTGTATTTCTTTGTTTTTTAAAAGTTAAAAACTTTGTGCAAACGTACTGTGTCATTAGCTACCATACTCATTCACAGAATCACTTCAGGAAAAAGGATGGTGGATTGAGATTTTCCAATTATCCGACGTGGTAATAAAGCTAGTGAGCTTGGATCTCTGAACTAACAAACGCGGACATGAGTCAGCATACTCCGCACAGAGAGGTACGTGCAGAGCTCACTTTTACGACCACGTACGCGTAAGCAGTGTCACACTATAAACTGATCGGTGGCAAAAAGTCTTCACATCGAACTGTTTTATATGTGACACCGAGTTTGATGCACTGAGCTGCTCCAAGCAGGCGATCGCAAGGACGCGCAACATCACAGTCCCTGTCTCTGTGCGCACTGACAGATGTGCAGTGGGAGCCTGCTGGAAAAGAAATGGCTCTACATGCTCAACTCACTAATGAAACATTTTACCATCCCTTGCCCCGCTTTGGCAGAAAGAGTGGGAATTGTAGGAATTTGTCACAAGAAATGTAGGCAATAGAAATGTCCACGTCTCACAGTATGGCCAAGTATGTTTGACCCTTTAGGATTGTTCATAAAGTCTGCTTCTACACCTGCAAAGAGAGATATAAAAAGAACAGCAAAACAAAACGATAAAGTATTACAGGTACAAAACAACCAATGCCTTAATACCATCACTGAAAAACACACAGTATTGTTTAATATGGGATGTATAAAGTGCCTGCTAAAGCTATTGATAGGGGTTTTCTGTATAGAAGTGAATCTTTAAGCACCTGTAAGTGTTTGCGAGAGTTCACTTGTGTATGTAAGGTTTATCAATAAGAAAAACGCTCAATAGTGATTGTGATTAGCCAAAAACCCACCCTCCAGAGCGCCGAGGCAAACACTGGGGAAACCAGAACCCCAGACACCTGAAAGGACCCCCAGAGCAAAGGTGCCCAACAGGGACCAACACCGGGACAGCTGCCTCCCCCATCCCAGGGGAGAGCAGAGAGGATCCCCAGGAAACCCCAAACAGCCACAGTGCTGAAGTCCCCGGGAGCTGCGGCGACAAGCCCACCGGCTCCTGCCGGCAGCCAACTAAGCCAGAGCGGGTCGCCCCGCCCCCCGGTGAGGCCCCGACAGAGCCATGGGGCTCAGGCCCCATGAAGCAGCCACCAGGAGTGAGCCAGCACACACCCGAGCACCCAGCCCCGGACACCGAGGACCACCAACGCACCAGCGGGTCAAATTGCCTACCAACAGAGGGGAGTATGACGGGGGTGTGGTTAGGTGGTTAGGTTACCTGAGATGTTTCAGGAGAGGGGGAAGGCCAAACCCAACCAGACAAAATGATAAACAGAAAACCAGGTACAAGTCACATTCGCACGTTCCCACCCTAGTGCTCTCACGTGCATACACTCTCACTCACATACACTCTCACTCACATACACACACACACACACACAGAAAAACAGAAATGAAAAAAGCGGGGCGCAGTACACACACTCGCAATCACCACATACATCCTATACTCCCAGGTCCAGGCACCAGCACCCCCAAGGGGTATCCAGAAGGGTCCCCCTCCCCCCACAATCCGTGGGGGACCTCCACAACCACCTACCCAGTGTCATACCCACCCACCCCAATCCCAGCCCAAACAACCCACGGGCCCCTCCAGCCGAAGATGGAGCCAACATGAACAGAATGGGTCAGCCATCCAGAGCCCCACCTCATAGACATAATATAAGAGTAGACGCGTCATTGGGCGGGTTCTGCCTATGCTGCGATGCGTCAGAGCGTCCGCCATTTTAAATGTGGCAAATCTGCAGTTGCTCAGTCACTTAAACAGTATCAGAGGGACTTTAATCTCTGAATATACTTTGTATTCGTAGTATTTCTGTTTTTGTAATATTACAAGTTTATTTTCGTATCCCTTTAGCTTCATTCTCCTGAATTTATTCTCCTAATGAATAAAAATATTTAACATAATCTAACCTGGCCCTACTACTCCAGGAGTGAAATAATTCTGCAAACTGTGACTATTCTGGAAATGTTCCCTCTTTATTCTCATAATATGACGTTTTTCTCATAACATTATCACTTTTGTGTTTTGTTTTTTTTTACTTTATTGACCTAGGACTTTTTTTCTCTTATTATTAATTTTACCTCTTTAATACTCCCCCAAAAAGTCTGTTCCTAAAGGTTCACATGTGACACGGTTTTATGAAATAATGAAGACCATAATGTTTAGATTTAACAAATTGATAACACACACACACACACACATATATATATATTTAGTACGGTCCATTTTTCAAGCACTTTGCATCTCTATCTCTCACAGCATGGTATCCAGATCCATAATGTAAAAGAAAAGCCATTTCCCCGGAAAATGGCAAACGCACAGGCAATCTCTAGAGTTCTGGATCAATGTCTTCTGACTATATTAGAGTCAAGTTTTTGACCACAATGCGCAGAACCATTTCCGGCAAAAACCAAACACAGCAAAGTGCACAAACGCCTTGTACCAAGGCTTGTGTCAAGCATAGTGGTGGAGGGCTAATAGCCTGGCATTATTTTGCTGCTACAGGGCACCCTGAAATCACTCAGTCAACCATAAGCTACTTTAAATGAGACGTTTTCTACGGTCAAACCATGAGGTCATCTGTCTGACAGCTTAAGCGTTGCTGAAACTGGGTAAAGTAACAAGACAAAGACCCAAAACAAAGCAGTGAATTTACAAAAATATACTCATCAGCGAGCAGTTGCATTTCTCTGGTGCTTTACAGCAGGAGCTTACTTTCTCTCCTACTCAAAGTGGACCTTTAAATGTGTAGTTAAGTGGAACTCACAATGTTTGCAGGTCTGAGGTTAGTTTTTTGACCTCTACACCTGTGAAGCTATAGTACTAAACAATGACATTTATCTAGAAATACTTTGGGACCAATCGACATATAATTACGGCGTAAAGATGTCAAACATACGTATTGTTTAATAAAGTAAAGTGGCAATACCTCATTTCCAACAACAGATAGCCCATCTGGGCAACAATAAGCTCTTCTTGACTAATCCACGACATTGTTAAGCCGAACTATCTGGTGCTTTTACACTTACAGAACTTGGGCTGGAATGCCGGCGCAGTTTGGGCGACTCTTTGCCAGTAGATGAACTCTTAGCGTTAATGCAGGCATTATTCTCCGAATGGACCCTCTTCACCTGGCTGGCAGGCTTCTCGAATGGATCGAAGCCGCTCTGCGTGCGCTGAACTCTGACCTTCTTGTCCTCAGGGATGGTGTCCAGGGGCTTGATGACCGAGTCTGTTCCCTGGCAGCCGCGTGTGGACATCTTTGTGACACATATCTGTTAAAATAGGGAGGGAGAGAAGAAGACAAAGGGAAGGGTGAGAATAAAAGAAAGCGGCATGAGCAGAAAATAATAGTAATTTGTGATTAGCAGTGTTCAGCCGAAACCTGACTGTGTGCCTGTCTTCCCTGTGTCAGTGCAGGTGTATTCCCTCCCCACACTGCCTCGCTGCTACCTCTCTGTTTGCATGGGATCCTTTTATCCCCATCTCTCCTGTCTCTGAACAAAACCGAGTCAGACATCCGTCAGCTCTGCAGAACACACGGCTTCCACTGTTCCAACAATCGCACGTCTCCACCCTATCACCGACACACATCTACAAACCCATAGAGCACCATAATGCAATAATGCTGCAGACTGTTTTCTACAAGCCCATCAGGAGAACTACCCCCCCTTAACTCACCATCCACACAACCTCAATATATTTTAATTACAAAGCATCTTACCAGCGTCTGCTGCAGGCCGGACTCGGGAAATTGGACATAAAGGACTCAGGCGGCATGACATGTTTTTGCCACGGCTCCCTTAAGATTAAATATTTAAGCCTGGGCTCCCCAGCAGGAACTTCTAATTACCCTAACACACAAGCAGGAGTCATCTTGCAGCTCACTCGTTTGTTCTTTAACGTCGCCCAGAATCTTTTGGACACAATTAAGTATTTCTCACAACAAATGTTCTCTCACTTAAATGTGGCAAGGCTCCTACATAGACCAATAATAGGCCTGTGTGTGCATGCTGCAAAAACTGATGATGAGGTTTATCCATTTCTACATGGACTGCTGACTCTTCATGTGTCACAGTTACTCTCATACAGATTGAAGACGCCACAGAAAAAAAGGGAAATATGTCCAGAAGCTGACAGACAACATAGAGTAATATGAGGAGCACGTCATTTTCCGTTTTCTCCCTGTGGCCTTAATTCTAATTGTTTTAAAAGTTTAAACTGTAGAAACGTAAGGTTTTATCTGAGATGAGCATTCATGTTTTAAGCTATAACGAGTATGTCGGCAACAAAAAAGAGCATCTCATGAACTAATTTCCTACTAAATCTAGCAGTAAACATTTTCAATGGACTTATAATCAGCATGGGACCAACACAAATAAAGAATAAAATAAATTAAAAAAGATCAAAGTTCAAACTGAGGAGTTCTACAGCGTAAAAGCAGAGTGCCTTAAACTTCTATAGCACTAGTTTCACCATTACATCAAAGTCCTCCCTTTGGTGTAAAATATGAAATATATGTTCTCACTCAGATGCAATTACACACACACACACACACACACACACAGCACACACACACACACACACACACACACACACACACACACACACAGTGACAGAACTGGTCATGTTGAAAATTTTTTTACACAAAATTTCTTTTAGTTATTTACTTAAATGCTTGAAAAGCATTGCAGACATGAGATTACAATCCAACAATGAAAATTCATCTGCAGTTAAATATTTCCAATGAGACACAAAATGAAACCGAATCAGATCATTCACAGCCAATGCGTGTGTGAATGGGGGCAGGAGATGCACAAAAGAGACATGCAGGGAGAACAGAAAGGGCCTGGGAGTTCGTAAGGGCCACACTGTCACCGTAGCTCCTGTCCACATCATGCATTAACTGGGTGACAGCAGCTGTCATCTGGAGCGGCACATTAACCAACGAAAACAAAAGCCTCCATTTAGGGCGTATCATGCCATGAGGCATCAATACTTGATGAGAGTGTGAGAACAAGGCTTGTTCCAAGAAGTCCAGAACACAGGAACGCCAGAACAAAAGCTCTGGGAAAAGAAAAACATCATAGCAGGTCTGAAAACAGATTAAATAGAGACAGAAAGAGTCCTTGCTGTTGGAGAGTTACAGACGGTTTGACTGTCCTATCCCACTGTAGAAATAAACCACAGCTTTAGGCCTGCAGACTCTCTTTCAATCAACCACACAGCAGCTGGAAACTCTGGCTGACGCGTGGACAGAGCAGTGTAGGGGTCAAACACCCATTTTGAAAGGCTACTAAAATATACATAAATCTCCTCTAAAGCCATTTAGTTTTTACAGCTCTGGTCAAAATCATCAAAAGCTCGACTGTGTTTGACGTTTTTATGGCTGAAATGCTCTTCTAGCAGCAGCTAGAACACGATCAGTCAAGTGTCACTGATCCGAGTTTGCTCCGTAGTGTGCTTGGAAGACCTGCTCGTGTGTTGGGTTTCCTAGAACGTGTCCTCTAAGTGTCCTGTCCCTACATAACCGCTCTTCCTCATCCCAATTCATCTGTTGGTGAGCAAGAACTTTCAGAATTAAACCTCCCTTCCTCCTACATGTTACCGGAGCATCATAATAACGCCTCACACAGCAGCATCCTAGTGACAGAATCAGCACAGGGACTTGTCACATCCAAAACACCTGAAATCAAGCTGTGTAGCCACAGATCCAAATCCCACAGGGATGAGATGATATGCATGGCTGCCTTTTTCAGACACCAATCAGCCCTGAAAAATAACGTCAGCCATCAAGGTCAGAAAAGCAACATGTTGGCTTTAAACCAAAATCATTATTTTACTCTCTGCAACAGCAAAGCATGCAGATATAATCAGACAGACTAAATCATGTGGAAGGAGCTGCATGGTGGATGGCACTGCTGTCTTGCAGCAACCAGGTCCTGAGTTCAAATCCCTGTCTGGGATCTTTCTGCATGGAGTTTGCATGTTCTGCATGGGTTCTCTCCAGGTACGCTGGCTTCTTCTTACATTCCAAAAACATCACCAAACATGACTTAGATATGAGTGAGTGTTCAGGGTTTGTCAGTAGTGCCATATGATGGACTGTTAACCAATCCAGGGTGTATTTCTGTATAGATGCACCATCCCCCCTGCATGGATAAGAGGGCATAGACAATGGATGGATCATCACGGGATCAAAATTCAACATCAGAAACGTACCAGTCAGGAATTAATTGCCGAATGCAAATGTTTGCTTTTCTGATGCTGAGTTTGGTCAATTCAGATTTTTTTTCTCCTAAAGACTGCAACGAAAAGAGAAAAGATGCGGAATACGTGTTTATAGAGGTAGAACACGTGACTCCAACAAAAAAATTAAGAGATTAGATCTACAGTATGCTTCTTTGTGAGAAAAAAGTGCTTGATGTTTATCAGATTTATCTAGAGTTCTTAGTTTCAATATGTTTGATGAATAGCAAAAACAAGTCTTACTTTTAATTAATTGATCTGCTGATTATTGATCAGAGCCAATCAGGGAAATATTGTCTGATTCCAATATCTGGGTATTGACTGGTTGATCTCCATTAAATAAAGACTGCAATCCTTGTTTGCCGTTTTCTTTGCAGTCGTATGCTTTACACTAATTCCACTGTGGACAAAGAATGATTCAAAACAACCATTAAAAAGATGAAACTAAAATGTTATTCATGACCACAATGAGTGTTTGATTGACTGTAAATGCTAAATGGTCTGCTCTCCAGAAAGGTTGGGTCAGATTTTTGTTTATATTCACAAAAACAGAAACATATGGAATACTTTACTGCTTTGTTTGAAGCTGTCAAAATTTTGCAGCCCAGAGCCTTTTAAGGTACGTTCACACCAAACGCGAACCAGGCGATTTTTGTGTTGCTGGCCTGCCATTGGACGCTGGACATTTCGCGTGTCTCTCGCAAACAATCCGTGCTGACAACACAGCCATTTCCCCCCAGCTCGTTTCACTCATTCACTTGTCATCAACTAGGAGGAGCGTTAATCCGCTTGCCGGTTCCTCCTGTCTGTTCAACTCACCGTGGCGGAGACGGGTTTTACCGGGTGATTCACGTGCTGCATGTAATGTGGAAAGCTGAACAACGGCATCGACACCCCTGGATCCAGTAGTTCCTCCAGTGATGCACCCAGTTCGGCGAGTACCACCACCTGTAGCTGGGTCTAGTTGATGGTCATTTCCAGCAGTACTTCTGTCTTTCCAGGGTCCAGTATGAGGAGCTGCTGCCCTGCATCAGGGGACGGATCACCTCTCAGGACACGAACTACAGGCATCTTCAGTCAGTAAATCAATCATTGCTCAATAAAAATACAGCCTAATTGTACTGTCTAAAGATGTAACACCTAAAAAAAACTTTTTGTGCTTAAATAAATGGACGAGGAGTACCCTTAATGTGGCGTAAATAGGGGGTTTTCACTGACGTCACTGGCCAACTTCCGGTCCGCCATATTGGGTGTCACACTTCCTTATCTCTAGTTGTCGTACACGTATTTTCGTATCACGAATGGATAAGTACGCCAGCACGCTAGAGCGACCAGATAAGGACGTATATCTGAGGAAATGTTCCGTGATCGACCATATGGACCCCTATGCCCTCCACGGTGCCTTGTTTAGCCGTAATCCAGATGATTGGCCAAATGTAGAGCACGGCGACATAGTGCATTACCTGGTGTTCAGTGAAAACCCTCTGCACACTCTTGAGGAAATGAGAGCTTACAAGGGTCTAGAGGCTCACAACCAGTTCACATCTGGTTGGGTACGAGATGTCGAAGTTATGTACATCAAGGAAATCACCATCATACGTGGACGGGTGAGTTTTAATAAGATGGTAAAAATGTAAACAATCCGACGCAAATGCGTCGCATGCTTCTGCGGTGGCTGACGGCCGGCGGTGCGCGAAGGCGCTTGGCTGCAGGGCTGATCGACGCCGCTCGCGGCTTTAATTATTTAAGCAGAACAATGACCAGTGCAAAATTAAGTTGTATTTACCGTATTTACGCCGGCAAAAGCCTACCGGCATAACCCGGAAGTAGCGCGGACGTCACTTTCCATATCGGACGTCTTCGGCTACCTTGTTTGTGGTGTGAGCGCCTATACTTCAGAACAGTTCTGAAGCTACAAGTCCTTTGAGTCTCATGTGCAGTTTACGAATGGATGGGTTCAGGAGCGGCAGATCATAAAGCCAGCAAACAGTGGGAACACAGTAACTCGTACAAAGGTAAGCTGCGCTCAGACGGGCTCTGGCACCTGCTAGGTTAGTAACTGCTAACCGTTAGTGCTAACAACCACTCACGCATGTAATGTACTTTTAACTAGCTGCTATGTGTTTCAAAGGTTTAGAACACACTCTCATTGACATCGGGATACTGTGGAAAGTTATGTTCGGTCGTCTTACAGCCGCGATCCAAGCGAGCCGACGACTCTTTGTTATCTCTAACAGTTGTTCTCCGTGGTTGCGCCTCCAGGCAGGAAAGCGGTGGAAAATTAACCCGTTTCTATGTTTTTCCCATGGCGATCATGTGTTGCGCTGTTACAGCCCACAATACAGCAACGGTTTACATGTTTTAAATACTTAACAGTTAATTACCTGTGACAAAGTGAGCACCGCAGACTCTGGCGTATTCCAGCTTAACACCGTCCAAATCGGACCTGGATATCCGTGTCAGCCATAGGTGACGGCGTTGTTCAGAGAGCTGTTTTGTTTTTTCACACTGATTCACTATCACAGCTGGTAGGCGAAAGAAAGAGCGTTGATCTCCACCTCCACGGGCCGTGCAACCAACCATTAAACACGTTTTCCCCATTGTTCACTTCCAATACTGCCTAAGGCGTCATACAATTCAGGTCAACGGTGCGAAACGACTGACACCCAATATGGCGGACGCGCAGAGTAGTCACGTGAGCGTGACGTCACCTGAAAACCCCCAATTGACAGAAAAGTTCAGATTGTTGAACATGAGCGAAATTCTGCTTCACCCTCTTTGCAGTTTCGCTTTGCTCTACTTGCTCAAAACGCGTAGTTCGCATGACGGACTGTTAATGCGCTCCTTAGTGCGCCTTTACATAGAGATAGCATGGAAAAACTCGCTCCATTTGCTTTGTTCGCATTTGGTGTGAACGTACCTTTAGACGACCTTTATCACTGTAAGAGTTCTTCTTAACAGTCTTGGAATGTAGAAGAAGGGACCAATAATCAAAACTGACACTCAATTGGAAATATCTCACTTTAGTTTTTTGCTTCTCAGTGTCTGATAATAATGTGTGAAAGATGATTGTAAAAAAAAAGTGTAGAGCAAAAGGTGGGCGGGGTCTACATTCATTGAATGCATGCCGAATATACCTGTAACAGTCATCACAGTGGTCAAAACAAGGTTTCTTCTTATTCTTCTAAATTATTCCACTATAAGATCTGATAAATAAATGCAAATGCAAGTGCTCGTTAAAAAGTTGGTCCACTTCTGTACTGTAATATCCCCTGTGCTCAGTATGATCTCTTAGAACCTAGAACAGAACTTCATTTAAGTTTTCAAACAAAGAAGAGAGGATGGAGCAGCTGCCATCCTACAGTACCAAGACATGGACGTCCACCTAAACTGTCAGGCTGGGCTGGGAGAGGATTATTCGGAGGAGCAGCCAAGAGGCCCGTGGTATTTCTGGAGGAGCTGCACAGATCCACAGCTCAGATGGCAAAGTGTGTTCAAAGGGACAACTATTTAATTAAGGACTGTTTTAGCATAGCAAAAAAAAAGCCATTATTGACAAAAAGTCATAAGAAGTTTACCTCTAAACATGTGGAAAACATGCTTTGATCAGAGGAGACCAAAGCAGAACTTCTTAGCCCACATGCAGACAAACAGGATGGTTTGGATCAAAGTTACATGGTCCATACAATAAAATGCCAATGAATAACAGCAACAAGTTAATCTGGTATGAATGATATTTCAAGGCTCAGTGTAAACATTGTGCTTTGAGAGGATTTTTTGACAACATCTAGTTTAGGCATCCCTCCTTCCAACATTTAGTGATTTCTCTTTTGAACAAGTCTTATTTTTATAAAAACTCTTTCTACAGGCGGCAGACACCTGTTTGTAATCAATATTCAGCTAAATGAATGCTAGCTATAGGACGTGTGATGATAGTCATGCTTTCTATAAGCAGTGGTACATCTAAGAGTAAAAAGTAGGCATACAAAGAAGAGTCCTGTGCTGCTTTAGTGATTCATGGGAGAACGTGAATAACCCGCTAAATCCAAGTTTCCACTGTCAACAAAACAGATGATGATCTCAACCAAGGATGTAGCTATTCCACACTGATTACCAGTGAAGTCCAACCTCTTATATCTTAATCTCTAATATCTCCTGCCATCACTACCTCCCTGTTATACCAACATATGCATTAACAATCAGCCAGGAACTGCATTGTTTTCTTATTTATAATTCATTTTGTACTGGTGCACTGACCCCACTGCCCCACGGGGATCATTTAAATTCATCTTATCTTATAGCTGTCATGCAATAATGGAAAATGTGGGCAGTAACACGGCAGGCAGGCCCAGGCTAATTCAACTATCTCCAGAGGAGTAGTTACTGATGGCATTAGCTTGAATGATGACAAGAACCATGGAGGCCATAAAAGACCAATCAGCCATAAAGCCTACTCGCGTGCCGTGTTAAGTCAAGGCTATCAGCAATGTTAAGTCGGCCATCTTCTGAGCTCACACACGGTGTGAATGCATTTCCATTACACTGAGACAAAGCAGAGATATCTGCTTGCCTGGGCTCATCGTTCCGGGCTGAAGACGATAGTGAGACGATACCCCAGAGGAGAGAGCGGAAAAAAACACCTCATCCTCCTTCCATTCACACAGTCTGCAGAGCACAGGCCTGTTGTTCATTGTTCTTGTTTGGCAGATAGATAGATGCTGTGCTCCACTGCATCTGCATACATAGATGACTGAACCTTAGGAAGCAGTCAAATAATGACACACGAGGAGTCCATTGAACGTTAGGCTGCCATATCAGTGTGGTGAAATGTAAGTAACAATCAAATCTAGTTTATCTCTAACCCTCTGAATGTGCAAAGCAAGGTTCAGATGACAGACAGGCAGCCAGCATGTATATTTTAGGGCTGGCTGAAAGCCCTGATTAGATTTGTTAAACAATGATTGCTCGGGTGTCCAACACTCTATCAATGTGTGGGGTCAAATAGCAGGCCTGCATGTCAGAAATCAGCTGAGCAACAACTCAGTTAGTGTTTAGAGCTTCATGTTCCACTGGGGCAACTTTTCATAAACACACATGACTCTCCTCTGTGACAACATTTGCCGCTTCTTTAGAGGAACAACAACTTGACCACACAGGGACACAGGGCAAACACAGGGACACTGGACAGACGAACAACCATCTGAACTTTAAGCAGGGCTGAGGTCTGCAGGACGTCCAGCAGGGTAAGTTACTGTAAAAGGATCAAACAATTGGACAACCTGGTGGAAACAACCAGTCTTACTTTGAAGAATCCTTTTTTTGTCCAGTTCTGCATAATGAGCCTGTCTGCAGGTCCAGTAAAAATAGATTCAGTTATTGCAACAGAAAGTTTTTGCCTTTCAGCATTTAAATCTGTTTTTCTTCCATCAGTCCTCAAGAACAAACCAAATCTCAGAACATGTCTTCTATATTCAATCTGGACTATTTAAACTGAATTTTGTTCCACAGAGCGGCAGTGATCCGCATATTCTTGGCATGCCTCAACTAACGTCTGTGTCATTGTTAATGTGCCGCTCCAATGAGCTAGCTGTAATATATTCAGGAAGTGACTTCTTCTGAAATACCTGTGTTTCCAATTTGGATTCAGTCCTGGTGTCCTAGATCCCTCAGTTCCATTGGCCAGCTATCAAACCCAATATGACTTTCCTCTCCAAGGCACTTTCATTAAGTGCTTGGCAGAAATAAAAGGTATAAATTAATCCATGGGTTATTTTTCTTCTTTGCTGCAGTGGCTTTTTATCATTTCACACACAGCCCTAAGATGTTGTGGAAGATAAACTTAATTATTATATGTGGTCAGAAAATGTTCCAATTGCCAGCTGATGAACCAGATGAAAGCACTACAATAGAATAAAATATTTGTTGGTCTAAAGTTTTAATAAGATCCAACTGAAGAGCTACAATGAGGATAATGCAAAGTAAAAGTAACAAAGGTCTGACATATAAAGGCCTTAGCTGGTTACCCTACAATCACAGACTGGTCAACAAAGAACATTTTTAATAATTAGACAACAGCTTATGAGCCTCGTAGAAAGACACATACTCTGTTTCTGACATATTGTTTGCATCTATGGTAGCTGTTATTCCCATCAGAGATTCTTGAATAAATGGTCAAACACTTGACATGCAGGTGATAAATTCTGCATCACTCTGTCTGGACTGCCCAGCCATCAGGTAAAATGAATTAATCAAAAAAAGCACATGAGAAGCTGCAAAATAAAACATTAAAAAGACATAAGGAGCATCTAAAGAATTTTGCACAAAACTGTTACTACATAAGACAGTGTGATTAAAACAGGTCAACTATGAGATTTAAGGGTTAGGGATTGTACAGATTTCAGAGTTATTCCTGTTCAGTCTATGGTTCCTGTCTCTGTGAACCACCAGGTATAAGGTGGGCTACACCTTGGAGAGAGAACCAGCCCAATACAGGGCCAAGACAGAGATCAGCTAGCATTCACACATATACTCGTCTATGTGAAATCTAGAGTCCCCAAATAAATCTAACATGCAAGTTTGGGACTGTGGAGAGAAACCAGCATGGATGGATGGCTGGATGGATGGTTGGCTAAGATTGATCCCAGGACCTTTTTGTGTTGAGGCACGTCAGATTATAACACCGCTGCAAAACTGTGTTTGTAGTTTAAAACCAAAAGCAGTCCTTTTGCATTCTGCTGCTCAAAGGGTAAAAAAAACTAATTTTAGGAAGCATTTCATATGTTTTCACTGCTTATCATACATGTACCCACATTCATCAGGACTTTTATCAAGAGATACTCCACAGGTGGTGTGCAGCGAGAGACCACAGCAAAGCAGCTGCAGCTTCCTGATTCATGAAGTTTTCTGATGTCCAGCAAATGTCCCGGAAGGGCGAACTGTGTCTGACAGGCTTTCCAGCACCCAATTAACATCAGCCCCTTAATTAGGATTCTGGAGAACAGAACGCTCCAACATAAATGACTGCTTTGGCCAGCTTCCCAGCATTTCTGGCTATAAGAACCCTCACAGTCACTCAGAAGATTGATCGTGATGTGGCTCCTTACCTCATCGTCCAGCTCCTTGCTTCTTTCCTCAACAACAGCATCAACCCTCACTGTCCTCAAACACGGCAAATAAGGCTCTGAAACCTGAAGCGGTCGGTGGCAGTCAAATCAAAATAATGTACGTGTAGAAAAGCAGAAGTGCTGCTGGCATTTCTTTCTCCTGTATCCCTGAAAATGAAAGCGGCCCCAAAGGCTCATATCAGTATCTGCACACCATTAAACCCAAAACGGATTTCAACTGGTTCTCAAAATGGAACATGTTTGCCAGTCTCACGGTTTTTTATGTTTCTGTGAATCCCAATTCAAATCCCTCTTCAACAGAAGTTGTTCATGAAAAAAGCTGTTGGCTGTTTGTTCGATTGATGCTGTCCTTTCCTCTGTCAGATGTTCAAAACTTGGGATATTGTTTTGAAAGGTAACCCGGCTTTAAAATTCTCCAGAACATTCATTGAGCTGTCTGCCATGTTCCTTCATCTCTCTTTATGAAAAAAAAAAAATCCTTCAATCAACTGCAAAATAGTAAATTCCTATATCTCAAAGATAAAATTAGGTACCGTCTTAAGCCCTTTTTGCCTGGTAACTACAGAAAAAATGAAAAATGACACTTATTTTCCACAAATAATTTCTAGAAGACTATCGCTGTCTTGGAGCCCAATCTGAAACTAATCCAATTAGATCAAATGGGACACGTTCCTTTAGATGCACACCTTTACATGAAATATCACTTAGTAGCTGAATCACGGCATCCATAGTGGAGCATGGAGTCCCCTATGGGTTTTCTAATTATCATATTATAGTGTGGAGCAGACCTCAAAATATAATTTCCTATCTGAACAACAGTCCACCTGAGTTTAGTCAAGCCAAACGAGCTAAACTGGTTGCAGATTTTATGTCTAATGGGGCATTCATAGTGAATGAAGTACCACTCATGCAAACACCTTTAGTTGGTAACCACTTGATATGAATCACACCACATGCCAATGACTCTGTCTCTGGGGATTTGCATCTGATGAAAACCATTGTGTCTGCTCCTATCCTACAATGCGGTGGGTTTGCTGTACGAACGATCCAGTAACATAGAGAAAGTTGCATTAATGCAGTTTGCTTTGCAGCTAATCTGATGCAGGAAGCTGTCATTTTTCATCAAATTTCTTATTTTTTGATACTTCTTGACATGTCTGGACATGACCACATGTTGAATTGTTCATAGCCTCACAGATAAGCAGACAGCACTTAACATGAGTCTTAGGCAAGTGTGTGTATGTGTGTGTGTGTGTGTGTGTGTTTTGAGTGTGTACAAGATTAAACTTGTATTTGTTGGTTCAGGTTCCATCCGTTACAAAAACATGAGGAATCAAGGCAAATACGGCCAAAGGATAAAAACTGGAATTGAACTGGAATTGATTGTTTGATGGTGTATTTCAGGAAAAGTTCAGACTGCAGGCTACCGAGACCCAAATGCTACTTTTTTGTCTGAACAGCACAAATATGACTGGATACTTATCTGTGCCCGTATATACAAAGAATCCTGAGACTAAAAGTAGCTTTTAGTGATGTCATTTTAGGAAAAATCATAGAATTTCTTGAATTCAAAGATTTATCTACAAGTTGCACCTCAATTCAATTCAGTTCAATTCAATTTTATTTTATTTATATAGCGCCAATTCATGATATATGTCATCTTAAGGCACTTTACAAAGTCAAATTCAATCAAATTATACAGATTGGTCAAAACGTTTCCTATCTAAGGAAAACCAGAAGATTGCATCAAGTCTTGATAAGCAGCATTCACTCCTCATGATAAAACTTATTCACAAAGCACACTGGGCCTTAAGAGAGCTCCTAAAGGGAAAATATATTAGGAGTAGTGAGGACTTCTAGTGACCCTAAGAGAGTTTTAAGCAGGGAATAGAGTTTAAAGGTGATCTCATTTGGATTGGAATGTAAAAAGCCATGCTAAAAAAACTACAATCTCAGCAAAAAGACCAATGTGCCCACGTTAAAGATAGTCAAGTACATAAATAATGTACTCTCAGTAGATTTTAAAGCATAGTAAACGCCGGGTTTGTGCCAGTTGAATTTTACTTTATGGGAGCCCCACACCTCCCATAAAGTTGGACCTACGGAGCTTTAAGATAATCCTTAACCCAGCACACAAGTAAACCCTCCTGCTGCCTGTTTTTTCTGATGGTGAGACCAGAACCCAGACCTGTTGAAGTTATGGGACTGGCAGTCTGCTCCAACGTACAGAGGTCATGCCCGACCTCCGTCAACAAAATGAAACCAACCTTATTAGTGGTGCAGGGACCAATAAGCCTCATAGGTTCTAGACTGTTTTAGGGATGAATTATTAGTTTTAATCATAACTGTGATAAATGACCCAATTATTTTAAATACTAAATGATCATTAAAGCGATACCTGTAATGTTAAAAACTCCAAGGTTTGAACACCAAGTCTCATAATCTCAGTTAAGGAGAACCAAGTGTTGAATGTTTCAATAATTCAGACTGTAACATATTGTTTTTCAAGATGTTTTTGTCTTTACTGCATTCGGAAGGAATCAAAATGAGTAATCCTCCACTCACTGTGGGCCCTACCTGCTGAACGAACTCCGGCTGGTAAGCTAACTTTTAGGATGGATGTTTGCTAATATTCAGAACGGCCCGGTTTTTCTGCTTGCTCCTAACTTTTAAAATGTTATGGACTATCATCTTGGTAGGGCCTGTTCTGCCTTAACAAAATTAAGATGTAGGCTAAAGCAGCTCTAAAGTAGTAGTAGCAACATACTTCAAATCTTAACAGTAATCCTATATACAACTTATAGTTTGTTGTTCTTCTAAAAACTTCACAGTCTGAACGGGTGCATTGTCTTCACAAAGATCTGTCTTCTTTATTCATACATTACGTACTACGACTACTTCTACAAATGATAATACAAATGTTTGATAAAAATATTTTTCTCATTAAGTTAACTTTAGTCTATATTAACATTTTTGCCGATTTTTAGGATATTATAACAAAACTGTTATAATGTTGATAACTGTGATAAATGTGTACACAGTAATCTTGTTATAATATTTCCGTATCATCAAAGGAATCGATTGTGGAAACCTTCTCCATCCTTAGTGGCGGAGTTGACGAAGCAGCTTAATCTTAGACTTAGACTTAGACTTAGACGACTTTATTTGTCATTTTGTATGCACAGAGTGCGTACAGAACGAAATTTCGTTTGCATACAGCTTGAAAAATTACAGTAAATTGCAGTAAATTACAGGATAAGGTGCAGCAGTGATTTATAGTAAACAGTTTAAATGTAAGCAATGTAAACAATGTAGGAGAAATAGACAGTGTGTGATCACAGTGTACAGGTGAGTATTATTAAAAAAAAACGATTGTATGTGCAGAAATGATTGTGCAAAGGGCATCTGTGCAAGAATGTATTTTAGAAACTGAGAGTTCGGCAGCATTTCTAATGCTAGATAAGATCTGCTGGTGTATATCATTAAAGCCCATTTCTCCAGTTCAGCCTTCCAATGTCAGTAAAATGAAGCCACTTGTATGATTACACAAACCTGCTTAAGATGTCAACGTGAATGTTCTGATGTGTTTGTATCTGTATTTGCTCTGTGAAAGAGTATAGGTGTATATGTAGAAATGCTGCTCTGGAAGTTTTCCACATAACTCTTGTAACGCATCATTGGTTACAGGATTAAGATGGACACTAGCGTGGTGCTCTGTGTTCCCTCACCTCTTTGTTCAGGCACTACTAAAAGCAGTGATACTCTGAATTTATTTGACACCAACCACGACAGCAGATACATGAAACACATCGTTGGGAGGTTTAACACATGGACGACAAGGTAAAGCTGACTGATGGGGGTGCGCACAAAAGAAGGTCATTTAAGCTACATGTTTAAAGCCCCACAGAGAACACACGGTCGCATCTGCCACGGTCACATCTATTGTGTGAAGAGATTCTGATCCAAGACTCCAGAACTCCATGAACAGAACAATAATTAGCTTTGCCTTCCACAAACATGAACAGCGGTAGCACACCATGCTATTTACTTACAAGCTGTCACAACCTGGAGGGGTCAGCCTGACAGATAGAGAAAAATGAAGGTTGATGCACACGTCCCTGAATGTTTGCCTTGATAAAAGAAAGGTGTTTTGGGAGGACTTGTTGGGTTTCATTGGATTCTATGTAAAGCATTTTAAAGAACCAGTTAGAGCATTCAGTATCAGTGACGGCATAACGGCCCTGTCTGGTTTATTGGGACCTAAAACTAGGTCACGGAAAATGTTCCTCCACGCTAAGTCTATAGTCAGTGAAATGTAATCAAAGGGCTGAGGGAAAGAATATTGCACTGTTTCCTAAGTTTGCATGCCTCAAATGGTGCTTTTAACACCATCTTAGTGATATGCTAATAGGCTGAGACAGAACAGATTCCTGGATTTCAGTCGTGGATATTTTTATCAGAAGTTTCAATGGTTCTGACGAGATGGCTGGTAGATTTAAACAGTGAGGCTGCATTAGAGCATCAATGTGGGTTGTTCACTAGAAAATTACAGGGGTGGCTTTTTTGATATGTGTCTCAGACTGGGAACATGTGTTGTCTTTAAGACCATCACAGCTGCTTGAAATACCTGATGGCTGCCAACAAATGATAGCTGAGGAGGGCTTTCATGCTGTGAGACATGCTTCCCACGTCTGCAAAGACAAACTGTTCTTTTAATGCAACATGCATGTGCCTGTATTCGTTCCACTTTGGGGTCAGGTGGAGAACACCAGTAAGTTTGCGGGTATAGAGGTTCGGGACAGCACTGCTTTTCTACCATGAATAGTTTACGCAGTGGAAACAGTAAGAACTAGGAGCTAAGCTAAACTTTTCAGGTGTAGCCTCTGTTCCAAAAGAAAACATGCCAGTGCCTTTACATTTGTCTGTGTCTCGTTTCTGTCCTCTAAACCCCCAGCTCATGGAGGTAGACATCCTGAACCTTGTTTTCCAAGAGGTTTCTTTTTGTTACATAGGAGGTCTTCCTTTCCACTGTCACCCCATCTTTGCTCATGCTGGGCAATAGGAGCAAAATGTAAAAAATGATTATTATGATCAGACCATATTGTAATTAAACTGGTTTGAATTTGGTCTGTAACTGGATTGGGCCATGGTTCTGACAGATATGGGCTGAACCGTGCTGGCACTACTACCTGAAAGCAAGAAAAGTGTGTTTTCATCTCCAGGGCTTTATCTCTGTAGAGGCTTTCATGAGGAGTTGACAGGTTTTCTTCATGCGTGCGTGTTTTCTCTGGGTATATAGTATAATTTCACCATGAAAAGCATTATTTAGCAGGACAAACATCAAAGGTAATAACTATTCAACCACATTTGCATTTAAAATGAGCAAAGAGGAAGCGAAGTTAAATTCCTTGTTTGTGTGCACAAACCTGTCGAATAAAGTTGATTGTTATTCTCCCAAAGACTTGGACGTCCCAGCTAACTCATAACGTCATAGTCAGACTGCAATGGTCAGACAAAATTTCAGACTTTCCCGTCGGACTCTACAGGGGTCACTTAGCATGTTAACAATTAGAGAAGAACAGAGCAATTATGGTTGGTTTGGATGGGCTGAAAGAGAAAGCCTCTTCTTTCTAGAGAATATCTCAGAATGACTTGCAGTAGGTTTGCCTAGTTGCAACTGGATGAACCACAAAAGCGCTTGAACAATTACCTTTGACAAGACCAAAGTAGAGATGTTTGAGAAGACCAAACATATATCCTCAGACACACTGCTGTGCATGGTGGTAGAAGGCTTATGATCTGTGCTTGTTTTACAGCCACAGGACCAAAGCTTCTGGTAGTCACTGAGACCATAAACTCTAATGTACATCACATTATTCTTGAATCAAATCTAAGGCCATCTGTCTTAAAGCAACACCATTTTGGAAATTAGCTCATCCAACAGGACAGTAGCTCCAAACACAGCATTTTCTTGATCTGGTTGTGCATAAACAACCCCCACTGATGATCATTATGTTGGAAATTGGGGGAACAAATTTGGAAATAAATCATTGTTTTTATAGTTTGGCCGGTTAAAGGCGAATAAACAAGATAATCAGAAGAGGCTTTAGTTAGATTTAGTTGGGAAGGAGATCCTGAGACGGTCTTTATATATAAGGTGAGGTTTGCATGTCGGTGGCAGGCGGCTCTGCCTCTGTTACAGAACGATCACAGGTCTGAACCACCAGCAGACATCTGCAATGCTGTGGAATGTTTTCTGCTGTATTTGATCAGATTTATGGTGAGGGAGTGAGATACAACACTTAAAAAGCTGATTTAGCTTTTGTTCATTTTACCTTTATTGAGCATTGCTGTAAAGAGAATGAAGTGATCACAATGAAACAAAATATGCCTTTTGTGCCTCTTGAGGAAACGGGGTAGGTTGGGGGGTTAAAATGTATTAACTACTCCTAATATTTACTTGTTGCTCACTAGCGTTAAAAAAAGTACAACGAGAATCAACAGACTTTGTAAATTTCTCAGACTGTAGGCAAAGATCAGATTTCCTTGGGTCAAACAATGGGGGAGCCCCAAAAACGTTTGTCATCCCAATGTTTCAGAATGGGAGGGCAGCTGTTCAGCGTTCTCCATCACTCTGCCCATAACTATATTGATTGTCATGGAAACTTTCCTACGCCTATCACTGGAGATGTGAGTGCATATGCACGGCTGTCCATTTCTGCGCTCTCCTACAATGAACACAGCATTAGGTGAACTTAGAAGATGAACAGATTCAATATATTTAAATTAATTTGTTCTGAACTTAATGCCTTTGGATATCATGTGGATCAGTTTGTCTAGTATAATGCCTTTGAGATGCTCTTTGTTGTGGATTAGCATTGTTTCAGCAAACTGAGTTGAGTCCATCCTACTTGAATGAAAGGAAAAGAAAGTGATGCCACCTATTGTACGACATGAACAACTAGACTTGGGTCTTTTATGATAAATACTTTTTCATGACAACAGTTTCATGTTGACAGCATCAGAATGTGGGAGAAGGAGTATAACTTTAAAAGTTGTATAGTTGTTGGTCACAGATGGGCTGGTATTTTTGAACCAGTTAATCAATTGGAATATTCAAATACAAAAATCCCTCGGGTTCACAGAGAGGGATCTGAACAAGGAGAAGATGTCCAGGAGCAATAGCTGATGTGGACAAACAACATCTGTTGTCAGATTGTAGGGTCAGGAAAACATGGGTCCATCTAGTTCTGTTTTAACTGTTCAACTTGGTGGTGGCGTAAAGGTTTGGGGGGGATATTTTCTCGACAACTTCTTAACAGTTGAGCACCTTACAGTACAATGCCCCATGTCACAAAGCTCTGATAATCTAAAACTGGTTTATTGAACACAGCAATGAGTTCCCTTTACCCCCCTGGCCTCCACAGTCACCAGATCTAAGCCCAAGAGAGCAGCTTTGGGATGGAACTGGCGATCCTCATCAGCAGCACCTATGTGATGCTACCATTATAATGCCACACAAAAGTCTTAGAGGAATGTTTCTGACACCTTGTTCTGACAACTTGTTCTGAAGGCAAACCCAATACTAAAAAAGTGTACCTAATAAACTGTCTGGTGTTTGTATCTGATTCAGATTCAAAACCTGACACGAGTAAGTTTGAAATCAGGGAAAACTTCTTTCTGCCACTTTGAGAGAAGCAGAATTTTGTTGCATCATTGGATGTCAGTTTGAACTTTTGTAGAACCACAAGAGAATAAACCTTCAAAAACTTAGATCTTAGTTACAATTTTTGGCCATTTCTGAAGGCATGTTTGGATTCAACGCACTGGTGGCAGTCTTTCTTCTGAAGATCTGAATGTGTACTGTAACTACCCTGGAATTTATGACATTCCACTTCACTATCACAGTTCCTGCTTTCTTCCTTCTACTATTTCTCAGCCTGTTGTCTTCCAAAGAGCTGCATATGGCCTTGCAGAAACTCTCTCCATGGGTCCAAGACACACTCTCACAGATGGCTTGTCCCTGTTTCTCTCCCTTGTCTTTCCCACAGTGCCCAAAAATCCATTCCTGTGGGCTCGGAAAAGAGAGGAGCGCGTTGCAAATTTCCTCAAAGCAAGATGACATATTGGAGAGTGAGCAGAAAAATGCTGCAGCGGGGGCATCCCGTCCATTAGCCCAGTAAACATCAGCACCCATTTCACCACCACAACGTAGAATGCTTCCTGTAAACGCAGAAGAGATGGTGATGGCAGTGTTGTGGGGCTGACAGAGCTGACGTTATTCCAGGCAAACGGGAACGCTGGCACTTTGTTGCAGGAGCTGCAGACACATACGCACGGAAGCACAAACTACCTTCCCCTTTTTTCTACAACTTCCTTCCTATCCAGAGAGGCTCTTATCACATCCTCCCTGAGACACACGGATACTCAGGTGCTCCATCCACATTCAAGCTGGCATGTTAGCATGACAACCCATCGCCAACCCCTGCCAGACAAACCTTTTTGACAAGCACACTCATGCATCATATGCATGCAAAATCTGTTCACATCTAAGCTACAAATGCACATTTACCAACATGCCTGCACATCTGCAAATCACCTCGTACAGTAAGACGTGTGAGTGGTGTGTCTGGGGAATACTATTCACACTCATCCACACACACGTTAGCAGCAGGGCTCCAGTCCACAGCAAGGAAAGAAATGGAACCAGGATTGGGGATGTAGGACAAAATCAGCGGCAATCTCAGTCTTCCTCTTACCTTCCAGGAGGAAACAGCTCACCTGGATGCCTCTGAAGAACAGACAGAACGCATTCAGGCCAACCTCTTTCCCTGCTAACCAGCTCAAAACATCTCCCTCCCACCCTTCTCTCTCATACACACACACACTCTCCCTTCGCTCTCTTCCCTTCCTCTCCCTTCACAAGCTAGAATGACAAGATTGTACTATAAGCAGGGGCGGGGGGATCCAAGGCAGCTGAAGGTATTAGGAGGCTGCATTGTTTGTGGCCGACTGCCCTGGGAGATCGAGCTTGCAGCTAATAAGGGATGGAGTTGGTGGGGTGGGTGTTGCTGGGTTGGCGATGGGTGTGATGCAGCAGATGAGTGTGGAAAAAAGATCACCGAAGACTACAGTCCCAAAACCCAGAGGGCCCCTGCTCTGCTCTGCAATGGTACAGCCCAGAGGAGTTTAAGGAAGCACAGAGCTTGGACGGCAGCAGCTATCAGTTTATAACACTATCCTCTGTGAATCTGAGCTCAGCTACAGTAGGGGAAGGTGAGCCGTGTTGGGTAACTAGGTTACCTCTGATCAAATGTGAAACCTCCGGATCTAAACCCACTCACAGCTTTCACTGCTGCTAAAGGATGCTTAAGTTCCATTTGTCTGCAGTACGTCATGTCTTTTCCACAGCAGCGCTTGCCACTGTTCCCTTAATCAATGACTAGGGATGATTATTATTTCTTAATTATGATTAATATTTTATATTTTATAGCACAATAAAAAGAGCAGTGTATTTCTCATCATAGTTAAATGTGTTATACAAAGGGCTAACCAGGAGCTGGCAGCATTAGCTCTGTAGGTAGGTAACATCGCATCTTCAAAATGAAGATGACTTTGTTAGGCTTGACAGCTTGTTGTATCTCCAGCTCCTTTCAGATCTGCATGGGTTTTATACACCTCAGAATCAAGTGAAAAGTTCCTGCCTCGAATTGGGCGGTTGAAGTTGATCCACCCACATTATGATCCTAATCCACCTCAGAAGGTAGTAGTCAACCACTGTTGTTCAGTCTCTGAGTCCGCAAAGAACGGAGACATCCTATCTGAGAAAGATGTTGAAGACAACAACTCAGTTGGGGGGGATTTGGGGTTCAGGTCGAATTGGGTGGGTGGGGGAGGGGGTGGTGTATGCACGTCTCTCAACATTGGGGCTACCTTGGGTGGAGTGGGTGGGTCACGGGCCCCTGGGGTGAGTGAAGTTTATCTTTTAACTTTCTTTCCTGTTTTTTCTTTCATTTATCTTTTTAATTATTTTTTATTCTATTGAAAAAATCCTTTACTGGTTTATTTTATTGGATGTATTACCTTTTTTTTTAGTATTGTTTTATTTACTTATTTATTCCCCTTCCCGTCTTCCTATGACCCGCCCTTCATGGTTGGACTATTGGTTGCTCCCTGGCTCAGCGGGCACTGTCGCAGCAACCTAGGCCTAGCTAGCTTAGGCCTAGCTACACCCTATCTCCTCTTACCATCAGCATTGTTCCCTGAATGTTGCCTGGGGTGGGGAGGCCGAGTGGTGTGGTTGGTCCACAGGCGTGAGGGCTGCGGCGGCTGCCATTTAGCCTGGGGTGTTGTTGGCCATGAGTGTGCCTGCTCTTCTGGTCTGAGGATGCCCCCTCCTTTTTTTGCCAGTGAGTGAGTGAGGTCACTTGATTGTGACCTCACTCTTGGTCACAATCACTCTTGACTGTGGATGGAGCTCTGGCTCTGGGCTCTGGCCTGCTCTCGTAGTTTCTGGCTGGGGGGCGGGGGGGGGGGGGGGGGGGGGGGTTCTGACCCTCCCTGGCTGGCTAGCTGGCTGGCTGTGGGGCTGGTCCTCTCAGGCATCAGGCTGAATCTCTGCTCTGGATGCCACACCTGACTAATGCTTTGCCAGAGCCTGGCAGGATTGGTAGGCTTCCGCCCTGGTTCCTGGGGGGCCTTTGTTACATGGCAGCAGGGGCCCTGTCACAGATTCTCCTAGGCCGTCCTTTGGGTGGATGTGTGGTGTCTCTGTGGTGGGCGGCCTGGCCTGTGTTCAATGGGACTGATGGTTTCCTGGATCTTAGGGTCCCTTGTGTTTGCCTCTGATACTTGGAGGGGAGATGGTGGTGGCTCCCATCACTGACCCCTATTCATGTATTCATTGTCTCTGGAGTCAAGTCTATCAGACTGAAGAGGGGCGCTCAATGCATCCCCCACCCGAACACCCATATAACTGGACTGAGTCTGTGCTCCCAATGTACAACGTATTCTGATGTCACTACAACTGTTGCTCTGCCCACTGTAAAGCACTGCAGGTTAGTGAAAGTGAACATTTCAAGTTTCTTTTGTCAGCAGCCTGTCGAGTCATCCCACAGAGTATCGCATGGCGAGCCATTTCCTGAGCTGCTTTGATAGTTCTGCTTTAATAAACCCATTTTACTGTAACTTATACTCCTGTTGCGGCTAACCTTCCGGGTTCTGTATATGGTTTGTTGCACCATGATGTTATCTTTGACCAGGAAAATTCTTAGTAAAGCACAGCCTTCCTTCATCTGCACAATTTTGACAAAATTAGGCCCTTTCCCAGACGGATGCAGGAAAACTAGCTTACGCTCCTGTCACATCACAACTTGACCAGTGTATTTGTGTGTTATCAGATACTCTGAAAAAATATATAGGAAAAAGTCTTCAGTTGAACTAAAATGCTGCAGTCAGAATTCTGATAAATCACGACGAGAGATCATATTTCACAAATTCAATCTTTTTTATGGCTTCCCCTTGAGTTAGACTAGAGTTTGATAATATTCTAACACATAATAAAGCTTCATGTATAAAAATATTTGATGGAGCACCCTGACAATTTTTAAGAGATATTGACCTCCTTTAGTCACTTCCTGTCTTCACTCTGCTTCTTTCTTCTCCAATGCACTTATGCATTTTAATTATTTCTCCCACTTACTTTAAAGGTATGTCTCTGTTCAAAGGTCAAAGGTAACCTTTGTTTTTACCCAAAATGGAAATGTGTTGAGAAGACAGCTGTCACATAAAAACAAGTCCACAACAGCAAAATTAAAATCAAAACAAGAAAAAGCCTGAGTTCATCCTGGCATGTTCACCCAGCTGACAGCAGCAGAGGGAATGATTTTTCAGGCCCTTCGTTCTGCAGCGTTGCATCCCGTACATCCTTCCTCCATTCTCCCCCTAAAGGACGGCTGCTGTCACCCAGCATGATGTTAGATGTCTTTAGAGATCTGGTGTTGTTGAGGTCAGAAAGATCATTGAAGGCATCCTGGCTTACATTTACAATACCCTGTAGACCAGAAAAAAGTAAAGGCAAAATCACTTGTTCACACCACTGCTACACGTCGCCATGACAAGCGCCATCTACATATGTGACCATGTACTGGGCTCTTTTTTCTAACCATAAAACCTACACCAGGCCTGGTGATTCTGTTTAGCCGTCTCTTCTCATGAAGGACCTTTGAAGGTGTTATCACTGTCTATAACTGTTTTTTTTTTCTCAGAGTGTACAATTGCAGCATTAATGATGTCTTTGACCTTGTCTCTTCTACTGACTAAACCGTTGAAGGAGCTACTGCTGTTACCAACTATTTGTAAGCTCTCTGTTTTTCACCCTATAGGTCTACTAACTAGTTTTCTATCCCAGACAGGGCCACTACCGGAGCAACTGCCGCCATTAACGCTTGGGACTCCATTTTCTTTCACACAGAAAGTGTTCCTGGAACATTTTTTTATGTTTTTTTTCCCCAGTAGATTGGCTACACTAAGCCTGGATCTGCTGCTGGGTTCTTCCTGTTAACAGGGAGTTGTTCCTTTCCAGTGGTACCACATGCACACAGTCAACGCCTCATTACTATTGACTAGGGTTCCTTACATTGATAAGTTTTTACAGTTGGCATTATAACTGGTTTTAGGTCATTTAATATAATCTCTCCGTATGACTAAATAGTATATGTGCAAATTTGAGTTGGAGTATTTTGCTATGATTAAAAATTAACCAGACCTGTTTTCTTGTAAAATGCCATCAAATGAAATTTGTTGTAAACATCTGAAAGTGGGAATAGTATCGGACAGCCCAAAATAAGAAAAGCATTAATCATTCAAGCAGTCAAGAGGCCATGATTACTGTGGAGGAGCTGCAGAAATACACAGCTCAGGTGGGAGATTCTGTCAGCTGATCAGCTATTACTCCTGAGCTCCACAAAAAAAAAACTGTCCTTATGAAAGAGTGGCAGGAAAAACCTCAGTTTTGAAAGAAGGAATAAGAAGCCTTGCAGTTTCCTCCTGGCTTCCATATCCCTGCAAAGATGTGGAAGGTGGCTGGTCAGATGAGACCAAAATGGAAAATTTTCCAGACATGTAAATCACTGTGAGGAGGAACACCAACACTGCACAAAACTCCATACATAAAATGGCAGTACAGTTGTTATGATAAAACAAATAAGAGGACTATGCTATTCAAAGGCCTTTATTAATAATTCATCCTGAAACAAACAGAAATGTCACATTCCGTTTGATCTAGCCATTGACGCTAAAGCATCCTCCTTATTTTGGAGTTGTGGTTTCTGTGGTGAACAGATGCTTCTTTAAAGCTGATATGCAGTGTGCTGTTATCACCATTTGCAACAGTCTGTCTTTGACCATCTGCTGTCTTTGTCCTCTTCACCTACAAATTCCCCCTGCAAAATAAAAAACCTAAACCTCAAACTATCTTTCCAGCTGAATGACTTACAACATTTTTACCAGCACTATAAAAAGCCTGTTAACACTTCTAAGGACTAAAGCACAATAAAGACATTTACAAACAAAAGATACAATTTTGAAGATGCCTCTTTGGAACTTCATTCTTCTTTAAATTTAGAAGTTCCACCCATTTCCTCAGTATTTGGTAGAATAGCCTTTTAAACAGTATGATTTGGGCCAGTTGTCTTGGGATTCTATTGAAACCCAAACCCTCACTGCTCTATAGGAGCTCTGCATGGAGGAATGGGCCAAAATACCAGCTACACTCTTCTAACCTGGTGAAGACTTACAGGAAATGTTTGACCTCTGTCATTGCCAACAAAGGTTATGCTATAAAGTATTGAGTTGAACTTTTGTTATTGATCAATACCGTATTTTCCACCATAATTTACAAATAAATTATTTTAAAATCCTACTCTCATAATCTCTACCTATGATGGAAATTACAGACCTCTCTCATCCTTCTAAGTAGGAGAACATGCACCATCAGTGGCTGATTAAATACTATTTTTTTTGCCCCACTGTAGATATTTGTTTTCACCTTTATTGGCAGGCATGCAAAATAAATATTTTTTATACTAGAAACAAAAGAGCAGTGTTTGCACCGCAATACATCAACAGTAAAGCTAGTTGTCCTGCTTAAAAATAATTTTAATACAATTAGCAGTGTCTAAAGGAATAAACCCTGTCCCCCACATCATGCCTCACCCCGTCACGCTTCACAACAGAAATCCAACACAAACATTTCCTTTAATGTTTGTTTTTTTCCACACTACATAACAATCTTTCCCATTTTCTCATTGCTCCTGCTCTCTTTGAAAGGGACTGCCTTGATGGACAGGCTCGTTGCTACAGAAACCACGACATGTCTCTTGTATTACAGTGAAGCAGGAAGGTGTGAAATCCTAAATAAGATTGGATTTAGATCGGACCTAAACCGGAGTCAATTTCCAAGCCATGGCACACAGTAATCAGCTGAAACCATGACATCTGCAGAGAAGTCCATTTGCATTTTAACAAGATTAAAACCCCATCGACACACACAGTATGTACTTCTTCAGTCCTGTGCTATGGTATATAAATGTATGGGTCAGGTGTAGTTAAGATCCCCAGTTGAAAACTAAGACCATATATAGAATTAAATAGAAGATTATAGAATAAACATTTATTGTCCCACATTGGGGACATTCAGGTATATCAGCAGCAACAGACAATGTCCACAACAGAAGAAAAGCAATACTGTACAGTTATTAAAAATGTCATACTCAGATTAAATGGCATGTGCAACTGAGTAGGATGACCTGAAAGTGTGAAAAAGTAACAGAATGAAGCCTAACAGCTGCTAGGGGGAAGGATGTGGCATTACACTCCTTTGTGCAGTCCTACAAAAAAATAATCCAGAATTATATTCCACATAACAGACAAAACAGTGTCCATTTCCAGTTGTGCACACACACATTCTCGTCTTTCTATATGTAGTGAGGACCATGTGATGACTCCCAGTGACTTGCATCGATTTTAATTCATTGTTAACCCTTTCTATGTCCAAGCCTTGACAGCAACCCTACATCTAACCATTACCAGCGCATTAACCCTAACCTTGACCTAAACTCAATTCACACCTTAGTTCTAAACCTTACTGTTAGCAAAAAACAAAGTGAGGACCAGCAAAATGTCCTCTCACGCACACACACACACACATACGCACGCACGCACACACGCACGCACGCACGCACGCACGCACGCACGCACGCACGCACGCACGCACGCACGCACACACACAGTATATAGTGACCATTTATCCTGATATTTATGTTTTAGTTTTTTTAACATCCTAAATTCACATAGGAAAGCCCCATAGCAAAATTTAAACCAGGAACTTCTTGCATCAAGGCCAGTGCTTAAAACTGCATTGCTACGCACCCTACATTTCAGTTTAATTCAATTTAATAAAGTCATAAAGCAGAAAGTGACAGCAGAACTTATCTCAGGGCACTTTAAATAAAGCTAACCATTAAAAATGAAATCATTTTATATCCACCAAAGTAAAACAGTCATATTCTCTTTACAATGGTTACCAGTACATTTTAGAATTCATTTTAAAATTTTAGTCATTACTTTTAGAGCCCTGAGTGGCAAAGCTCCAACTTATATTACCGACCTTTTACAACCGTATTCCCCTTCTAGTAGTTTGAGATCCTCCAGCCAAAGACTGTTAATGGCTCCACATACTACTTTCAGAACCAGAAGGGTTCTGTCTTTTAGAGCTGTAGCCCCCAGACTGTGGGGAAACCAAAAAATGTAGTTCAAAGTCTTCAGCTGACCAAAATGCTGCAGCAAGAGTTCTAATGAAAATCAACAAGAGGGATCATATTTCTCCAGTTTTAGCTTCCTTCATTGGCTTCCTGTTAAATCAAGAATAGAATTTAAAATTCTCCTCCTCGCGTATAAAGCCCTTAAATATCAAGCTCCATCATATATCAGAGCTCTGATTACCCCATATGTTCCTAACAGAGCACTTCACTTTCAGACAGCAGGTCTACTAGTGGTTCCTAGAGTCTCTAAAAGTAGAATGGGAGGCAGATCCTTTAGCTATCAGGCTCCCAAAAGCAGACACCCTGTCCACTTTTAAGACTAGGCTTAAAATTTTTGTTTTTGTCAAAGCTTATAGTTAGAGTGGCTTAGTTTACCCTGAGCTATCTCTTTAGCTATGCTGATATAGGCTTAGGCTGCTGGAGGACATCAGGGTCTTTTTTCCTCACTCTGCTGAGTTCTCCTACTGTTCTCCAATTTGCATTGTTTGTTGTTATTTGAACTTTTAACTTTTTGTTCTCTGTCATTATCTTCTTCATAGTAGGTACACCTGGTCTGGCGTTCTGTTAGCTGTGACATTATCCAGGGGAGGCAGATCATGCGTTATTACCATATAACGTAGAAAGGATTCCTGGATCAATGTGTGCTTCTGTGCTTTTGTGTCTCTGCTCTGTCTTCTCTAACCCCCAGTCGGTCGAGGCAGATGACCGTTCACACTGAGCCTGGTTCTGCTGGAGGTTTTACCTTCCCGTTAAAGGGGAGTTTTCCTCTCCACTGTCACTTCATGCATGCTTAGTATGAGGGATTGCTGCAAAGCCATCAACAATGCAGAAGACTGTCCACTGTGGCTCTATGCTCTGTCATGAGGAGTGAATGCTGCTTGTCAAGACTTGATGCAATCTGCTGGGTTTCCTTATAGAGGAAACTTTTTGACCAATCTTTATGATTTCATTGAATTTGACTTGGTAAAGTGCCTTGAGATGACGTGTGTTGTGAATTGGCGCTATATAAATAAAATTGAACTAACTGGGTTGCCTTCATTTTCACGCTGTGTGGACTCTGTTCATTCTTTTAAGAAGCAGTTGAAGACCCACTGGTTCCAATTGGCTTTTAACTAGTTTTTAACTAGTTCTATGTTATGATGTTGCATTTAGGCTGTTTTATATTTTTATTTTGTGTTGTTTTATGGTTGTTTTTATGATGAAGCACTTTATGACTTTTATCCTGTGAAAAGAGCTATATAAATAAAGTTTGCTTTACTATATTCTCATTCAACTCAATAATGAGTCCACGATGATCCAGACCAGTTCACATGCAATTCCAAACAACCAGGTTCAGGCCAGTCAGTAAGAAGTAGGAAACCAGCAGTTCCATCATATCGCCACTTTACCGATTATAAGTTAATGATCAACAGTCAAGGCAAGGCAAATTTATTTATATAGCACATTTCAGTACAGAGACAATGCAAAGTGCTTTACATGATTAAAATATAGGAAAATAAAACAGAATAAAAGCAAGTAGGAATAGAATGTAGAAACAAAATAGAACATTAAAAACAGTTGAACTAATGCTGTAAGTATTAAGTAGAACAGTCAAAGGCAATTTTAAACAAATGTGTTTTTAATCTCGATTTAAAGGAACTCAGGCTTTCAGCACTTTTACAGTTTTCTGGAAGTTTGTTCTAGATAAGTGGAGCATAGGAACTAAATGCTCTGCTTCTCTGTGTTTAGTTTGTGTTCTAGGTATGCAGAGAAGGCTGGAGCCAGACGACCTGAGTGGTCTGGATGGTTGATACACTGATAACAAGCCTGTGATGTATTTAGGTGCTGAGCCTTTCAGTGATTTATAGACTAACAGAAGTATTTTAAAGTCTATAGACCAGTTCACGCGTGACGTCACGCTACATCCGGGTCACGGTGGTTGGCAAAAACAGTACTGTTCTCGTCTACTACTGTGACAAAACGGGTGATTTAGAGCGTATTTTTAGTTAGTTTATTTTTGGAATCTAAACAATGCCTACGACTTGTTGTGCTCCCGGTTGCACACAGAGGCATTCCAAATCGTCGGATGTACGTTTCTGTCGTTTACCGAAGGAGGAAGGACGAATAAAGAAATGGATATTTTCAATGAAAAGAGCGCAGTCAGACACTCCCAATGGACTGGGGGATCCATCATACTGCGACAGAATTTGCAGTCTACACTTCATCTCCGGTAAATACAACTTAATTCTGCTCTAGTCATTGTTCTACTTAAATAGCGGCGGAGGGGAGATGGTGATCGCTAAACGGGCCGGAGAAGCGGTAGCAGCAGCCGCTGACTATTCCGGCCCGTGTAGCGATCGCCACCTCCCCTCCCCTCCGCCCGTTCACGGGCGCTAGTACTTCTGTGTTTACGCTGCAATGTCGCCGACACCCCCACCCATTTTAACAAGACAAAAACACCAAAATAGTCCGTAGTAAACAATGTTTTTTTTAACCTACCGGGGGGGTCTTCCTCACTGCTGAGACTAGGGTCTGTATGACGCCGCTTTGTGATTGCACAAACGTGTGAACAACATCCATCCATCCATTTTCTGACCCGCTTAATCCCTCATGGGATCGCGGGGGTTGCTGGTGTCTATGTCCCGATATAAGATAATTGTAGCCGTCCAGTGGTTTCATGGCTTTCGTGCTCTCTCGTCTGTACTGGCCTGCGTGTTTATAAGGCAGCTGTATGTGTCGTGGTACGTAACACTTGGCAGCATTTCACAGACTCGCTCCGTCCCTTCAGGCTTTTGCTGTGTGGATCTGGCAATCTGATACCATCAACCATCAACTTAGTCTTAAAACGATCTTGTGATACATTATCTAAAGAAGAAAAATACGCGGAGAACTCGTCAGTTTCTCTGTTTGCGTCCACCATTGTGTTCGCTTTTTGCCAACCAGTCCGGCGCGCATGCGCGAAAAACCCGAATCAAAACAATAACAATGAACTGGTCTATTCTCTGAGATACAGGGAGCCAGTGTAAGGACTTTAGAACTGGGGTGATGTGCTCTACTTTCTTAGTCTTAGTGAGGACGCGGGCAGCAGCGTTCTGGATCAGCTGCAGCTGTCTGATCCACTTTTTAGGCAGACCTGTGAAAACACCGTTGCAGTAATCAATTCTACTAAAAATAAACGCATGGATTTATATAAATAAAATTGAATTGAATTGAATTAGTTTTTTCAGATCCTGCTGAGACATTAGTCCTTTAATCCTGGAAATGTTCTTTAGGTGATAGAAAGCTGCCCTTGTAATTGTCTTTAGATGCTTTTGGAGGTTCAGGTCTGAGTCCATCACTACTCCCAGATTTCGGGCCTGATCAGTGGTTCCTAGCTGAAGCAGCTGAAGCTGTGTGCTAACTTTTGATCTCTCCTCTATTGGTCCAAAGATTATTACTTCAGTTTTGTTTTTATTCAATTGAAGAAAATTTTGGCACATCCATGCATTGATTTCTTCAAGACATTTACTCAGTGCCTGAACTGGTTCATAGTCACCTGGTGACATGGCGATGTAAAGCTGTGTGTCATCTGCATAGTTATGGTAGCTGATGTTGTTTTTTATGATCTGAGCTAGAGGGAGCATGTAGATATTGAAGAGGAGGGGACCCAGGATGGACCCTTGGGGAACCCCACATGTGATTTTTGTCATCTTTGATGTAAAGTTACCTACTGACACAAAAAAGTCCCTGTCCTTTAAGTAGGATTTAAACCAGTTGAGAGCTGTACTAGAGAGGCCGACCCAGTTCTCCAGGCGTTCTAACAGGATGGAGTGATCAACAGTATCAAATGCTGCACTGAGGTCCAATAGTACCAGCACTGTGGCAAATAAGACACGAGCATTATTAATGTTCTTGTTGATGATCTCAGAGAAGAAAGATTCTCTTGCATTTTTCAGTTGTAAGTTATATCTGTAAAGTCTCTCTTTATAGATGTCACAGTGAACCTGGAGTCTCGTCTTTCTCCACCTGCGTTCAGCTTTTCGACACTCCCTTTTTTCACCTCTAACTGCTGGAGCATTTCTCCAAGGAGATCTTTTCTTCCCGGAAAGAACTTTCACTTTAACTGGAGCAATGCAGTCAATGATGTCTGAGACTTTAGAATGAAAGTTATCTACTAGCTCATCTACTGAGTAAGTATCAGAGTAAGCTTGAATAAAAGTTTCTGTGGCATTGTCCTTAATGGTGCGTTTTCTTACGATGTCCCTTTGGCTAAATGAGTGACTTGAAATTATGCTTTCAAAGGTAACAGGAAAGTGATCAGATAGGGCAACATCAGTTACATTGACGTTAGAAATCTTTAGGCCTTTAGTGATGATTAAGTCTAAAATATGTCCCTGTTTGTGTGTTGGCTGTTTAACATGTTGAGTTAAACCAAAGTTTCTAAGTGTGTCACACAGTTCTTTTGCACTTCTGTCTTCAGGGTTGTCAACGTGAAAGTTGAAGTCTCCCACAATAATTAAACAGTCATAATCAACACATATCACAGACAGGAGGTCACTAAGATCATTAAAAAAGTTTGATGTGGACTTAGGAGGCCTGTAAACATTCAGGAACATAGTTAGTTCCGGGCTCTTTACCTGGAGAGCCAAATGTTCAAAAGAGTCAAATTTTCCCAAAAACACCTTTTTACACTTTAGTGAATCATTAAACAATGTTGCTACTCCTCCACCTTTTCTTTTCTGTCTGCTCTCACAAAGAAAATTGTAGTTTGGAGGAGTCAACTCTAATAGAATAGCTGCTTCGTTAGATTCATGTAACCATGTTTCTGTTAAAAACATAACATCAAGATTATTGTCAATAATGAAGTCATTAATTAAAAGGGATTTTCCTGACAGAGATCTAATGTTTAATAAACCCAGTTTATATGACTTAGTGGTTGATGATGTCTCTGTGACAGGTTGCATCTGAAAGTTTATGACTTTTAAGTATTTGTTCCTGTTTATCCTTTTGTTTTTCTTTTTTCTGCCACGTATCATCACAGATATTCCATAATCTCCGGCAAAAGGCCCAAGATGATGCTGGAAACTGATAAACGTGCGGCCAGGGCCCGATCTGTATCACAGCGAAGTAATCTGCAGGTCTTGAGCACCAGAATGTTCTGTGATACGTAGAGGAGGAGGAACTGAGGCTCTGAGGCCTTTGGAAAATGCTGGTTTAGTCACAGCAGGATGGCTATGTGGAGAGGATGTCAACTGTAGGCCGATCTTAAATACTTTGTTCATGTTGTGAGAAAATTCCATAAAGGGAACTTCTGGGCTTTGTGGAGAAGAAGGGGAGGTGGGTGCAGTCTGGACCGGTGATTGTGACGATAGAGGTTTTTGGTCCTCTCTTTGTCCTGCTGAGATCTGGGATGAATCCTCCTGTAGCTCTGACGAAGCCTCATTCTGTGTCATGGAATCTAGCAATCTAGTCTAGGAATGACCAATACTGTATCAGTTATTATTAACCAGAAAAGGATAGCCTTGATAAGGCTGAGTGACAGCTTTGTTGGAGTCTAATTGTTGATGAAAAGTTTTACTCAAGTGCTCTTGCAGTTAGTTACATGAGATAATAAATAATGACATCAACTTTGTTTCAAAATGTGATTAAACCCAACTATTGTGTCCCACACCATCATTACACTGATTTCATGTAATTGTTGTAGAACAATAAATAGTGGCACTGATGGACTTACTTTAGTAATTTTTTTCATTACTTTTCATGAAATACCACAATACGTCATGAAAACATTTTCATGTCCAACAGCAAATCTGGATATACTCAGAAGTTTTTTGTGAGTAGAGAAATAATCCGGCTGAAAGGAAAGGGAACAGTGATAGGTAAGATAAAACAACAACACAAACACTAGGAAGTATCAGCATCGTGTCATTAGTCCATTATCTGTACTTGGGCAGCAATAAGGAAAATGTAAGGTATAGAAAATCCCTGCCATAATCTGACATTAATGCAAACCTTTCCATAAATCTACTCCAAATGTATATTTGCACGACTAGAATCTCCAGTCGATACAGTGATAGTTTGTATATTTCTTGGTGATGATAATAAACATGCAGAATTTATTAAAGTCATCTCCTGGTCTACAGTGAGCTTTCTGTCAAAGATCGGCTGCTTTGGCTCATCAGCACTTCTACTAATGATGCAATCCACCCATACATAAAGCTCTCTTTCTGCAGCTGCAGAGCAGGTCTGTAAATAGGCCCTGAACCACACACCGGCCACTGAAATGTTGCCTCATTAAACAGGGCCATGCTGTGGGAGACCCATATTGATTCATCCATCAAATACTCATTTCAGTGGTATTTGCTCCTTTATTTGGAAACCTGGAGCTCCGTTGTGGACCTGGGTCGATTAAACTGAGCCGAATATTTGCTTACTTTCCCCGGCCCTCGCTGGCCAGCTGAACCTGAGAGACCTCAGCACGGTCTGTTTGAAATCTGATCCTGTTACAGGTGTTGGGTTCAATGCAACATCAACAGATGAGTCAGCATAAGGTCTGCTTTAGGGATCTGCTGCAGCGCTTTCTCACTGGGGGCTGTCTTTTACAAGAAAACATTTGAAGTGTTTTACAGAAAAACAGAACGGACGGACAGCCAGACAGACAGATCATTCACACATAGACAGGAGTCATTCTAATCCTACAAGACAAATGAACCAAAACACAAATAAAAATAAATAAATTGTGAAAACAATAGAATAGAATAATGGGCAAAAATGTTACTCCACAGCCTATTTCTAAAAGAAACGGTTATTGCACTTTAGTGTGTTGCACGGAAAAACAGAAAACTGGAACAGAGGTTTTCTAGGGAGGGTTGCCATGGACAGTCCAGCAGTCTAATAATCTGGGGAGGAAGAACCGGCCACCGGTTCCGGATAACAGCCAAACCCAGGCCTGTCCATTGAATTACGAGAGTGGCATTTCTAGTCACTCCAGTGACTACTGATGTTATTTTAAATTAACGGCCAGTTCCACTGGCTCATTTTGGCCACGCACCGCACAGCTCTGCTCATTTACGAGTGTTTCAGGAGCAGTTTTTTTCAGGGCCGGCCCAGGTTCCTCCGGCTCTATTGAGAAGTAAGGCCAAAGCGAGCTGGCTTATAAGGAGAAAAAGAGAAGGTTTTTCTCTGAGGAAGTCCAGAAACCTGAAGAGCAACACATTAATATTAAGGACCACTATGAACAGAGTGGGTCAAACCCAAATATAATTGTATTTTTTTCAAACCATGAACCACGCCATGGAAAAAAAAGAAAAAGACACTTTAGCTTCCTATACACAAACGAGCTGTATCAGGTCCATAAATTTATCGAGGCTTTCCCTCATTTCACACTGAAAGCTGTTAAGTGTTGTCTCGGAAGTGTCCATCCATCCACCTCATGCGGTATAAGACAGCAACTGTGACTTTCCCTGGCTGCCAGCCCGTCTTTCTGGAATTAGACTCAGAGAACCCGGGTAGCAGCGGTTCCCTTCAGCAGCGCTGGAAGCTCGAGCTCAGTCAACGCCTGACGCTCTCACCGCTGCCCGCAGCCTGGGAGTCCGTGTGAAATGAAACCAATAAGAATAATTTCACTGTGGTTAAAATCTTTTTATTACTGAGTTCTCCCCGTCCCCACCATGGCTGAGGCAAAATATCTCATATACAGGTGTATATTGTAACTCTGTGAATGAAAACAGCCTGAAAAAGGAGCAGTCTGCTCTGGGATCTGTGGCCGCTGTAGGTAGTGTGAAACCCCTGGAAGCTCCCTCGGCAGAGAGGCCCGATGTTTGGTAGCTAAACGGCTCTGCCCAGGATGCGTTTTCCACTTCCAGGCCTTGCCAGGCCGGTCGAATCACAAAACGGGCAAATATAATCGAGGAGGGCCGATGGAACTACGCCTTTAGTTTTGCAATAGCATGAATAGATTAGGCTTTTCTGTTTAAATCCAAATAAGCTAGATCATGACATAGTTTTATCATTTTTCTGTGAATTCTGTGAAACTGGCCTTTTTCTCAAGCTCATCAGGCAGTGACAGTCTCAACCCTACTGCTGCGTTATGCTGCTTTAAAGACAAAACTTTGGTACTTTGCTATTTTTGGATGCTGATTGTATATAAATATTACAGACAATATGAGCATGTCTATATTAAAGAACGACCAAACTGTTGAAAATTGATATAAAGTAATTCTTAATGTAACAGCACTAGTTTTTTTGTAATTATACATTCTTAAGTTATTGTTTGAAATGTGTGTTTCTGAAACATAAATCTGTCACAATCCCTGGGTATTAATCTTATTTGCACTAATGTTCCGGGGATCGTGTACTCTTCAGTCTTTCAACTTTTAGTGTTTTTTCATCTGTTGATTCTATCTACTCCTTCTTCTATCTAGTTTCCTGTTAGATTTCCGTTTTCCTGCCAGTCTGCCCTGTCCTTCTCCCTCTTCCTCAGCTCAGCCTCCATTACTTCCACCTGTGCTTCCATGAAACCAGGGTACTTTTGCTTTGGATCAGAATGTTTTCCTGTCCGTGTTTCTACCTACTGCAGTCATGCGTATGACAGCGAGGGTTAGAAGTTGGTCTGTTAACGTCACTGAGGTGCAGAGACCGGCTTCAAAGCCCACATCAGGTTTTAGAGTTTGACCAAGAGGACCTTCCTAAACAGACGGATGGAAAATGCAGAATGAAGCAAACTTAGCAGCCAGTTAAAATTGGACAACCTAACAAAGTGTGTCAGATAACCCTGAGAATAAGAGTACAGTCTTCTCTTGATTCTTAAACTGCAACAATAAATAGTTAAATCCAAACCAATTCCATACTGAGGCCAAGCCTGTAGAGGGGATGTATTGGCCTGCAAACGTCAGCGGCACCATGAGGTGATTTATGGATCTGTCACTGTGATGACTTTATGCCCCAATAGATTGATAACTATATCACCGGGAGAGGCATCGTGCTGCATCATCGGGCCGTTTTGCTCCACATGTAAAGCTCCTCACCAAGTCCACACAGACTTGGTGAGGAGACCTTCAGTCCTTCAGTCCTGAAGGTCAGCGGTGCCGCTCGGCCACAGAACTTAGATGTTATAACAGGAGTTCAACCTCAACTGCAAAAGCGAGATCAGAGCAGCACCATCCGCCTCGGGCTGCTATTAAAATGAGCGCCATGTCTTCGCGCTCAGAGCTGAAACATGCCCCACGCTGCCTGCACAGATAATTGGCCGTCCACCCTGCAGGAGCCCACAAAGTTGTGAAACACACTCGGTCCCAGATTTTCAGAGGTTGAAAAGTGAAGAATCAGCAGATGTGATGAGGTGTGTGTGTGTTTGTCCCTTGTTCCTGTTGTTGACCTTGACTCGCGCCTCCCCCCACCCATTACACACCCAGCCCAGAGCCAGCACCTACCTTTCTGACAAAAGATCCAATTGACTGACAAGGACAAAAGCGTATAATGCCACAGAGCCACCATATCCATTTAATGCTGGCCATGACGGAGAGCACAGTGACCCAGTGAGGATGCAGCTGCTGCTCTTAACACTCCAGCTGTTTAGGTGGCTTTCTGGGTCTGAGCCTGTTTATGTGTGCATGTGTGCTTGTGCATGTGGACAAATGTTCAGTGATATTCACACCCCTTCCTGGCCTATATTCCCTCTGAACTCAGTCTGTCTGCCCCAGGGCTACGAACCCTGCAGATGGCTTCCCTCCATCACTCCCTCACTGTTATTCCGCAGCTCGTTTCCCCTCGGCTGACAACTATGAGCCAAACAGATCCAAATCACCAACACGAAAACACTGCGGGTGAAACAATAAGAAAAGCAGCCTTGCTACCTGATAGAACCATAGGCTGGGCCAGGGGGGGCGCTATCCTTGGGGGCCAGAACTATCTGCCGTTTGCTCACTGCTTTGTGCAGCTGACCAGATTCCCAATGCAAATCAGCAGGATGATACGACACAAGCTCGTGAAACTGACAGGGCTGCTGCAGTATCTAAAGAAGACCTATAATCCCTGTTCATCTCGAGGAGCATTGCTTGGGGCTCCCAGATTAGTGTTCACATTATACTGCAGCAGGCCTGCATGGAGTGCCAATGTTTCAGAGCGTGTGCTGCAGTGCAAATGTGGCTTCTACAGCGCCACTGACCTTGGCCTGACTCTCAGCTCCACACAGTCTGGCAGCTCTTTAAAAATTAAGTAGAAGGAGATATTTGGCTGAAGTCTAGAAAAACCTGGTGGCTAAAGAGGGATATTTGAAGACTTGACTGGTTTATGGCCCTTTGCTTCTGAGACAAACATTTAGAACATGTTGGAATGGCATTACTGAAAATTATGAGAGCAGTGTGGATAAACTGAAGCTCAGCTCGGCCAGCAGATGGCAATGAGTCCTCTACAGGATGGTGCTATTAGTCTTCAGCAGCCCTGCATAAATATCCAGTCTGTATTACAGTAAAGTGTGCATAGCAGAACTAAACAGAAGCAGTGAAAACCAATTATACGTCTCTGGACCATTCCATTGAACACTTTGTGTCTGTTTGGGAGGAAATTTGGGAGAATACATTTATGATGACATCACTTTTTACCAAAGCATGCAGCAGTTCAGAGAAACAGCTCAGTAAGGCTAGGAATGTAGGGGCGTAGAGTGCAACTGGAACTCCACATGAGGAAAGAGTGATTAAAGAGTTTCTACTTGATTCAAGTTTTCAAACCTCCTGTAAGTGATTTTAGAAGACCTCTGCACTCAGAAACATGTTAAGCTCATAAAGGCCAAGGAGATAAGAAAACAGCCGTCCTGATTTCTCTATAGGGGATCTACTGCAAATGGCAGCAGGATCGCCTGCACCTCCTACCCCTGGTACTGATGTGATTAGTCACTTTCCAGATTTTATCATCACTAAAACACAATTTTGAACATTGTATCTTCATGGAATTTTATGTGTTGCTTTAGGCTGAAATCCTAAGGGAGGAGACCACGGCTGTGGGGGGCATATATGAGAATGGAGGTTTTCAGTTGAAACAAATAACTGAATAAACACTTTACCATGGTTACTCATCCCAAACGGTGCCAGGTTTAGAGCAATCTCTGAATCTTAAACAGCTCTCTATTTAAAAGAGGAAGGGCCTTGGGTGGTGGTAATCTGTTGTATGACAGAGTGCTTTATCTCCAGTTAGATAAGGGGTGGTTGGAACCTCACGCAGTTAGCAATTCACTCGCTGGGGATAAAAGAAATTCTTTGTTGCCAACCGAGAATCGGACAGGCAGCCTGTCAACAAAGCAGCTCTTTCAAGCTCGCGGCAAAAGGAAGAGGAAAAGCAAAAAAAGCAAAAAAAAAAAAAAAAAGATGGTGATATGGGAGCCTTCCCTGTCTATCTGTGGGCTTGTGCTGCTCAGGTGTTAAAAATACGACAGCATCCACTTTGGTGGAACAGAGGTGGAAAACAATTTGCACTCAATCCATCTGGAGTCCAAAGTGTATGGTTTGGGGAAATCACTGATTAAAAGTCCTGTCGGTTGAAAGTGATACCACAAACAGGCCAACCTGACATAACAGAAAACTGGAAGCAGAGACACAGGTAAAAATGGTAGCCATTAGTCCATTTATAGCAGCATTATGTGAAGCAACCCTGGGTGTTGCAGCAAATGTTGAAAAGAAGAGTGAAAAATTAGAAATGTCAAAGTATATCCTACTAAGTGTGTATGGATCGACTGGATCTCAGTCACTAAGTACATCAGTCAATCCCTCCTGTTTTAAGTGGAGGTTATACCTCCTGGTTCACTTTACTTCTGTATAAATTGCTTTTGTTGTTCTTTTTAGCTCTTTTCTTCTTTTGTTTTGAGAAAACAACTGATAGGCAAGTGCAATATTGCCACCTAGCAGGCTGTGATGAAAGTACCCCCCATTATCTCTGAGTAGAATGCTGTGTTACAATTGACCTAAAAACAGCAGGAACACAAGGCACTGACGTGAGAAGACCCTCACATCAGTGACAGAGACAGCGCTCAGTTGCAACGCATGGCTAACTGCATTTCCTAAAACCTGCAGCTACATTCATGGCACTGCAACCCCACTAGTAACCCCTCACCCACCTTGGACAGATTATGTGTGGACGTTTCCCTGAGTTGGTGAAGAGTTCAAGGACATCAAGGTCCCTGGTGACAACACCCCACATCCCATGGCCCCTGAACTAAGGTGGTAAGTCGAACACTTTTAGCAACATTAAGTTATAAATGTAATTATTGGAGAACAGATGATCATTTCAAATTCATTGTGTTGGTTTGTCTCACAAGCAGGCATTCTCTCTTCGAAGCATAATCTGGTAGCATTTTTACATATAATGGGGCCTGAAGCCTGCGTCTGTCACTTTCCACGCAAAAGTTGTGATCTATTTTTTAAAAAGAAACTTGACAGGAAATGTGCGGTCCTTACTGTAACTCTGACCCAGGCATACGTTCATTTTTGAGACGGAGGAAAGTTATGACGCAGATGGTGAAGTGGTGAAGAACAGCCATACAGCAAGATGATTCCATGTCAGCTTCATAATGTCAATTAGAATTATTTTGCTGTATAAAAAGATATCCTTTTTATACAGCAAAACCACCCTAGATTAAGGACACAGCCAGCTTCTCTATATGATATGACTGAATTGCCGAAAGGGACACATGAAAAAAAAAAGATAAACATTTACATTATTATGATAACAGTAGTATTATACCTGCAATGTATTTGGCACCGTTTAGTGTCAATTAATCTATCACTGGCAGCTTTGCGCACGTGTTTTACATTTGCGGAAAACAGAGCGGAGTGGGAAGCACGGGGCTTTCAGGACGAGGCAGAAGCGATGTGTCTGTGGTGTGAGACAGACAGCGCTCCCTGCTGCCTCAAGATAGTAACTGCAGATTGAGTGGCGCTTTCACATGAAGTCGCTAGTAGTCACCAATAACACAGACAAAAAGTCGGTACGTTTGTTGCTAGTCGCTTTTTTGAAAAATAATCACTAGAGGGCTCTAAAAAGTTGCTAAATATAGCCACAGAGTCACTAAGATGGCAACACTGGACTGAGTTTCTAGATGCTGACGATTAGCTCTTCTACTCGCTGCTAAGCTCCCGCCTTTCCTCTCTCGCCAGGACTCGTTTTTATTGGTCAACATGGTGGCCATGCGGCCAATCACGTAAGGGCTACACCAATATGTGAAAACAGAGAGGGGTACAGCTGTGAGTAGGTTGTCCTGTAAAATAAATATGAGGGAAGGAGAAAACAAAAGCATTTGGTTTTTAGTTTAAAGATGTTGGAGACAACAAAGCAGAGCTCTTTCACTGCTGAATGGAAATAACTTTAAGAGCAGGTTCCACAACAAACCTGCAGAGACATATCAAAGCTGTCAATTTAGAAGAGAGTTTAGTGTGCAATAACAGATGTTTGACAAAAATATTACATCGTTAGGGTTAGGGCACTGCTGCACAGTATTTGTCAGCGTGCTGAAAAAAGGGCTGCTATTACTACACTTTCCTTATTGTCATATTGCTTTGCTTACAAGAGAGACAAATTTAGCAGTTTGAATATATACCCAGAAGCATTTATTTATTGCAGTCTTATATAAGACATAAGCCTGCCATATATTGTGGCGGCCTCATGACCAGTCCATGTCTTCTGTCAAGCAAATTGCTAATAAGTTAATAAATCCCTACACATTTCCTTTATGAATTTGCATACTGAACTTTGTCCTTTTTAAAACTCAGATTAATAGAAACAGTTTCCTTATTAGGAAAAAAACATACAGTTCAGATTTAACTTTTCAGACAGGCATTCTGAATTCACAACTGCATCTACTGAGCTCGTGTTTAGAAACAATCCATTAGAACAGCTGAAGAGCTTCGGACACAGATGCCACATGTGGAGAAAATATATAGCTGCAGATGTAAAATGTTCGAATATAAATATATCCAAATAGCAAGAATAGCTGCGCTCTGCTTTTTTTTAGCAACTAAAAATATCTGTGGTCCCATCATGGTTTGATTGTGAAACAAAGATGCAAGGGCGTAGGTTTGATTTAAACTTTGGTAGGGACACCTACAAACAAACCTTCCCTGGTCTGACGTCATTGGTCCTACGCAATATGCATGCTCCTATTATTTGATGCTTGACTTGAGCGTCAGGGCGCGTTTCGTCTGTCTAAAGAGAAAAGCAGTATTTCTTGCTACATTAATACAAATTTTATAACCACGACACACTGTAGATGCTGTTTGTTAATGTTAAAAGCATCACTGATCTGATGAATGTCGAATTGGGACTTTTTTCCATTTGAACTAACAGCAACAGAGACAGACGGTAAATGTGTGCCTATTAAACCAAATAGAGTCAAAATATGTCTGTTGTCTAGATTTATCCTGTATTTTCTTTTGAAGATATAGAAATGTGCAGAGATAAACCCACCCTTATTTTTTTTATTTAAGATACTTATAAGATACTGCATCATAAAACACAGCAAAATTATACATTCAGACTGCAAATAAATTTATTGTGTTTACTCTGCACTGGAAGTAGAACTGTAACTGATACTAACAGCATTTCAAATATTAAATTCAAACTTCAACAAATGTACATCTGGGCTGTAGTTACTCTCTTTAGCCCATTTCATGTAATTTATTTTAACATTCCAAACACATTTCTTACATCATATATCTGATGTGTAAAGAATAGCTTCTCCTTACCTACATCCTCTCAGACAACTAATTATTTCCCTAACAATAGTGAGTTGTCAATGTTTAAATGTGCAGTAAATCTTAATACATAAGCATCATGGAGGACCCAATACTGTACCTTGAGTAAGATTGGTGACACCAAGACTGAATTGTTACATGAGTGGTTGTCCATTTAATCATTAAAATGAAAACAAATTAATATACTATTGGTATATATTAGTACGACTATTAAAGAACAGCAGATTAAACTTTAAGATATGTAAAGGCCTATATTTTATTACTTTTGTCGACCACATCAACAGATTAAATAATTTCTTACTTTTTGGTGTACCAAATTAATGATGTAATATTTTATGGGCTAAGCCCCTGATGATGAGAATGTCTAGCTCCGCCCCTGGTTTGTACTAATTTACTAATAGACAGTGTGGAAATCTATGAGCAATAAAACCAATGTAAATAGTGTTCCTCTGTTTTATTTGTCTTTATCCTAATTCTAGAAGTAGAAATAGTAAAATAAATAGCACTATTATTTTGTTGAATCCTAATCATGCTATTATAACTAAGCAAAAGTCTAAACAAAAAATAGTTGTTAAGGCGGCATCTAGTGTTCTTATACTGTATATTATGTAAAAGAAATTACGCCTGCTATTTATACCTGAACTGCCTCAAAGGGTCGACAAAAAATGAAAGCAATAATAGCAACGAAATATTGGTAAAAGGGAAACCCTCACCTTTCTTTTTCAGACGGCTGTGGCTAAGAATCTGAACTTTTAATAGCCTTCAGTCTTTGTTTTTCCATCTTTCCAGCAGTCTTCAGAACTCCTGCCTGGCACAGAATATTTAGTTTTATAAAAGAGATTAGGTTTTTGTTGATAAAATGTGTTATACTTCAGAATTAAATGCTATTTGGAGATGCTAAGGTTGGTTACTTACATTTCTCAAGTTCCACAAATCAAAACTCTCTTCTGCTTCTTTACAGAACTACACTCAGCAGCTTTCACCTATTTTAGTGCAGATAATATTTAGTTTCTTAACTGGGACTAGTTTCGTAGCCTGGTATTAATTGTGGTAACCGCAGTATCCCAGTATGAATCAAAACTTAAATCTCGCGCTCCAAGCACGCACGAACATGCACGCACACACACGCAATAGAAAACAGCCAATCAGGAAGAGGGAAGGCGGGATTTAAGGCAGCACAACCAATGAGAGTGGAGTTAAAGGGGGTGTTTACCTTGTCAAGCAAATGCCAGACGCGTTAGTGATTGGCTGCGTGGAGCTCCAGGCCCCGCCCCACTGGCGCACAGCAGCGTTGAAAGGACACTGTGGGAACGCCGAGCGCTTCAAACAGAGGCGCTCCGGGCGAACCTGTGCATGTACGCACGTCTGGCAGAGCCAATCCGACACACAGGAATACTCTGAATCAGTAATTTTTCAGGGGTGCTGAGCTAAGATTTAGGGGTGCTTGAGCACCCCTAAAAATGGCCTAAATACGCCACTGGTCAAGGTATTTCTATTCTATTAAACATGGGTAAGAAAGAATGGTTTAGAAAGAGCAGTATTTATTATGCCTGAATTAAAATGAGCTGGTTACCTTTTTGATGAATGTGTAATTGTTTCTATTGTCTATTTGTGGACTAAAACAACTAAAAGAGTTTAACTAAGCCCTGTAGTACACTAGAAGGGTTCTGTTATATATTAATAAAATTTTGCTTTTTAATCTAAAAAAAAATTGAGAATGCAATATGAAAGTGATGCATTTTTGTGTGACCATTTTCACTACAGAGGCAGCTGTACTGAACTGATGTTAAGTCAACCAGAAAGGGCTGAGCTTTCAACATTTTGAGCCTAGAACTTTCTTTAACTGCAGATTTGTCCTTAATATTTAAAAAAAAGAATTTAATTATTTGCTATTTTGGATTTCTTCGTTTATTTTTATTACTCATAAAATAAGCTTAAGTAATTAAGTGAAAAATCTGGAGGATGTGTCTATTTTTTATGTGATTATTCGATTAATCGTCAGAATAATCAATTACTAAAATAATAGTTTATGGCAGCCCTACATCAAGCTTAGAGCCAATCAAAGGCAGGTAAGAGGAAAGTTCACCCTCTAGGCATAGACTTGTTTAAAACTCACGTCTTGTAGTAATTCAACACAATATGAAGAACTATAGCAGAGCTATTAAAAAATTTTAAGTGGGATTTTCTTAATGCCATACAGCCGTAAATATTCCGAAGTTTACTTGCATTGTCAGTAGAAGAAATGCATCTATCTGTATACCCAGGTAATACACCGAGCCCTCACCAAGAATAGTAATTAGTCATCTGAAGATTAACCGTTTTATACTGATTCACAGAAACACCCATGTTGAATAAATCCTGCATCGTCCTGTGTGCAGCCTCACATGTACTATTCTGAGTTGCCACAAGGTGTTCTGTCAAGACACTTGGTTGATTTGCCCCTTTTTTAATTAACTCCCCCCCACAGCTAAGCTCACATTCATAACATTTACTGTCATGAATGTGACAGTATGATTATTTTTTGTCAACTGCATCCTGTGGATATCTGTAAATTCACATTCTAAGCAGCTATCATAAAGACAATCTGTGTTAGGAATGCAGCAGAAGCCTGAGTGGTAACAGTCCTTTTGTCATCTGGGAATCCATCATGCAAATTTATGTTTGTGCTGCAGTTCAAATAAAGGCAGGAATTTAAAAACACTTCCATTACTTTTACAGTTCTTTACATTACTGTCAATCTCAATGGTGTATTGAAGTTTTAAAGATGTAAAATTATGCTGATAAAGGAGCTCTGAAAAACCGAAGTGCACCGAAATGTTGCGGCAGTGTACCTGAACAAAAAACTGAGACAGCCAGTAAAAAGAGTGAGGATATTATTATAAAAAATATCTAAATTTGATTGGTTGTCAGTAAACATCTTCTTACAAATTGTGACACCTTATCCCTGTTTTCCATTCATCATGCGGAGTTAAACATAATCAATCACAACCAAAATATTACTTGTTTAGTAATCCAGATGATTCTTTTAAACCCCCTAATTAGTCACTTTACCTCACTGCTACGGCTGCAATCCCAGCCCAGAATGCTGGTGGAACTCTGTTACGTTAAATCAACCCTGGTTGTGGATAAATCCATTTCTGACCCAGGAGATTTTTGATTTATTTTTGATTCATTTGAAAATCAATCAAAAGTCATGTTATACTCTGTAAAACTGCAAAGACTTCTCTTTCAAGGGATTATAATCAAAACTGGACATGAAAGTTTTTGTCAAAAACAAAATGAAAGAAAGCCGTTTTCCTCTTAGCTTTAAATAGGTTGAGGTGATAATTTCCTTTCTGGTAATAAAGGTATGTTATGTTATACCTATATAACACCTAGTATTGTAACCTTCTAAAACATGTTTAATCAGCAGGCCGTTTTCTCACAAGGCTGTGGCACTACCAGCAGGCCTGGCCTTACTTTCTAAGATATTCCGACTCTGACATTTTTCTGTTGTATGTTTGCCGTCTCTTGAAGGCCCAGAACCACCAACACATCCCATCTGTTTTCATATGAGGAGACAGAGTGGGCTGCCACCATCATTCAAGCAGTGATTAGCTGCTTTAATATAGGAACCAGCTGCTGAACACCATTTAATCACCAGCATCAGCACGAGAAAGAAGCGCCTCCAGCTCTGTGCAGCTAGCTGCCACCTACACCTGCTTCCCTGCTTTCCCTGCATCCATCTTAGTCTGCATAATATCCCTGCTCTTTCAGCTTCGCATTAATAAAAAAAAATAATACAGATTTTGAAAAAATAAGTCTGTTTAAACTGTCAGAACAGACTTAGTGCCATGGTGGAAAGTTTACTCTACACTCCAGAGGTAGAAAATATATCCTAGAGATCAGCCTGCGCATTTATCCAGCATAGAAAGATGGAGAACTACCTGTGGAGTCCGGCCATGCAGCAAATCTACATGAACTGTAAGGACCCCATAAAAATTTAACTCTAGCAAGAAACAAAAGCACATGAAGCAACCTGGTGTATTTAGCTATTATCGGATAGAAGTCAATCCTGACATGTTCTACTTGTGGCTTTGAATGCATGAAATATAATTCTATAAACCTTTAGGTCTTCAAACCAGGGGTGCAGTGGATTCAGTTATATTCATTGGCACAAACAGCTAAGCACCAGAAGGAATGATCATTTAGATATAAATGAATATCCATGTAGACCTGTGATGGATTTGTAAATGGCTATGACATGCAACCAAGGATGCAACATGCCCAGAACAGGATCCAAAGGGCGTATTTGGTAGCAGGAGTCACAGTGATAGTGTTGCCAGAGTTACTGACTATTAAAAAAGTGTGTGGACATTACAGAATGCATTACCAGCTGTCACGTTCACAGCTACAGCTGTGATTATTTTCCTGTTGCTGACTGCTATAGTCATTCTCAGCATTCTGGATGGTTCCAGCTAAATCTCCTGATTGCGTGCGCCTGTTACGGCCCTGATTACTGGCTTGGTTTCACCTGTGTGTTTAGCCTGCCTTCTGAGTGCTGGTGCCAGATTCTCGAAAACTGCCGTGTGAGTAGACCATCCAGCATTCCTAGCCTGCCTGACTGTGTTTTGACTTTTGATTGTTTTTGGATTTCTGCCTGTTCAGTTTCTGGACATAGACCCTTGCCTGTTGCCTCTCAGCCCAGCCCCCTGTACCTCTGCCTGTTGGATATTTGGAATCTTGGACCTGGAATTGGACTCTGGATACAGCCTGCTGGATTTCCCCATTTGGGCCTCTGCCTATCCCCGATCACCTGTGTTTGACCTTGGACTGTATTACAATTCCCACACATCACCTAACTCTTTCAGAAGATTCCTCATTGGATTCATTGCCTCTTTCGGATCCAATTAAGGTTTGTGGCTACTTTGAAGTACTTACCCCTCTCCTGTATAAGCTGTCAGCCACTAACCTGTCTCTCTCCCCTGCAGTGCTGCCAGCCTGTTTCCAGAAGTTCCCCAGTCCGGCTACACCTTCTTCTTTAAACTTTTTAAACGTTCACTCAGTGTTGTGTGAAATATTGGGTCCAATTCCTAATATCATTACACCAGTATTCCGTGGAGTTTGGCAGGGGTCATATTTTGGATTGATATGAGGCAAAGTAGTACTGAATAGTATTGTGCAACTGTCCAGCCTAAAAAACACCACCCACACGACCCCATTCACAGCGACAATCAGCACAGTGAGATTATGAATCGCCTCAGATAACTTGGTACCACCATTGACAATAAGCTGAGCTTTATTCATCTAACCGCTGACATCATTAAGTGCTGCGCCCTTAGCAGCTAAGTCATGGTTAGCCGTTCATTCTAGCTCCACTGCTCTCACCGTAGACTTTGAACATGGCTGAGAGTCACAAGAAGTGAACCGCGGTCATGTTTATGAGAAGGAGAGGAAGGCCTCAGTAGAAAGAAAGAAGACCAGAGTGGATTTGGGAGATTTTTAAGACGTGATCCCCCTGAAGAGCAGAAGAGCAAGGTAAGCCGGTCTTGCGCATGTGCAGTTATTCAATCAACTTCAGGAAAAATCGCCGACCCAAGCATTAAGGCGAAAACACACGGGGCATGTGAAGCACATCATTTCATATCAAACATTGGCAGGTTGCATTGAAGTTTACTGAAACAGAACTGATCCACTGGACTTCAGCCGAGGGTAGTTTCTTCTGTAAGGCATCATCAGTGTGTTTTATTCCTTGGAATAGGAGAAGTCTGTCACACAGTGTATGCTTATTGGTACTGAGTTCAAATTTGTGACTTCTTTGGTTCAGCAATGCTGGCCTAATTTTTGAAAGCACACACGTGTGTAGCACAGGCTGGCTTGATTGGTGTATCATGAATGGCCAGAGGCCGCTAAGACAGTGGCTCAATGTGTCCCTGCCTTAGCTTGCCTTTGTAGCTATATGGAACAATTTTATAAAACAGACTAATTCATTAAACTTTCAAGTTTTGTATAACTGTTTTATTTTGTAGTGTTTATCAAAAGTCCTGAAATTAGCTTATCACATTTACAAAAGTACTTTTTTTTTCATGTAAAATGCCAACATGAACCTAGTAACTTCTCAGTCAAGGTTTTTTTTCTCCCATTAAGCTGCAGCCTGCAGCTGAAAAGCCACGGTACAGTGTTCCCATGTCCCTATTCCATTTCTGGCCATCTGAAAACGTCACGGTTCCTCTAAGGGCCTCCTCGGTCTATGCTTGGGGATAAAATGCTCGAGCACGACTTTCACAAACACACAGAGCAACGCACAAAGACTCACACACCATGACCAAGCCATGAACCCTTTCTGTAATAGCTGTGGTGAAAGCAGCATCAAAACTTTTCAAACAATATTCTGTCAAGGATAAGAGTTATGTCTCTCCAAAGGTCAAAAACCATGTTTTTTAGTTCCTTTTTACCTCCCACATAGAGACCATTTATTAAAGGTAATATTTAACTTGACATTTAACTGTGACATCAATTCTTAAGGCTCAGCGAAGGCTGGCAATAATGGGAGTGGAACGAGGAAGGCTGACCCTAACTAATCAATGCTGATCCTTTTGTCTGCATTCACGGTATGCTGGGTTTTATTAGATACAGATAAATGATGAGGAGACTTACATCATATTGATTATTGTTTGAACTGGAAGAAGGCAATGAAATTATGGACATAAGTTGGAAATTTCAAAAATCTAGAATTTTGTTGATTTGAAGACAATAGTAGAATGGTGAAACATTCAGAAGTTGGTTGATCACACCTATCGGTCCCTAACAAGGAAAGACAAGTTTTCAGGTCAAAGTCAACAAGGATCTGATGATGTCAGTAACCTTTTACAAGTCACTGAAAACAAAACCACACATAGATCTTTTAAACAACCATCATGACCTTTTTTATTGAGGTACATGACAGTACACTCCCGGCAGCTGTGAGTTGCAGTGAGCCCCGTGTCTGCCTCCATACTTCCTGTTAGAACTGGTGAGAAGTAGATCATAACTGAACTGCACTAATTATAACTGATTTAAATTGGACCTGCTTAGGTTTTTCCGATAACTGTTGAGATTAATTTGGTTTAGGACTGGTTCTTAGCAAATTGAAGTGAGTGATAAATTGCAGTGAGGAAAAAAATCTTATTTAGCTGGATGGGGAAATGCTTTTAAGCAGAAACTAAAGCTTTTTTCTGAAAAAGTAGCAGGAACCAAACAGAAACTGCAGTACTTAGAAACTTTGCATTCAAGGTTCCATCTTGACAGATTTTCCATCACTTGAGTCAGTCTCACCTATTGTACCTCCTGTCAAGCCTGTATGCCATTCTTGATTATATTAGCCCTAAAAGTGAGGTAATTATTTCCTAGACAGCTATTAACACTATTAAGTCTAGGAACATATCATGCGGGACTACCTATAAGCCTGCAAGAGAGCAACTAATATATGCCACTGAAATGCCAGAAACACCACTAATATAATCTCTTCCATGTGCCTCCAGTAAAACAATAGGATTTTATGATTTATCAGAAGACACAGGCTTGAATTTAAAGCCGCAGGATTCTCTAACTAAAAAAATCCCCTGTCCGTTTATGAAATTAAAAGACTGAGGTTTGCAAGGATGACAATGTTGCATTTGCATTTTATCTCCCAGACTGTAGAACAACAGAACTGTCAGATTTCTTGGGTGTGTAGAACATTGCACATCTTAGGGCCAGCAGGAGTTTACACAGTTAGTCTTACTCCACCTGAAAGCTGCAAGGGTAATGAGCAATCTGCATGACTGCCAGGCGAGCCTCCAGTACCCACGATGTAACCACCAGGCGGCTCAACAGTAATAGCCTTTCCCATTACCCATCACGTCTCCAAAACTCATCTCCTGTCATGGTTTTTGGCCTGGTGCTCGGTCAGGGTTCATTTCCTGCCGGCACAAACCAATGACATTGAACCTGGTTGTGTTTCAAGGGAGCACTACAGCCTTCAAAATGATGGATGTGACATCACATCCGTAACCATCATCCCTGTGTGCTTTGCGAGGGGGGCCCCACCAGGCTGGTTCCACATCTTTAGTCTCATTTTAAAACCTCAGCAGTATTTAATCCATTAGGTTTCCTTCGGGGACGATTAGTGGAGGGTTAATTAAAGATGTGATTAGTTGTCTAGCAATGTATAATGAGATGCTATCCCTTTCCCAATGCTAACCCATGGATCCTCATGTTGAACATAAAGATTGAATGGATTCATCTCCAGCTATCTGTTTATTGCTCTGAGCTTGGTGACTGTTGGGAAAGTGTTACTAATCTACCCGGATAGTGCTAATCCTCACATTGCAGCCAATGGGAACCTGATTCTAACACCAAAATTAAATTAGCCAGCAATTTGGACTCCATGAGAAAGGTGAGAGCTGAATGAGCACGTGCAAGGTTAAAGGTCTTTCAGCTCTGCCATCAGCCTCAGATTGAGAAATCCTCTGAGCCAAGCCCTCGCAGGCCAACACTCGCAGATTAGCCAGCAGCTGTCACAAATCAGACTGACGGAGCCAAATAAACACGGCTAACGGCAACAACTTGAACTGTGGCAGTCAGTCAGTCAGGCTTAGCCGCTGTGGTGGGAGTCATATGGAGACACACACATGTACAGCACTCAGAGTTAATGAGTTCACTGAAGCTAAAAGGCTTTTAGCTAAGTTTGGGTGCATGGCACAGATAGCATTTCATCATATTTATTCCAATCCTAGCATCCCAAATATGTTCCAGACCTCATTTATAGTCTGATTTATAGTTGGATTCTGGGACAGTGATGGACGTCCTCGGGCTTTGATTTAACCAAAGATTTCGCTCAGTTTTAATAAAGCAACAAGACTCAAATTGGTTTAAATGGATGAAAACCTGACAGAATCGGTACTGGTACAAGAAAGATGCAAACACCATGACTTCCTGTAATATAAGATACATCAACCATGTAGACATGTCACAAAAAGAGGTTCTCTAACCTTAATCATTCATTCCAGCACTCTTGTTATTTCTGTACTGGTTGTTTTAGTAAAGTTCTGACTCTTGTTACATTTGGCTGAGAACATTTTCCACGTAAATCAATGCAGAGGTTAGGGAAAAAAATAGTGGGTTACTAGCGATGTGTCAAAAAAAGCTGCAAAAGTTGGTGGCTGGTCTCATTTTGAATGTAAAGGTTCAATAGTGACACAAATAGTGAAGTGTGATTTTCTGAAATTCACTAAGAAGCTCTTGAAATCCCATTTGTAAAACCACACAGAAAGTTATGATGGCCCAACATCAGCGCTAAGGTTGCTTGCTGAGAACATTTTGAAATTACGTTTCTAAGAAACCTAAGGAACTTATGCTCCATCAGCAGTTTTACTACAAAACCACTGAAACTTCAGGCCATTTGAGCCTTTCTACTTTTTTGTAACTTGACCACATGGGAGCCTGTGCAGAGCTTACAGCAGCAGTTTCCAGTACTTTACTTTTAGAAACAGCATAATTCAGTTTAGTCTTACATTTATATTCTTGTTCTGATATAACTAAAGGTTTAAATATGAAACAGTGCCATTAATAAAGCATTTGCCCTACACGTTTCTCCTGTTTTAGATCTTCTTGGATGTTGAAATCATAAAAGTAATTCTAATATCAAACCAAGATGACCTAAATAAACATAAAGAAAGGAGTTTTGAAATTATTGCATTGATTAAAGGAATAAAAGTTATCCAAACCATCCTGGCACTAAGTAAAAAAAGCAATTGTGTTTCATGGTTAACCCTGTATCTCTCTTACTCAAAGCAATCGCTGCAACTAACTGAGCGTGTTGTTTTTATCCTTTAGATAGGTTTAGATTTAGTTAGGTTATTCCTTCATCTCTGGCCATTCTTCATGTTTCCTTTAGATTCAGTTCTCACTCTGCCCCTGCCAGCTCACTGCCCTCCTTTCCTCTTGCTTAGTTACCTTTTACTTCTATCACCTGTGTTAATTTGCTCCACCTGCTGCTCCTCCCGTCTCCCCTCCTTTAACAGTTGTCAGGTCCTCTGTCAATCTACTCAGTTCTGGTATCATATTTGCCGTGTTACTGTTTCCATGTCATCCTGTAAGCCTTGTTTATTTATTTAATAAATCATCCCTATTCAACACGTGTTATGGTCCAATTCCTAAAAAACCTGACGGTAAAGTAAGTTTAGACGACATTTGTGCAAATCAACATTATATAAGCAAACTGACTTAAATTAAATTAATTATGATTAGTAACTACAGTTTCAATGAAAAACTACAAATTCTAAAGAGTTATGTTTCATAAACAATACACACTTGATTTCTGCTTGATCTGTAGAATCGAGAAAGTATTTAACTGGAACCTGGCCGACAACATGAAGTAGGCTAAAATATTTAAAAAAGCAACACATCATGCTCCAATCTAAACAAATTCAGGAAGAGATGATAAAGGAAGTCATTGAGGCAAGTAGGCAAAGCAGGGCAAGGTTATGTGTATAGCACACTTCACTGACAAGACAATTCAAAGTGCTTCACATGAACGGAACCTTAATAAAGAAAAAACACAGAGAAAAGTGCATTGCAGTGAAATAATAAATGTAGGTAAAGAAAAAATAGGACTAGAGACTTAAACTAATGACGTTTCAGTTAACTAAAAAAGTTGGAATAGTACAGCCAAAGGTAACTCTAAATAGGTTTTTAACTTTGATTTAAAGGAACCCAGGGTTTCAGCACATTTAACGTTATCTGGAAGTTTGTTTCAGATAAGAGGAACATGAGAAATAAATATGACTTATCCATGACTGGTTCTGGATATAGAGAAGATTTGAACCAGAAGACCTGAGTGGTCTAGAGAGTTGTGATGTATTTTGCTGCTAAGCCATTCAATGATTTATAGACTAACAAGAGTATTTTAAAGTCTATGCATCTCAACAGTTTTTTCCTGCCTCCCACCATGATAATTTGTTTTTGGAGCTGGCCAACTGCTTGCCACTCTCTGATCTCTCTCCCAATTACCTTCGTTCCTCCCACCTGTGATTCTGCATTTATATACCAGTCTCCCACAATCATTCCCTCAAAGCCTTAGTTGAGAGTAGATGTCCAGCGTTCTTAGCCTGCCAAGCATGTTTCCTCACCAAGTTTCTCGTCGTTGGATTTTCCTGTTTCTCCTTGCCTCACTCAGACACCTCATCGGCTCTGACGGACACGACCTGGACTGTTTCATGACCCTTATTCTAGCCATTCCCTTTGGACCTGTCAGCCTTCTCCTGTCTGCCTTTAATGTGTATAAACTCTGCCTCCTTCTTGGATCTGATCCTTGCTTTTAACCCTTTTTTCCTGCCTGCACCAGGTTTATTGTTTATTCATTTAAGAAAAGTTTTAAAACGCAACACCGTGCCTGGCTTGATTATCTGATTTCCTGATTCCTTTGAAGCATTACGATGTAAGGACTTTAGAACTGGGGTGATGTGTTCTACTTTCTTAGTCTTAGTGAGGACACAGGCAGTAGCGTTCTGATATTTTAGGCAGACCTGTGAAGACAGCATCGCAGTAATTAGTTCGACTACAGATAATCACATGGACTAGTTTTTTGAGATCCTGCTGAGACATTAGTCCTTTAATCCTGGAAAAATTCTTCAGGTGATAGAAGGTTGACTTTGTATTTGTCTTTACGTGATTGAGTTCATCACTACAACCAGATTTCAGTCCTGATCAGTGGTTTCTGGTTGTAGTAACTGAAGCTGTGCGCTAACTCTTGATCGCTCCTCTGTTGGTCCAAAAATTATCACTTCAGTTTTGTTCTTATTCAACTGAAGAAAGTTTTGGCACATCCATGTATTGACTTCTGCTTAACATTTACCCAGTGCTTGAACGGGTTCATAGTGACCTGGTGACATGGTGATGTAGAGCTGTGTGTCGTCTGCATAGTTATGATAACTTATCTTGTTGTTTGTTAAATCTGAGCTATGGGGATCATGTAGATATTAAATAGGAGAGGACCCAAGATGGACCCTTGGGGAACCCTGCATGTGACTTTTATCTTCTCTGATGTAAAGGGACCCACTGACACAAAAAAGTCCCTGCAATAGTGAAAGAAAAGCGGGCTAACTTCAATATGTATAACTTTATACCTCAGAAGACATTACGCCTCTAAACATAAGACCAATGCACAGTGGCATAGCCAGAAATTGCATTTCAGCCTGGCCTAATAAAAATGGGTGGGCCAAACAATTATAGTTGAAAATACGTTTATTTGTAAGTTGCACCTTTGTAAGTTCACTATGTAGAAGATACAGGCTAAGGGGAAGGAGAAAATACCTTCTTTGTTCAAGTGAACATCTTTGAATTGAAAGTGGAAAAAAATTATCAGGACCCATCATCACCTGTAAGATGATTTGGAGCCACAAACACGGCGGAGTAGCTTCTGGATCATTTAAACTGCAGCAGCCTTTCAGATTCATTATTTCCGTTTCTGAACGCAAGGTCACTCAGAAACGGCTACAGTTGTCTCATTGATCCAGATGCCCAGGATACACAAAACCATTTTTTAATGAAAACTTCTGCTATTTCCTTTTATTAAACACGATATTACAATTAACAGTTTCAGTTGTTACGCTGCGTCTTTACGCATGATCCTGCTGCTGAGTTTTCCTCTGATCTGCTCCTGCTCTTGTAGTCACATTTCATAACCTTTGTCATCACTTTTACAGCGACAGGTTTGACACGCTGACCATCCTGACCAGACATTATTTCCCCTGCATTTGTGCAGGGCGCATCTAAGTGTGTACGTACGCATGCCGAAGGCTGAGTTTGAAGTTGTTCTCCGAGCAGATGTTTCATGTTTGTGCTCCAAGCGGACCCAGTGTGGCATGGACTCCTGCTTCGCCTTTAACCCACTAGCATTAGTCTTAAGTCTACAGAACATATCAATATAGGAAACAGCAATTTTACGTTATATCCCAAATTCTACAAGTATGGCTGCATCCCTTTAGGCTCTGTGCTTCACTGTGCCTCACTTTTCTACACAGCCTAGATGGATGTAGAAAAACTATAGGCTATTTGGGAACTGATTGTCCAGTCCCAGTATACTTTATGTTCAATGATACCAGGTTGAGGCGGTGAGTGGAGCGGAAACAATTCTTCTTTTCAGTTCTTCACTGCGTGCGAGGGATAAACATTGCGGGGAAATGCATAAATACAGACTTTAAAGCACTCTTTAAAGGGGGGAAGAGGAATGAGGGGTATGGGCTTAAGCTCCCAATGTTACAAGACCCTAAAAATACCCCTTAAAAGTATGCACCGATATTAACGTGTGACTAAACTGAGTATGTGCATCTGAATTCAAGCGCAAGGTGACGCAGCAGCCCCACAGCTCCCCTACCCCACAAAAAGAATCCGGCGCTCTTCTGTTTTGCGGTGCCGCCAAAAACAGAATGTCCCATTTGGCACACATCATGACAATATCCAACACCACCTTCACATGCTGACAGTTTCTCAACAAATGTGATGTATCCAGCATCTTTTTGCATTCAGCTTATTACAGTTCCACAAATCTTAGGCAAATGACTCTCTGTGCCCCCGGTTTACTGAGAACCAGAACTTGAACTGTTATTGTGCTTCTTTTCATTTTATGATGACTTTAAGTGACACCCCTAAAGAAAATTATAAAAAATTCAAAAGAAAGCCACTTTATTGGGTGGGCCCTGATACACAGTGGGTGGGCCTAGGCCCATAGCCCATAGCTACGCCCCTGTCTGTGCAGTTGCAGTGGCAGATGCTTTTCCTCTTCTCCCATGCACAACACTGGTGTCACTTCAACTTGTCGCCAGAGGGGGCAAACTTGTGCAAAAACTCTGGATTTTGCACTATGCTCCTTTAAGTAGGATTTAAACCAGTCGAGTGCTGTACCAGAAAGATCAGCCCAGTCTTCCAGGCACTCTAATAGAATAGAGTGATCACCTGCATCAAATGCTGCTCTCAGGTCCAATAAAACCAGCACTTTGCTTCTTCCACTTACTGCATCTATATGGATGTCACTGAATACCTTGACAAGCATGGGCTCTGTACTGTGGTGAGCAGGGATACCTGACTGGAAAACATCAAAGCAGCTGGTCATTTTTAAGAAGGTATTTTATTGTTGAAACAGCTTTTTTAACAATGTTACTGATAAAGGGGAGGTTTGAGATGGGCCTGTAGGTCTGCAGTAGCAGCTTGTCCAAGTTCTTTGATAATTGCTGTTTTTAGAGCCTGGGGGAATACGACTGACAAAAGAAAAGTGTTTATTATTTTAGTCAAATCAGATGTTATGACAGGCAAAACTTTCTTAAAGAAATCTGTGGGTAGAACATTGAGAAAGCATGAGGATAGTTGACGTGTAATTTCTTCTAAGCTTTTGTAGTTTATTTGACACAATTGGGACATTTTGTCAAAATCTCTTCTAGTTGGAGACAGCTTTGGTACTTGATATGGATGTACATACTGCTCCTCTAATCTTTTGGAATTTCTCAGTAAAGAAGTTAGCAAATTCATTGCAGGGCCTGGTGGAGTGAAGTTCAGATGCCACAGACATTTGTTAAAATGTTGACAGTGGCAAATAAGGTATATCCATCCATCCATTGCCTAACACGCTTTATCCCTTGTGGGATCTCAAGGGGTGCTGGTGCCTATCTCCCGCTGTCAATGGGAGCGAGAGGCGGGGTACACCCTGGACAGGTCGCCAGTCTAGAGACAAACCGGACAAACAACCTTTCACGCACCCACTCACACCTAAGGAGAATTTAGAGAGGCTAATTAACATGTTTTCAGTCATGTTTTTGGACTGTGGGAGGAAGCCGCAGTACCTGGAGAGAACTCACGCATACACAGGGAGAACATGCAAACTCCATGCAGAAAGACCCAGGGCAAGGACTCAAACCCAGGGCCTTCTTGCTGCAAGGCAACAGTTCTACCCACTGCAACACTGTTGCAGCGCCCAAATAAGGCATATATATTTTTTATTTGTTGTAAGTTATATCTGTATAGTCTCTCTTTATAGGTGTCTTTCACCTATAAAAGCTGTGTTCAGCTTTTCAACACTCCCCTTTTTCACTTCTGACCTAGAAACAACCTTCACTTTAATTGGAGCAATGGTGTCTGTAGAGTATAAGTTATCTACCAGCTCATCTACTGAGTTACAGGGCAAAGGCAAAATAGAAGCGTAAACCTGGTTAAAGATTTCAGCTGCATTGTTCTTAAGGTTGTGTTTTCGATAATGTCTCTTTGGCTAATTGAGTTAGAGGAAATGATGCTTTCAAAGACAATAGAGAAGTGATCCGATAGGACATCATCAGTCACACTGACGTCGGAAATGTTTAGATCCTTACTGATGATTAAGTCCAAAACATGTCCTTGTTTTTGTGTTGACTATTTAACATGTTGAGTCAAATCAAAAATTCTAAGTGCATCACATAGTTCTTTGGGACTACAGAGAAGCAGAGTGAGAATCATTTTCCACAAACGTAGAAAACATGGAACAGTTGAGAACCTTCCCAGGAGTGGCCTACTCTCCAAAATTACTCATAGAGCTCATCAAGGAATCAATCCAGAAAGTCACAGAAGAACCCACCTAAATCTAAAAGACAAAATATCTAAAGCTCTGCAGGGCTCACTGTTTCAGTTAAGGTTAGACCATTAGAACAGGACTGTGTAGTGTTTAATGGCCCCAATGGGAGAGTTCCAAGGCCAAAGCCACTGCTAAACAAAACCAGCATTGCGTTGTATCAGCGAGGAGAACTAGGAGGCAGAATGCCACCAGGTTATCCAGAAATCAGGAGATAAATATCTTATGCAGCATCACAAAGATCAATTTTTACACTTCTATGAGTAGATTTCCTCATCTTTGACTCTTCATTTCACTACAGTGAGCTGTGAACTTTTTTTTCTCTTGTTTGTCTTGTTGGAAAAAGAACTACCTGAGGAACAGCAGCACCTGATGGCAGAGGTTGTAACAACTAGTTATTAGGCTTAGGGCAGGGATGAGAAACTTAAATGATGGAAGGGGCCATAATTTTTCAGGGACACAACCAGAGACCCACAACTGCCACACTTAACCAGATTTACTGTCCCATACTGTCAGTAGTCCTGGTTATATTTTAATCTTCTTGTGGCTTTGTCTGCTCTTTTACCACAGACTGGATATCAATGTTTATTTTTGTGCATCCAATATGCATTAGATGAAAAAGAGTGTCATCTGTGAGCCCGTTTCTCTCTTTAGACTTGATGTGTCTCGTTGTTGAAAAGCTGTTCTCACATATGTACGTGCTCCCAAACATGCTGGTCATTGAGAGCGCAAACTCTCAAAGGAGTGGAAAACGGGACTGTGGAATAAATCTCCAAAATGAAAATTCTCTTCTCATTGTGCTTTGCTTGAAAAAAGGGATCTGACTGGTTGCAGAGTTCCAGCTGCAACTCTGAGGGCTGCTCACCAACAGCAGCAAAGATATGCTCCACAAAGCCTTATCCGTGGCTGCATAGCATGGAAATCTTGGAAATGATGCTCAAACTGCTACTGTAGTCTCTCAATATCTGCCTTGTATTTATTAAGCAACATTTCGCACTGCGGAACATTTTTCAGCATCTTCTCACAAGTGGGAAAGTGGGTCAAAATCAGTGGATGGGATGAAAATCCCTCTTTGAACAGTTCTACTTTGTGCTGAAATGTAGTTATATGTACATACAGGTCGCACACAGTGGTCTCTCTCTTGCAACACTGTGTTCAGGTTATTAAGATGCAAAGTAATGTCAGTAAGGAAAGCCATGTCACAAAGAAACACAGTGTATTTGATTTTATTGCCATTTCACAGTAAGCGCTCACATCACCCTGTCAGGAACCATGTCCTCCAAAAATCTCGGGGCACAGTGCAAAAAAACAAACAAACAAAAAAACATGCTCCAGACACTTCCCCCAACTCATCCATCTGACCTCAGTGTGCATTGAAATCCCCATACGCAGCATCCACCTCGTCTAAAAACACCTTAAATCTCCTGTGACTGAGGGATCTGTTTCCTCCAAATCCCGAAAATAATTACTCACCTACTGTATGATACAGTGCAGTACAGGGCAGGTCACCCCGCTCTGCCAGAGGAGCCCTACGAAACCGGTGTACCTTCCCTGCACCGCGGGTGCTAGATCTATAACAGTTGACAGCTTGTCCAAGCCACCGTAAATGTCTGCAACACGGTGTGTGTGCAATATATCCATGCCCTTGGTTGTATCATGCAAAGACACCATTTTTAATAACTCTGTGCACTTTAAATGAACTGTCAACAGTTCTTGTGAAAATTAACTGATGAAAGCACATATGTGACTGACATCCATCACATATGTGCTTTCATCAAAGGCCAAGGAGTTTCAGCTTCTCCTCGACATGATCGTGAATGTCAAAACTTCTGCGAGTGACTGTGCGACGAGACAAGAAGACCATATCAAAGTTTTTCACCAGGTTATCCTCACCAAAAGCTCTTGCCATTTCCACAACACATTTCTTCACATTTGACCTTTCGCAAAAGCCCCACCCTCTTAGTTACTGTTGCTACACCTGTCAAGCTTTCTGTAGCCGATGGAATCTTGGCACATGTCATGACAGGGATAGATTGTATACCAGTGCATGTTAGTGACTCGTTTTGGAGCAATACCTGCAGGATATCCTCCAGATCTAGTTAAAAGGGGTTACCATATGCAGTGGAGGGATATATTCAAAATATTACAATTTGTAACGAAAAGGACACAACAATTCTCGAGACTAAAGCAATCAGAGAAACCCCATGACCTCTACCTTAAATGCAACCAGCTCACCCTGGTGGACCAGTCCTGTTCCTGCACTGCAGGGTAAGTTCTCTTTTTTTATTTTATGTTTATATTATGTTACTGTATTGGTCAAATATAATTGTTACCGGTAGGCTAGCTAGCTTTCGACAGCCTTTGAGCTGCTCCCTAGTCTGGTTCAGCACTTGGACAGCAACTACCGGGTTGGGATAATCAGGGATGGGCTTTCCATTCGCAAAATGCTAAATGAAAGATGAAAACAAGCAACTTGAAATCCTTTTTTAGGAGGCTAACGTCAAATGTTAGTTAGCCAGTTACTTTATGTAGTTAAACTGACAAAACAATGTTAGAGGGTCCCCAGCTGGTACCACTACAGTGAACAGCCAAGGTACACATCTAGCAAAGTTAATGGACTTATCTTCTGGCAATTATTTCCTAAATAATACACAATATTAATGAATATTAATCATAGCCTTGATATGATCAACTCTAGAGCAGTACAATACTCCCGTTACCTTTGAGCAGAAGTACGAATGGTTGTTCATTTTTGAGACATTCAGCTGGGAGTGAGACCTTCCAAACAGTTTTATCCATTGTAAGCACCGCTTCCATTTGTGTCTTCGGCTTTAGAAAGGGAAAAAACTCGACTTCTCCAGACAACCTCTTGGTAGACCTACTGTCTGATTTACATAATCCATAGATGCATTGCTTCACCATCTTGGGGAATGTCAGACTTAGCTTACATAGCCGGAGATGCTAATGACGTGTGATTGGACAATGTCCAGTTGGGGCCGGGGTTTTATGAAAGGTCAATTTCGCCATCTGAGAGGAGCTTTTTTGCTTTAGCGAGTTCAAGTGCGACACTTTGAGTGCCGACTCCAGTATGGTTGTGGTTCTAGTTTTAGTGTTTATGTTGTTTTGATTTGAGGTCAAAGACAATAGCCACTCTTGCAGCTTAGGTGTACTTCTTATATTTAGATTTGTGCAACATGTTGTAGTGGCGACTTCAAATATAATTCTTCATCGCAGGTAGTGTCTCTAAAGCAGACTAAACACATACGTTTCCCTTGAAATTCCATGAATAGTCTATCTCCCACCTTTCACCTGAAAGGTGTGATTCTCCCTGTCCACTTTTTCCTCCGCTTTTAGCCGGGGCTAAACCTCATTTTTTTCACTGATAAAGAAAACCCAGTAAACGGGCGCCATATGCATTAGCAGCACTATCTAGTGGCTAGTCATATCATTACCACAAAGTCGGCGTCGCAAAGAAATTTCAACACATTCTAATTATTATTCTAAATTAATCTTAGAGCAAGTGTACGTCCCGGGGGCTGCCAGTTGCCCTTCCCTGATTTAGGAGGTAAATACAATTTAAAAAAAAGCCAGGTTTGAAAAGAGTTTTATTTTTCTTAATAAATGAATTCATCATTTGAAAACAGCTTTTTGTATTCACTCTTTTATGGCAAACCTGTAAGTACTTTTTCACAGCACTGTGAGTGATCAATTAACCAACACAAGAACTTAACTAAATTAACTGTTTAAGACTATAAAATTGTTATTGCCATGACCAATACATCTAGTATATCCAGGAGTCAGAGAGCAACCTACCCTTTAGACATGCTGGTTGATTAAATACTCCTCAATCCATCAATCAGATACTGACTTTCTCAGCATAGGTCTAATAGAAGACTGCTTGCACGATGCTGCAGTGCCTGGCACGGGGTCAAAAGTGCAGCTTGGGCAGCTGTTTCTGGTCAAGGTGAAGACTAATTAGAAACTTGATGAAACTTGGACTAGGTTAAGCCTTAACTCAGTGTCAAGGCATCACTTGAAGGCAATGGCTGACTTATGTTATCACGGAGGCCGCTGATGGAGAATAAAGAGATCTAACTCTGAAGCAGGGTGTAAGAAAATGTGTGACAACTCCTGGCTGTGATCTCTGCCACACACTCCATGGTAATGGGTGTGACCTCACATCATCACACTTTTCTTGCAACCTGAAGCTTAAAATTCCCAGGACAGTAAAATAAATAGAACTAAGAAAATGTACCGAGTTGGGATCTATATGTCATGATTTGGGTTTTGTTTTGGTTTATGTTTATCATTTGATCAGCTAGTCTTGTCTTCCACCTCAGGTTTTGTTTCTGTTCTGTCTGGTTTTAGATTCTTCAGCTTCTGAACTGTTTTAATTTATCCGGTCTTTGTATTTAGTTCTGATCTCCCTTCGGTGCTCTGTGTAGTCTTAGTTTATCTTCTATCTTAGGTTCGTTCTTCATGGTTATTTATGTTCTAGGGTTGGTCTAGTGTCTGTTCCTTTCCACGTGTTTTCTGTCAGCTTGTTTCCTCCTGCAGCCTCTTTCCCCCCTCTGATTACATCCACCTGTTTATGGTTAATTGGCTCACTCTCTCTCCTTTGTTCTCCTGCCTTTTTAAGCCTCCGTCCTCTGCCACTTCCCTGCCAGTTCATTGTCAAATCTAGTCATGTCAGTTGTGTCTTTCCTTGTCAAGTCTCTGGTGAGTTTAAGTTCCACATTTTTTCCTGTACTGTCTACTTCTGGATCATTTAAGTTTGCCACCTCCCGGTATGAGTTTTATGGACTGCCATTGTTTGTATCATTTTTGGATTAAGGATTTTGACCTCTGTTTTGCATTTATCTAATCATTAAATCCTGCTTGATCTCAAACCTCTTTGTCTGGTCGAATTCTGGGTCTTCCTGTCTCTGAGCTTCATGACACTATAAGCCCGTCTCTGCTGTCGGGTAGGGGTTGAAGCTTGTTCTAATGGTTAAGGATGTTGGTTAGCACAGTGATGTCAAACACCAGATGGAAATGTTTCTGTCTGAGAGTCGACGGAGACAAGCAGGTTTTGACAACAATTTTAGAGTAAACCTAAGATGAAACAGCAGACTGTGTAGAGGCGCCCTGTCACTCAGATGTGTGGGTCCCCAACAAACCTATCATATCAAAGGTCCCTGAGTCCTCTCCATCAGTACACACCCCGACAAAAATTAATGCATATATTTTTTTGGACAGATTCAAATGATTCCCTCTGGAATTATTAAAGTATTTCTGATTCTGATATTCTTATATTCACATGCAAGTGACAGTAAATAGTTGTACTGATCATCAAATGTTACCGAATGCTATGAAAATGTCCTGTGGTCAAATCCCGTTGGAAGGAAGCTTATTCTGTTGTTCCGGCCTAACAGCACGTCCCTGGTTTTCTAAGCTGCACTGTAAAGTTTCAAAGTACATTCATCTTTAAAAGTGCAATCATGGTTAAGAATAAACACAGAAGGGCTATCCAAAATGTTACATAAACATTGAAAAACCTAGAAATCGACACCTCAAACTGCAGTGAGAGTGGTATACTAGTAATGCAGTTTCCTTCTGCGACTCAAGGGGGAATACAGGCAGATCATATTAGCAGCAACATCTTAAAGTGAGGAACTGCAACTCAACTGAAGGTATAAACCTCAGAAAGATGTTCTTGATGTCAGAATTCTTTTCAGACCTCTGTTGTCCAAAAGTCTGCCTTAGCCTAGAGAGCATGCCAGCAGAACTCTGCAAGTTGCAGTTTCTGCAGCAAGGTGCTCTTGTATTTGGTTGAACATAGTCCTGTCGCCATGGAAATGCTAATTTCACCAACATCTAACAGCCAAACATCCAAAACATCCAAAAGTCTGGGTTGTAACATTGGAAGAGTATTCATTCATTTAGCTTTCTGATACTGATATAAACTGTTAACCAGGAATCTCCCTAGTGATCGCCACATCGCCCAAGGCAAATTAAATTGTACCATGGTAAACTCAGCTTGGCAGCAGTTTACGACGATGGCAAATAATTTCTTGTAATATAACGTCCTATTACAATTCTGGTAGCTTACATGTGTAATAACCTGGTGCATGAATTACAGAAACTGTCCGAGGTGCTGGTCGGAGTTCTGACGAATTTAACTACCTCGTTGAGCGTTGTGCTGTATCAGTCTCAGAATCAGTCAGGTTGTGGTATTAGTCCTTCATTCACAGGACACGCTATAGAAACTCCATCCTTACTCATGAATTAAAGTTTTTGTTTTTTTACAAAATTCAGTGCTGCCTGCCAGTTTTTGTTGCAAGGTTTAATATGTGCACATTTGAACTGACTGTGAACCTTACACTGCCCATCTAGGTGTTATTTTCAGTTCAACTAAGTGACCTCAGCATGCAGTGAAGCAGGTGAGGGAGGTTGAAAGTCAGCACCGTTGTCCTGAAGAGCTGCTGTAGTTTAGTTAGTGTTTCCCAACTCATGTGCGGATGTGTCACAGCTTGTCATCCAACAACCACATTATAAGTAAGGCAGCTGCTAAAAATCTTTTTTTCATGTTCAGTCTAGGTTTGTTGTGAGGGTGTAGCTGCACAACAACACAGTGATCAACTAAAGAAACAAACATTCACATACCCTATTTATTACTTTTAGCAAGAATTTATTAGTTAGTTGAATTTTCTTCTCACTGCCATATTAGTTTCTGTTGCTAAAATATCCACTACATTCACTTTATTGTTTTACACTTCTCCTTATCAGGCACAGATAGCGAAAATAATTCAGTTAGGGGCTGAATTTATAGAAACTATGTTTTCTAGAAAGTGAATCAAACGTCTCCATTATTTTGATTTATGTATATGTTGCCAGTAGAAAAGTAGCCTGGGTGCCATTCCGAACTTAGTCCCGCCCACAACGTTTGAGGTCGGGAAGTTCGGTCTGGCATTGCTCAATAGTAGCGCGAGTATGCTCGCCCAATATCTGGCGGGCTTTATACGATGATGGACAGATGATCAACAGTAACGTAATCAACCACGTCACCAAAGCGCGCTTGGGTTGAATTCGTTTACAACAACAATGGCTGCCGCTGGAGAGTTGAGGTGTGTAGATTCTGCTATTAGGTCTGTTCTAGAAGATATCGACAGCAAATTAATTTTAAAAGAGGAACAGAGAAACGCGATCAAGGCATTTGTTGAAAAGAAAGATGTTTTTGGCATCCTTCCTACGGGATTCGGCAAAAGTTTATTTTATAAGCTGGCTCCGTTGGTCGCTAAGAAGATGGGACACAATGAAAACCCATTGGTCATTGTTGTTTCTCCTTTGGTCGCACTCATGGAGGACCAAGTGAAAGAAGCAACTGAAATGGGCATCACGGCGATGCAACTCGGCGTGAACGAGGTGGATATAGCCAGCGGTCGTTGCCAGCTCCTTTTCGGAGGCCCGGCATCCTGGCTGCTGAACAACAAGTGGAGGGACATGCTAGGCTCCGATGTTTTTCAAGCCAACGTTATGGGTATCGTCGTGGACGAAGTTCATCTAACTTACAAATGGTAAGAGATCATCTGACTGTCTGACTTAGTAAATAACTCGCAATGTCGTGATATGAATCCCATGTTGTAAACATAGTAGGTAACGTTGTACGTTCGCTAATTCAGCGTGCAGTTGAGTTCTGTTGACAACAACTATGTGTCGCTTAACATACGTCACACACTCCGTTGTTCTTATTGGTTGTAGGTCTATCCAATTGAGTGCAGAGGCATTTTTTTTCCTGGTTCGATCGAAACACGCCCCATAATCACAGCTCTATGGAGCAGTATCAGACTCAAATTCTGACTAGAATTGAGTATGACTACGTCAGGCTAGTAGAAAAGCACTTTAAAGAAAATATTTTATTCATTCCTACACAGTTTTTTAAGTCAGTAGCTGTCTTCTGTTAAACACATTTGGGTTATAAACAGGCAGATGCGAGTACCGTATTTTCTGGACTGTAAGTCACTTCGGAATATAAGTCGCATCAGTCAAAAAAATTAGTCACAAAGAGGGAAAAAAAACGTATATAAGTTGCACCGGACTATAAATCGCTCTTATTTAGACATTTATTTCACACAATCCAAGACTAAAAACTGACATTTAATCTGATAAAGTTACTTCAATTCAATTAAACAGCTGCATCCACAATTGGCTGTATAATATGGAACATACTTGGGAAGTTGAATGGGGTAAATAAGCGCAACAAGCCACCAATTCCAACCGGGAAAGTTCTCGTCAGCGCATTTCAGCGTCATGGGCAGACCTCTCAATTTTTATCAAAAGTTAAGATTGAGATTATGTTAATTTGCGGGGGTTTGGCTGGGCGGGGGCGTGGCTGGGGCGTGGCTGGGGCGTGGCTGGGGCGTGGCTGGGGCGTGGCTGACTGGACCGTGGAAGATAAATCTTTTTTTCCTGACTTTGATAAGAAAATATTGTAGTTGATTATAAAAGGCACAATATGAATTATCAGATGAAAACACTACAGATTATCATTATTCTGTGGGTTTGTTTATCCATGTTGCTCTCATTGGTGAATGAGGCGGAGTTTTATCAAGCCTATACGGTCCAACATTTTCCCCTCAGCTGCAACACTTAAAGCACACAGGGGTTCGCGCTGTGTCTTTACGCATTATCCAGCTACTGGATTTTACCCTCATTGGTGCGCTGCGCACGAGGGATAAACAGTGGGGAAAATGCATAAATGAAGACTGTAAAGGGCTCCTTTAGAGGGGACAGAAGGAATAATGGGTCTGAGCTGAAGCCCCTAATGTTTCAAGTTTCCTAAAATGACCCTTAAAAGTGCGCACCTAAATTACATGTAACGTAATTTTGCGCACCGGAATTCAAGCGCAAGGCAGCACGCCCACCGAAGCACCACTGGTTCTGTGTCGTTAAAAAGAAAAGAGCATGAAACACAGCTACTAACTCTGCTATTGACTTTAACTGGCACCTTTTGCTACGGGTTTGAGGACATTAAACGTAGTGATACACGTTTTGAATGGTGACCGCTGATAAAAGCACCTGGGTCCGAGGGAAGGGAGGATAAGTAAGAGCGTTGAGGCACAGAAACACAGCGCACGTAGTTAAAAAAAATGCAGAATTAATAAGAACGCAACTTATAAACAGACTAAGTGGCGTTTTAGACTGCATCTGGTTAGCAGAACTGTTTTCTGATCCAGCGTGCAGCCATGAATGAAGGCTTCATCTGGGAGCCCCCTTGCCTCCCGCTACGCACTTTCACCACTGGTTAAGACCAAAAAATCATGACTCTGATCACTCTTGCTGCTGCTCTGTTAACTGCAGCAGAAATAAGCTGTGAACGAAGCTGAACCACCTCCGCAGAAGGCGGGGTTTAGACTGAGCTCTGGGTGGACAGAGCTGTGAACGTATCATCCGCAGCCCAGATGGGCTTTGTGATTTTTATGCATGAGAAATGCCATGTGTTGTGTGTGAGCGTGTGAAGTTAGTGAAATGTGTGTGTCACACGGTCAATGCGTGAGAGTTGAGAGCCCTGGTCATGGGCCACTACGCAGAAAGTTGTCAAAATTACGCTGAAATTCTGTGAGCATAGCAGTGCTATGTGCTAAGCTAACAGTATGACACTGATGTTTGAGAACAAAATAAAGCTGACGTGCATCAGCGAAGTTTTAAAACGCCCAGACAACAGACCTGTAACCTAGCGCTAGCTGTTATTAGCTTCACAGACAGCCCAATAACAGGGTTCTGTCTCGGTCTGGGCCCTGTGAGCTGCACCACCTAACACTCCGCTGCGTGATTGCATACTGAAACAGCGAAACAACATACAAACATGTGTTGTGTCTTTGTTTTCTATAAGTTAATGTTTCAATTAATTTTTAATTGGTACAGGAGCTCCATCTTCTGTACCGATCCGTTGTGGTGAAGAGAGAGCTGAGCCAAAAGGCAAAGCTCTCGATTCCTACCCTCATCTATGGTCACGAGCTTTGGGTCGTGACCGAAAGAACAAGATCCCGGATACAAGCGGCTGAAATGAGTTTTCTCCGTAGTGTGTCTGGGCTCTCCCTTAGAGATAGGGTGAGGAGCTCAGTCATCCGGGGAGGACTCAGAGTAGAGCCGCTGCTCCTCCACGTCCAGAGGAGCCAGTTGAGGTGGCTCGGGCATCTGGTTAGGATGCCTCCTGGACGCCTCCCTGGTGAGGTGTTCCGGGCACGTCCCACCGGGAGGAGCCCCAGGGGAAGACCCAGGACATGCTGGAGGGACTATGTCTCTCGGCTGGCCTGGGAACGCCTTGGGATTCCCCCGGAGGAGCTGGCCCAAGTGGCCGGGGAGAGGGACGTCTGGGCCTCCCTACTGAAGCTGCTACCCCCGCGACCCGACCCCGGATAGGCGGAAGACAACGGACGGACGGATGGTACAGGAGCAGTATATCGTTTTCACAAGCCTAGAGCGCCCTCTTGCTGATATACTGTAGATGATGTTTAAAACTTGCTTCATGTTGGTCAGAATGATTTACTATTTAAAATCGATGGGTAAGTTGCAGACTAAGTTCCAAACTATGAAAAACAACAGGCGACTCATAGTCCGAAAAATAAGGCACTTGTATTTACCAAAGACTGGACCAGTAACAGGTAGAAATGTTCTGCTCAGTGACATCAGGGAATTTGGATCTGTGTAAAAGTCCTCCCAACCTAACCAACCTCTGGCTTCTAGGGAACACTGCTGGTCAGAGAGAAGCAGGACCCAGCTAGACACAGTGATGTGCAGATCTACTCCACTGCTTGTTTGTGTCTGCAAAATGTACATTTCAGTTCATTTTAAACACTGGAAAATTCCTTTGTAACCAATGCTATAATCGGGTAGTGGTTAACTTTGTATGTGGCTTATTGAATATGATGACTATTAGCCACAGTCAGGGTTCTCCGCCAGCGTATTGCAGCATAAATCAATTGCCAAAATTATGCTGCAATTAGGCCATTAGGCTGACTTTCAATCTACGTAATGTCTCTTTGGCTGACATCTGAGCTCCCTTTCTGCAGGGTTTCCATATGCCCAAATTGTTCACTTCTTCTAGCCACCTGAGTTTTGGGCTAATTAAAAATCTACTGACATCAATTGATTAATAAAATATGGGTAACTTTTTTGTTCCATCTTTTTATTATGTCTATATTTGAGTTTTCATCAGGTAAATGTCAAAGTAGTTCATGCACAAATTAAAACTCTCCCGATAAAAGTATATATCATTGTCTGACTTTTGGGAACCTGAATTCACTGTGAGCCATTCTTAGCACTGGCAGGCCCACATCACGGGTTAAAATGACCTCTTTGTTTGAAAGTCGTCCTAAACCCTTCCCTTTCAATGCTAATCACAATCCTCTTATCACTTCTGATCTCTGACTATGATTGCGGAGGTCAACCGCAATCATAGTTGCACAGGAAGCAACTCAAAAACCTAAGCTGCAGGGCTGATAAATACCGGGCCCCAAATGTTTTACTACAGTACGAGTGAACGGTAATATTCCACAGCAATGTGAACTGCTCTGAGGAGGGGGGGGGGGGTCACACACGCTGTTATCATGAATGGGAGACAGGCTCTAATCAACACCACAAAGTGTTCAGCGCTGCAGGTTAAACTGCCTCCAACCCCTCTCACACTTTCATCAGGCCGCTTTTATCGCTGTTGATTCACGGGCCGATAAGTTGGAATGCTTCCTCTCCTCCTCAGCAGCCGCTCCGTACCCCCTAACACTCGATACCTTATTGAATTTGTGCCACGGTTTCCATCTACAGCCACGCAGGACATTAAAGCTTGTGGATCTTGTGAACATTAAGCAGATAGTGCTTTAATCAGCAGCCTTACCAACAACTTGCACTGATTGGTATTTTCCAAAGGTGTAAAACTAAACAACAGAACTTCAACAGGCTTCAACTCTGCATGCAAATGTCCTACAGGGAAATACTTCAGGCAACAGTTAGGTTAGGAGAATATGTCACATATGGAGCTTATTCAGTTAGAGACAGCCAAGGTAGAAAACGAGAGCAGATGCTGTTGATGTTACCACATTCATAGACCCTAAAGAGAGGCATACAAAGTCTGTTTTCAGTGACCGGTGAGGAGAACATGCAGCCATTGTTTACACCAAGGATTAACTGCTAGCCCTCACTAATAGCCCTGCTGCCCTGTTAACCTTAGGGATAAGTTCATTTTCTTCTGCTTTGGAACTTAACTTTAAATTAGCTTTTTTATGCATATTATCTAGTGTGCAACTCTAGTGTATCCTGTCTAGGTGTTTTTGTCACTGTCACGCCTGAATTTCCCCCATAGTGGACGAAAGAATGTATTTCTTTTCCATTCTATTCCATTCTATACGTATCATGCCTTAATGAAAGCTGTCACTGACCCTGAGAGGCTGTCTCACTGATGAAAACAAATTAAAATATATATCTTTTACCCATAAGAATTCTTCTTTAGCTTCTAACTCCAGATCAACCAAATGAGAGACTGGCAGTCTGGGCTAAAAACACTAATTCAATCGGCTGTTTATGCAAATAGCCTCTCAGAAATGTCACGATCAGAAGCTTTCCGGTATATTTTATGTTAGCAACAAACAACAGCTTTCTGAGAAATTAGGTTATAAAAAAAAATTAGTTAAAGAAAGTACCTGCTGAAATTGTTATTAATTACTGCAAAACCTACTACCTGTAGGCTTGGATATCTTCTTGATACATTGCCAAAACCACTCTGTGTTTGTGAACAGAGAATTCTAAAAAAGCTGCCCACTAACTAGATGCTCGCCTGGATATACTGAGCACAACATATTTCCACGTTACCTTCAACACTTTGCAAATGTATTCACACCCATTTGGACTTCTTTACATTGTATCACATTGCAGTCACAAGCGTCAATGAATTTTTTTATGTGGGATAGAAAAACACAAACCACATCTTGTGATATGGAAGGAAAAAGATAAATGGCTTTCAAAATATTTTATAATTAAAATCTGAAGAGTGGGAAATTCAGTTTGCAATTAGCCCCACTTTACTTGGATACCCTTAAACGCAGATAAATCTGTGCAATCAATGGTGTTCAGCAATCATGTAAATAGTAGATAGAGTCCACTTGTGTATAGTTCAATGTGAGACTAAACTCAGCTGTTCTGTGAAGACCACAGATGTTTGTAAGAGAATACTGGTGAACAAACAGCTTCATAAAAACCTATGAAGTCACCATCCTCATTGTGAAGCATGGTGGTGGCAGCATCATGCTGTGGGAATGGACAGGGAAGCTGGTTGGAGCTTATGGGAAGATACATGGAGCTGAATCCAGACTAATCCTGGAAGAAAACCTGTTAGAGGCAGCAGAAGCCTGGAGCACAGGGTGGAGGTCCACCTTCTAGCAGAACAACCAGCATAAACTTACAGCTAGGGGTACAACGGGATGGTTTAGATCAAGGGTCTTCAACTCTTCCTGCATGTTTTAGATGTGTATCTACTCTACTACTCCTGAATCAAATGATTACATTATCCTCAGCAGCTATCAAGGCCTGCAGAGGCCTGTTAATAACCCATTTATTTGGGTCAGGAGTGTTGAGGCAGAGAAACACCTAAAGCAGTGCTGAGGACCCCAGGTTTAGATCAAAGCTGATTCATGTGTTAGAATGGCGTAGACAAACTCCAGACCTAAATCCATTTGGGAATCAGTGGCAGATCTGAAACTGATTTAGATGCCCCCCATCCAATCTGACTGAGCTGGAGCTGTTCTACAATATAAAATGCACAAAAGACTTCATCTCTAAATATACCTTAGTCATGTTCTGGCCCAGCCGACTGGGAGGATCCGCTTACACTCCCCCTACACTCTACAATCAAGATCTGCTGCACCTCCTCTCGCTGCTCAATCAGTGCCATCCCATTCACCTCTCTTCCTGCCTTTATATAGTGCAGTTCTTCAGTCAGTCAGGGCCAGATTATTGAAAGCCACGTACGTAGTATGTGTCCAGCGTTTCTTGCCTGTCTAGATCAAGTTCCTGTTTCCTAGTTTTCCTCCTCTGGCCTTGTTCTTGTTCGGACACATCATCTTCTGTTTCCTGGACAAATACCTGGACTGTTTCATGACCACGATCCTTGCCAAGCCCTTTGGATCTGTCTGCCTGTCGCTCTGTCTGTGTAGGAACTCTGCCTACCTTACGGACTCCATTCCTGTCTCAGCCTTTCTGCCAGTCATCTCCCGCTGGGAGCAGCCTGCAATTAGCACAACAACGGCGGTCTTGTTCTTACTGAGCTGTCTTCTGATATTTTTCTCTTTGGGTCCTACGGCTCTGCAAAGGTGAATTTGTTTGGCTCTACTAGCTGAATTTTGGCCCATAACTGTCAGGATCTTTTAAGACGTCTACAATGACACTGGGGAAGACAGTGCACCATAAAAGACAGTAGCTACATTTAAATGGACAAAAATAATCAGAATAAAGGGCCCATCGGAATAAAAATATATCATGTAAACAAGCAAATCGGAATATTGTGATCGGATTCAGATCAATCAGAATGAAATTGTATTCCGAATGAGAGGGGTGATTTATGCCGATTGATAATCCAATCAACATGCATGTAAACGCTTGTCAGGATCAAATTTTTCAGAATGTAGCAAATTAACCAGAGTGGAGATGTGCGCCCGATGTAAACATAACGTATTTCTACGTCGTTGTTGAGTGGCGGAAATATGTTGGGAAGCAAAACTGTCAGGGCTCCCAATACAACCTTTCTATTTGAAACATCAAAAGAGCTCAACGTGATTATTTATTCAGTAACGTTTCAACCTTAATTCGAACATCGTGCAAGTCCAGCCTGGGCGCTCTGAAGACGAACAAACGTATATTACTGCTTTGTTTGCTATGTTTTGTTGTTCAGCAAAGATGAAAGTTTTTTTTCTTCTGTTTTTTAGAGAAATTTGATAACTGCGCATGTCAGTGATTCTATTCTGAATAAAGCCACGTGCATATACCGTAACACTGTGATCAGATTAACTGATTGTGTACCCATATAAATGGTACAATCCGATTATTTTTTTGTTTTTAATTCGAATACGTTTCAATCCAATTGTAAAATTCTATGCATGCAAGCATAGCTATTTTTTCAATTTATTTTAATCAAAAATGGTCAAGAAAGCAGCGAGTATTGTTTGTGTGGTCACCATAAGTTTTAGTTCTGCTAAAGTAAAGACAAAGTCAATTTTTGATCAAAATAAATAGTCTTAATTTTCTTAACAGCATACATAAATTTGTTGTAAGACTTCCTTGGTCAAAAACACCACTTGTGTATTTCCTCCTCTATGCTGGAGGACCTTCTGTGCTAAGATACCATTGCAAAAATGGTTGTCTAATTATGTCTGTGTAAGAAATAAAAAAACACAGTCTGTTTTGGTTTAATTTAATCCTGCTCCAAATGCAGATGGAAGAGTAGGATGCAAGCTCATACTGGGGCACAAACCGATGAGAACAGCAAGGATCGTGTTGCAGAATAGGTTATTGTGTTTTTGGCTGCTGTTTTTTTTTTTTTTTTACCAAAATATTTCCAGAATCCAATGGAATAAATAACAATGTCTGGTTTCTAATGGGTGGTCCATGAACATCAGGTAATTAAAGAAAAAAATTAATACATCAGTTTTTTTATCAGGACACATGAAATTATGCAGCTCACAATAGGATGAATATAGATGATTAAATTAGAACGAGACAAAGACAGAATGAAGAGGGATGTCAGAGAAAAGGAAAAGATGGAAGATGGTCCAAAGATGGCTGGTGAGAAAATCCTTTTAGCAAAAACAATAACAGATTCTGTCAGCTAACCAGAAAACTGCCAAAGTGAAATGATTAGGATATGTGTAGTGAGAGGCAATAAAGTCATACAAAGAAAACCACCACATATAGACAGAGAACCTAGTCCAATGTGGGCTTTGAATTATGCTTTTTCTGAGTGCAGCATTTTTCCAGCAGATTTAGTTTTCTGAGGGATCTTTGCATCAGAGGTAGATGCAGAGAACAGGGGGCAGCAGAGGCTACAAACCATTTCAGCCACTTCTAACAATAAATGTCTCTCTGAGATATTTTAGCAGAGCAACATATTTTAGAAGAAATAAATAATAAGGTGTTTACAAAACAGGGTTTTCTGTCTCCTTCATCCAAATATAAATTATCCATGTTCTGCTTAACAACAAGCCCAAGCTGATGTCTTCAAATGTGTTCTGTATTCACAACAAGATTATTGACACAGAATTTCAGTTTCAGTGATGAAGGACAAACAAGACAGTCTTTTAGCATTTCCTTTATTAGAAAGTCATAAGCTGCAACAAACGTATTGCTGGTTTGTAGACCTTTAAGTCTTGGCTCACTTAACCATTTAATTAAGAATTTGCTGCATCTCCATAAATGTGCTATATTCTCTAAAACAGTACAATCACTGAATGTACCTTATTTTATTCTGTAAAATATAAAGTTATTAAATTATGAATACAATCAACCAGACTCAAGGTTTCTGCACGCAGAATTTCATGACATTTATTTACTACTGTGGTCAGCCTTGGAATATGGGAAGGAAGGAAGGAAGGAAGGAAGGAAGGAAGGAAGGAAGGAAGGAAGGAAGGAAGGAAGGAAGGAAGGAAGGAAGGAAGGAAGGAAGGAAGGAAGGAAGGAAGGAAGGAAGGAAGGAAGGAAGGAAGGAAGGAAGGAAGGAAGGAGATCATCGGAATGAAGGAAATAGGAAAATGAGGGAACAGTAAAATCAGGGAAGGAAGCACTGAAGAATGCATAAAATAACAAATGAGCAAAGAAGGGACAAAATAATGCAAGAAGAAAGAAACAACAAAAAACACGGAAGGAAGAAGCACACAGGGAAAGAAAGATGGACCAACCAAAGAACATAAGGAAGAAGAGACCAACCCAAGGAAAGAAGATAGGAAGGACTGACCTAAGAACACAAGGAAGGACCAACCGAGGAACAAAAGGAAGAAAAGATAAACCAACCAACAAACAAAATATAAGGAAGGATTGACTGAAGAACAGAAGGAAGAACCAACCAACGCACAAAAGGAATGAATAAAGAACCAACCAAAGGACAAAATAAGGAAAAGATCAACAGACCAAAGAACAGAGGGGAGGAAGGACCAACCGAAGCACAGATGGAAGGACTGACCAAAGAGGTGGGGGCTAGCGCCACCTATCAGCAGGTGCAGCACGTGGTTATCATAGAGGTTAAATGCAGGCTGATGGGCAGAATTTGCTGAATGGGGAGCCAGTCCCCCTGTTGAATGGGCATTGAAGGACATGTGAGGTGCTGCTCCACTCCAAAGTTCTGTTTTATCTCCTACGTCTGAAGAAACACACTATTCAATAGATATTCTGCTACAGTCCAAGGGTTCCTGATTCGATTGAGAATTATTTACACTGTCTCTCACATGCTAATGTCTATTTGGACACTTTTAGTTGCTCAGGGAATGTTTTGTGCATCGGTGTTTCTGATACATTCATGCATTTCTCATTTAGAGTCTTATCAGATGCTAAGGACTATTTGCGTGCTTTTAGCTTCTCAGGAGATGTTGTCGGAACATCAGCGTGAACATTATGTCATGTTTGGGTCTGTGTGTTAGGTATGAATCTGTGTGAATTCCCAAATAATACTATTCTGGGCAAAGTTTTCTACTGGGCTTTATCTGATTTATAGTGAGTTAGAGAACTTTAGTGCACCAATAAAGACAGTTCAGACTGTTTATTTTACCTTTCTCCTCTCCATGGCTGGAATCTTAAATCACATAAATGAAAATGTTTATTTTATCAGACCTTGGTGCACAGGGTGAGGTGGACTGAACTGACACATTGGCGAAGGAGGGGGGGAACTAAAAGTGGAACTGTTAGAATAAAAAATAAGTGTAGTAAGAAATGCTGCATCGTTCAGGCCCACGTGCTCTTGCTTCAGTAAGCACACATATAGTTTTGGCTCCATGTATGATAGAGGCATCTGTTTGCTTTTGATGGAGATTAAGATAACCTTTGATGATATATGGAAGAAAATGATGGCTTCCTATGGAGGAAAAAATGGTTAAGTTGGTTGATCCTCTACATCTAAAGGAAGAAACAATCTTATTGATATACTGCAGACAAATTAAATACTGTTTTGTTTCATTATTTATGTTTTATATTTTAGAAATTACTAATAAATTGCTGTTGAACAAGGACATCTTTTGAAAGGACCTTGCAGTAGCTTTTGTTTGTTCTGTTTTGTAAGTGTGGATAAACTAAGGTGAGATGAAATGATGATGAACTCAACAGAAGGTGGAGGCTGAGCAGTGCTACTGTCTGTCTCGCTCCCATGCAAAAAAAGTTATATCCCCATGGGTTCCTGTATTCTGGCTGCTGTCTGTCATGTTGCAGAACAGGAAGACAGTTTTCAACCCTCAGATTCTTCACATTCTTCTGCAGCAGCGAAGCCCATTTATAGCAAACGGTCAAGCTAATTCCCATGCTAGCAACTTCTACAGAAGGTCTGTTTCACTGCAAAAAGTCCCTTCATGAGTAACCACACAGACTGCATGATCTAAATAATCTCTGGAACTGTTGCCAGACTTGTGTGGCATTCATCATAGGTGAGCACTGATGTTTTACAAGAAAAATGAAGACTTGTGTTGGGTAGGAAGAATTTAGGAAGTAGCACACTATGATCCATTTCAAATTTGAGTTTATTTTATTTCCTTTCAACACATCCAAACTAATTTCCTCAGACTTTCAAAGAGCTGCATTCACAGATCACTCATCCCAATTATATATGATTCAGCTTGTCATTGCAATGTAACAGTTATCGGTGCTGAAGAGGTTTAGCAGGTTTGTGGGGCTGGATTGACTGTGCCCCTCCGCCCCTTAGCCTGTTAGGACAATTCCAAGGGCCCGTGGCTGACAGCCCCCCATCCCCCCCCCACCCCCCCACCCCACTGTCTGTGTTTCTGGACCTGTCTATAAGTGGTTCTCATCCTACATCACCGGGAGAACTGAGCATGTCGCCTTGGGAGAGGCTAAATCCCTGGCTCACAACGTCACCTGTGGTGTCCCTCAAGGCTCAGTGCTCGGCCCCACCCTGTTTATTCTCTACATGCTCCCCCTTGGCCGTGTCATCAGCCGGCATGGAATTTCAATCCCCTGCTATGCTGATGACACACAGTTCCACCTCAAGACAAACCTAACCCCCTCTGCTGCCCTGCCATCATCCACTATGACCACCTGCTTGGAGGAGGTAAAGGCGTGGATGAAGCAAAACGTTCTGCAGCTAAACAGCTCCAAGACTGAAGCCATCTTAGTCGGCACTCCTCACCAGGTCTGACATCACCAGCATCACCTTCTCTGGACAAACTTCCACTCTCAACATCAGTCACTAACCTGGGTGTTAAATAGACTCACACCTGACCTTGGAGCCACACATCAAGCATCTCTGCAAGACGCCTTTGTCTCCTCCAGGTTGGACTACTGCAATGAGCTCCTCATCGGGATCCCTGAGAAAAGCCTTCAGAAGTTGCAGTACATCCAGATCCTGCTGGGGGTGCGAACATGACCACATCACCCCCATCCTCAAGTCACTCCACTGGCTTCCTGTCTCACTCAGGATTGAGTACAAGGTCTCTCTCCTTACCCGCCAGTGCATCCATGGTGATGCCCCACCATACCTCAAGGAACTTCGCACCACACAGACCTCAACACGCACCCTCCAATCTACCTCAACATCTCTGCTGAAACCATCAAAGACGAAGCTCTGCACAATGGGAGATCGGGCTTTCTGCTCAGCTGCTCCCAGGCTGTGGAATGCTCTCCCTGACCACCTGAGGACCCCACAGACTGTGGGTGCTTTTAAACGTGGCCTTAACACCCACCTTTTGAGGAGAGCTTTTGATTGAACTCTTGCCCCTTTTCCTTATTATTTTTGTTTATTATATCTTTTCATTTTCATGCTCTCCATCTGTTTTTAGCACTTACCTGTTTTTTAATGTAGCACTTTGGGATTTGCATAAATATAAAGTGCATTACAAATTAAATATATTATTATTACTAAAAAGAAAATGTATAAATATATATACACTTTTGGGATGATTTTGGGTCTTTTTGCCCAAAATTCCAGCCGACACCCCTCTCCTGCGCTCTAGTCAGGCTCTGCTCAGCAAGCGGCTGCGGAGTGGGCCTTTAAACCCATGAACAAGTGCTACAGAGCCGACCAGCAGACTGAGCAGCAGAGATCCGAAAAAAAGCATCTTCCCCAGTAAAACGGAGGATGTGGAGAGCCCACCTGCCCCCGCCCATCCTCACGACTTTCTACAGAAGCACCATAGAGAGCATTCTGACCAGCTGTCTCTCTGTGTGGTGTGGAGGCTGCAGTGCCTCCAACTGGAAGAACGTGAGGAGAGTGATGAGGACAGCAGAAGGGATCATCGGGGCTCCTCTTCCCTCCATTAAGAACATTTCATCTCAGCACTGCGTGTCCCGAGCCCATAACATCATCAGAGACCCCTCACACCCCCACCATTGATTGTTCTCCCTGCTGCTTTCTCTGAAGAGGTTCTGCAGCATCCGCTGCAGGACCACCAGGTTCTGCAAAAGCTTTTTCACTGTTGCCATCAGACTGTTGAACTGCTGAAGCTATAAACTGGACTCTGTACCACATTCGTATATTTGCACATTTGCATCATTGCATCCTTATCTAGCATTACAAATGCTGCCGAACTCTCAGTTACTAAAATGCATTCTTGCACAAATGCCCTTTGCACAATCATTTCTGCACATACAAATGGTTTCTAAAAATACTCACCTGTACACTGTGATCGCACACTGTCTCCTTCTCCTGCATTGTTTACATTTCAATTGTTTTACTGTTAAATCACTGCTGTACCTTATCCTGTAATTTACTGTAATTTACTGTAATTTTCAAGCTGTATGCAAACAAAATTTCGTTCTGTACGCACTCTGTGCATACAAAATGACAAATAAAGTTGTCTAAGTCTAAGTCTAAGTCTAAAACTGCCTAGTTTGGCCCTCGCATTATTAGAGAGATGCGTGGTGCTTGGCTATAACTGGTCATCTCATTCCTCCGCAACCACGGAGCATTACCTGTAAATTCCTTACGCTTTGAGCAGCTTTAAATAGGTCCGCATTAGTCACTCATTTGGACTAGGCTTTTTTTTTTCAACAGAACCCCTTTCCCTAGTTATCGGCTCGCGATGCTGCTGGATTACGGCTAAACTGTATGTCCACATCTCTTATATTGGCCATCTGAGAATAAAAAGCATCACATTAGCTGTAACTGATATATAACTATGTTTTTCATTAACATTTCAACCCCACAGTTGAAAGTGGGCCAGTCTTTAACTCCAGTCCAGTACTGAGTACTGTAATACTTTTTTAACTTTTGCTCTCCATGTTCATCACAAATATTACTTTGCTAGTGCTTTATTTCCCCTCGCGACCTCATGAGGGATAAGCGTGCATAGATAATGGATGGATGGATGGATGGATGGATGGATAGTGCTTTATTTTCAGTTGTGTTATTGTTCAAAAATCCTGAGAATTATCCCAGTTTTAAGAGAAAAGGAGAATAATTTAGTTTTACAGTACTGTCATGTTTTCACTTTTGTACTCCATTTTGATTTTTAATTGCTGAAAAATATAAATACATGCACTGTTATAAAATATAAATAAATAATTATCTAAAATATAACAGGTAGTCAAAAATAATTGTGTACTTCTTCTTACTACAAAATAAATCAATATCAAATCTAATCGATATTGAATCAAATTGTGACCCAAAGAATCAAAATTTAATTGAATTGAATTGCGAGGTTCTTAACAATACCTAGCCCTAGAATTCATATTGTAAATTATTGTATATGACTGTAAATAATGGTCTTTATTCATTTCCTTCACTTTGTAATGCCTGTTTTTGCAACAACAACAAAAAAATAACATCAGGCCCAAATGATCTTTAGTTGAAATTTTATGGTTATTCTATTGGAGGGGAACAAAATCTGCAAAAGTTCCAACACTGCAGGCAGATGCTATCATTACCTGAAATTCAGACAGAACAAAATGCATCATCCACACAGGTCAAGCAAAGACTAAAAGACTCAATGAAAGACAGAAATATCCAAACGCCATCATGGTGAAAACGCTGATGAGGAAAAATCTAGAAAATGTGAAATAAGTCTGTGTGCCCTTGTTGTTTGTTGCCCTCGGCCTTCAGCTGAACATCTCTGCAGCTTTGCTAATAGAACAACTAAACCCAGCAACAGGAGCAATACGTTGTGTGCAACCTCAACACAAAGCGCGGAGCTGTCTTATCACTTATTCATTAAGCGGAGCCCCTGCAGACAATGCACTGGAAGGGTTCCAAGGTGGTGAAACCATGTGTCTGCTGAGGAACAAGGGCCTGGATCCAGGAAGCCGTCTGCAGACGCAGGCGGAGCGGGCCAGCAACACAACAGTCGCTGCTGCATTACAGGCATGATTACCTTGGAAGAACAAACATGGCGTCCCAATATTCTGAGTGACTGACTGCCTCATCATGCAGCTGTCTAGCACACGGCTAGCTGAAGGAGGACGTAGGAGAAATCAATCCAGACCTGCAAAGTCAGACTAGGCCAGAGCTGCTGGCTCAATAGCAATAATGTGAAAGATGAGACTGAAACTATTTTCTGTATATTACCACACAGAAACAGGGAAATTAAACTTAGATTGCAAAACAACACATGCACTAAAAAGTGCTTAGATTCTTTTTTCCATCATGAGTGCAGAAAGAACCCAGTACAAGCTTCCATGAGCAGCGTCCACTTTCAATATAACCACCTTCAGCAGGAGAATGTTCCATAACACGAATTGATTAGTTTAACACCCAGCAAGCAGGGATAGCTCAGGCTGTCCAGTGAAGAAAACCCGACAGTACATTTGCACTGGAGCCCTGAGTACAGAGTCTCACTCGGCAGGGCAAAGCAGTCCTGTGATGGTGAGTGACCCTGAGAGATGCCTCTGAGATGAGAGCTCCACACATGAATACATTACACTGCATATGCCCCAGGTTTCAGCAGGTTCCACGGGGAACCAAAAAATTCAGCTGCACCGCACTCCTTCCTGACAACATCTGGCCAATGAGACCTTGAAGAATCACGTCAGGCAGACACATCAGTGCAGCCGAGCCTTGGAGCTGGGCCAGTGATGTCACGGGCTCCCCAAAATGCACCAGCTTCCAACCTACCTCATCAAAGCCGCTGTCTTCCTTCTTGAAAGCTGAAAGGCAAACAAAGAAAACACAAATTAGACGCTCAGAAGATCGACAGCAAATTTCTACTGTTAAATTCAACTGTTGAACAGGACACAGCTTTTCCAATCACAACCAGCAAGAAAATGTCTGTGTGTATATATATATATGTGTGTGTGTGTGTGTATATAAACATATGTGTATATATATATATATATATATATATATATATATATACATATGTTTATATACACACACACACACACATATATATATATGTGTGTGTGTATATAAACATATGTATATATATATATATATGTATATATATATATATATATATATATATATATATATATATATATATATATATATATATATATGTGTGTGTGTATATGTATATATGTATATATAATGTATTTATTTTGTGATAAAAGATATACATAAATACATTTCAATTTAGATATTTTATTTTATTTTACTCCAAAAATATATACATACTAGAAATACATACACACACACTCACACATTTTTTATTTTATTACAGTATCTTATTTATTTTGTGATATGTATAATATATTTTAATTTGCGCTAAAATTAAATATCTAAATTGAAATGTATTTATGTATATCTTTTAGCACAAAATAAATACATTATATATACATATATATATATATATATATATATATATATATATATATATATATATATATATATATATATATATATACACTCCTGATCAAAATCTTAAGACCAGTCAAAAAATTGCAAGAATTTGCATTTTGCACTATTGGATCTTAAGAAAGTTCTAAGTAGAGCTTCACAATGTTAAAAGGACAAATCAGTGCAAGAGACAAGAACATTTGAGCAGGGAATTGTCTGAAAACTGCATTTATACTCAAACATGATTTTTTCAGCTGATCAAAGGTTTAAGACCATAGCTCAAAAAAACCCGAAAACCCCCCAAAACAGAAATCAAAATGTCAAAAAAAAGGACTCAGTAATGAGTAGCTCCACCATTCTTGTTGATGACTTCAAACAATCGTTTAGGCATGCTCGATGCCAGTGTTTCCAGGAGGCTAGTGGGAACGTTGCTCCAAGTGTTGAAGATGGCTTCACGAAGGGCATCCATTGTCTGGAACTGATGTCCATTTTTGTAAACTTCCCTTGCCATCCATCCCCAAATGTTCTCAATTGGGTTTAGATCCGGGGAACATGCAGGATGGTCCAAAAGAGTGATGTTATTCTCTTGGAAGAACTCCTTTGTCAGGCGGGCATTGTGAACTGCAGCATTGTCCTGTTGAAAAACCCAATCATTACCACACAGACGAGGGCCCTCAGTCATGAGGGATGCCCGCTGCAACATCTCCACATAGCCAGCTGCTGTTTGACGCCCCTGCACAACCTGAAGCTCCATTGTTCCATTGAAGGAAAACGCACCCCAAATCATGATGGCGCCCCCACCACTGTGCCGTGTAGAAAACATCTCAGGTGGGATCTCCCTGTCATGCCAGTAACGTTGGAAGCCATCAGGACCATCAAGGTTAAATTTTTTCTCATCAGAGAAGACAACTTTCTTCCACCTTTCAATGTCCCATGTTTGGTGCATCCTTGCAAAGTCCAAACGGGCAATTCTGTGGCGTTGAAGAAGACGTGGCCTTTGAAGACGTTTTTTGTTTCTGAAGCGTTCTCTCGCAGATGCCGTCAGATGGTTATTGGGCTGCAGTCAGCACCAGTAATGGCCTTAATTTGGGTAGAGGATCGTCCCGTGTCTTGACAGACAGCCAATCGGATCCTGCGGCTCAGAGCTGGTGAAATTTTTTGGGGTCTACCACTTGACTTTTTTGTTCCATAACCCTCAGGATCATTTAAAAAATGCAAAATGACTGTCTTACTGCGTCCAACCTCAGCAGCGATGGCACGTTGTGAGAGGCCTTGCTTATGCAGCTCAACAATCCTACCACGTTCAAAGTCAGTGAGCTTTTTTGCTTTTGCCATCAGGAGGTCTTGACAGTGTAAAGACTTTACAGAAAATGACATGGAATCCAGATGTTTGCACAGCTTTTGGCTTTTAAAGACTATGGTCTTAAACTTTTGATCAGCTGAAAAAATCATGTTTGAGTGTAAATGCAGTTTTCAGACAATTCCCTGCTCAAATGTTCTTGTCTCTTGCACTGATTTGTCCTTTTAACATTGTGAAGCTCTACTTAGAACCTTCTTAAGATCCAATAGTGCAAAATGCAAATTCTTGCAATTTTTTGACTGGTCTTAAGATTTTGATCAGGAGTGTATATATAATGTATTTATTTTGTGCTAAAAGATATACATAAATACATTTTAATTTAGATATTTTATTTTATTTTACTCCAAAAATATATACATACTAGAAATACATACACACACACTCACACATTTTTTATTTTATTACAGTATCTTATTTATTTTGTGATATGTATAATATATTTTAATTTGCGCTAAAATTAAATATCTAAATTGAAATATATTTGTGTATATCTTTTAGCACAAAATAAATACATTATATATACGTATATATTAGCAGAAATTTAAATATATTATACATTTTACAAAATAAATAAGATACTTTAATAAAATAAAAAATTAACTAAATTGATTTATATTTATATCATTTGATGTGCGTATGGTGTGGTCCTTGCTTGTGCGTTCAAACTTGGCCAATAAAGCTGTTTCGGATTTCATGATGATGATTATTAGCAGAATGAAGAGAAACTAAAATGGCTTGCTGATGTCAGAGGGAATGTCTGCTGTACCCAAAGAGTCGCTGTAATGATTCCTCAGCCCTCTCTCAAAGACTGAACACTGCACATCCACACACTTAAAGTTTCACTTTAAAAACAAAACAAAACAAAAAAAGCAGCCGACATGTTTATGCAGTTTGCTTTCATTAGAGGAGCACTATGTCAGATGTATTTCCTATCCAGCATAGGAGAAAATATCAGCTCTGCTTGGAGTGCAGGGTTGCAACATTTCATCTGCCTCTTACACAATCACTCTGCCACCATCGCGTCTCGCCCAGAAACACTTCCACTCCAAACATAACAGAACTGTTCAGGTTCTGTTCTTAAAGTGAAAAGATAACACAGTTCAGATGTTGTCAGGTTCTTGTTTATGACAAAAAGATCTGTGTGCCAGATGGAAGCCTGCAGAGGATGGTAGAAACAGCTCCTGACAGATTCAATGGAAAACGCCTCAGTGCTGCTTTTACAGCGTTCTCTCGCTGAACGAGAGGCGGGATTCATTTGATTGAGATATTTTAGTATTGCCTCACTCATCATTTAAATCAAACATGTACTGATGACCTATGGACCATCAGACCTGCAGCATTTCTTATTTTTATTTAACCTTCATCCAACCAGGCGGGCCAGCTGAGAACTAATTCTCATTTCCAATCACGACACGGTCAGGAGGCAACCGTGTAAGGCAGGTAGCGATTAAAAACCAGAGAGCCTAAGGCATAGAAATAACAGGGGAGTGAAATAGAAAATACATGCATACAATAACATATATACATCTCTATCTGGGAAAAAAAAACACTACACCTGGCTTGGTAGAGAGCTAACAGGTTCTCTAGAAGACCAGAAATATTCTGGCTCCTACAGCATCTGCTCTCTGTAGCTGCATGAAGCCTTTATTTAGACACGACTCAACATTAAATTCCATATGAGGCCCTAATTTATACCAATAATTTCTGTCCATAAGTAGTCTCTATAGACCCAGCAGGCTCTTGAAAAGTCCAGTCCACCACTGCTCTCTTCTGCATGCACTCAGTATGAAAAGAAAACGTCTGGAAAACTTCTAAGATGGGAGTTTGCTGAATGACGTGTGTGCGTGTTTCACAAGGCTGCCTTCACTTTCTGGAGAGAGCCTCCTCACCCTTTCTGTCTGGAAATGCTTCTAAAGCTTCTCACTGACAGAAACCCATGCGAGCTGTGAGAATAGGAAGAGTCCCTTAAAGATATCATCGCTGATGAGACATGAATGTTTCCCATGCTGATGGAAGAGATAGATCTGTTTCCCTCATTCCTGCAGAAACCGCACAGAGCAGCTCCGGCTCACTGGAGTCAAACCCGTTCTGAACGCTGAGCAGTTCTTTGAACAGTTCTTTTTGTTGCAGCCACCACAGCGCTGGCTCCAGGTAACAGTCTTGATCTAAAGCTGCACCGCCTCTTTCAGGCGCGTCCTCGAAGCTTCCGCTGGTTTACGGAATGCTCGCCCATCTTTTGCCTCAGCCGTCTGCTCAGCGTCACAACGCAGATAGTTCTACCAGGTAGAAACTACCTGCATTCAGCGCTCACGCACTTTCTGATGCCCAGCAGCGGAATGCAACGCACAGCGGAAAGATTGGTCTGCGGTATAAAAAGGCCACTGGGGCCAGACAATGTAATAAAAATGAATAAAAAATGGTTCTGTGTACAATTTGGAGAGTTTACTGCCCTGAAAGTATCAGGGACACGCGACACAAAGCAAAGATGAATTCTACCTGCTGGGACCATCGTTGTCTGCCTTTGAAACAGCAGCAGAAAAGCAGGTTTTTCCTATTTTTACTCGTGTGTCAGAGGAAGCATCTGCTCTAAGAACGCTGTACGTCTGCCTGACACGAGTAGCGCTTGTCTTGAATTTGAAACAGTTGTCTTTTGCTGTCATTTGCAAGATCAGCTGTGCGATGACTCTACTCTGAGCTGGCCGGACCTGCCTGAAACAGGGTGGGGGGGTCGGAGACCCCTTGTGTAAGGATAGAAGCAGCAGCAACAAAGTAGGTGGTAGACGACTCCCCTCAAAATGTGGATTAGCATGGGGCCCCTGCAGTAATATCTATATTTACAGCCAGTATGTTTACGGGTAAACAAAACAAGACCGATGACCAAAAAAAAAGAAACAGAATTAGACAGAGCTAGAGTGATCATCGGAGCAGCACCGCAGGCTGAGGTGTGTGGAGGGAGGGCTGTAGAGAGCGGTGTGTGTGTGTGTGTGTGTGTGTGGGTGTGTGTGTGTGTGTGTGTGTGTGTGTGTGTGTGTGTGTGTGTGTGTGTGTGTGGGAGGGGGGGGGGGACCTGGAAGGTGTGCGTGTTCACATGTTCAGGCTAAAACCACGGTCTGCTCAAAACTCCCCACCGCAGCTCTAACACATGCTGCTTGATAAGTGATGGTCCTGGGAACACGATGCAGCGCGTTATCCTTCAGTTCCCCAGTTTACCAGAGCCGCTGCAGTTAGAATGGTCCCATCCTTCATCACATATCACCCTCATAACGCTGATCTTGTGGTCACCGAGCAGCTGTTGGGGTTAATAGCCTTGCTCAAGGGCACAATACTAGCAGTAATGAGGGAAGAAAAACCTCCGTTGAACCTGCAGTGCTCTGAATGGCTACAGTGTGTTGCTCCAGTCTGTGGTTTAGTACCTATTTTTCTCAGCTAGATTGTAATATTGTAAATGAAGGTTCTAATTAAAAAAAAAGACTCTGAAATAAATGAGGTGCTGCTCTGGAACACATTTTGAGTCAATTCTTTGAGTTTATTAGCTGTTGGTCTGCATAGATTTTTCCTTTAATGAATGAAATCTCCATTTGAAAAGGCTTTTAGGATTTAACGCTCTTAATATTGTGTGATATTAACATATGCTTGTTTGTCTGAAACAGGAACAGAAAGAAAAGAAAGCAGCAAGCAGGCAAACACTTGCTCCCAAAGCTGCCGCCCAAACACATTAGGTCTGTAAAGACGACCTGTCCCGATGACCCAAAGCAGTCCGGCGCAGCGGGCCCTCAGAGGACAGTCTGGCTCATTCAGCTATTCCTCTGAGGGCCAGGAGGCCCGGCGCGCCCTGCAGGGGGAAACAGCGCCGTCAGCACCACGCTCTGAGCGGCAGAGAACCTCAGAAACCTCCTTTGATTTCTATTTTGACGGAAAGCAAAGAGGCAGTATTAGAGTAATAACTGTGCCATCTGGTATATTTTTAATATGAATCTGTCATTGTTACCTCTGAGACGAGTTCATGTTTATCTGTAGTTGATGCAGACTTTCACTATAACAGGTCCGCCTGACTGCTGCTAGCCCACAGCACCCTCACCCTGCCTGGTTTAAAGCTGACAGCACGGAACCTGAGATAAATAAACAGAATGTACGCCACAGGTTCTGCTGCCTCTCTGGGTCTGGACGCCTAGAGTCATTTCCCCAGGTCAGTCCAACAACATTCCACGCAGACAGCTTTAATGAACGCTTTCAGTAGGAGCAATGCTGACTCCCCCCCACCACCCCGATCACTTCATTAGGTGGATCTGAAGATGTCCCAGTTAAAACATCCACCTTGCATTTTGATGCACGACGCTTTGATTCAACGCGCGGCACCAGCCTGTCCCCCGGGACCGATCGGCTCAGCCAGGCAACAAAGACATAAACAATACGGCTCGCATTCTTTGTTAAAGTGCGCGTGGAGAGGAGGAGGAGGCCGATCGATGCTCATATGTGTTGATCCAGATGGGAGGAGAGATAGCCAATAAGAGATGTGCATCAGCACAGCGGAAAAGTCAATGCCAATCTTTCTCTCTCCCGCAACATTGACCCGGAATCACTCCTGCTCATTTCTGATCTGAGAGGCTGCACAGCTTTTGTCTTTGTTCGTCTTCTGCGGAAAGGCCACTGAGCCCTGTGAAGGTCCGAACTCAGCACGCCCGACCTGCAGGAGTGAAGGATAAATACGAAATAAGATAGGATGGATGCTGTCACTGTGAACTGGGCCCTAATGAGAACTTTAATGGCAGATAGCATCAAGCGATGAGGTCACCGCACCCTCCAGTGATCCTGTTTTTGTAAAGAAATATAAGATCTGAGGTTATTGGAGCAAAAGCGTTTCTGAGGTAAAAACAGGGGGGGGGGGGGCGGATCCCTCAGGCTGCACAGTGTTTGTGTCTTTCTTCCTCCCAGGTCCAGGAGGACGATTGTTGACTGAGACGAGGCGAGGATGAGAGCTCAGAGCGGAACCGCTTAAGAAAACAGACCAGAAACAAATTAAGAGCAAAGCTTCATCAATATTACAACAGCTCTGCTGCAACCTCAGCACAACCACAGACAGAGAGAAATAGTCATATTCAATGAATTGAACGTGCATTTCTAACAGCTTTGTTTCTCAGAATTTAAAGTACCTTTTAAAAAAAAACACGACCTTTGAGCTGGTATTAAACATTCTTTTCATTAAGCTTCCATTTCTGCATTAAAAGTTTTCTTTTTTTATTGGTCTGATGCAATATTCTGTTTTTTTATTAGCTGCAGGTGAAAAAATCCTAATTAATAGGAATAAAGACTTTAAAACATCATCAGTCTGTGTTATTCTATATAATGCACTCAGACCATCTGACCTTTGACACCCAATCCTGATCCTGGTGCCTTTGTTGCTGCCTTCCATCTCCTTGTGCTTTACTGACCAGCTTCCTCTAAAGGAGCTCTCACATGAAGTAGAGACCCTGGCCCTCTTGCCCCCCCAAGGATCTGTTGAACTCTCAGGCCTGAGCTCTGAGGGCAAGACTTCTAATGTTTGGACTCATCAAATCAACAAGCAATGCTGTTTGTGTTAAAGTAGCTTATTAGTCTTTTTCCAGCGTGTTCTTTACAGTAGCACTAAACGACAACGATGACATTTGAAATGTTCAAAATGAAAAAGTGTTAGAAGTTGCATCCAGTTATTGTCTTTTGCTTATCCGAGATCAGGATGCAGGGGCATCAGGCCTGGAGCCGGCTTCACACTGACTACGTTCCGTGTCCGCTCCGTTACCTGTCGCAGTGCGGCTAACCCCGCTGGCTGTGTAAGATTCGTACCTGCATCCAGACAGCCTCCCGTCTTATTTTGAAATGTTCTACATCCAGTATACTCTTCTCATGTCTGGCTTCTTGTCTGGCTCATCTGGTATTTAGAAATATGCGCCTTTCACTCCATCCTCCATCAATAACAGACTGGATCGGTATTTCTGACGCTCAACAGAGGAGGGCTGTCCTTCGTGCTGCAGCGCCATGGAGCCGCTGGGAATTACCGCATCGCCGAGGATGTCTTCTATTTGTGGCGAAGGGGAAAAAAGCACCAGTGACGGAGTGTGTGAATGAAGGGTAGGAGGGGACCCACTTGCTGTGGAGTCCTTAATGAACGCATGAAACAGGTGGAAGGCACTAGACTGATTCCAGTGGAGCAGGTGGGTGTGGTGGAACGCAGAAGCCACAAATCCTGTCAAGTTGGGATTAGTCCATATTTTCCTCCTTTCCTCTTCATCTGTCAGTATAAAGCGTCTCAGCAGAGCAGAGCTTCTTGTACACATACAGATCCCTGAAACGTCCTCGTTATTTTGTTTTCGTCTCCAGGACAAAGTCCTCATTCATACTTAAAGTCTAACTCTTGGACTGAAAAAATATCCTGAAAACCGTTGAATAACTTCCAGAACAAGGTAAACTTTGAATATTCATGTATCAAAAGTGTTCAAATTAAGTTTAAATATCAAATATCGCGCATTTTTTACACCGATTATGGTATTCCGCGTTTGAGTGCTGCCTCCGTTTACGATCGACCATTTCCGACGTGTGACGTCAGTTCAAGAACACCGAGAATGCGCGAAGCGAACTTGCATAGAAACACACAAGTGTTTACGTTGTACAACCGGTACGGCGAACAAGGATATATATGGATGTTTTCCAGTATCTTCTTTCAAACACCAAATCTGCTGATCCACGTCTACTTTGAGCAAGCGCTTTAAAAAAAATCGGCGAACTAATTACAAGATAAAATGCCTTCTAGGTGCGTAGTAGGTGGCTGTAGTGCAGACCGCGGTGAAGTTGGTTTGACATTGGACATTCAAGCTCCGCGGAGTCAGCGGGATCGAGCTCACGGTTGATCCGGTTGAGGGACTCCGATTTCGGCCAGCGTCTCTCAGCTGCTCGCTCCTCCCACACGCGGTGGGACCGTCAACAAATCTGATTTGATTTTTGTTTCTCAAGAGTGCTCCGCTGACTCCACGGAGCTTGAATGTCCATGTCAAACCAACTTCACCGCGGTCTAGTGCAGGCCAGAAAGTAGCGCTACATACTTGGCCGAAGGATCAAAAGGTCCGAAAGAAATGGGATAAATTCGTAAAAGAAACGCGAAAGGACTGGATTGTCGGCAGTGAAAAAAGTGTGTTATGCAATTCACACTTCACGAGCGAGGATTTTGAGGGGTACTTACAATGGAGCATGGGCTCTATGTCTTGGGCAGGTTAGATATAGTCTCCTCAGGTTCACCTTGTTCAAACTCCGTTTCTTCGTATATATATTCGGTATCGGAGTCGCCGATGCTTGAGGTGGAGTTTGAAGATGTAACAGACATTTTTTTATTAATTTTTTGTACGTAGAGTACGAGTTATTAATTAAATTTAATAAATCGGTAGCGAAAGTCGTAGTGTTAGCAGCCGGATGCACGGCACTAGTTCTGTTTGTGACGTCACATTCCGGAGCAGCCGATTGAGAAATTTTCGGGCTCTTTCGCTTATACAGCAAGTTTTATCGAAATTATTTCCAAACGGCGCACATAATTCACATTTAATATACATTTCTTTACTCTGGTGACTACTTGAATGCATCTGCGTTAAAATACATTCAGTCCAAGAGTTAGACTTTAAAAAAAGACAAAAAAGGCTAAAGGAACTATCTTCTGTTGCCTGTAGCCACTGAAATCTGCTAAAGAAGGAAGCGCATTGCATGCACTGACCGCAGGCTGTCATGACGGACAAGCCCGGGTTTGGTTCCTGTTTGTTTGGTTGGGTTCTCTGCGCTAGTTTCTTTGGAAAGTTGGTGTTCGCTCCCCAACATGTGCGACCTGATTTCTTCCTTTCATTCAAAAAAGCAGAAAAACCGTCATGAGCTTCAACTCAAAACGTCAGCCCCACCCCCGCTAAGTTCTATATGACCTCTGACCATGACCTTTAGCATCCTGGTCACCATCATCTGAGTCAAACAGGCTGAAAGTATGTCTGGCTAAGGTTTCGTGATTTTAGGTAGGCTGTCGCAATAAGCAAGAAATCACTTAATCGCACGATGAATTTTAATCATATGATTAATTAAAATAAGCTTGATAATTTGCATTTGCACACTTGCTTTTTCCCGCTGTGTTTCCCTCTCCTCTCTCTGAGACTGGATAACAAAATGTCTCCGTACGGTGCATCAGTGTCCACTCACGCCTCCCTTCTCCTTTCTTCAGTGTAGGACGAATTAAATCTTGTCAGGGTTTCCCCCAGAAAATGCGTTAATCATTGCGGTAGCTGTCGTGATGGGTTGCGGGATGTACACACGGAGGATTGGGGAATTGGAAGTACGAGGAGCATTGCATGATGCAGCTCAAAGGAACGGCAGCGCCCATTAACTTCTCTCAAAGTTTTGCATGAGAGCGTTTTAAGGGAGAGCCAGAGAAACGCTCGTAAGTAAGAACTTAACTCACTATAACATTTTACTGTTAAATTGTTCAATTGTCCTTAACTTCCTTATTCAGTTCAATTCAATTTTATTTATATAGCACCAATTCATGACACACTTTCCAAAGTCAAATTCAATCAAATTATACAGATTGGTCATAAAGTTTCCTCTCTAAGGAAACCCAGCAGGTTGCATCAAGTCTTGCAAGCAGCATTCACTCCTCATGAAGGAGCGTAGAGCCACAGTGGACAGTTGTCTGCATAGTCCATGGCTTTGCAGCAATCCCTCATACTGAGCATGCATGAAGCGACAGTGGAGAGGAAAACTCCCCTTTAACAGGGAGGAGAACCTCCAGCAGAACCAGGCTCAGTGTGAACGATCATCTGCCTCGACCAACTGGGGGTTAGAGAAGAGAGATAAATACTGATATGACTTATAACATTTCACTTATACTGCATGGTGTGAACTGTGTGTGTCAAATGTTCATAAGTCGAGTCTATCAGGAGCCTTGGTCGGTGTACCTGACCTAGTTATTCTTCCATCTTGAGCCAGCGTCTGCTACGGTATTGTAGACAGTGGCACTTCCCTGAGATGGGACCGTTTGCGTCGCATCCGTCCTCCATCTTGATTCTCCACCTCGTAGGAGCGTGGCATTGTTGCCGGACCCACAACTGTCCCCGTAGTGCGTGCCGGTCTGATCCACACCTGTTGACCAGGCTAAAGAGGTGGCAGGGTTCAAGTGTGATGCCTCTGGTTAAACGTCTGTTGTTGCGCTTTTAATGCCGTGTTTTTTTCCTTGAATCTCTGCAGATCTGACCACTGTGGTCATAGTTGCTCCGGAGACATTGGGACTGGTGTTCTAACTCTCCTCCCCATCAGAAATAGAAAAAAAGCTCAGAAACAGAGAAACGCTAAGAAGCTTTTCTCTATTTCTTTAATAATTAATCTTAAAGAACTGCATTTAGTGAAGCAAATCCCAAAGAATATTAAGAATACCAGATACGATTTATCCTTGGACTAATAAAATGATTTGATTTTAATGATCTTACAGCTTGTTAATCGTTCAGGGTGTGTTACAGTCAATCTGCAGGATGCTACATTAAATCCAGACAAAAGAACCTTTTACTCCTGGAGTTTGGTCTCTGCTGCTGTTTCGATCAGGAACAAAAGCAGGATCTGTGGAAGGATATGTCTTCCTCGAGAAACCGTGGCCCATGGATCTCCACTAATGTGTGAGAAAATCATTGACCCATTTAAAAAAAAACAGAAGGTGGTTTAAAGAAGGATTGGAAGGGATTTGCATAAATCTCCCTTTACAGTGAAGAATTAAACCACTCAAGGAATCTGGAGGAATTTCAAAGTGTCGTCAATCCAACCCGAACTGGACTCATGATATCTATCATACCATCTGCAACCAGAACCGCCATCCGTCAGTTACGGAGCCGTCACTTTACCAAGACAAGACGGTGCGATGGTTTGTTTGACTTCTTTTCATCTCTCAGTATCTATGAGTAGATAAAACCCTGCATGGCCGTCAGTGGCCTGAACTGTTTGAACCGTGCAGACGAAGGACAAAACAGAGCAAAAACACATCCATTAAAGAAAATTTAAAAGGCCAACTTGTTTCCTTTCAGATCCTGAAGAGTCTCATTCTAATTATTATAATTATTACACAACAAGCACCAAATGCCACTGAGTTGGGACCAGAAACCGGATTCCTACTGTTTTTGAAAGCAACAGACAAACAAGGCAATCAGGTCGTTAAGAAAAGAAAAAAAAGACTACTGGTTTTGTTTGTTAGTAAGTAAATGTCTGATTGTGTTAACTATCACAGAGTTAAACAGAACCCTGCCTGATCCGGGTCAGAACAGAGCAACTGAGGCATTTAAATGATTCAAGCTGGAGATAAGGAGGGGACAGGAAAATGTAACCGAGTGAAGAAGAGTCAAAGTGAACTACCGTTTTAATATCGATGGGATGAAAGCGAAAGGAAACGAGGATAGCTCCTTAAATCCTGTTGCAACACTTAAATACATCATTTCAAAACTAACATCACTAAGAATAAATCTGAGGTTTGTACTATTACCAAAATAACTGTCCTGGGTTAAGGTGCGCTCCTCTGTTTTGAGGAGGACCAAGCAGACAATTCCCAAAATATTCCTTCTTTTCATGGGTTTTATAAAAAGGTCCATGAGCAGGGTTTATTTGCCTACAGAAGCTCGGTCCAATAACTTCATGGATTTTATCTGGGATAGAGAGAAGCATCTTATTGCGGGAGAGGTGTATTTTGTATTTAAAGTGTTTTTAAATCAGTGTGTAGTTCATTCTAGCCCCGAACAGAGGCGTGAACGGGCTGGCATCAGTCAGAGCAGCTTAATATCAGAACATCTGGCCTTCTGTGACAAAGTCCACTTCCCCAGACCCCAAACCCACCCGGATCCGAGAGCAGGTCCAGAGCAAACAGCTGATCTCCGGACTGAAAGCCAACATCAGGCCCTTTGACTTTCTGACTAAACTGGACCTGCAACCAGCACCACCTCCACCAGTTCGGTCCAGTTTCTCCCTGAACCAATCAGTGGCATTAACGACCAGCTCCTTTCATTGTTTCAGAGAGAACTCAGACAACTGATGCAGCATCTGCCTATGGTTCGGTTCCGGTTCTGCCTGGGCTCAGTGGTCAGCTGAGGGAGTCAGAATGACTTTCCCACATGGAATGAGACCCTGTGTTTTCTCTCTCCGCTAAAAGATTACATCTAGCCCTGAGTGTGTTGAACAGCTGCGCTGGGAGCAGAGATCCCGTCTGCCGCTGGTTCTGGACGCAGTTCCCAACTCTCCTTCTGGCCCAGAAGCGCTGATGGAAAAAACAGCGAGGGGGAAAGCGCCCTTACTCACCGATGCTTCGGAAACTCTCCGACAAAGTTCTCCTCAACTTTTTCATCTTGCCGATCTTCTGTGCGGGCTGGGCGGCCGGCATCAGGTCGCACATGTCGGGCAGCGGGGCGACGGGGCAGGCGGCGGCTCGGAGCGGGGAGACGGCGGCTGATGTTGGGCTGCGCAGCCCGACCAGCTGCGGCGCGCTGCGGATCTCGGGGAAGCGGAACCTTCAGCGGCTCGGACGCGCTCTCATCAACTGGTGAACCGATGCTTTCCTCTCAGACAGCCAACATTTCGGAGAAGGGCAGAAAGAAAGGAAAAAAGTCCGTCCAGAACCTGGAGGGACCGGAGCGCTGCTTGTGGTCGGGCTCCAGCTTTCACTTCTCTGTCCTCCCTCTGGGTCCCTGTCGCTCCCAGGCAGCTCCGCCGCAATCTAGATGGATGTCATATTTTGGGGGATGCTCTCTCTCTCTCTCTCTCTCTCTCTCTCTCTCTCTCTCTCTCTCCGGACCCGCCCTCGGTGCGCTGATTGGAGGAGTCCCGGGTAGACGCCTGGTCCGGTTTGCCCCGCGGCCTGTCCATCAGAGAGCGGCGCCGCCCTGCAACAGGAGGAGGAAGGGTTCAGCCCGGTTGCTGCCCTTTGCAGGACCGGGTCACCCCCCCCCAGAAGAAGTAAAAAAAAAAAAAATCAGATTCCGTATAGTGCCGCACTCGTCTGGCTGTCCCTCCGCGGCCTCCCTGAGCTGCCTCCCCTGCTCCAGCAGCCATGTCCCACAATAACATCACACTTCCCTCTCAGGACTTCCAGCGGAGTGTGGGTTGGATTAAAAAGAGCCGAGGGATTCCAGCCATCAGAGCAGTCCCAGGCCTGCATCAGTAATCTAAACACTGCAGCCCTGTCTTTGTTGTGAGAGGAGCGCACATCTGCAACCCGATCGTGTCCGTGGCGCTGTCACCACGGCAGCAGCGGCAGCATCCCAGCGTGTCTCAGTGGAGGCTCCTCAGGAATGCAGCCCGCTTTCTAATTACTTCCACTGCAGCGCGGGCATAATGGAGACAAATGCACGGCTTGATTAGTTTGAAATGCTCCTTTATTATGGTGCGTGGCTGTTAATGAGGCACAGACACACAGCTAGAGTAACAGGAGGCTCAGGCTGCGTCTCCGTTCTGAGACTCCATCCCTGCAATAGGAGCAGACCTCTGTCTCTTTGTTGGGTGTCCCTGCGTTATAATTTAGTCTTAAGTCTTACGTTTGTGTTTTTTCTGCTACCATGCTTTAGGAGTTTGGGCTCTGTTAAGGTTTTGAACACAGTTTTGACTCCTACCTTATGTTTCTGTGTGACGAGGAGGCATGGGCGGATCTACAGGGGGGGCAAGGGGGGCAGCTGACCCCCCAATATAGAGCCTTGCCCCCCAGCTGCCCCCCTAACTTTGTTGATCCAAAAGCTGTACCTGTAAAAACAACCTGCCACTATGTTCACAGGCTTCTCAAAACAATACATTTACCAAAAGGTTGCAATTTAGTTTTTTATTTTTAATGTATTATTTGCCACCGTCCCTCAAATACTTAGCTACGCCCCTGATTCAAACGTGCAGAGCGCAGTTCGCGCTCAGTCTGTCTGACACACACACACACACACAGTCTGCAGCGTCGCGGTGGCTCTGTAGTGTGCAAACCAACTGGAGAGACTGAGCTGTCCCAGGGCATCTGAAGGTGAAGTGACTTTTACCAGGTGTAGTTTAAACACACGTTTCACTTAAAAGTTACATTTGTAGTCAATATCTGCTAAAGACGATTAGCAAAAACAGCGAGTGTGTCGGTCAAATCCTTCCCTCGGGATTTGTAAGAGCACTCTTCCCTTTGATTAATGTTAAGAAAAAAACAGCTTAATAAAAAAATACAAAATATTTTTTGTATCCATAACGTTAACTGATTTACTGATGGTAACCGTTATGCCGCCGTTACGTTACAACAATCAGGCTACAGTGTTGATTTGATTAGCTGAGCAGTCCTATAAATCCAATTCCTCTCAGATATCGCAGCAATGAAACCAGGTTATAACTGGGGAAATAACAAATACAATAGAATTAAGTAGTCTAAACATAACTGGTGCGTGAATGTGATAAATCTTTCTCATTTATATTTGTTATATAGGCTATACTACAATACCTATATATATATATATATATATATATATATATATATATATATATATATATAGGTATTGTAGTATATGCTACCTAACTTATAAGTTCCATGGCCCTACAGTGTAGGCTAATGAAATACAAGGATAACCAGAGGTTTTCACATATTGACTTTTGCATGCAAATATTACTTCATAGGCCTAGCCATGAAAAGGAAGGCTAAAAGTGGGGATATAACCAGCTTTTTTGCAAAGAAAATTCCAACAAGTACACAAGAGGAAGAGCGCAAGGGAAATGAGGGAGAAGGCAGTAAACTGGAGAGCCCAGGAGGGTCAGTGCAGGAAAAGACTGAAGGAGACACAGAAATAAGTGACGAAGAAGAGGAAATACATGAAGGAGACACAGAAATGAGTGAAGGAAATGAGGAAATAAGTGCAGGAGCTGAGGAAAAAGAAGAATCAGTGAGAGATGAAGAGGAGGCTCCAGATTCAGAGAGAGGAACAGACGCAGGGTATGATCAGGAGGAGGAGGAAGATGACAGAGGAAGAGGGTAGACCTGAAATTCTCCCTGGACCACATGGTATGTTTTTATTCTTCTTCTATATAAATTGCCATACAGAGGGATAATATATGTAATGCCACATATGCATTAGCTATGTCCATGTACTGTTCAATTGCATTAGATAATCATATTTGGCACTCTTTGTTTTTTAAGATATATCAAAATGCAAAGGTGATGCAGCAGTGCAGCCTGATTTAAAGACATTTCCAAAGACACAACATGGAGCAGCAAAAAGAAGCTTCCACAGGGAGTGGTACAGTTCTTGGCCATGGCTTGAATATTCCATGTCTAAAGATGCAGCATTCTGCTTTGCATGCAGACATTTTGCACATTTGAAAAACAGTGTATTCACTTCAGAAAATGGCTATTCTAACTGGAAGAAGGCCACTTCCAAAGACAGTGGGTTTAGTGTACATTCCAGAGCAGACACACATGTGAATGCAATGATTGCATGGAGTGAGTTTAAAAGAATGGCCAAGAAAAACACAACTGTCTTGGGAATGATGGGAGATGAAAATCAGAAACAAGTAATCGAAAATCAAAAGTACATCAAAACTTTAGCTGAAACCTTGCTGTTGACAGCCACTCAGAATATTTCCCAACGTGGCCATGATGAATCAGAAAACTCAAAAAACAGAGGAAATTTCCTTGAGATTTTAGATCTTGTGAGTAAACATGATGCCTTAGTGAAAAAGCGGCTGCGTCAGGGTCCCAGAAACGCTAAATACACAAGCAAAAGCACACAAAATGAGATTTTGGAGTGTTTAGCAGAAATGGTGAGAGAGGAAATTATAAAAGAGGTTACAGAAAGTGAGCACTTTTCTATTTTAGCTGATGAGACTAAAGACATTCAAAAAAAGGAGCAGCTATCTCTGGTCGTACGATATTATTACAATTGTGTGGTTCAGGAGAGCTTCCTTGAGTACCAGAATTTAGAGCACTTAGATGCAGTAAGTTTGACAGAGAAAATTATTTCATGTTTAGAATAGTATGGACTGGAATACAAAGAGAATCTGGTAGGCCAAGGCTATGATGGGGCTGCAGTCATGAGTGGCAGGTGCTCTGGGGTCCAAACAAGGGTTAAAGAAGTTGCCAAACATGCATTTTATGTTCACTGCAGGGCACATTGTTTGAATCTTGTCATTGTGGACAGTGTAAAAAATTTCCCAGAAGCTGCATGTTTTTTCACTTTGCTGGAAAGACTGTACACATTCATGTCAGGCTCATATGTTCACATTAAGTGGATGGATGTTCAAAAAGAAATGTTCAGTGGTGTGCCACCACGAGAACTTCTTAGGCTAAGTGACACTAGATGGGCCTGTCGCTATGCTGCATGTAGAAACCTTATGGACAGGCTGCCTGCAGTAATAAGAGTGCTGGATGAAATTTCAGATGAGGCTAAAAGTTCTAGGTGAAACTAAGATTTTATCTGAGATGCTCCAGTCAACTAATGTGGACCTTACCAAAGCAGCTGACCTTACTGAAACCCTCAGACAGACATTGGAAGATTATCGTAAAGAGGAGAGCTTTAATGACCTGTGGAGTACAGCACACATGCAATGGTTGTAACATTTCTACTATTGTCAAATCCAAAAGAACCAAACACACATCTAGGATACTACATGATACTCTTGTGTTTGTGACATTCTTGGTGCCTTTTAAAGAGGTTTTCTTTGAACTTTTTCGCCTGTGCAAGATTGCTATTGTTTTGCCAGTTAGTACTGCTGGGTGTGAGCGAAGCTTTTCCACTTTAAAGCTTGTAAAAACTCACCTGCCCTCAACCATGGCAGATGACCGTTTGAGAAATCTGGCTGTTCTTAGTATTGAGAAACAGCGTGCAAAAGCACTAGATTTAGATAAGTTTGTAAAATGTTTTGCTGCTAAGCACAACAACCGTCGCCTTAAGCTTTCATTTGGTCATTTGTGGTTTCAGGGCATAAGTTTTTAGGTAGAGTATTGTCCGCTGTTTCATACTTGTAGTCCACTGCATCTTGGACACAATTATTATAACAAATAAATTAAAGGGATTTTGCTTGTTAGACTTTTACTTTTCAAAAGATGCAGGGTTTTTTTGTTCGATCACTGCACTTTGCTTATTCTGTTGTGAATTTAAAAGAAAAACTTTGTAGTGTGTAAGGGCATGATTAAACAACAACTACTGTAGTTTAAAAGTGTTTTGTGTTTATTTGGTTAAAGCAGCTCACATATAAGGATTCCCATGTACCGTCTACTTCTGCCACCCTGCCAAGACCTCTTGCCACCCCTTTGCCCCCCCATGTAAAATTTTCTAGATCCGCCACTGCGAGGAGGTTCATGGTCTGATGGCTGCAAAACAGGCCCACATTATTAGTCCTAGCCATGCTGGACAGTTAGTATAAGGCGTTTGAGCTAATATGCTGTTCCTTTTTTCAAGGGACGGTTGGCAACCCTAGTCAAAATCTTGTGTCCCAATTAAACAGCATCTCTCTGACAGGCTGGCTCTGGGGTGTGGTGAGGTGTTACACTGCTGTGCCTGACAGAGACATGTCCAGAAGGCCATTTACCTCGGGGCGCCTTCACATCAACTGGGCTTGGTTCATTAATGGATTAGACACTAGAATCTTACAGTTTCATTCCTTGAACCAAGATGGTTTTGACCAGCAAATCTGTTTTCACCAAGTACGATCAAGCCAAGGTACAGGTAGGCCACAGCACCATCTCACCAGGTAAGATGGTACTGTGCTCTACTTTCTTTTGTGTTCCAGCAACCATGGTGGGCTGATGCCTGTCCAGTGGGATGGGAGTGCCAGGGGGGTTCCCCCTCTTGGTACTGGGCTGTCTGGCTGCCAGTGGCTCGCCTTAGGCTGGGGGCCGCTGCTTCTGTGCTTCCCAGTGGACCTACCTCTGTGCCAGGCATGGAGCTCTCCTGTGGGGATGCCTGTTGTCTCTGAGTGGAGCTGTTGTAGCTTTCAGGGAATCGAAGCCCAAGTTACAAGGTCACAAACACCATACACATCTAAATGGCTGTTGGTCATACAAAAACAAGTTCCTGTTTCTACCTTTTTGCTGTCTACATTTAATAAAACTAGGGTATCATCTTCAGATATTCGTTGTGTAAAACAAAGCTGCTCTGGCATATGTAGGCAACCAGCGTCTCCACATGATATGACTGAAACAGAGACAGGAAACATGAAGGGAAAAAAAGATAAAGGGCTGTAAAACAATGTTTTTATTCAAAATACAGCAGGTAAAAATAAAGAAAATTTAAATCTCAAAGCACATCTAAACAAAACTAGAAGATTGAAGTTCAATATCTGTTATCACTTATATGGATTCATGACACAGTGAATATTTCAAGCCTTTATTTCTTGTAATTTTGAAGATTACAATGATATTTTAAACAGAAGTCAAACAAAAGTTTTGGTTTTAAAAGAAATTCTTATCAAGAAGTACCAAAGGCAATTATTAACAAATTTATTAAAATCACCAAATTGGGGCACCATCTGATTAAACAAACCGTAATAGGGCAAAAAAAAAAGAACGGATAATGAAACTGAAACCAATAACCAATCAAATGATGCAGTGGTTCAGTGCGATTACGTGTGTGTAAGAATCATGGTTTACTTTGAACAATTTAGAACGAAGTCAGATTAGCTTTATTTTGAAACTATTTTTTTCACCTTATCGTGTCCATCTTTGAGGCAAACAAAATGGTGCTCTGGTTGCCGTTCTGATGCCAAACATATTTGCTTTACCGAGGGAGGATGCACTCCTATAAATCCTCGTTGGACCCCTGATGGTTTATTTTATGGCGGCTAAGGTATTAGGTGCAAACTGATGCCAAACATGACAGAGGAAGAGAGGAAGAGGAATAACAGGGAAAGAATAAGAGAAAGAGAGAAAAGACACAGACTCAAAGAAAACATATTTACAAAAATGATAAAACTCGACAATCAGCTGCTACAGGAAAAAAAAAACAATCCTCTTGCAGCCACCGTGGGGAAATCGGGGAAAGACAACCAGGAACACCTGCAAAGAGACAAAAGGAACAAAAAAATAAATAATCACAGACAGCAACAACAGCTGCAGCAAGGACATGGAACAAAACTGTTGATACTGATGGACAGAACAACAAGGCAACACTACTACTTTATTATGAGTGCATAAGTGTGTGTGTGTGTGTGTGTGTGTGTGTGTGTGTGTGTGTGTGTGTGTGTGTGTGTGTGTGTGTGTGTGTGTGTGTGTGTGTGTGTGTGTGTGTGAACATGCAAAATATGAGGCTTAGGCCTGAAATGTTCTCAGTGACGGGTGCAAAGGACCCCCCCCCCCCCCCCCCCCCCGCCCCCCGCCCCCCGCCCCCCCAGGCATCAGATGCCAGATGTGAAAACCCAGAGACCCTGAAACCAGCAGCCCCACGGAGCCAAGGAACAACAATTGATTTGTGTTTACACGACCAGTTCATAAATGCAAAGAGGAAGGGCAAAAAAATAACACATTTGAATATAATTATGTAATTTTACAACTTGCCAAATTAAAGATCAATAAACATTTGGACAACTGATTCTTAATGGTGTGTCAAAAACACCACTCAAAACAGATTTTGTAGCATCAAAGCTCAGTGGTCTGTTAGGAATCTATCAGTTAAGCACCGCATACAAAGGAAAAACAGTGAAATAACAAATATTTAAATTGTAAATTAAATTTCTCTGCCCAGACAAACTTACTTTCCCTTTGTCATGATGAACAGTGTAGTGCTGGGGCGAGCCTCTGCTTGGTTAGCAAACGCTGCAGGTCTGCACGGTTGCCGTTTAAACGCTGTGTCCTCCAGGCAGTGGGGGAAAACCGCCTTTGTCGATGTGATCAGGGAAACTGTCTCTTCTTGGAGATCTTTAATTCTTTAAGATTCTTTTCAGCAGGAGATCAGACAGCCAGTTTCAGGAAGCTTGTCTTGTATTTGGCTGGGGACAGTTGTCAGGTAGAGAACAGCACATTGCACTTATTTTCGATCCAAGGTATCTTTTTTCTTTTCTTTTATGGAGTCATTTTATCAATGCAAGGTGCAAAACAGGGAGATAATGCCAGGGGCAATAATAACAGAAAAGTACATATTAGAGAGGAGCGGAAAACAGTGTAATAATAACGATCAGGCAGTAATTCAGCTAAGACATTTAAAGAACTTCAAGGCTTCCAGAGTCTTCATAGCTTTGGGGTTAGATGAGGTCTGTGTGGTCTTTGCATATTTTACCAATTAAGACAAAATGAGTTCAAATAAAGGCTTCTTGGAAGAAAACTTGCATTTTTGGATATGAAAGAGTGACTTAAAGGAACCATATCTGATTCTGCACACAACTGTAAAGGCTCCCACATACTCGGGTGTGCTACTGGGAGCTCTGTGGACTCCGCGCTGACTATACCCGGGCGTTTTACCCTTCATAGTTGAGCGTACTGTTGCCTACATTTCTTGTAGCAAATTCCTACAATTCCCAAACTTTCTGTCAGCGTGACGAAGTGACGGAACGGATGGTAGAATGTATGATTAGCTTGCTGAGCACCTAGAGCCGTTTCTTTTCCAGCAGGCTCCCACCTGTCACTGTGAACAGAGAGGGACTGTGATGCCGCGTGACCTGGCAACTGCCTGCTTGGAGCACCTCAGTGCATCAAGCTCGGTGTCACATATTAAACAGTTTGATGTAAAGACTTCTTGCCACTAAGCAGTGTATAGTGTGACACTGTGTACGCGGTCGTAAAAATTGAGCTCTGGACGTACTCCGCGCAGACGTCCGCAGTCTCGTGTCCGCGTAAGTATGTGGGGGCCTTAGGTGAGGAGAACAGTTTAGCTTGAACTGTAAGCCCCACCCTCAATGAGAAACCCTCGACAAGCACAAGACTATACATGTTCTCATGCACAATCATCCAGAGGAAACTAGGCTCCATCAAGGGACTGTTCTTCATTCTCTTTGACATAAATGGCTACGTCTTGGGTAAATACTCTCCTATGTGAATGGTCAACACTTACATGCATGCCATGTTGTTCTGTTAACATACCCTGTTGTGCACGCGCTGGAAGAGCTGTTGCTTAGTAACGCTTCCACACCTCGTTGTTGTTCCCAGTTCGTTGCTTATTCCTTCTAAAAAAGCCTGGACTCACTCAATAACGCAATCATTTAGTCAATTGTTATTATCGGATTACGTATTTTAACTCAGAATACATTGCATAAAAACACCTTTTTCTCCAAACCAGACAAAAATAAATTCAGGTATAGTTCCTTTAATAGTAGATTCATTCAATAAAAAGTATTCCTTTTTAGAGGTGGAGATATGGTAGAAACCAAAGTTTACATTTATATACAAAAGGTAAAAACTACCAAGAATATGAGACTGAATATAAGTTTTTCCAGAAGGTCACTGTGAAAGGGCATCCTCCAGAGTAAGTTAACAGTTGTCTCCATGTCCAGATCAGCTACGGTCCATGTCCTCGTGCACGCAGTGTTACGCTGGGTAACAACGATGGAGAAGTTTGAAACCCACATCCTGAGGATTGTATACTAAATAAAGTATTTAGAGGATAAAGTCCATTTGACATCAGGGTCAAACTGTCTCCAGTACTGGGTAGCATAAGACATAGTAGCAATGTCTTTCTGAAGCAGGGACCTTCCATTTCTGTTTCTTGTGGAAGGTTTCCAAGAAAAACTCATTTTACCCATAGCGATCTCAAACAGCCCTGTCCTCTTTAGAATGAAGACGCCCTTTAAAGGGCATAACCGCCACAAACAGCTTCAACAACAACAGATACAGTAGACAGAAATTCCAATATGACCAAGGATACCCTTCAGACTTAAGGAAAGGCAAGTTTATTTATAAAGCACTTTTCAGTAACAAGACGATTCAAAGTGTTAAACAATTGCTTTACAAAAAATATATTATTATTGAAAGAGATTTTTATTTTAGAAAGAATATTACAGTTATTCCAAATGGGAAATGTGTAAGGATAAAATGAATCCTTGTAAATTAGAGACCATGCTAGGAGCAATTGTTTGTGATAATTGGCTAGTTTTAGGGGTAGTTTCTCAATATTATAAATTGACTTAAGTACAAATGAAAGGACACCAAATTGAGACAAAATATGATTTGGAATAGAATTGAGTCTGGGTCCAACAAAAATGTCCTACAATTTTACAATTAAAGTCAGTCATCCAACTGACTTTAATTGTAAAATTTAGAGAGAAGTCTGAAAAGCTTAGATCACCTGAGTCTATTGGGTTTACATTTATATTATGGTTTGAGACGGTTTTCTGACAATAAAAGATTCTTGAAGATATAAAAGTGAAATATTGTTAGAATTCCATACAAATTTGTAGAGCATTTTATCAATGGTTTTGCAAGTAGGAGCACTGATATTTAATGCAAGTGCATTAAATACCATCCTTCCTCTCAAAGGTAGATCTCTTTCAGTGGTTTAGTTTAGTTTTGGTTTTATCAATAATGAGAGACAAAATTCAAATAGCGTCTTTCATTAAAATCTTTTGTGATGATAACATGTAATTTAACATGAATTTTGTAAAAATGAGCTTCATTGCAAGTCAAGATGGGAAGCAATTCACATTTGTTTATATTGAGTTTGAGGCCTGAAGCATCCGAGAAATTTTGGACAAGCTTAACGACAATGGGTATTTGATCAGGTGTCTCAGAAATAGCATAGTGTCATCTGCAACTTTTCAAGGCATGTTGCAAGAAGTTGGGCAGATATGAGGACACTGGGCAACCCTGTGTCACTCCTCTGGATAAAGGAAATCTAGGACAGGTCCCGTGCTAAAGTTTAATTGAGCAGTTACCATTCTAGTACAAGGTTTGAACAGATTTGCCCAAAAATTGCCCTAAGGCTCTGTAGATGAAACCATGCTTTAAAGAGTTCACTATCCTATAAAAAAAAGCAAAGCTATTATCAGTTCTGCGTGGTCTGATAAATCCAAATCTAGTTTTAAATTATTTGTGACGTGCCTGTGGCATATGAAGCCTGATTGAGAATCATTAGTAATAGAAGCGAGAGTCCTTTTAATTGTTTTGGTCAATATTTTATAGCTGTGATTAGGTAAACATATAGGTCTCCAGTTATCAGTAAGTAATTTGTTTTGAGGAGGGGATTCTCTGTGATTGATACTTTCAGTGGTGCAGTGGGTAGTTCTGTTGTCGTGCAGCAAGAAGGTCCTGGGATTGAGTCCTACCCTTGCCCATGGAATTTCCATGTTCTCCCTGTGCATGTGTGGGTTCTCTCTGGGTACTCCAGCTTCCTACAGTCCAAAAAACATGACTGTTTGGTTGATTGGCTATGGTTGTTTGTCTCTGTGTTGCCCTGTGATAGACTGGCAACCTGTCCAGGGTGTACCCAGCCTCTTGCCCATTGTCAGCTGGAGTTAGGCACCAGCACCCCTTGTGACCTCACAAGGGATAGATGTATTAGAAAATGGATGGATGATACTTTCAGAAAGAGTATCAAGAAAAAAAGAGACTAACTTACAAATCTCTTCTATAGCTCACTTTACAACCCATCACTTCCAGGCGATTTGTTATTCTTAAGACTTAAAATAGCTTCTTTCACTTCCTCTAGAGTTAGGTTTGCATCATAGATTTTATTATCAGCCTTAGATACATAGAGTCAATCAATAGAGGAGCTTTTTCCTCTGAGTATTTGAAGTACGGAAGATTATTATAAAAATTTGAACAAAACGAGGCTAAGGTTTTCTGGCTTGATCCAATCTTGTCAGTAATTTTAAGTCAGTTGATGGTATAGACCAGTTCACGCGTGACGTCACGAGGTACGTCCGCGCTACATCCGGGTCACGGTGGTAGGCAAAAACAGCACTGTTTTCGCCTACAACCGTGACAAAACGGGTGAATTAGAGCGTACTTTTAGTTAGTTTATTTTTGAAATCTAAACAATGCCTATGACTTGTTGTGCTCCCGGTTGCACACAGAGGCATTCAAAGTCGTCGGATGTACGTTTCTTTCGTTTACCGAAGGATTAAGGAAGAAGAAAGAAATGGATAATTTCAATGAAAAGGATGCAGGCAGACAATCCCAATCGACTGTGGGAGCCATCATACCACGACAGAATTTGCACACTTCATCTCCGGTAAATACAACTTAATTTTGCACTGGTCATTGTTCTACTTAAATAATTGTCTAATTAAAAATTAGGATATATACTTAAGTCAAGACGTAAATGTTCGTTTCGTAATAATATACGTACATGTACAATGTGTGTAAACCCTCTGGCATGAGTCTGTGAAAAGGATTAATAAGACAAAAACACCAAAATAATCCTCTGTGAACAATGTTTTTTTAACCTACCGGTGGCGGGTCTTCTTCTCTGCTGAGGCACTGTCTGTGTCCGACTCCGCTTTCGTATGTTACACAAACATGTCTGAATATGTCCCGATATGAAATAATTGTAGCCGTCCAGTGATTTCATGGCTTTCATGCTCTCTCGTGTGTACTGGCGTGTTGATAAGGTAGCTGTATATGTCGCCGTACGGAACACTTGGCCAGCATTTCACAGACTCGCTCCATCCCTTCAGGATGTTGCTGTATGGATCTGGCAATCTGATACCATCAACCATCAACTTACTCTTATAACGATCTTGTGATACGTTATCTAAAGAACAAAAATATGTAGAGAACTCGGCAGTTTCTTTGTTTGCGTCCGCCATTGTGTTCGCCTCTTGCCTACCAGTCCGGCGCGAAAAACCCGGATCAAAACAATAACAATGAATTGGTCTATTATGAAGTTGAGATTTTTCCAAGCCAAAAAAGTAAGATGAACAACACTCCCCTTCCTCCAATCATCTCGCTCTGGTCTCGATCTAACAAAAGCACCTTGAACCTTTCATTCATATATTTCATTTAGTTTGATTTGGCATTATATGAAACCGGAAAACCTTGGCCTCGTTTTGTTCAAATTAATAATCTTTATTCTTCCAGTTACTCAGAAGAAAACCCTGCTCTATCGATTCACTCCATTAAACATTATAAAGTTATATCTGAGGCTGATAATAAAATTTGTAATGTAAGCTTATATCTGTTTTGCCATGCTACTACTTTAGGGTCTCATGTATTTTCCAATGTCACATGTCAATAATTCGGAAAAAAGACAGAGTATTACTTTTACAGGGAGGGAAGATCTTGCTGTCACTGATGAAGGCCCGTCCAGCAATGAAATAGGCCATTATACCTTGTGCCGCTGCCTCCTATACTAACGGCCAAAGAAGTAATTTTTCCTGGCCAGCCGTAGTGAGGTCCTATGTGAATGGCATGTTAATGTCCATCAGGAACTTTAACTTCTTAGCAGCTCTCCAAAGGGTATCTCTTGTACAATGTCGACTTCGTCTGCCACATGGTTTGAGATGGATTCCTGGCAGACCTGGGTCACGTCGTCCCTGATATTGTCCTGGTTGTTTTAAGGGACCTCAATGAGCCTCAAATTCCATCTCTGAGAGTAGCTTTCAAGCTCCTCAATGCTGGTCTCAGTACTTCTCCCCTTTAGCATCAACCTCAAGTACTTCACTTTTAATGTCCATTTGCCCCCCAGATACAAAAGCAATAGTATTCTGGAGCCCTTCAATTTTCAATATCACTACACAGTGTTCTCAAAGGAGTCGGCCCGGGCTTTGGTGATGGCAGAGAGGCTGATGGCAATGCAGTCTGGGTCAACGTTTAACGGCCATAGCTACAGCTTTTTCATCAAATCTATTTTTTTGTTTTAAATAATGTATCAACAGAACGTTTAGTGGTGGAGAAAAATAGTATAAATTTTACTGAAAAATGTATATATAGTATATAGTTTTATTGTTGACGGGTCCAAAGTATATAAATATTTACTTAACGCGAAAGGATTTTGCATCAATAGGAATAGTAGGTTGAAGTCGCGTGAGACAGAGCTCATGTTTTGCCAGATCGTAGTAGCTCTGTGATAGCGATGAGAAATGGCTTCTTCTCAGCATTACATTTCTCAGATTCAAGTGGACCAAATAAGCAAAACGAGTGGCAAAGTTGGTCAAGCTTTTGAGCGTTGGTGCCGACTTACGAAAGCAAAGGGGCTCATAGCCACGCGGAGGTTGCTGCTTTCCTTCTGGACAGGTGAGTTACATGTTTGCTAATGCTAACCAAAGGACCTGGCCATAGACATTATATACGTAGACGCCCCGTTGTCGGGTGAGAGGCGTGCCGACAGAGCGGCCATCTTGGCTCAGACCAAGCTGCGGTCAGACAGAATACACGTCAATTCAGGAAAGTGGTACTTTATGTTTTCAGACACTCTGAATCCGGTGAATTCTCACCCGATTTCCAGATAAATCAACTGACTGAAAACGTCAACCCTTTAGGGGCTACATGGGACCAATTGATTGAATTAAATGATTTTCTAACTTAATAAATAATTTCGATTTTGTATTACAGTTAGCAAACTTCCAGAGCTACGTCCCAGGATGCCCGACTTTTACTCCGCTTAAGGGTGCGCAAATAAAAGGACACTACGAACCAGATGCCGGGGAATTACCTTCCATAAGTAAAATTTTATGATAGATAATCCTCATACTTTGCAGTTACAGTTTTCCCGGCATAAACACAATATGTGCTAATGGGTAGCAGGGATGGAAGCAGAGAAAAGTACATTAAACACCCTGATTTCTGAGAGATGTGACTGAGGATACATATCAGAATCAGAATCAGAAGAGATCTTTAATAATCCCAGAGGGACATTGCTGTTTCAGTACAATCGCCACAACATAACAAACATCACAAACATTTCAGGGGGGGACGATTTACTGAGGCCTTGCTGCCAGGCAGTGTTGGGCAAGCTACTTGTCCAGTGTAGTGAGCTAAGCTATCAGTTACTCAACAATAAATTGAGCTTCACTACACAAAAGCTACCACCTATAGAAATATAGCAAGCTAAGTTACACAAATGTGTTAAAAGTAGCTTAACTACATCAGAAGCTACTTAACGTTGTACCAACCTAATGTCAGATCAATTCAAAATGAGTCTGATACACTGGTTAAAACATTTATTAAAGATCAGCCAATGACCTAACACAGTGTAGACATTGCTTTATGAGCAGCATAATAAAATACAAACTGAAGTAATTACTGCTAGAAATAAAACAAAAAGGTTATTGGCCTAGTACGTGCGGTGGCGTTAATAACGTTTGGTGGCGTTTTTTTGCATATTATATTATCAGGAGGTTGTCTTTTATGTGCTCAGCCACATGATTTAAAGGTGTTTTACCCAATAAGAACACTGCAGCACCAGACACAACCAGGAGGTCCCTGATCGTTGGGGAAAGGCAGAAAGAAGATGCACCATAAGCTTTTTCATATTTCTTTTGTCATTTTAAACATGAAACTACCAAAGCATAAGCCAAGTAGTAGAACTAAATGTTGAAAAGAAATTAAAAGCTAAATAAAATAAACCAGGTCACTTAATAAAGCTGCATTTTCTGTATGCTTTGTATTTATATTCACATGATAATATTTTCAGAATTAATAATAACATTTCTGTTAAAGATTTCATTTATCTTCTGCACCAGGGGCATAAGTAGGGAGAACAAGCAGAGTGAGTTTTGTGTAATATCAGACTTTATTATTGAACTAAGCAGGATTTAGACAGGATCAGAAAGGAAGGTGCATCTTCTTTCTGCCTTTCCCCACATAAAAGACAACCTCCTGATAATATAATATGCAAAAAACGCCACCAAACGTTATTAACGCCACTGCACGTATTTTACGCGAGCGCGCGTTTTTTACGTCACCGCGCGTTCTAGCTGGAAACGCGCGGTGACTAAAAAACGCGCGCTCGCGTAAAATACGGGTTGGAACTGCACGTTATTGTAAGGGCGAGTATTTGCCTAATCGGCTTGCCATAAGTTCCACTGCCGTATGCATGCGCATGTTTCGATAGATACAGACAGGAGAGGCAAAGTAGAAGCTCGCGCATGAACATGTCCAACCAACAACTCTGATTGATTGTTCACTCTGAATGTTGTTTCAAAATAGCAAACCTGGTTTCATTTCTTAGTTATGTCCTGGATTTTGTAGCGTTTGCGGACGCTACGTCGCTACTTGATCAAAAAAAATAACGTCACTACAGGAAAGTTACTTGATTCATAAAGCAGCAACGCTACGGTCAAGCTACTGGAAAATGTAGTTTAACTAATAGCTTCGCTACATGTAGCGGCGGTACTGCCCATCACTGCTGCCAGGGACCGCCTTACATGGTGCCCACATGGCGCTGCCAAACTCTGTGAAAAGATAGAGGCAACAAAAGGAAGGTGGGAGGGAAAAAAAACATACCTCATACTTTATCCTATAACAGGATACAGTTTGAGATATCAAAAACCTCATACACAAAAAGCACAAATAAGACGAGACACATATAGCAGAAGGTAAACATTTGAGGCTAGTCGCGTGTAAGTTCATCAGTTTATATGAGCATCAGTTATGTGTGTCTGTTTGGGTGAAAGTGTTTATATTTCCGTGAACACTCTCCAGAGGCCATTGTCCTTATCAGCCGGCCAACAGTTCACAAAGCATCCGCAGATGTCAGCGGGGGAGGAGGTAGCAGGGTGGAGTTCTGAGCTCGTTCCTCATAACAATCCAGGAGTAGAGATAGGGAGGCAGACCAAATACTGTACTTTATTTGTTATGATACAGCTGCTCTGACTTTCCTGTCAGCTTTAAGTCTTTTGCTGGCTCCAAATCCAATTTTTCAAATTGTTGGGCTTTTCCGCGCTTCACTCCCAGATTTTATCCCATATTCCCCTTGAGTTCAAACCACCGAAGCCAGTCTGCGTACCAGCACATCCAGCTTTTCGGCTTTGCTCCTCCACCTTCCAGAACTGTCCTTTCACCGCCTTAGTGATCGCGTCATATGCAGCCGGCAGCCTGATCAAGGCCAAATGGCTACCGACATCCACTGTAGCCATCCATTGTTCGTTTTGTGTTGTCTGTACATAGTTTTGCTCCTATGTAGATAAGTGCTGTTGTCATCACATACTCTTAAAAAGTGTCAGATGGTCACTATAATGAGTATCTGTTTTTTGTACAGTTTAAAGTGTCATTTGTAAAGGTATTTACACATGAAGTAGGAATAAAAGGGATTGCAATGAGTAAAATATATAACGTGTATATATTCCATCCGGTTTGACTTCAGTTTAAATAGTTTTGGTTCTAAATAAATATGTGTAATCTGTCTGAAAGGTCACGAGCATTGTGAACATATGATTAAAATGAGACCTGAGCTGCCTCCTATTCATTCTGACAGCAGCCGTCTGATCTGTGGTCTGACCCAAGATGGCCGCCCTATAGGCACGTCTTCTCGGCCTAGCGGCCGGCAGCATACAATGGGGCATCTACGTATATGATGTCTATGCTACTAACGGTCGATAGTGGGCTCTACGGCAGTAAGTGGTCAGTGCACATTAGCAGTGCACTGACGGAAGTATTCGGAATGAGACACAGCCTGTGACACAGACTCTGAGCACCGTCGGACCTTGGCACTGTGACCCTCTGCCTGAAAAGTGATGTAGCTGCATTAAGCTTTTACAATAGACCCCTTGCAACCACGTGACTCCGTTACCCAGAACCCCTTGCGTGGCGGCCATATTGGTTGGCACGCCATTTGACGAAATGACGAGTTCTCCGGGTATTTTTCTCCTTTAGATAACGTATCACAAGATCGTTTTAAGACTAAGTTGATGGTTGATGGTATCAGATTGCCAGATCCACACAGCAAAAGCCTGAAGGGACGGAGCGAGTCTGTGAAATGCTGCCAAGGGTTTCGTACCGCGACACAGCTGCTTTATAAACACGCAGGCCAGTACGGACAAGAGAGCACGAAAGCCCCTGAAACCACTGGACGGCTGCAATTATTTTATATCAGGAAAAAGGCTCCAGCAAACGCCTGCGACGCCATGAGGGATTAAGCGGGTCAGAACATGGATGGATGGATGTTCAGACATGTTTGTGTAACATAGGAACGCGGAGTCGGGCAGGAAGACCCGCCCGGTAGGTTAAAAAAACATAGTTCACTACGGATTATTTTGGTGTTTTTGTCTTGTTAAAATGGGTGGGGGTGTCGGCGACATTGCAGCGTAAACACAGAAGTACTAGCGCCCGTGAACGGGCGGAGGGGAGGTGGCGATCGTTACACTGGCCGGAGAGCCGCCGCTGTCTGGAGCAGCACCCGCTTCCTGCTGCTCCAGACAGCGGCGGCTACAGCAGCAACAGCGGCTTCTCCGGCCAGTGTGGCGATCGCTACACCGGCCGCCGCAGCTGAAGCAGCAGACAGCGGCGGCTTCTCCGGCCCGTCTAGCGATCGCCACCTCCCCTCCGCCGCTATTTAAGTAGAACAATGAATAGAGCAGAATTAAGTTGTATTTACCGGAGATGAAGTGTAGACTGCAAATTCTCTCGTAGTATGATGGCTCCCCCAGTTAAATAAACGACAGAAACGTACATCCAACGATTTGGAATGCCTCTGTGTGGAACCGGGAGCACAACAAGTCGTAGGCATTGTTTAGATTCCAAAAATAAACTAACTAAAAGTACGCTCTAAATCACCCGTTTTGTCATGTAGTAGATGGGCTGTCAGGCTAGCGTGCCCACCAAGATGGAGGCGCGCACCCCCGATCACGTGACTGTGACGTCAGATGCAAGGGGTCTATTCCCTACATAGACATAATATAAGAGTAGACCCCGCATTGACTGTCGCGGCGCAGGAATTACGGCCGCCATCTTGGGGCGGTTGACCTGCTACACTAACCTGCTGATTCAAGCTGAACACAATAATTATACCTCAGCACTGGGCGGCGTGTTTTTGTTTAAATCGACGGACTATTGACGTCAGGGCTCGAGGGATTAAAATATATTGTTTATAATGTGATTTTTCTAATATTAGACAGAGAGATACAGGTCTACACGTCCAAGTTTTTGTGACTTAATCTATCCAAAATTGCATCTACTCCGTGAAGGCATCAGAGCTTTAGACATTGGTGAATAATATATTCACCAATGAATATATATATATATATATATATATATATATATATATATATATATATATATATATCCCTGCTATTCGCGGATGACGTGGTCCTATTGGCTTCATCAGGGCGTGATCTACAGCTCTCACTGGAGCGGTTCGCAGCCGAGTGCGAAGCGGCCAGGATGAAAATCAGTGCCTCCAAATCCGAGACCATGGTCTTGAACCGGAAAAGGGTAGAGTGCCTTCTCCGGGTTGGGGAGGATGTCCTGCCCCTAGTGGAGGAGTTCAAGTATCTTGGGGTCTTGTTCACGAATGAGGGGAAGATGGAGCGGGAGATCGACAGGCGGATTGGTGCAGCGTCTGCTGTGAAGCGGGCGCTGTACCGATCCGTTGTGGTGAAGAGACAGCTGAGCCAAAAGGCGAAGCTCTCGATTTACCGGTCGATCTACGTTCCTACCCTCATCTATGGTCACGAGCTTTGGGTCGTGACCGAAAGAACGAGATCCCGGATACAAGCGGCTGAAATGAGTTTTCTCCGTAGTGTGTCTGGGCTCTCCCTTAGAGATAGGGTGAGGAGCTCAGTCATCCGGGGAGGACTCAGAGTAGAGCCGCTGCTCCTCCACGTCGAGAGGAGCCAGTTGAGGTGGCTCGGGCATCTGGTCAGGATGCCTCCTGGACGCCTCCCTGGTGAGGTGTTCCAGGCACGTCCCACCGGGAGGAGGCCCAGGGGAAGACCCAGGACACGCTGGAGGGACTATGTCTCCCGGCTGGCCTGGGAACGCCTTGGGGTTCCTCCTGAGGAGCTGGCCCAAGTGGCTGGGGAGAGGGACGTCTGGGCCTCCCTACTGAAGCTGCTACCCCCGCGACCCGACCCCGGATAAGCGGAAGACAACGGACGGACGGATATATATATATATATATATATATATATATATATATATATATATATATATACTGTGTTTTTGTATATAGTAATAACAATTATTAAAGTGTATGAGTGGCTGTGTTTTACAGCAGACATACATTCTGTCAGAATATTCAATTACTTTTAACCACACTAAGAATATTTAAATGCACTGAACCATTTGTTATAATAGCTATAGCTTTAAAGTTTTCAAAAAAAACAACGTGAAAATTAGTTCAATAATCAGCGAGTATAGTTGACTAAAATTGATTCTGCATCTGGTTAACACATTACACTGAACTGAGTTGTCGACCGCCCCAAGATGGCCCCCCTAAATCGATTCCCTCCCCTGTTACGTCAGCATTTCCAATATGGCTGTCCTTGATGTGGGCGGGGCTTGATGTCAAGCCCCGCCTTCCCGCAGGCTGCAGCGGGATGCTTCTCTCCAATGGGGCGTCTATGGACCTGGCAACCAGCTGGCAAACAGTTGCACTGAAGGTTGGAACAAGAACGAGTGAGCACGAGTGCACCACCTACTGGCTAGGGTGAGTTACACATTCAGTTATCTTTTTATAGCATTTTTTTTTTTAGAAAAAAAATGAGTCATGTAGTATTCCAGTTTTCTGGTTTTCATTATATGTAAGCCATAATCATCAGTTACATTGAAGGGTTGTGATATTTCACTTGTATGTGTAATACATCTATATGAATTTCCCTTTTCTGACATGAGAAAAATATATGAACTGTCAATGACTTTTTCACAATATTGAAACATTTTGAGATGCACCTGTATTATCAGTTTCACAGTTATCACAGAAATCAACCATCCCTTTTCTAGATGGTACTGGAAGCTTTAACATTCTCGCCATCATTTAAATGCAGACTCATCTGGACAATGACTACAGATGTGTTGGGAGGTTGGCCGGGACCGAGGGCAGAAGAAAGGTAGCTGGTGTCACAGGTTTCCTGCCTCGGTCCTTGCTGCTAGGCATCAGCCCTTCCCTACTCTGCTCCAAACCACTCCAATGTTTCAGACACTTCATCAGAACCAAACAGGTTCTTCTTAATTGGTCACAAAGAAGAACAAAAAAAACAAACTAAATTCATTACACAACCTTTCTTTATGTGAACACGCCAGTGTTTCATTTCCAATTATGTAATTTATAAATTTACTTCAAGTACAAAGTGCAAAGACTGAGTGAAAGTAGGCCATATAAAAAGAGAAGACATTTCTGAATACAAGAGTTTAGGAGAAAGTTTAAAAACAAGCTTCACATTCATCCAAGAAAAAAAAAAAAAAAAACACAATCAGAAAGCTCTCAGACAGGTTAGTGATTGTTGACCACATGGGAAGTGGAGCTTGGCTCTGGATTGGTCTGTACAGCTGTGGTCTGCAGCATTAATGTCAGGGTTTGGGTCAAATGGAGAAAAATAGGCAGCAAATGAAGCTAAAAGTGAAAAAATGAGAGCAGCTCGGTCCTCCAGCACAGCTGCTTCACTCGTTCTCAAACTTGCTGTACGGGTGGTCCGAGTCCCCCATCAGGCCTGCACACAGAAAGACAGCAGAACACAGGAGGTCACGCTGGGTCAACTTCTGATAAACTCATTCTAGCAACTCATCTCTGAGGAAGGCATCTGCAGGTGCAGAATAGAGACGTCCCATGGAAGGAAGCGCACACTATCTACCAATAACCAGGTTTATTCACTCATTTGAATTCTGTGGTAAACAGAACCACCAACATCCAGCAACGTTTACTCAGAAGCAGTGTGATGATTAATAAATCAAGCAGTTTAGAACATAGTCCCGCTTTTGTTGCCCAGTTTAGACAAAAAAAATAAAAAAATCCTCCAGCTCAAAAAAAACACAACAACAATCATGCCAAAAGATTAGAACACTGTGACCCTCTGCTGAAATAATGCAAGCATGCATGCCTCCTGATTCCACTTTAAAAACAAACTCTGGCTATATTGTTCATTTCTACAGAATCTTGCACATTATTGGGCAGATCAAAGCAAAAAAAAGCACATGTATTCTAAAATTTTGATTAACAAAATTATTTTGTGGCCCTTAACTGCTTTCAATGTGACGATTTGGCCCCCGTGACAAAAAGATTGAGCACCACGGCTGTAGAGGCAAGAGTTAGCTAAGGAGAAGTGATGGGCCCCCAGCAGATAACGGAGCCCTCAGGAGTTCATGTGTGGGGACCAAAAAACACACAAGATTCTGCTCCTCTCAGAAAAACAATCCTCTGACCTTATCTATCACCCAGAATTTATTTATCTTGTCATCTTACAAGGTGTTTTGAAGTATTTTAAGCTCTTCTGGTTCAACATTGCTTGCCTTTATCTGTCCAAGTACCTTCCTACATTTGTATAAATGCTGGCAGTTATTTTAAGGCAAATATCAACAAGCTGGTATCAGGAAAATGTTCATGTTTAAGCTAACTCAGTGTTCTTCACCTGCAACAGACAGTTTTTTGAGTAGCAGTTTTACTAAATAATTGTGAAAGCAGTTTCAGCAGGGACTGCTCTTCCGTCTAAAGGGAGTTATCCTGGGGGTTCTGATCTGGCCTCACAGGGAGGCTTTTGTAGGTTTCTGTGCAGTTTGTGTACTTGGCAGTAAGCCGGTTATTCTAAATGGACCTAAGAGGCGACCATTGTTGGGTCTCCCTGAGCTGGCCTTGTGCAGGACCAGAAACCTGTGCAGGGTGTACCCCCACCTTTTCGGGACTGGGCACATCCTGGACCCTGAACGGGAGAAAAAAAAAAAAAAAGAACAGCCTTGTTGGGATTCACTGTTTGCCTCAAACTTTCTGGTATCTTGTCACGTGTAAGTTTTCACAAATAAAGGCTTTTATTCATCTTTTATCAAACTGCCATCCTAAGTCAGCCATAGAGGTTCTCCTGTGTGTAGTTCATTCTGTTAACTACAGCTGGTCTGTGAAGGTTTGTGTGAGAACATCAGGGAACAACCTGCGTGAAGACGACCACAGAACCCAGCAGACAGGTCAGGGAGAATGTTAAGACGTTTAAAGCAGGGCCTGGTACTGAAACAAAACCCACTTTACATGCACAGGTGGGTACAACCTTTAATTCTGGAGCATCATCTGAAATCCCCAGTATTAAACCTTAGAGTAAAGCTGAATTAGTATCAAAACAAAGCATCCTCCTCTACAGACCTACTATAAAGTAATGATGGCATGAGGCCACAGTGCTGCATCAGCATCCATCTCTCTCCTGTCTACAGAACACACAGAAACACCCCGACGTAAACGATGCTCCGACTCAGGACAAGCGTCTTTACACCAATCGGTGATGCGAACGCTGCTGCCCGGTAAAACAGGGGAGCACATCACTCCCATGTTGTCCTCCACGCCCTACCTGTAGGCTTTAGGCTAGATTTGAAGCCTTTGCTTTTTAAATGTTTAAACAGGCAGGCACCTCCCTACTCGTCTACACAAGCACGTCCCCAGTAGAACCCTGCTGCTTTCTGACCTTCCTCTGACTGACCCGTGTGAGGCGAGGAGACAGAGCGCTCTCTGCTGCGGCTCCCAAACTGGAAGGATCTTACTGACAGGATTCCTAAAATTATGTTACATCTCTTTTAAAAACTCAGCGGTTTTTTTTTTACATCAGCTTTTAATCCCAGCCGTTTTTTTTCTTATCTTTTTATTATTTAAATTGCTTTAATTTTATTTGTTTTACACCAAATGTTGTATTCAATTCCTTACTCCATGTTTGTTTTTTCTTTTATTCTCTGCATCTATTTAATCACTTTGGGTGTGTAAAGGTGGGGATGTGGCCCCACCTTTTAGCCATATTTAGCTCTAGTCTCTAACGTCTTCCTAATTGACACTCAGACTCTGATGTTGTTTCCTTTTGTGCATGATTAGCACTTATTTTATAGCATCACAAATGCATGCACACGTCAGAGGGAATGGATTTGGTTTCAGGCCCAAAGAGACAAAGTTGGAGACGGGACCCCTGATTTTCTCCAGACAGAGGGGGGGCGGCCAGCACGCGCTCCACACACACGCTTTGAAGCTGTCAGGGGGAACTTTGGGTTATCAAACATTCCAACAGAATTCCTCATAACTTTGAATCACAGGACAGTTTAGTCAGTAAGTCACAGTCCCCAAGATAACCTTTAATAAGAAACACATGAAAGACATTACGACACACTGGTGATACCCACCATATTTTCTTCGGATCTCATCGTGTCTTGACTGCCTCTCCACCTTCCTGTAAGAGACAACAGAACAAAGAAAAACGTTATCGTCTAAACATCGAGCAAGGGTCCGAGAGAAACATGAACCAATCCTATCTGACAAAATTCAAACGAGCCACAGGAAACCAGTCATCTAAAACGCATCTGTGTTAGCAGCAGGGGTTACAGTCAATTATTAAATGGTGTAATGTCCGTTGGGTCAGCGCCGTTACACTGAAAGTTGTCAAAATGGCGCTGAAATTAGACCGTTACAAGCCTAGCGGTCATTATGACACAGTACAGTACCACACGGATGTTTGAGAGCAACATAGAAAGGTCATTAAAGCTGCTGAACGAGCATCAGCCAAGTTCTAAATCTCCCGGACAACATCAGCCAACGCTAGCTGTTATTAGCTTGACGAACCTTCTAGCTGCACTAGGCAACGCTCTGCTGCAGAAATGCATCCAGAGAAGCAGCGAAAAGACAACCCCCCAAAATAAATATGTTAATTGGTCCTAAATGGCCGTTCCTGTGACCTCTAACCACACCCATGATATCAGAAGACTCTGATGACAGAGTTAAACGCTCTGAAACGCCTCCCGGTCGGTCATGTCGGGCTAATTCTTGGTGGCGGTCTTGTCCTACAGTAGCTGGGAAAGATTCTGGTTCTGGGTGATCTGGATCAAGCAAGAACAGAGACAGGACACCTCTTCCTGACGTTTCCATCACCATCAGCCGTTCCTTCCCATGAGGAAGCTTGGTGGAACATGGGGCCTGAAGGCACCGCTAGAAGACCCACACAGATATTTCAGGTATTCTGTTGACATTCCATGGAGATGCCGGGCGGTACCAGCTGCAGGGCAGGCCCAGTAGCTACTGCATTATTTCATGAACTGAATCTCCATTAGTACTTTTCTGAAAGTTCTGCCATTCGGTTAGTTATTCTTTTAAGCTAACTAACCACTTCCTGCTGCTGATCGGCAGCAGGAAGTGGATCCAGTTGCTCAGACAGCCAAGGCTCACATCCTGGCAGTTCAGAACCCAGCAGCGTCTGGGAGCACCATGTTCTCCACTGATGTATTCTGAAAGTCCTGCTCATCACATGAGCTCCATCTATACAGGTCAGTGGACTAACTCCCTCTTCAGAGAGTTGATCATGCTCTCTGCAGGAAACCCCCGCTCGGCTCAAAGCTTGGAGGCGGGCCAATTCTCCGCACAGCGCAGAGCTGCGGTCCCCGCGTCCTCAGCCCAGCCAGTCATGCTGGCAATGATTCTGCTCCACTGCCCCGCTTACCAGCAGCTATCCTCAGATGACGGATGAACTGGAAGCAGGAGCTAAACTGCTAGAGGAGAGGCAGGCCCACCACTTCATCATCCAGAGTGAAGCCTCGTCTCTTTGAAGGCCAACAACCTCCACCAGAACAGAGTTGGTCCTCTGTTCCCAGGCAGCAAGAACAAAATGACACGATTCTGTGTTCATGGCAGGACGTTCCTGGGCCAAGGTGGTGGGCAGAAAGAACTCATTTCTCTGTGCCTGCAGAGCATGTAAATGCCTCAGCAGTGGATGGGACTGGACAGGATGCGGTCCACTCTATTTTTGAGCACATTACCAAACAGCAGCTGCTTAGCTTAAACAATCCAAACTGTGTTTTGGGATTTAACTGGAGGGACGGCGAGGCCCTCGGGGACCCGGCCTTGTAGGGGCTGACATGAGTTGCTGATGCCTCGACATGCAGCGGGCCTCTCTGTTAGGAGCTGTGCTGCTGGAGGCTAAGTTCTGCTGGGCCTTCATGGTGTCAGAACACAGCTGAAGCTCCACGGCCCTTTTAACATATACAGAGCGAGTCGTTTTACTTGTAGCTGTCATTAGGCTTAAATAATGTTCTGAAGACCTTCGATATTTATCAGCTCCGCAACAGAAAGTTCTTCAACTATTAAACCATTTAGAGGCGCCAGGCTGCAGCTGCAACGCAGATCACAGGGCGACAGAAATAAACCTTACAGGGTCACTTTGACAAAACCCGAATTTTCTAGATCTAGCAACTGGATCATTTAGGAGTCTCCCAGACTTGTTTCAGCTGTTGTGCTGCTGGGGATTTTTAGATCAGGGTCTGCGTAATTTAGAAAATAAATAAAAAAAATTATTTATTTTTGTCAGAACACATTTTTGGGAACAAAACTATTATGACCAATCACATTAAAAGAAAAGATCATATTTAATTATCTGGTTCCATGGTTGCTGTCCATTTCCTGTAGGGATTACACACTTTTCCAGACTTGTTTACGCATATCTTAAGATGTAAAACACAAGCATGCCATTATTGGTTATGGCAGAGGATATTGCTGCAGTGGGATTGCTTTAAATTCTCCAACACAGACAGCAAGGAAGGACACAAAGAAGGGAGGAAGGATAGAAGGAATTAAGGGAGTAAAGACATGAAATAGAGATACTAAGGAGAGAATGGAGAACAGAAACAGAAAGAAGGGCGAGCACAGAAAATGAGATGATACAAGGATGTAAGGAAGGAATCACATGAGGAACAATGGAAGGCAAGAACACAAAGGGAAGGGCATGAGGAAGCATGGAAGGAAGGACATGATGGACGAAGGAAGGGAAGACAGCCAGAAGAAAGAACAGCAGGAAGAGCCAGCAGAAGTCCCAGGATTTAAATGCATGGAAAGAGGAATCCTGGGTAACTTCTGTCTCCACTGCCCTGAACAGTTTTGGAAAATTCCTTTAAAATCAGCCGCAGGAAGAAGTTGTGAAGAAAACTGCACCACGCTCGTTTCCAGTGGGCGGCCGTAGTTAGAAACCAAAGGCCAAACGGGTTCCACCATTTGTTCACCACTGATGTATGTCCTCCTCTTTTGCTCAGTTCTCTGTCTGGTATAAAGCTGAAGACATCATCACACTGGTCGTAGACATGGTGAGTGTCAGCACAGTAGCCGTGATGCAAAAGGAGCTATTTAAATGATGGGTTAGGGAGTAAAGTCTGGAACCAGAACTATTTCTATATAAACGTCTTTTTCTACCTAGGATTGATTCTGATATGATCAGGAACTCTCTTACTGAACATTTTAGTTTATTCTAAATCTTACTTCCGCGTGTCCAGAAGTGGAGCAACCAACATTTCAAGACAAACGCAGAGGAACAAGCCGTCATGCAGAGCTGTTACGTAAATAAAGCCATTTGTGATCTCTTTCCCATGTTTCCACTGAGGCCTGGAGCCAAGTCCTTACCGTTCTTCAGCGCGCTGTCTGATCTCCTCTCTCCTCCTGGCAAATCTCTCCTCATCTCTGTCGAGCCTGCAGATTAAAGGAGCGTCAGGACCGCCACAGTTCAGAGCTTGAGAACAGCAGAAATCATCCCTCCATTTTATTGCAGCGATTTGCATTCATCTACAGAAAGCCACATTTGCTGCAGGGTTCACCCCTTCGAGCGCAGAGCAACACAAGTTCTAGAGCTTTTAAAGCCTGTACTCTGAGCTCATCTTTATCATCACTACAACACTGGTGGTGCTGAACAAACCAAAACATAAATCTTAAACTCTTCCTCGCTAAGAGGCAGAGAGCGGATGCTCGTGTGAGACTGGAGAGTTTCAGAGAGGATTTACTCCCACCATAAAACCACCCACCAAGCAGGCTGTCAGTGACTGACAGGCCGGCGCACGGCTGACTGACTGATGTGATGTTTTATTTCATCGCTGCACAATGACTGGACAACATAGAGAAAAGCTGCATTCATGAATACCCTGCAGAACAGCTGTGTGAGACTGAATGCGCCTGAGCTCCATAGTCGCCGCGGCTCTAGAGTCTCAAACTCCCTGCTGAAGCCATGAAAAACCCTCCATATCTTTGATGCTGCTGAATTTAGTTTGAAGGCACAGAGTCCTTCCTAGAGGTGTAACCCAATCATTTGGGACAGCGCCCTCTGCTGGTGTAGGGTTGGTGCAGCGACGCCTCTCAGTAAGCTGCTAGAATTGAACCAGACACTTCTAGCGTATGACACACGACACATTTAACACCTCAGTGATCCTGATTTTGTTACTCCTCCTAAAACATCAGAGGGCTGGTCCTGAAGATGCTTCATCTGGGCTGTAGTGTTACTCAGCTAGCACCCGAACCTATCCGACGTATGCAGTCAACCCGACGCAGGAAGACACTACCACGTTTACCCGGGTACTGGTTTTTTTCTCCTAAGTCACAGCATCACCAGCAGCAGCTCCCTGTGTGACTCTCAGCCGTGTTCGCTCAGGTTTTACTCTGCAGGGAGGACACGCTGCTGTAGGAAGCTCCGGGTCGGCTTGGGGAGACGAAAAGGTCTGTTGGTTTTGACGCGGATGCAGGTGAGCATCTTTAAATTTGTTTTTTAGCATCACTAATATGGAAAAACGGATTGCTTTGATAGCCGTGGCTGTTCCAGCAGCTCACTGAAGGCCCAGTTCACCTTAAAGGAGCCGTTTCATTATCCTGTTGTGATTTAGACCCAATCAGACTGGAAGTGTTTATTTCTTTTAATGATTATAACTGTCAGCTAATGAAACCCCAAAATTCAGCACCTCAGAAAATCTGAATATTACTTAAGATGAATACAAAAAAGAATTTCCAGAAATGTTGGCCAACTGTAAGTATGAGCCTGTTCAGCACTCAGTACTCAGTCAGGACTCTTTTTCCCTGGATTACTGCAGCAGTGCAGCGTTGCCTGGAGTCGATCAGTCTGTGGTGCTGCTCAGGTGTGATGAGAGCTCAGGTTGCTCTGATGGTGGCCTTAGACTCTCCTGTATTATTAGGTGTGGCGTACCGCATCTTCCTCTTCCTCTTCACAGTACCCCACAGATTTTCTATGGAGTTAAGGTCAGGCCAGGTTGCTGGCCAATTAAGAACAGGGACACCATGGTCCTTAAACCAGGTACTGGTAGCTTTGGCACTGTGTGCAGCAGCCAAGTCCTGCTGGAAAATGAAATCTGCATCTCCATAAAGATGGTCAGCAGCAGGGAGCATGAAGTGCTCTGAAACCTCCTGGCAGACGGCTGCATTGACCTCCTTGTGCCAGGTGTCAACGGTCGTCTGTTGGACAAATGTCCAGTCAGCAGTCTTCCCCATGATTGTGTCGCCTACAGAACTAGACTGAGACCATTTAAAGGCCTTCACAGGTAGTTAATTATCTAATTAAAATGTGCCACTGGGTGTCTTCTATATTGGACCTTTTCACAATATTCTAATTTTCTGAGAGACTGAGTTTGGGGTTTTCATTAGTTGTCAGTTATAATCATCAAAATTAAAAGAAATAAACACTTGAAATATATCAGTATGTGTGCAACGAATGAATATAAAACACAAGTTTAACTTTTTGAACGGAATTACTGAAAAAAAGATCAACGTTTTCATGATATTCTAATTATATGACCAGCACCTGTACATGATCTGATTAATTGACTGTGTGCCCATATAAACGGTACAATCCGATTATTTTGTTTGTTTTGTTTTTAAATCTGATCGTGAATTTTGTGCGTGTAAACATGGCTGCTGAGAATCAGAGTGGCGTGTGACCTTACCCTGGCTGCCGGCTCTTGCAGCAACAGCAGCAGCAGCAGCAGATCACGATGCTGATCAGGATGGTTCCGACCACCACAGCCAGAGCAATGATCAGCGCTTCAAAGTTCACTGAGTGGCACAAAGACAGAAATTAGCAACACACCTTTTCCTTCTCAAAAGGACCTTACCTTGGACATAAGATACAGCAAGACATGAAACCTGAACTAGCAGAAGCATCCTGCAGCATGCCCTCCACAGATTTGCCAGCAGCGCCCCCTACTGCTTTATCAGCCACACTGCATGCTTTTCCACTGAATCGAAACTCAGCTGCAGTTTCCAGAGAAAGCTAAGAGTTCAAAAGTCCCCTGATCAGGAGATTATAAGCGCCTGATTTAAAGCCCTGCCCTCGCCCCCCACTCCCTGCCTGAGCTGCTTAGCCTGTGACTGAACAACACAATAAAAAACACACAATGGAACACTCCCAGGTTTCTCTTTCTACCCAAAAGGAGGCTAAAATAAACAGCGTTTACATATTAAACCTCAGCTCTCTCAACGCCTCAATCAATAACATTCCATTGTCGGTACAGATGCACCTGCCTTCATCCAAGTCTGTTAGGCTTTGGGCCTGATCCTATAGAAGAAGAGCGCTGGTGCTGTTCCAAACATTTCATCATCAGACAGCCTACTGTAGGCTGGAGGCAGCCCCAACTGTGTCAGTGCTCAGGAGTGCTAACTAAGAAGCTGAGCTGTAGCACGCTGCGCAGGGATGTTTCTTATGGGATTTCTTTTTTTTTTTAAAACACAAAGGTCTTTTACTGTCCTAACCCCACACAAGCTGAGCGTCTCACCTTCAGAGACCGTTTGAATGAAAGAGCAGTCGGACACGACTCCAAGCTATGCTCGTCTCATCATGACCAAAAACAGAAGCAGTGATAAAAGAGGCAAACAACTCTGAGGAAGAGTAAACTTTCTTTCACAGAACAGGGTTTATACAGGAATGAGTAACCTTAATTTAATGCTTTTTTAATGCTCGTAGAAATAATTTTAATGCCATCAACAAGTACCCAGACCGTCTGATTTCCCGACGTTAGTGGCAGTAAAGCTTGCTCCAGCTGCTGCTGTGCTGTTTGTGGTAGCTAATGCGGACGTGACTGCGATGGTTACAGAAAAGTAACTTGACATTGTTAGCTGTTGTCTGCCCCTTGCAGCTGATCTGTGGCTGTCCGCATTGGTGTAGTGGTCCCTGGAGAAGTGGGTATACTCTCAATGTTTGCCCTTTTAGACGCAGCTCAGAAAAATGCTGTTTTAGAAACAATGACATGTAACACTGCTCTATTTAGTTTACCCAAAAATCCATCACTAGGGTTTACTCATTTTAGCCTAAAATATTTAGCCTAAAACATTTAGATTAAAATATTTCCTTGAGCTACAACGTGAGGTGTGAAAATACTGTTGTCTCTTTTTTAAAGATTTTATCCAGCTTCTGGCAGGTAATGTAAAATGTTCTTTGGTTTATATTGAAGGAATTCCTACACTACATCCAGAATCAACATTTCATTACTTTACTGTAGGTTTTTCAATATAGACGTAGATGATAAGGCATATGGAAAGTCCTAAATTGAATGAGAAAGAGAATCTATAGAAAGAGATAAAGTTAATGATGAGGAGAACATCAAAACTCAAATCTCTTTGTCTTTGCAAATGAGGAATTGTCAAATATACCAGTTGAAACACCCAAACAACTGTTGATCCTGTTGATTTAGACACCCTGACAATGAATGTTTAGCCCCTCGATTTTAAAATGGACGGTGATTTTAAACTTGACAGTCAAAAAGGGACGTCAGTTAAGTCATTTTTATCATTTAAGGAACAAAGCAAAGGTAAAACCTATTCTTTAAAGGCAAAAATATGGAAACACTACTCTAAGCCTACATTTCATCATGGCTGGATTAGTGTAATTCTCTTTATCTCTGAATCGGTCAGTCCTCACTCAAACGTCTGCAGCTGGTTCAAACGCTGCTGCACACCTTTTAATGGAAAAACATAAAATAAAGCACATTACCCCATACTGGCCTCCCTTCACTGGTTGCCTGTTTATCTTAGAGTTCAGTTTAAAGAACTTCTGTTTGTCTTTAAGGATTTAAACAGCTTATTATTATTGTTGTTGTTTTAAACTGTTGATTCTTTACTCAAGTCATTTTATTAGATGTTATTTTGTTTTACCTCGTGTTAAAGTGCTCTTTAAATAATGATGATGATTATGATGATTATGATCACAAGAAACATTTGCATCATCACCCAGAAGCTGGAGAGAAAAGAGACAAAAACGTTTTTCACACCTCACTTAGTAACTCAAGGAATTATTTTAAACTAAATATTTTAGGCTAAAATATTAAACTTTTTATTGGTTGTTGTTTTTTCTTCAATCCCACCGTTATGTTTAGTAATTTCTACCAAAAGCTGCAGCATTTTCATTTAATCCATCTGAATGCAGTATTTGCAAGCCCTACTCTGATTGGATGGAAAGAAACCTGTCTGTGATTGGCTGGTGAGGTGGACAGTTTTTGAAGTTACGAGCGCACAGCTGGTGTTGAGCGTGGAATGAGCAGGTCACGAGCAGACACGAAACTGAGCTGGGTTGAGAAGAGTTTATCAGATTTGAGCGCGCACGATGTTTAAACGCTGTATCGCTCCAGAAGTTGATATAGGCAATGATTGAAAAATAAGTGGGTAAACGCCGTATACCCGCATACACCCTGGACGACACCACTGCCTGTCCGACTTCATGTGAGATCGTAAAGCATTGACACCCATTGTGCAAAGCTTAATTTTTTTACAAACACGGCAAAATTCTTCGTCATCTTTACCGTCGACAGGCTGCAGCCATGTCCTGAATTCCTAGTTTTCCATCCGCTTTTGTTGAAATTTGCATTTTCCCATTCTCTAGCTCTTTCTCCGCCTCGAGCTTCTTTTCCGAACATTGTACAAACAAACGGCTTTACGATCAACCGGAAGCAGTTCAGCGTGTTTGGGTCCATGCAAACACGCGGAATCAGATATAATATGATATAATATATCTGACAAAACTGTTTTATGAACGTATTTTTTTTTTAGAAAAAAATAAGGCATTTTTAATGCCACAGATAATCACATTTAATGACTTTTAATGCCAATTAAGGCCTAAATTTTAAAAAATTTCATTTAATGACTTTTAATGACCTTTAATGACCCGCAGAAACCCTGCAGAACCCTTCAAGGTGGGATCAGGCCGGATGCGGCGAAGGGGACTGAGTCTAACCGAGCTGACTGGCCAAGTGAGATAGGAACAGGCCGTACCGGCTGACCAGTGAAAGGGGAACCCGGTGTTCCGGCTCCAGTGGGCCAGTTGTGACTCCAGGCTGGGGGTTTAAGACGAAAACAACCGTTGTGCTCATGACCGCAGGCTGGACGAATCCAACAGAACTGATCTATTCTACTGACGCTGACTTCCTGTGTAATGTTCTGCATCCACCATGCCGACTTCAGTCTCCACAGCTGCATCATCCGGAGGTGACGATGCTAGCTCTCAGCCCTCTAGCACGCCCAGCTGCACTTAAAAATGACGCCATGGAGACGTCAAAAGCAAAAACACAACAGTCTGTTCCTTACAGGTGTGTGCTGTGTTTGCAGCAGCAGCTGTAAAAAAAGAATCCATCAGCTCATCCAGCAGGAAAACACGCCGATGTGATTTTGATCCTGGGGATCAGCTCTCTGCCACGCTGCCGGTCAGCCGCCAGGCTCAGACCGGCTTCCCTCGCCATCACAGCTCCATCAGCAGCGCTGCCTCCTCAGCACTCGCCTGATTACCAACAACGGGTCACCTAACAGCTAAAGGCCATTTCTGGTAACCGCTAAGAAAAACAGCAGCACAGCACATGGAGCTGAAAAACAAAGGTACTTCCCCTGGAGCTCGATGGGCTGCAGCAGCAGTGCTGCTCCTGCAAAACGGCTGAAAATGTTCTGCAGCAAACCCAAAGAAGCGACATGTGCCTGGGGAGGCCAGTACCTACAGGCAGGTTTGGTTTACAGCTCTGACGCAGATGGGCAGGACTTTTTTCTTTTTATTAAATAAACTAAAGAGGAAGCTTTTAAGCCTGAAATGTAGGACCAGCAGATAACAACCCCTCCTCCTCCTCCCCCCACCCTGTGACATGAAACCACACATTGAGAGAGGAACAGAAAGCTGGGACTGAAAAACGGCACCCAACTGTGAAGCTCTGGAAACGAAAACAACGGCTAGCCTAAAGAGGCAGGTCCCTTCAGAAGATCTCTCTCACTCCTCTCTGGAGTCCACGTGACTTTGCCTGAAAGTCAAAACCAAAACAGAGAGAGCAAGGAGAAAAAAACCCAAAAAAACCCAAAAAAACCCCCGATCAACTCACGCCAGCAGACGCCCCATCGGGCCTGGGACAGCGGGCAGAGCGAGGCCGGAGGCAGCCACCAGGTCACGGGGTAATCCGTGCAGTTGTTGGTGGTGAAACACCAGAGACACTGGGGAGACAAAAACACAAAAAAACGTCACATTCCCACCCGCAGCAGGTGCTGGTTACCTCAGCCCTACGCCGTCCTTCATCGGAACGAGGAGTTCAAGTCCTGTACTGCAGTTTACCGAGCGCCTGCCGAGAGGAAACGAGTCACATGACCACAATGAGAACATGTCAACCAGCAGGAGGGGATTCTGGTATCTTTGGTTTGGTCACAGCTCTCATCCTCTGTCCAAAAGAGGCATTTACAAACAGAATGACAACAGGGGAGACATAAACTAACAGAATTACAGTCTGGGTCAGATCAGAGCGTTTTTACAAAGAAAACATTTAACTACCAAGAGAAATTAACACGAGTGGAAATCTGGGGGCAGAGAATAGGAGAGCTGGAAAGAAACACATGACTGAGTGTGACATGGGGGGCTGGAGCAGCGAAATGATGAAGAGCAAACAAACAGGCTGATGAAAGCGCCCTGTCTTTATGAGGCTATGTTGCTAGGACAACGTGAGGATTATTTGATTACGCAAATGAGACTGAAACACACATGGAAATCTAAAAGTTTTAGAGAAATTTGTCAGAAAATAATTCCAATTTGCAGTGATTAACCTTCCCTAATCCAGAACAAACCTTACAGATATGTTTTCCCCACCCACACAGATAAAAGATAAATTATGAATTGGAAAATGTAGGGGCCCTTAAAGCGCCGTTTATGGCAGGAGTGGAAAATGGCGCGGGGGCGAAGGTCTGGATTTACAGCAGCTATAAAGTCTATTAACTGACCTTGGCGTGAGGAACGCAGCTGTCACAGTCCTTGAAGCTGGAACACCCTGAAAACACATCAGACGTTAATTCGGCTAGAACAGCGGGGGTTCCTGTAAACATTCAGAGTGAATGCTCAAAAGCTCCCCACACAGTTGGTTCTGTGAGGCGCACAGCTTCTACTGTGCTGGTGTCAGAACGCCTCAACGCGATGATCCCTTCCACCGTGGAAAGGACCGTCCACTGTGGAAGGGATGACCCACCGTGGGACAGAGGACACGTTTCCCCACGGACGGACGGATAAAATGTTGCTGCATTGCTAAAGCAGGAAAGAAGCTCTTCTGAAAAGGGTTAGTGGGAAAACAAAACGTTTGACAACAACAAAGTGAGTGAAACTTAAAACACGGTTTCACTGAGTGGAGCCATTTAGCTCCAGCCCAGTGTCATGTGAAGGGGGAGACCAGGGATGAGCTTGACGCCTCTGGCTCCGTTTCCAGCAGCAGAAGCAGCGGCAGCTGCTGGAAACGCCAGACCGCTGAGCTGAGGCAGCACGAGGGAACCGGAAGGAGCTGGAGGCCAAACAAGGGCAGCACCAGTGCATGCTTCCTAGCATACACTCAGTCACAACCACCATGGCAGCTTCAGGTCAGGAACACGCTCCCAGTGTGCGTGATGCTCTCACTCCGCTGTGACGTAGCTTCAAAATCCAGCGAGAGAGCCGAAGCTCGGGCGCTCTAACAGAAGTCACCGGGCCGAACTTCACTTTAATGAACACGCAATGCAGTTCAACACGTAAAAACAAAGTTTGCGAAGCAAATGTCGGAACTTACTGACTGGTGGTGGCGGCGGGGAGGTTGTTTGGCATTCACTTGGGCTGACAAAGCTAAGGAGCAGCAGCACGGACGCACTCAACACGAAACCGGTCCAGGCGGCTCTGTCCGGGGGTAAAGGGGACATGGTGGAGGGCTCACGGACACGGCTGGACTCCGGGGCAGCGTTTAAAAACAACGACTATCCGCTGGGCCACTGCAACACCGCCGCCGCTGCTGCTGCTGTTTGGCCCCGCCTGTTGTTTTTCTTCACCTCGACACGTCACTTCCTGAATGTGACAACCCGGAAGTTCGGCGTGGAAGTACGTAGATAAACATTTATAAAGAGTAGACCCCATAGACATAATATAAGAGTAGACCCCGCATTGACTGTCGCTGCGCAGGAATTACGGCCGCCATCTTGGGGCGGTCGACTTGCTACCCTAACCTGCTGATTCAAGCTGAACACACTAATGATGCCTCAGCACTGTGCGGCTCATTTTTGTTTAAATCGAGGGACTATTTACGTCAGGGCTCGAGGAATAACTTTTCACAAGTAAGATGAACAGATATCGTTCATATTTTTGATTAGAATGTGATTTTTCTAAAATTAGGCAGAGAGATACAGGTCTACATGTCCAAGTCTTTGTGACTTAGTCTCTCCAAAAGACTCTCTCTCTCTCTCTCTCTCTCTCTCTATATATATATATATATATATATATATATATATATATATATATATAGAGAGAGAGAGAGAGAGAGAGAGAGAGAGAGAAGGAGAGAGAGAGAGAGTTCATTTGCAAAAACAGATAACTCCGTTTTTATAAATTAAAAAACATACTTGTTATTATTTAGTTAAGGTGATACCAGTCAAACTAACGTACCTGATGAATTTGATCAGGTAAGTGCGACATAACAAAATAATGGCATCTCAAAAATACACCTTCATTAGAAGGACCCCCCCCCCCCCCTACACACACACACACACACACACACACACACACACACACACACACACACACACACGCACACACACACACACACACACACACACACACACTTACATTTTAGTTTATTTGGCTAAAAACGGAGTTATCTGTTTTTGCAAAAGAACTCTTCATATATACAGTGAACCCTCGCTAGATCGCGGTTCCCCTTTCACGGTCTCGCTGCTTCATGGATTTGCATTGATGAGCCGTTCATTACAGTTCTCAAACATAATCGATGGTGGCATGTCGGTTTATTCCAAAAATGAGAATCTTCACCAGTATGTCGGTTTATAAGATTCTTTTTTGCCCAGAAGAACAACAACTACCGATAACTATGTTTTTCTCCCTAAAACACACACCTGCACCACGGGCTTTAGAAAAAAACGCTACAGAGCGGAGTCGGGATGCAGCGGCTCAGTGAGAAGAGCAGTGAAATACATATTAGTCACTATTTGTCCTACTGTATTTTTTTCATAATCATTTTTCATTTTCTCCCGTTCTAATACAATGACTCGGGTCGCGGTGGGGCGGTGCCGATCTCCGCAATTTGAAGCATTCAGTTTGTATTGATGATCAAATTAGTATTTTACAGCACAGTAGTTATTTATAAAAAAAAATAAAACAAAAGAAAACGTTTATACAGTACTTTTATTTGTTAAACAAATATTTGGGTTAGATATCTTATCTAACATCCTCAGCCTCATCCATTGAGAATGGATTACTTGCCCCGCTCTGTGGAGAGAATGGGAGACTAACTTCTTTGGTGCTGTGGTAGAGGGGCTGCCAAGTTGAAAAAAAAAACACGAAATGCATCATGAGTCTCATCACGACTGCTCTGATGAGAAGTCGTTCACTGCTGTCCACCAGCTTCAGAACTGACTGTGAAAAGGTCCCATAATCTATTAACAAGGGGCCCTATAGACTCCAGAACAGCGTTGCTGAGCCAAGAGTCAGATAGCTGCTGATACTTCTAGCTGGGCTGCAGTGAAGTAAAGGGATAAATTGGCATAGGCCAAATCACATTCCAGCCCTTGCCCCTACCACTTAATCCTATCTGTCACTGTCTTGGCTGAGCATGCCATGGGTGAGCGTTTCTTGTCATCCACCAGGCCCTTCAAAGGGAGATTTTTCGGGGAATCACTATAAAGCAGAATTCTCTGCATCTCATCCCAACCTAATTAAATTATTTAATCCATTCATTTGTTTTCTGTACCTCCCAGGTCAATTCAATGTCTTCTCATCGTGCCAATCTAGAACACAGGCCATCCCAAGGCGCTTCACAAAATAACTTCATAGCCATTCACATACACTTATAAACACTCTTCTTTAATCCATATCTCTTAACAGTTTTGCTCATTCTTGTTTGCAAAATAGTTCAAGCTTAAACAGACAGGATTAAGAGCATATTTGAACACTACTTTTTTAATTATGCCACAAACTCCTATTTGGATTTGGAGGTGGAATCTAAAGGGATATTGTAACACAAGAATATGATTTGCTCTTATCTAAATTCCATGGTAGGTCTGGCTGTATGTTGAGTGTTGTCCTGGTTTAAGATGAGCCTCTGCTCTAGTCCTTGATTGGTTTTCTTCCAGGACCTTCCAGGATTACCCTGGGTTTTGCTCCACTCATCTGATCAGCTTCCCAGTTCCTGCTGCAGAAAAAGCTCCTGACGGCATGCTGCTGCCACCACCGGGTTTTCAGGGAGGGTATTGTGAGTCCAGTGTTATCCTTCCTCCTCACACATGTGCTATGCATTTAGAGTAAAAAAGTAGAGTTTGGTTTCTTGAGCACCTTCTTCCAACAGAGTTATACACAGTGGTAATGCTAATGCTAGTACTGCTGTTAGCACACCAACATGTTTATAATGCAATCCTTCTATCATAACAAGCACACTGTCAACTGCTCTCTCTGGCTTTTTATGAGCAGGATACCTATACGCATTTATTTTTGTTCTCCAAACTTGCTGACTGACTAGAGATCCTGCCTGTGCTTGGCAGTAAGGGATTCTACTCCAACTTTTCAGCCAGCCTCTGCTTAGTTATCAAACATTCAAGGACACACACACACACACACACACACACACACACACACACACACACACACACACACACACACACACACACACACACACACACACACACACACACACATATACATGAATCTCTTGCTCTTATTTACTATTTCTTAATTCTTTGTTCACACCCTTTCTCTCTTTAATACAATGGGACCATCTTAAATCAGCACCACATCAAATATTTGCTCAGCTGTAGCTTCCTTGCTAAGCTCTGACAGACGAGGCATCATTAGACCGGATCAGAGTTTGCATTCTAAAAAAACTGAAGCAGCTTCTCTGATACTGTGCACAATAAACCCTCCTGGCTGTCATACAAAAACAGTTTCCCGGGATGGATATATTGAACACCTTTTTGCAGGTCTGTTGTCCCAGTATGGAGATTAATCTGGACTGTATGGTGATGCTCAGGACAGGAACCCAGTTTCATCATCCTCTCATTAACTTCCAGGTCTGGGAGATGCAACCCTCTGTTTGTCTGCAACTACAGCAATTATTTTCCTTACCACATTTATACAACAGCATATATTAAAATGTGATGTATTATGCACGGATGGTCTTTAAAAAGTGTTTAAACAAGTGTTGTCTGCAGCTGCTCTGCCTCCACCTGTTAAAAAGTGGATGGAATCCCAGAGAGGTCTTATTCATGAACACTAAATCAAGCTAAACCCAGAACCGAGTCGGCTATCCGGTTTTCTAAGAATGGTTACGGCAGGGGTGTCCAAACTTTTCGGTACGTGGGCCGAAATTGTCAAGTCAAAGGAACTCAAGGGCCAAAAAATGAATAAAAACATTTTTAAACCAAAAAAATATGTTAATTTGCTTGCGCTACAAAATATGATCATTTTAAATACATAAATTAGTCCGAGTTTTTTTTGTAGAAAATGAATGTGTAAATCACTGTCCAAAGTTTAAAAAAAGAGTTTTGCTTATTTGTCGTATTAAAAGATGGTCGTCCAGTTTGCAAATTATTTAGAATAATTTAATTTGACTCTAACAATAATGAGCTCTTTTTGGTCTAGCAATATCAGAACAGTATTTGGGTCGGTTGTTCTTTGAAAACACTTGCTGTAATTAGCCAATTTTAATAATTTAATTCAAAGCAGATTTTAATGCACCAAAGTCTGAATTTGAGTCATTAAATGTCATTGGATAGATGTTACCATGAAATTAAAGAGAATGTCAAAAGGGTGTTTATTAAAAGATGAAAACTTTAACATTTTCAATTGTAGGATTTTAACTTTTCTAGAATAATATTGCCCTAATTAAAAACTAAAATCTTCCATCTGCATCAGCTTGTGCTGGTGGAGCAAATCTTTCTTGAAATGCAGTTAGAGGGCCACCCAAAATCAGCACAGGGGCCACAAATGGCCCCCGGGTTGCACTTTGGACACGCCTGGGTTACGGTAAATAAAAATGTACAGCCAAGCTCATGAGAAAAATTATTTTAGTTCCCAATGCTGGCCACTAGATGGCAATAGAAGCCTGCAGAGGGAGAGCAGCCGTCTGTACTCAGGCAGATAAACGATCCTCTGGGAGCAGGGCCACACTGGGACTGGTATGTTAACGACCACTTCACATCTTCACAGCTCACACATCAAACTTCTGCTTTTCTTCCAGAAACCTCAGCTCACATCCCCCTGTGACATGCTGCAGAACACACAACAGCAAGTACCAAACCTGCACTGAACACACGTCAATATAATACACATTGGTGATGTAATTTCCCTTTTCAACCAAAATTGCTGCGATTATGATACCCATAATTATAGAGAAAAGAGATTTGTAGCTTTTCCTTTCCTCATCTTTGAACTACCACTTTTTAAAGGATTGCAATTTCCTTAATTTCTTTGTAATTGTCAGGCTATCAATGAGACATTTACAGTCATGGTGGGGATTTTTAATGATAAAGTTGTTACTGGGTATTCCACATCTGTTTAAAGTCAAAGTCCTGCTGTGTGCAGTTTCCTTACAGCCTGCCTCTGGACTCTCTGGAGCTGCATCATATACCCTCTTTCCCAGTTCTCACTTTAATTAATTGTCCTTATTACATTCCTCTGTAGGGGGTCTTGCCTCCCTTTAAAGCCCGTTTAAACTAATTTTAATGTCTTTGAGTGTGGTTAAAGTCTGCAGCATTCAGCATCAACAGGCCTTCTGTTGATTTGTCTGTGGATACACAGACACATGCCCGGTGCAGAAGCCGCCTCTTTGTTATCTGGAAGTAAAGACTCTGACTTTTCCTTTTTCAGTTTGGGGACAGACTAGATGCACATAGAGTCTGGCTAGTAGGAATTTGCTTTTCTTCATCCCATCGGTTTTATGCATGATGAAGATTCAAAGCTTAGTCTGTCCCACATTCTAAGACATCCTTCTGGAAACCGCGACACCGAGGAATGGCTGGGAATGTTCCGTCAGACGTCAGTGATGCTGTCCCTTTGATCCCAAGCTTTGACTCCAAGTTTAATCTTTCTTCAACTGCTCTTCATTCAACTTCTCCTTTTTCAAGCTTAAATATTCCATGATGGAAAGAAGGAAGGAGGAGCGACCCTGTCCAGCTTTAATGGTTTCCTTAAAATGTAAAAGATAAATCTTTCATTCAAGGAAATATAAAGTAAAAAACTAGACTGAGAATCCATAATTTTTAAGGTGCTGTAAAAAAAGCATTTGCTCTTTCCTGTCTTTTTGCTTTTTTATCAAACTGAAATGTTTCAGGTCATCAAACATATTTTATAATGAGACGAAGATAACCTGAAAACATTTTAAAAGCTGTTTTGCAGTGATAATTTCATTAAATAGGAGAAATAAAGCTTTCTGAACCAACCTGGTATCCACCAATATTAAAGAAACAGCAAAGGACAATATTCATTGGTTCCATCCAAATACCATTATAGAGCAGAAGTGTGTCAGCGGTCGCCATGATAAGTGGTGTCCGAATAGTGCAGTCAGTAAGGAGGGAGGTAGGAAACGGAGCCTGTATGCTCCCTCCTGAGGCTAGTTTAGCCTAGGAACCTTGTGACATCCCTTACAGGCGCTAATGGACCCCACAAACCTTTGCGTGACATGACGTATAAGCACAGCCCCCTCATGGAAATTACCAAAAATGTCCGGAGAGAGGAGAGCTCACACCTTGTAGTTCATATTCGGAAGGCTGTAGGCCCAGGTTTTACTCTCATCATTCATGAGCGATTCTGTCACGTAATGACGTCGGAGTTAAAGGCTGTCCCAATTAAGCACAGCAGTCCAGCCCAAAGCTCTTTTCCTGTTCACCATAGAGTTCTTACTGTTGACCCCATGAAAGGTCAAGGAACAGGAGGAGAGGGGTATTATTAAGGGTATTGGGTTGGAGCCATTCAGAGCCATTCCCTCTTAGGTTTTTAGACCCAAAGGCTCCATCTACCTGTTGTGGTTCGTGCATGAAGCACTGCGCCCCCTACAGGGTCCAGACCCCTGTACGCTTCTAATCACTTCTGGTCTATTGCTAAAAAAATCCTCATGGTATCCTGGCTTCACTTCTCTTTGCTATCTTTAGAGCAAGAAGCCTATTATGCTACTGCATTAAAGCTGACCTGTACCACCACCCCCACTTACACGTTACAGTCCACCACATGTTTAACTAGTGTCCAAATTTTGAAAAGATTTTCTAAACATTGAAAAGAGGTAAATCCATTGTGAGAGAAGGCCTCCAAGGTCGCAAACTGATGGCAGACCCTGTGCTGCAGGATTTCTTGTAGGGAGCAGAATTCATGATTCCGTTCGTTATGGCAACTGTTTCAGGCCGTGAAGTAGCATAGAAGCTTCAGATCCTCACTGCCGGCATGATTTTCCTTTTCTCGTTTACTGCATTAGTTTTATTCCACAGGGAACTTTCCACATACCAAAAAGTTTTGCTTTTATCTCATCAGCCTACAGGATATTTTCCCAAAAGTCTCTAGGATCATCAAGATGTTTTATGGGTAAATGTTAGACGGGCCTTTGGGTTATTTTCCATCAATGGTGCTTTGGCCTTAGAACTCTACCCATGGATGCCATCTCTTTCTTTTCCTGGGAATGCCCTTTTCTGCTGGAGTTGAATAGATGAGAAAAGTGCATTTTGCATTTAGTCATGTCATCTTTGTCTGAGATTCAAGTTCCTCTAAAACATACAAATCTCACAGGAACGCAAACAAAGACGAAAACTGCAGGGGGCCAAGCACTTCTTAACAGTACTGTATCCTAACAAGAACAAGCTCCTTTAAAACATTCAATTCAATTCAATTTTATTTATATAGCGCCAAATCATGAAACATGTCATCTCAAGGCACTTTACAAAATCAAGTTCAATCATATTATACAGATTGGGTCAGATTATACAGATTGGTCAAAATGTCCTATATAAGGAAACCAGTTGATTGCATCAAAGTCCCGACAAGCAGCATTCACTCCTGGGGAACCGTAGAGCCACAGGGAGAGTCGTCTGCATTGTACATGGCTTTGCTGCAATCCCTCATACTGAGCAAGCATGAAGCGACAGTGGGAAGAAAAACCACCCATTAACGGGAAAAAAAAACCTCCGGCAGAACCGGGCTCAGTATGAACGGTCATCTGCCTCGACCGACTGGGGTTACAGAAGACAGAGCAGAGACACAACAAGAGAGACAAAAAGCACAGAAGCACACATTGATCTAGTAATCTGTTCTACATTAGATGGTAGTAACGGGTGAGCCGTCTTCTCTGGATGATGTCAAAGTTAACAGAACGCCAGACCAGGTGTACCTACTATGAAGAAAAAGAGAGAGAGCAAAAAGTTAAAAGCTGAAATGACGACAGTCATTTCAATGTAATACAATGCAAAACTGGAGAACCGTAGAATGAAGAACAGTAGAAATCAGTAGAGTGAGAAAATTAGACCCTGATGTCCTCCAGCAGCCTAGGCCTATCACAGCACAACTATAGAGATAGCTCAGGGTAACATGAGCCACTCTAACTATAAGCTTTGTCAAAAAGGAAAGTTTTAAGATTAGTCTTAAAAGTAGACAGGGTGTCTGCCTCACGGACCAAAACTGGGAGTTGGTTCCACAGGAGAGGAGCCTGATAGCTAAAGGATCTGCCTCCCATTCTACTTTTAGAGACTCTAGGAACCACCAGCAGACCTGCAGTCTGAGAGCGAAGTGCTCTGTTAGGAACATACGGGGTAATCAGAGCTCTGATATATGATGGAGCTTGGTTATTAAGGGCTTTATACGTTAGAAGAAGAATTTTAAATTCTATTCTTGATTTAACAGGAAGCCAATGAAAGGAAGCTAAAATTGGAGAAATATGATCCCTCTTGTTGATTTTCATCAGGACTCTTGCCGCAGCATTTTGGATCAGCTGAAGACTTCGAACTGCATTTTGTGGACTTCCTGATAGTAAAGAATTACAATAGTTCAGCCTTGAAGTAACAAATGCATGGACTAGTTTTTCAGCATCACCCCTGGACAGAATGTTTCTAATTTTGGCGATATTCCGGAGGTGAAAAAAGGAAACTCTGGAAACCTGTTTAATATGGGATTTAAATGACATGTCTTGGTCAAAAACAACACCAAGGTTTTTAACTTTATTACCAGAGGCCAAGTTAATGCCATCCAGATTAAGTGATTGATTAAGAAGTTTATTTTTTGAGGACTCTGGCCCAAAGATTACAACTTCTGTCTTGTCAGAATTTAAATGCAGGAAATTTAAAGTCATCCAGCTTTTGATGTCATCAAGACATGACTGCAGTCGAAGTAATTGATTGGATTCATCAGGATTTATGGATAAATATAGCTGAGTGTCATCAGCATAACAGTGGAAATTAATCCCATGCTGTCTGATAATTTTGCAACCGGAAGCATATATATAGTAAATAGAATTGGTCCAAGGACTGACCCCTGTGGTACTCCACAGGTGACCCTAGAGTTTGAAGAAGATTTATTATTAACATGAACAAACTGGAATCTGTCCGACAGATAAGATTTAAACCAGCCTAATGCTTTTCCCTTAATCCCTACAGTATGCTCAAGTCTTTGTAGGAGAATATTGTGATCAACTGTGTCAAATGCAGCACTGAGATCTAACAGGACAAGTATAGACACAAGTCCATTATCTGAGGCCATGAGAATATCATTGGTGACCTTCACCAGAGCTGTTTCAGTGCTATGATGAGCTCTAAAGCCTGACTGAAACTCCTCAAGTAGGTCATTACTTTGTAAATGTTCACAAAGTTGATTAGCAACTACTTTCTCAAGAATTTTAGATAAGAAAAGAAGATTAGATATAGGTCTGTAGTTTACTAGCTCATCTTGATCAAGAGAAGGTTTCTTAAGTAAAGGTTTAATAACAGCTACTTTAAAAGCCTGTGGTACATATCCATTTACTAAGGATAGATTAATCATGTCTAAAATAGGACCACTGATCAGAGGGAATACCTCCTTAAACAACTTGGTTGGGATTGGGTCTAACATACAGGTAGAAGGTTTAGATGAAGCTAAAATTTTAGATAGCTCAGAAAGCTCTACTACTTTTAAACAGTTCAGACACTGCGCAGGTTCTAAGGATTCCTCCAATGCTGCCTCACTTACTGAGGACGAGGTAATCATGTTTGGGAGGATGCCAATTATTTTATTTTTAATGGAATCAATTTTATTTATGAAGAATCCCATAAAATCATTACTGCTAAGAGCTAAGGGGATGGCTGGATCAACAGAGCTGTGGCTCTGGGTAAGTTTGGCAACTGTATTGAAGAGAAATCTAGGATTATTCTTATTCTCCTCAATTAATGATGAAAAATATGCTACTCTAACTCTGCGAATGGTCTTGTTATACAACAATAGACTGTCCCTCCAGATTAGGTAGGATTCCTCTTGGTGTGTAGAGCGCCATTTTCTCTCCAATTTCCTAACATTGTGTTTCAAGGAACGCAGCTCTGAATTAAACCAAGGAGCCAGCTTCCTGTGAATTATCACCTTCTTTTTCAAGGGAGCTACATTGTCTAATGCAGAACGCAATGACAAAGTCATACCGTTTACAAAGACATCTATTTGTGAATTGGAAGAAACAACATTGCTGCCATCTACAGGGCATTTCTGCAATACGGAGGATATTAAAAAGGGGACAGACTCTTTAAGTTTTGATACAGCATTATCCGATAAAGATCTACTATAATGGAACCCTCTTTTGGGGGTGGAGAACTCCGTTAGATTAAACTCATAAAACATAAGTCTGCATATGAAGAATCAGTACCTGTTTGTTGCAGAGGCTAACAAACAGGTACTGAAAGGCGCACAGAGTTGATTATGGCTTATTTTAGACCGCAAGAGTCTGCAGTAAACTTCCAAGTTTACAGTCATCAGCATGCACACCACATGACCCCTCCCCCACCTTTTTCCCCATCTTTCTCCCTCTCCTCCGCCTCCTTTTTTTTCCCCTTCTCTCCCGCTGTGTGTCTCCCTCTCTCCCCTTCTCCTCTGGCTCAGTGGTGTGTTTCCAAGAGATAAGACCCTTGCTCATTTCACACATGAGCAGAGTGCAGTTGGAAAAGGCTCTATATGTATGTGGGTGTGTGTGTGTGTGCGTGAGGATGTGTGCGTATGCGTGTGGATATACCTGTGTTTGTGACTATGTGTGTGTATGAGGTTGCATGCTTATGTATGCGTCGAAAGTTAGAGAAAAAGAGAGCAAGTACGGACTCACTCAAAGTTTTCTCCACTTGAAGCTGCCTCCTTACTCTCACTTTTCCAGGCACTGATTCGTCTATCCTTCAGAGCCGCCTGACAGAAGCGGAAAGCAAGAGTCATTTCCCTGTTAAAGTCCCTGTTTTCACTTCAGCAAGTTCACGGAGCAAAGCTAAGGCTACCATTTTTGTTGTGCTGTTCAGTGGAAATAAAATCAAGTATGCGATACCACTTAGTCTTTTGGGTTAACCTAAGACCAGAAACTTGGTAGAAGGCCAACACAAGCAGTGTGTGTCAGTCAGGAAGCAAAGTCGACAGGGTTACAAAGCAGAAATAGGAAAACAAGATTAAAAGTGTACAGCTTTGCCTGAGGCTCAGAGAGGTCAAGTGAATGCACAAAGTTGCTAAATGCTGTCAAGTGCCAATAAACTAAAAAAAAAAAAAAAAAAAAAAACAGAACAGAAATTCCAGCTGTAAGTGTTGGAACCCACATTTGTTTCCACCATATTTGTCCATAATTAGATTCTGCTCAAAAGAATCCCTCAGGTTGTTTAATGCCGCCCACAAATATTGCCATGATGTTGCATATTGTGTCGATACGCTAAGAAAACATTTCAATCTGCTTTGGTTCTTCAACAGAGTGGGTTATCCTAATGACAGCGCTACATCTTCGAGATATGCTGAACTGCAGCCTCATGTGGATTTCCTACTAAAACGTGACATTTAAATCTGGCAAACTGCAAGGGTATCAAAACCCCCAAATGTATGAAACTGTGTGTGTGCACAGATTTAAGCCCGGTTCCTTATTACACGTTTCCATATGATATATGGAAGCATATCTGATTATTTACAAAACCCATAAAGACACAGGCTCAGTGCACATCAGAAGGGTTAATGCTGCGACATTTAAATGAATAGAGCCCTCAAGAAGAATGAATGAGTAATGGCAGGCATTTGCTCATCACATGTAGTTGTGGTTGTAAATTGATATAATAATATGCTCCAATTCATAGTTATGAAAAATCTAGTGTTGTTCAATCCCAGTAAAATCCAGTGAAGTTTGTGATGCGGTGGAATCTGAAGGATTCTGGGGTGTGAATACTTTTGCCAGGCCCTGTAAAAGATGTGCACATATGCATCTAAACGTCTTTGCTTTGTTAAAGCTGGAATATAAGAGCAGGAACCTAAAGTGAAGTTAAAGTTTTATATGATGCGGGCCTGTCAAGAACAAGAATCCTTTTGCCTAGTGATTTCTTGTTTTACCCAGGGCCAAATGTTTCAGAAATAAAACGTTGCTTTTCAACTACAATGAAAAGTGTTTTTCACAAAGAAGAAAAAAAGTATAAAATGAAAAACCCTCGCATTCAGTAGGTGTTAGTGTAAGCCATTTGTTATGTTTGTGTGTTTTCTGTTCGCGCTGTGTTCTCAGGGAGAATTACGGCTTTGACTAAGAAACACTCAAAGTGCTTATATAATCAAAAATTACCCACATGATTTATCCTCTGACGCTTTGTTTGTTTTCTCCTTTCTCCTGATGGAGGATTCTTCTTAAGGTTTCAGCAAATCCATCACAGCTCCTTAAAACTGCGTGTAATTGCCCTGAAGTAAAACTCCTCACTGTGAAGAAATCACTGCACAACAGCTTCATCAGTATTTGAGCCTTGGAAGAGCAACGTCTCTGTGATGTAACATATCTTTACTTTGGGCCTTTAGAGTGCTTTTAATAACATTGGGTAAGATGTCACTTCATGTTTTTGTTGTTACACTTTATTATCATAATTCTGAATTCTTTTATTGTCATTGTGCAAGAAAGCACAATGAAATTTAAAGAATGAATAAATAAATACTATATAATAAAGATAATACACACACACATACATATAGTAGAAAAAGAAACAACTGGGATGTTAAGGAAAAATAAATAAATGATGATCAGGGTTTGGATGACATTGTGTTGTTCAGGGCAACTACAACTCTTGGGTAGGAACAGTTTTTTAGTTTATTAGTTTTTGACTTTATTGCCCTGAAACGTCTTCCTGAGGGCAGGAGCTAGAAGAGGTCATGGCCAGTGTTGTGCCATCAAGCCATGAGGAAAAATCGGGACTGAGTTGAAACATGACACTGCCTCTCACAGCAGGGTGCCCTGCTATGAAGCCAGGCTACACCTCACTTATCTTCCTGTGGACTCTCGAGGAGAGGGTCCACACTGGGGAGACCAGCTAATGTTTTATACATTGATGGGATATTGATGTATGTATTTTCCGGTCCACTTATTACGACCAGAATAAAGCAGAAGCTTTTTAAAATTAGCGCCGAATATCTGCTAACCTAATGCTGTTAGCTTCCGGTAACATATGCTCTTCCCGGATACGCGACTACGGTTTGTTTCAAACATAAGGTTTGTTTCGTCTTGCTCCACCATCTTTCGATAGTGCTACGAGCATTATTACTGCATTAATATGGAATATTAATGTCAATTTAATGGTGTTTTTGTATAACTTTAGGATTAACCGATTTTAGTGACTGATCGCTACAGCGACCCCTTGCTTCCCGGAGGTATAATCGCATTAATAAAATCAAGTGTTCTAAATATACTGATTTTACTGAGAAAATCCATCTTTAAAATTTTATTTCATCAAATAATGTTTTGTTTAACTCAGGATTTGCATTGTGAATGGGTTGAAACACATACCAAATGTTTGCTAAATTAGTTAAAATAATTTAACCTCAATTCACATTCTTTAAGATGAACTTTGGTTCTTTAACTTAGATCTGCAGTGAACCAGGATTCACTGAATTATTCTGATGATGATGAGGATGATCAACCATTTTATTTTGTCTTTTGTTTCTTGTGTGTGTACATAGTTCCTTAGCTTCTTTTTATCTTAAATTTGCTTAGTAGTTTTAGTTAAGCTCCACTAGCCTAGTAGAGAGGATTAGTTGATTGAAATATAGTGTTAATTCAGATAAACAGCATTCTATGATGATGTTCTCTGGATGTTCATTTCATTTCTGTTAAATTATTGAACTTGAAGAGAAGTTGTCACTCCTTATTCTATATGTGTGCAGAGTTTGCTGTTAAAAGATTGCCAGTGCTTGAATCATTCCTTTGAACTATTGTCCCAATATCAGCCCCTGGGCTGATATTTACGGTGGCCGGGAAGTGCAAAACACAAATACAAAATCTGAAACACTTTTACAAATATTGAAACAAATTTACATTTCAGAAAGCAAATTTACAAAACACGAAACACTTTTACAAAACTTGAAACAAATTTACATTTCAGAAAACAAATTTACAAAACACGAAACACTTTTACAATTCTCGAAACACATTTACATTTCAGAAAACACATACAAAAGACGAAAATCAAACGGAAAGGGAGGGACTGTCTTCGAAGTTTACCCGGAAGTGATAACGGGAGCCTTCATGATGAACCAAGATGGACGCCAATCGAGTTGCGTTTTGCCCGTTTTTCGGCACACATATGAGCAGATTAACGCGTTTTTGTTTGTCGTGTGGTCGGTCCTTGGAGTTTTAAAATTTCACAGAACAGACGGAAGAACCAGATATGCTGCAGCAGTGCATACATTATGTTGAAGAGGGTCACTCGTACGCTGTAATCGTAGACATGTCATGTTTACACAGTGTACAACCTGAAACTTGTTGAGCGACATCAGGAGGTTTTCTATTGTCATGCTGATATAGTATTCACATAAAACGTCCAATTCTGTAGCAACATTTACAACAACACAGGTCAAATTGAGTCAATGTAGAGATTTTTAAATGCCTTTATTTTTATATCCCAAATCATGTAGATTGACTTCTGGAGATCATCTGTAAGTGAAAGTAGTCACCTGTAAAAAAATAAGTTGTTTGAGTAGTTTTGAGGCTAAAGAGTGTGACCAAAGTATATATTTCCATTTTCAACATTTTCGCGGTGTATCGATCAAGTGTTTTTACACATTTACATTATATTTTTTTATGTTTTGTGTCATTTTTTCTATTATTCTGGTCTGCTGGTGAAAATGGAAATATATACTTTGGTCACTCTTTAGCCTCAAAACTACTCAAACAACTTATTTTTTTACAGGTGACTACTTTCACTTACAGATGACAGATGATCTCCAGAAGTCAATCTACATGATTTGGGATTTAAAAATAAAGGCATTTAAAAAATCTCTACATTGACTCAATTTGACCTGTGTTGTTGTAAATGTTTCTACAGAATTGGACGTTTTATGTGAATACTATATCAGCATGACAATAGAAAACCTCCTGATGTCGCTCAACAAGTTTCAGCCAATTCTGATGTGGAATTTTAAAATAAGAGCCACTAGAAATCCGTATATATTAAGTAATTTTGACCAAAGTTGCTGTCACTACAGCAACTAAACGGTAGATACTCAATCGATGTTTCCATTTCAGCATGAGAGTAGAACACCTGCAGATGTGATCTCTTGTTCATTGATGCTGCGGGGTCATTCAAGTTTGGCTAATATTCTGTCAGCACACCACCTCTTCCTTTCTGTAAAGGTAAGTCCTCCATTCTAATTCATAACAGTCTAATCTTTAATGGCAATTTGGATATATATCAGGAAGGTAAGTAGAAAAATATGGACGGTTTATAGTCGTCACTACAAACTATCCATATTTTTATATAAATGTGACAGCAAGGACTGTAATATAAATAAAAAGTAACCAAGACTTTGTTTAAAGGTGCAGTTTGCCGTGACCAAGGTCTGACCGGATTCTCCTGAACAGATGAGAAGCGCCATCCCCAAAAGGCTGAATGATGGATGTTTCCTGCACCACAAAGAATGAAATGGCCTACAAATATGCTATAAGTGAAATGTTAAAACTTAACAATGTTTTACCATTTTAAAAGTTAAATGTAATTACATTTAGTGTAAACAAATTGCATAAACTCAATAAATGAAAAACTGTATCTTCTTGCCAGTTTATGTACATAAGATACACTTTTAGACATCCACTTGATCTAAATATGAATAAATGCAAATTACATAAGCATGTGAAATGGATTGCAAAATTTAATACACATGTTAGTCGGACACAATTTTTGTATAAGTAGACATTTAAATAGTCTGGAAATATGGATATACAATATTTAAAGTTGAAAAGTGAAAATGAAAAGTAATTCCAAAATGTAAAACCTCAAGGTGCTAAAAAAATAAATACTTAAAAGCAGAAATCCAAAACACATTCTTGTGTATTATATTTCCTCTGGTTTACAGTAAAATAACTAATCAGGATCTTTTTGACATGTAAACTTCTCTGCTTCCTCACATATGATTTCCCCTGCATGTTCACAGGAGCTGCACAGATTCTAAAGACTTGGTCTATTTTATAAACCAAGTTGATAGTTAGTCTGGGAGATTATTGTGAAAACTTTGAGCCTCCTGATAAATCTTTCCACATGTATGTGGACATTTGCAATCTTCCTTGCTGCAGTTACATCCTCATCAGACAACTGGCCTCCTTTTATGAGTGGATGCTGGTAGAACAAGGTTAAATCGCCTCTCAAACAGCAGATCTCCGATGGTAAAGCCTTTGTCTGCCGTCACTTCATCGCCAGGACGAAAATATTCCAGGAAGCCAGCGTGTTCCCTGCCAAATGCATTCTTATTATTCTTTTCTCCTAGGTGTGATCATCAGTGCCTGTAGTGTGAGCATATTTCTTCATAGGTGACTCTGATTATGGAGAGGTCTGGTCAGCCTCTGCATCACAGCGGCTGTCATCTGTCAAACACAAGACCACAATAAGTTTATTAAACAGCATAAAACATACCAACACCAAGCTAATAGAGCACCACCTGCATCATTATTCATTCAAATATTCATATCACACACGTTACTTCCAGTTTTTACAAACAGCCTTTGTTAGTATCTGGGATGCCATTTGTAAGGTTACACAGTCAAAATCTAACAGCAATATTTTGGGTTCTTTACTGTGATAACAGGATTAAAATGGGTTTTTATTTTTAAAAACCTATTTTCAACATACATTTATACAGTTATATATTTGTAAATGTCACAGTTCCAAACTAAATATTTAATTACACAGCTAAATATTAAGCTTGTTATTTAAATATTTAACTTGGAACTGTGACTTATAGATTTATGAATAACAAAAATATGAAAAACGAACTCTGCCTTTTATCTCTCATTGTATAACTTTACAAACGGAACCTGTTAAGATGGGGTTTTACCGGCCTGCTGTTACATGTCTATTACAAACCCATCTTTCCCAGTTCCGGATTTGGCTATAAATGGGGAAGCATTAATCAGAGGTAGAACGGTTTAAATACATATTTAATTCATAGAAATTAAATATGGAGACAGAGTACATACCATTTACAAGATGTTCTCACCGGTGGATAAGTCTGTCTGTCTGAAGTAAGTTTTGAACAAAGACTCTTTTTATCAACCTTAAACTCCTCCTGCATGGCTCAGAGGGAGGATGACTGACCCCCTCTCCTGCTGACCACTCCCTCAGGGCAATAAAACTCCCTGTTATTCTACCCAGCAACAGAGAAGGGAGACACCCCCACTAAGATATATTTTTTAATTCTCAACAACTCCCTCTGTTTTGATTAACAAATCAAACCAATAACTAGGCTAAACTAAGTCCATGTCTTGAAACCCTTAAACAAAGTGTAAATAGTAAGATGTAATATTGTAACCCACTGTCCCCTCTGTTGGCGACTTATGAAATCAAATGAAGTTTAAATGTTCCCCTTAAATGTAAAATAACCCAAGTATGAGCTAAAAAGCTACTAAACCTATCTGAATCTCTAACCTACTAGAATTAAGAAAAGTAAGCACCTTTATCCGAGAGGTGCAAGGCTAAGATAAATGTGCAACTACCAAAAACTATTATATGATCTAAATATGACTTTAAGAGTCCTAACCTAGATTAACAAAATGCTTCTTAGAAATAAAGATAACCCATGAAAGCACTACACTCAGATCAAACCACAGAATAAAAGATTATCATGCAATGCAGAACCAAGATTCTAACGATACTAATATTGAACACCTTATGAATATGGAACTTATAAGACATATGCAGTGGTTACAAAACTCTCATTTTCTTTTTTTTTTTTACACAATGCATTCAATTGTTGTCATGATGTCTTGCATCTCGGAGATGTCTTCTTCTCGCCTTTAAAGAAGATGGTGTAAAGAGTCAGTGTTCCAACCGCGGTCTCCACAGAACTGTATGTTGATCTTTATTAAAAATAAAAAACGAAAACAAAACAAAATTCCAGCTGCCCCTCGTGGGTGGCTCTGCGAGATAAGTTGTTCCGGTGATCTGTCCTTGAACCCTCTGGTGGCTAGTACACACGGCTCCTGGAGTCTGATGGGCCCCTGACCTCTGGCCCACCACATCTGCCTGTTGATGACCTCAGCTTGTACTCCCATTCAAGGTCGGGGGTCGGTGTACTCCCTTCACATTACTGGACTCTCCTAAGTTTACATCTCCAATACAACCTGAAACTTACACGACAATCTTTTAGATATCAAATGTCGTGTGCTACCTGTAATTCCGGAGGTTGACTTCGGTCCCGAAAAGCTCCTTTCAGTCATATGGAATCATATCCTG